>CM040986.1:15254802-15338049 GCA_022985145.1 Pangasius djambal | reverse complement strand
GTGTCCAATCCAAAAAAGATTTAAAGAAAATTTTTGAAATCACACATTCTTTTAACCAGATAACACACATCTTAAAACTCAGATTATAATAGTCCATTACTACAGAGTATCTTCAATGAAATGAACAAGTAAATCCTCCTCTTAAAGAGAAATGTTATCCTGCTTTTCTTTCCATTTTATTCTGTTTCGTTATATTGCCAAGCACATGAGATTTAACACATTTACTGAGTTAAGGGCCATGGTGTTGCCTGCCATGGCTTCCCAAAGATAGTGTTGGTGGTTTCTCAACACAGCTGCGAATGCAATTAGCTAGTTAACTGCGCTGGGTAATCTGGACTTGTTAACGTGAACACACCTGGTTTGAATTAGAGAGTTTCAGCTATAATAGGCTGCCATTTTGCCCAGTTCTGTGTGCTGTTGGGTGGAGAGCTGTTGTGCTGTATTACCACATAGATGTATATAAAGGAGAAAAAGATGTGACACACACCCAAACCAACAATTTTTTTAAATGAGCTCTATTCAATCAGATTGTACAATATTTTAGGCATTTAGGGTGTTTTTATTTGTGTGGTGGCCTGGGAAAACCTTTCACATAGTGGGGTTTTGGCATTTTCTTCCATATAATGTTTTGAAAACTACAGGTTTTCTTGAACTAAAATGTTTTCTTTTGCAAATATCTTTGTCACAAGTGAAATTATAACATTTTAAATTCTGGCCAAATCACCAAAAGTGAAAAGGGAGAAAATTACATTTAATGATTCAATTCTGCTCACTCACTCACTTTCATTAGCCATTTTATCCCGGTCGGGGTCACGATGGATCCAGGAACACCGGGCGTGAGACGGGAATATGCCCTGAACGGGATGCCGGGCCAGTCCATTTTTCAGAAAATCCACCGAAAGGAGATATATGTGCAAGCTCAGTACGCAAGGAATTGTGGGTGCTAACAGATGCTTAGCTGTAGGCTAGGGATTTAGGAATGGCAACTTGGGCATACTCACAGCAACCATGTATACAGGAATATTCCGATGCCTGTACACAAATAAGCATCGTATTCGGAATATGGCTGCAACGGGAATACAGACCTTAAACAGAATTTGATGTGCATGTAAACGAAGCCAATGATTGTCCAAAAGCACCTAATTTAATTTGCATTTAATTTAACATGTAATAAATAAAATATAAAAATAATACATTTGAACAGGCCTATGTTTAAACCTGCCTTTATTCATAGCCTACAGTAATTTTTGCAGCCATGTATGTTAAACTGCATCCTTATCTATCTAACAAAACAAAGCCAAGCAAGCTCAGAAAGTTAAAACACTGCTATATCATTCTGGTGAAATATATTTATGATTTTTTTTTAAAGTAGAGTAATCTTTCTATTTTCACAATAGTCTACTATGAAAAGTAGAAAAGGCCCAGTTTTTAGGACAAAAACACATTTTCGTCAGCATCTTCTCTTTGAATTCAGCCACGGTGACATTCGACAGGTTTTCCCAGACCACTACACAGATCTGCTTTTTATATATATATATATATATATATATATATAGATATTTCTTTCCCTGAGTCCTGAGCCCTCATTTATCAATGGTACGCACAAGTATTTTCATTGCATGTAAAGTGTGTATATTAACAACACAAAATGTGGGCTTTATTAAAATGAACATTTGCTTAGGTTAGTGCGTATATTTACACACAGCTTGTGTATGCAATGCACACAACAGTGGAAAATAAACCTCGTTTTGAAATGTGTTCCCTGAAGGCCACTTGCTTGATCATTGGTTTGGACTGTTAATAATCTGAATGATCTATAACATCCATTACTGCTTATCCTTCAATTAGGTTTAAATACAAACGCATTTGTGGATATGCCGAATTACATAAAAGGTTAACAGTACTGGTGTGTTAAAATGTGATTGATCTTGATTCTTTGCTGAATTTAGAGAGAGCATTTTTAGGAACCGGACCAATTTAATAGCTGTGGTTTATCACCAGACGGCCATTCCCCACACCATAACTTGCATTTTTTTCCATCAGTGATCCAAGTAGGAGAGAGAAGCAATGTGCACGCATGTAATACCTGTGAAAGTTTTACAGATGTCAACACCTTGATTATTATTATTGCAGTTAAAGCGGCATCAGAATACAGTTATATTAATCTCGAAGGTTTCTCCTCTTTACTGATCAGAATCAAAATCCCTGCTTCGGGAAGTTTCATTTGTTTGCAGGTTTCTCGGTGGCAAAAGCAAAATGACAAAGTCCTTTATTTAGCTTTCCTTTGAAGCGATGCCTACATACCATACTGTATATGGTTAATTGTGGGTGCGTCTGTATTTAAATGAGCAGTGGCATGCACACGGCGGCTACAAACAATTGGTATTTATTAAGCTTCCTTCCCTCCTCTTATGCATTTGATGTATCCCAATTTCACTGTGCATATGAGACTTCTAAAGTTGATGCATGAGAATCAATTTAGAATATTTTCAACGTGATGCTGATAAATGAGGCCCCAGGAGCTCTGATCAGCTACATATTAAACACGCATTCTTTTACCTGTTGCATATGCATGTCAAGGCCCCTTTTCTGGAGTACAGTTTTTTTTATGATGTGATGATTTGAGATGTCTGGAAGTTTCCAAATCCCACTAGAAAGCTTGGGTCATTTGGAATAAATGTTTTGCCAACGGGGCTTGGGAATGTATAATTTACGAATTGTGAAACCATCATAAAATCTTTGTAAACACTCCAAGAAAATGTACTAGGGAATGTAGCCCGGTTGGAGACGGGTGGGGGAGGCAGCAAGAGCACGCGCTCTCCTCCCTCTTCTTTCTCAATTTCAACAGCTATTTAGTTTTGCAAGACTGGAATAAAGCCACCTTCTTTTGATCCTCGGGTCGTTTGCTTAACCATTTCCCAAAAAGGTCTAGCTTGTGCAGTCTGAATGCCTGTGTGCGTGGATGCCGGGGTGAATTTTGACACCAGGACATTTTTTATTCTCTTGGGCCCCATGTCTACTATGTCTTCTCTACCTTTACAGAATCTCAGCTTGTGCAAGGACATGTGGTTGGACTGTGAGCTGACAGCACAGAGTAACAGATGAGCTAGAAAAGTGCCTGTGCAGCCACTGCACTATCACTGTGAATAGGAGAGGTGTGGTTTCATACTGGGGAAAATAAGAGCCGACAGCATGCAAGAAGGCCGCAATTGCTTTTAATCGTGATGATTGAGAGGGAGCAAGAGAGTGTGAGTCTCTGTTGTAAAGACAAGAGGATGAAGTGGAGGTGTACGGGAGGGGAAAAAGAGGCTTTAAAACAAACACAGAGCCCACAAAGAGTCAGTCTGCCTGCCTCTGCTCTAGGTAGGGGGAGAGAAAGGTGAAAAAGAGGATGGAGAGCTTAAAGAGCAACAAGAGGATGAGTGGGAGAGGCTGAAATTTGAGACAAAGAAAAGTCGATACTGTAGACCTGATACTGCTAATGAATGTTTCACAGCATATGAGTTATGGATAGTGTAGGCAGAGAAGTGTGTATATCCCAAACTTGAGCACAGCTTACATACACAATATCCTGACAAGCCAATTTCTGAGATTTAGCCATATGAATTAAATATAATAACAAGAAAAAGAATGCATGTTAACAATTCAGATTTGTCAGCGAAAACTGCTATCTTGATTAATGTTACTTGGGGAAAAACTGCACATTTATTGTGTGCACACATTGCTCTAAATCTCCCCACTCCGGTAAGTAGCTGCGCTAGGACCGATTATGATTCCAGTATATTTAGTTAAATTTACTACCCAATACCACTCATGTAGCATACACACACACTAATTGAATACACTCTATGTACTGTAAACATCCACTCCACAGCAGAACCTCCCTAAACACTAATATCCCGCACACCCTCATTCGTCAGCTAACAGCTAATGGCCAGGAATTCTGGTGCTTAGCGTTACACTATTTGTTTAAAAACATTTCTAACTGTTAATGCCTGATAAACACATGCCTTTCATCTTCCATCAAAAACAAAAATCTGTCTAAATCATGGATACTGAAAATATATCTTATGGTACTGCACAGAAGTGAAACATTTTATGTTAATATTAGTTTACTAATTCATTTTTTATGAGAATTCAAACCCGCAACTATTTTTCCTCTAGAAAAAATACCACTAGCTGGAATGTTACCTTCATCCCATCGGTCCTCAGGGCCGTTGGCATCATCGTCGTGGGCAACGCTGTCACCATCAGCTCCATCCACGGGGGTCCCGTCTTCCTCCACGATATGGAGCTTATCTTCATCATCAGAGTCTGACTGGCCTTCCAGGACATGGCTGTAGTTACTCACTGCACACACAGAGAGAAGAGGAAAAACATTAGAGAGAGGGGTTTATAAAACGGATGCAGTGAGGGACAAATACACAACCTTAGACAATATATACACAGGAAGTGGTATGAGTGAAAGAGTAAAGAAAAAGCAAATTCATGAAGTGGAATGTTGGAGCAGGGCTGTCACAGGTTTGATTTTATTTAAACACATACACCACTTACAAAATACAAAATTACACGTTGTTTTTTTTGTTATATTTTTGTTTTTTTGGCCAATCAAAATGTTCAACACGGTGTTGTAATTTTTTTTATACTCAGATTGCAACAAATTCCACCTTGTGCAGTAACTGGCTTATAGCTATAGCCAATTAGGCAACACTGCTCACGTTACAGTAGCAAACAAAACAGTGAAACATGAGAAGTATTATTCCCTCCTGAGACAACGCTCTGTCAAAATTATATACTGCAGTTTCAGCTGTCAGAGGTCACAGTTTGCCATCAGTATTAAAATATTATTAATCTCACTGTATTTCATTCATTCATTCTTCCATAAGGGTTTTATCCTGATGGGGGTAGCTGTGGATCTGGAATCTATCCCGGGAACAAGGCGGGAATAGACCCTGGATGGGATCCCAGTACATCGCAGGGCACCATGCACACACACACACATACATATACACACTCTCATTCACACCTAGTGACAAGTTTGGAATAGCCAGTACACAGGTTTTTGGGAGATGGGAGGAAACTGGAGAACCGGGAGCAGTACATTTGAAACTCCACACAGGCAGTAATGCGATCTCAGGACTGAAGTGGGGACACTGGAGCTGTGAGGAAGCAATGCTTCCGACTGTACAACCCTGCCGCCTTAACTCTACTGTAGCTTATCATATTTGAAGCACACTACATTTACTTTTGCTCAGTGGATAACAGTGTTGTCTCTTCTTATGAGGAAAGAGAAAAAGTCATCTTCTAAAGTGGAATCCTTTAATTGAAGTTATGAAGACAGTTGAACGTTTGTGATTCACTAAGAGCTGCTGTGTGTACATTCGTACCAATCACAACACAACAACCTGAATAGGCCAGTGTGCTCTTCACTTTAACAAAGACAAGGAGACTTATTAGTCAAATCTGGTTCTGTAGCATATAGCTGGATCAAATACCTGCAAACCTTTTAGGACAGGTTTTATCAGGTGAAGTTAGAGGGGTGATATTCATCGTTTCAGCCTTGTGTTAACCACAGTGTTAGAGACTGAGGTCACATGGGTAATTCAATGCATATCTTATGTTTATAAAGCAAACTGGATGAAGTAACAGAACATTTGATTGCATGGAAAATAAATCTGCTGTAGCCCTGGTACATAAATAATACTTAGAGAGTACTAGTCTGTAAGTATGACTTCTTGACAACCACCCCAGTGTTCTTTTATCATTCCACATCTGATTTCTGCCCTCACTGTTTTCATGCCACCTAATCTGTTTTCTTTTTTTAGATAGATAAGACTAAGCAGCATTGATTTGTTGTAGTTGACCAGACGACCTTAATTAGCAGTGTGTGTATGTGTATGCGTATGTATGTGTGCAGAAGTGAGCGTGCTTGGCTCAGCATGATGTGACATTCTATTAGAAGAGGGAATGATGGAGCGATAGCCTCACCTAACGAGTTCTCATTCGTTAAGGTAAGTGCTGGCTGAACAGAGCTGGAACAGAGCTGGCAGCATAAATCACGCTTAAAGAGTCGCTTTCGTTACCATCAGCAGTACGAGAAAGATGGAGTTGTGAAGATGTAACATAAAATATATAGTAAATTATATCCTGATATATCTTATGAGGTTCTTAGCCTGGTTTTTAATATAATTTGTAGCGAAGCTCAGTCACAAAAATAGGATTTAACCCAGAAGTGTACCAGAAAGATGATATAAAACGGATGATATACACGGATTTGCAAATATACTCCAGTTCTTATTGTTAACCCGAGAGTCCTGCTGAGTTTAAAGCAACATGAAAGCATTTGTGGCAATCAGAGGAGTTCACATGTTTACTAGCTCAGACAAACTCCCGATTCCTGTTTACAAAGAAAAGAGAACACTACAGTCAGGAAATGAGTGTGGATGTGAATAAAGTCTATAGCTGTGTGTGCGTATGTATAAGAGAGAGAGAGAGAGAGAGAGAGAGAGATAACACTGTTCTGAGATAAGTGAGTGGGTGAGCCATGATAGTGTACATACACTAAAAACAGTTCCTCCCTAAAGATTATACCCTCCAGTCCAGTAGTCTTTCATTGGTTTAAAAACCAATGAAAGTGGGACATTTACTCACTAAGAGAAGAGTCAGGTGTTTTCCCTTAACGTTTCTTTCAAGGTTCACATCCACATACAAGTGCTAAAGTGTATTTCAATGATAGAAACAGAATAGAAAAGATGTTAAAGAAAGAGTGTATGAGAAACTGAAGGTGTGCCAAAGCACCTCCATTTTTTACCCACCCCCTTCATCCCATCTCTCTTTTCCACTCATCTAAGTACCTCTCTCCAGCCTGGCCAAATCAATTTTCCTTTGAGAGGCGCAAAGTCAGCACAGGGCTTGGCTATGGAGCTAAAACTCACACACACACACACACACACACACACACACACACACACACACACACACACACACACACACATCTCCACTGCTCGCCCTAATACATTTACATTAAGCTGATTTTGTGCTTTTTATCCCTTCTACTTTTTTCAGTTCTTTCTCCCTCTCTAACCTACACTCTTTTAATGCTGTTAGCAAATCTGGACAATCTCTACACTTGCCATCTTCTCTTTCTTTTTTCTTCTGTCTCGTTCAGATGAATCTGCAGAATTAGTATGTTTGTTTAGTATTTAGCATGCATGCATAGGCTCTAATGTTCATACACATTAAATAACTAACACATCCACAAGAACTGTCTCAAACACCAGGCAAAACTACCTATCCCATCAGGCAGTGCAGGCAAGGGGCACAGAAAATGTGTAAGATGGGGTATGGGTGACTGATCCGTGACAAATTCTTGCAGGCTGAGTTATACTGTCACACCTGAGAGCGTTCATTACTGCCTCCAGGAGCTACATGCAGGAAAAGTGACTAAACAAACACTCGATAAGAGAAATGGCCAACATTAGTTTGGCGACAAACAGAGAGCGCTACACAGACCCAACGGAAAACAGGGGTCATTAAGCATCGCATATATTACGACTAGGAAATGTTAAACACAAAAACAAAGTGCCACTGTTGTTTTTTTCCACAACATTGCAGAGGTGACTGCATCAAAGAGCAGCACTGTACCCTGTACGCTAATTTTGCATACCTGTTCAAGCGCCAAATCCCACTTGGGCATCCCGCTACAAATAACACAGCTGTTTACTGACACACACACACCTCTCGCTAGCGTTAGACTGTAGATCATAGACTGTATATCATCGTTTATGCACCTAATGGATTGTGGATTTTATATAGATGCCTCAATGCTGATCAGGGAGACCAAATCCAAAATCGCTGCACCTCCCTTCCACTCCTCTTTAGCAGCTCTGATGCAGCCTGTTTTCCCAGAAGGCCTCAGTCCTGGGTTTGTTCTCTGAAGCTACTAATGAAAGCCAACACGAGTCTGTGCATTTCAGCTGCCCATTAAAGCCTGGGGCCTGCAGGCCAACACCTGCCACGGGCCGCCGGTAAATGCCACCTAACCTGGGATCTGCATAATCCCACAAAGCGCCTGGTCACGCACAGACACACACCTCTAGAGGAAAAAGAACATGCACTGTCTAGACAAAGCTACTTGTATACTAATTATAAAACCACAAGGGCCACAAGATTATGAAGATGATTTGATTCATGCCATTTTTTTTTCTCTTCAAGATAGAGGACACAGAAAGACAAAGGAACAAACAAAGGGTATTGATTTGGCATTAAGATGACATCAGTGTGAGCTGTGAGCTTTTGTTAGTGTAAAGAAAGATGCACTTGATTATAAAATGCTCTGCTTTATAACTTTCAGCATAACCTGCCCCCCCCACCCCCCGCCTATTATGTCACCTGATGTCAAGTCCTGTTTAAACTTTTAAATAATTGTTCAGTTAATCGGTTGATCTAAAACTATATAGGTAGCCATACCCCAAAGGTAAACTCTTCCTCATTCCAGAAAGAACCTTGTTCACATGATTTTAAAGGTGTGAGAGAAACGTCGGCAACATAATATGATGCTTAGTATTTTCAGTATTTTTATTTGTTTCTTTTGTACTTAAGTAACCTTTATTGTACATATGAAGAGTTTGTTTCCAAAAAAGCAAGATGCTCACTTTGTGTTTTTATCAACATAATTAACTGCTTATGGGTCATTACATATACGCATCAATTCTGGCAGCTCGCATTACAAGCAAAATTGTTTGTTTAGGGGTTTAAGAGATCAATTTCTTCACAAAACACATTATCTGCCACATCTCCTTTTTTTTTTAACAAAGCTTAATATACAGTGCCTTGCATAAGTATTCACCCCCTTGAACTTTTCCACATTTTGCAGTGATACTTACTTTGTCATGAATATACACAAACTAACCCATAATATTGAAACAACAGTATAGTTTGCAAAAATATGTAAGTGAGGAATGGTGCGTGTCAGGGAACATTTGAATGTGGATTTTTTTTAAACATTTGTTCTAAAAGTTGTGCTCTGTAATAAGTGCCTGAACCCTCCCAAATTCTCAACTATATGCATACAATAGGATTCTGCTTCACAAGTAAGGCATCTTGAAATAATATATACGGAATAAATCTACGGAATAAATGTAAATGATTAGCATTAACAGTGCACCATGGTTGAAATCAAACATATGTGTGGTACTGGACATTCAGCCAATTTTAATGAAACTTGTAACAGTGTTTCTGTGTTATAATTGCACTTAAGGTTATATTAACTGAATGAATGGTGAAATAACCAGCATTTAAATAGAATATCCTTTGGCCTGATCATGCTGTGTAATCCTTACACATTAGTAATGATGCTATGGTTCACCTTTACAGCTCCACAGCGGCTGTGTTGAGTTCGTTGGTTGTAATAAAGGTAGGAAAAGCTTACATACTGATCTGTCGCCATGACACATGCACTCTAAGTAAGTGTTATGATTGGACATTCCTGACATAGCATCACTCTCCAGGGCTTGAGGAGCACGCTCAGCACGCTCCGCCTCAGCCCTCACCCGCCACTCATGCACTCCAGGCTTATCTCTTAAACAAACACCCATTTTCCATCTGAAATTTACTCTGAGACATCAAACCCAAAATATTATAAGTTTATAATGAAAACATGATTATGAGCCATTACGATTTTTCAGAGCCCTCATGCCACTTCGTGAAGGATATGAAGATGAAGCTGCAGGTAAACTGCCACAGCTGATGAGCAAAGAAAAAAAAAAAGAAGCTCTGGAAGGCAAACTTGTCCTTCTAGGTGAAACAGAAACCCTTCTGCAATTTACCCTTGATATTGTATTGGCATCTTACAAGTGGACTTGATTATTTGATTATTTTGGATTAAAATTGAAATTAGGCCTGCTAGTGTACTGTCTCACATTATTTACATTTATTTAAGCACAGACATGTGTAAGAAGTCTCATACATTTATGCAAGTAAATTGCTAATTCAACTCTGTGTATAAACAAAGGATTAGATATACAAGTGAGTCCTACTGTATTGTAAAGTTCCAAAATATTTGCACATTTAAGGTAATAAAATCCTCATACAATGTTAGAAAGTCCCTAACATTTACTGGCATTTCCAACAGACGCTCATTGAAGTTGTTCTTTTGCTGAGGCTGAAGCACCAGCAGTAGGTCCTATAATGTCATTACATTATACTCTATGTAGTGAGCACATAAAAATGATAAGCTATTTGGGATTTGGCCTGTCATAAATGATTAAAAGTGAATCTGCAACTTCAATATTTTACTTTTTCATAACTTTCTTTGCTTAAGAAGATGAAATATTATTTACCTTCTATGGTTTATATGATATGAACACAGTACAGCCCCATTTCTAATGTTTACTCTGCTTTGTAGTATAAAATTATGCACAAATTAATATTCAATTTCATTTTAATAGTAAATCTTTAAGTAGTTAAAATTCAAACCAATCTTTTTTTGTCTTCATCTTCTCCCCAGTTTGGTCACTTGCCAACCAACTTTCCAGCTAACACGTGCTTCTGAACTGCTGCTCATGATGTGTCACAGGGCAGCAGAAGAAAGCGCTATCTACCCTCTTCCACATACATAAACTCACAAATGCCCACAACTGGCTAGTGTTGCTTTGATTGGCAGGGAAGAGAGAGTATGCCAGTGCTCCCATCCAAATAGCATGGCCAGTTTTGCTCCTTGGGTTCCCAGATGGCTGTGGCATCACCGGGATTCAAACTCACAATTTCCCAATGATAGAGTGAACGCTTTTCTGTTGTGCCAATCTGGAGCCCCTCAGAGTTAATCTTTGAAGGAATTTGACAGCCCTACTGCACAGTAGCACAAAGGGTAGAATTGAAGACACACCCTTTACTCCTGCTATACGCAAACACTCCCACAACAGACAATTCACAAATACATACAGTGAGAGCGAGAGATATACATTTTATCTCCTATATTCCAATCACAAGATACCACAAAAAGGAGAAGAAAAACACAACAAACCCTTCTGAATTCGTTTGCTCTCATCATACACACCGTTACCTCAGCTTCTTTGGTCCACACACACACACACACACACACACACACACACACACACACACACACACATACACATACATACACACAAAAGTATGAACACATACATACACAGACACAGTCACGATCTAAACCACATCCCCTCCCAGCATATTTTATCTGTCTCTCTCTCTCTAACACACATTCTCTAACCACAAGAAGACGGAACCATCACATCAAACAAAAGCCAGTCACCACACACACACACACACACACGCACCTCTGTGTCAGCTATTTAAGCTGTGTGTTTCAGAGAAACGTTAAATCGGTTTAAGTTATGTTTCTTTTTATTGGCATACAGTGAGACTGAACATGTTTTACTCTAGGACAGTGGTGCAATATAAAATACAAGAGAACATTCTAAAGGACTGTTTAAAGTGCTGAACGTGTGCGCAGTATAAGACAGATGGAAGCACAGTACACAGGTCACACTACACAATAATGACACAAAATACCATGAGGATAAACTGGGCAGCACTTATTAGATCTTATACCACAACAATGTTGAATTATCGAGTTTGATTCATAAGAAGGTGATTGATTTTCTATAACAGCATCTCTGCTAGTAGTTCTTGCTGTAGTTTAAATAACAAGTTAATATTAATGCGCTTGTTCTAATTATTGTTTCTATAGTAACAGTTCATTCACAGGGACTTGTATGGCAAACACCCCACAGAATATAAACTTAATAATACTGATTAAAAAATGTGTTGTTATTTAACAAAGAAAAACCTATAACTCATCCATAGGAGAATCTTCAGGACGGGACTTTTGTGCTTACATGTGCAAACGTGGCATTGTTCTGCCTTCTTCAACTTCAAGAAAGACAAAAAAACAAACAAAAAAAAGGCTGGAGAGAGAATGACTCTTTATATCTGTTATAGTGTAAGTGATAACAGGAACTAACTTGTCTTGTGTATGTTCCACAACATTAATTACAAATCTAAATGGTTAAAAAGCATAACATATCGGTTATTAATATAGTACAAAATGTAATCATTGGCACATCGCTGTGGTATAAGAAGAATAAAACACTTCGAGTCATGCTGTTATAGGAAAATAATTCACTTTGGGGTGGTCAGAGTGTCACACCACCCCAATATAAAGTTATAAATGAACAAACAAATGTACCGTCTATAATGGTATAAGTAAGAAGATGAATTATGAGGTGTATAATTGGGTGTGGTTGGGAGTGCTTTATGTAGATGTTCGGTTCAGACGGGTGTCGAAGTGGTCTTATACCATGCTCACTTCATATCTGACTGTGTATGACTGAACTGCAAAACCTACACTGGCCTCTAGGAGACGCTTTATTCCCAGGAGACAGAACTGACGCAACGGTGACGGATAATGCAGTACTCGACTCAGTATCCTGCTGTGTGCTGCATTTGACTCTCTTCACTGCTCTCACTGTTTACCAAGTGGATAATGTTATTTTGTTCCAATAACATAATGAGGGATGTGACCTGATGCTGTGTTAGAAAGCCTGTGGTGAAAGCTACATTTAGAAGAGAACAACTGATAAAAAAAGACACAGAATAGACATTCTCATCTAACATTCTCTCTTTCTCTCTCTCTCTCTCTCTCTTTCACTCGCTCTTTCTCTCTCTCCTCTTACAGCTTACCCTAACTAATGGTATTGTAAGACATGTGCATAATTATCCTGCAAAAGGTAACGTCTTACTTTTATCCTCATGCTAGGTCCAGTGTACCTTACACACACTCACAAATACACATAAACACATTAGATGTTTTTAACACTGTATATTTAAAAACAAGGACTGGCCCAAACAGGAACCAACACAAGTACATTTTTCACCAACTAGTAAGGACATCATTTTGCTGTGCAAAGACGAACACGGACAAAGTGAAAACTAACACTTCTAATGTGCTAATCAGAAATCTGCTAAAGTACAATGATTCATTACAAAACAAAAATACATTTGTAAGGGTGTAATCAAACACTAAAAACCCCACTGAAGTCTGTTTGGGCTGTAATAATCATGTGCTGCCATGGTATTTGGGAAATTGCTGAGTTTTAAAACAGAACACATGTATGTGATGCAGGATGTGTATACAATCAGCAACAAACAGTGCTGCTAGCTCCGCCACAGAAAACCATTAGTTCATGTTGGTACCAATCATGAGCAAGAACAGGGCCTAAAACCATCCAACTAGAACTTTTGTACAGGTGCAGCATGGGTGGTTTTCTGGTGCCAAAACTTTGTGCAGTGGGAAAAGTCCTTTATGTACACAGGAAATGTTAATGCTATTGTCCCCACCATAAATAAAAGCACTGATGTATACAGAGGTGAAAGAGGATATCTGTGTGTGTGTGTGTGTGTGTGTGTGTGTGTGTGTGTGTGTGTATTTTGAGCTAATCTTGTTCGGCTAGACTGAGCTCTTCTAAATAAGGCCAGAGAGCGCGATCATACCTGCGCTATGATAACAGAGCCAGAGCTTCATCTGTGCTGCCGTGCTGACTCGGCTCTGTTTACGTTTGAGGTGAGACCAGCCCCATTCACGGGCATAATGCTTCCAGCACACGCGCGCACACACACACACACGCACACACACACACACGCACACACACAATGAGAAAAAAGAAAAGGCTAAAGTGTAAATGACTTACATGGTTAAAGAACTACGTGAGTTAGAGTTCTATGGATGCGTACATTACGCTATAAGTTATGGGAGGTATGTTACTTTATCATTACTTTATCACTTTATCATACTACTGACACCTTGCTTTCTGTCTTCTCTTTCTCTCTCCCTCTCTCTCTTTCTCTCTCTCTCTGTGTACTGTGCTGAAGGTAAAGTGAGGAAACATCTGTCGTGCCTCCTGGTCAGTGTTCACTACCTGTAGGCACGCTTGATTATCTGGACACCCCCTTGCCCTGTTTCACTACTGCTTTTCTCTCTCTCTTTCAGAATCACTTTCTGTTTGTGATTTCCCCGTATAACGTGGGAGTGTTTGCTGTTTTAGCAAAGGACACGGGCGTGCTGTAGTATCTGAAAACTGAACCCATTGGAACAGCACAATTACTCGCAACCATGATTTTTGGACGTATTTATTAATCACATTTGATTGTGACATCAGATAATGAAAGTTGATCAGCTGAGTAATGTTACAGATGTTATTTCTGACTGACTAGTTAAAAAAACAAGCTCGCTATCCATGTATTTATTTGGGCATACTGTGGCCAGTTAAGCACTTATGTTGTGTTAACATTAACACAGTCTAATTTTATTTAATATTTAACATTTTAAAGATAAACTAAAGAAAACATGCCTAAAGTGAAAGATTTAACTGGAAGATTTATACATTTAAAGAAAGCAGGTTTGCAATGTACACTGTGGAAAACGGCTTTTGTTTATATAAAATAATAAGGTGCAAGTTACCAATTTTGCGTCAGAATAAATGCGATCATTGTGATTCCATTATTACGCACAATAATCATGAATATCACTGTCATTATGAACCTAGTTAAAAGGGAAAGCCCCAGCGCTATCATAACTCTGATAAAATTAGCACTGGCAATGACACAACCAACCTGACTGGTGAGAACACGCAGAAACCAACACACACCTGTGTTAACAGGAAATGGGGAATTCATCCCACCATATGCACATACTATATAAGCAACATGCATTTTAATGAATATATTAATTCTTTCTTCTTTTTTCTGTCTTTCTGGTGTTCAGTCAGTCGTGAATCACTTAGAGTCTCTTTGTATATTTCTTCCTCTTTACTGTCTGACTCTGAAGTGAGGAAAACGCAATCTATTTATAGGTTTCCTTTCCTGTGCTTTTTGTCATGAATGTATACCCCTATCTGTGTTTTTTACACACACACACACACACACACACACACACACACACACACACAAACTCCTGCCCACTATTCAGGGCAGAAATGGGTAATAAACGAGTGAGTAAGTCAGCAGAGCTGTTCAGTCTAGACATGGGACTCCCTAAGTTGCCCATCCAAACCACCGAATACTAACAAACAGGCTGAGACTACTTACACAATGTTGCAGCCACACACAAATACACACAAACACACAGTTCTGGTGGTGTCCGTTATGAGGTAACTAGGAAAGCGTGGTTATTCATTCACATACTGCTGTGTGTGTATGTGTTTGTGTGTCTGTGAGTGTGCATGTGAGCGTGTGCTTGCAAGGCATTTCCCCGATACCACGACAGGTGAGCTGAGTCAGACAAAGAAAGGAAAACAGAAGTGTAAGCAGAGTGAAGGCTGCTTTACCATAGGAAAATGTACTGTTTTGAACCGGAATGTTCAAATGATCATGGTTTTTCATAAATACTTCGTTTAATTTGTTATTCTCAGTGCTTTAAAACTGAACTATTATCTCTCCTTTTTATACACACATCTGATACACAGTGGTGTGGTTTTTTTTTAATGTTCACATGCACAAGCAGGAGTGGAGGCGTGTGTCATTATGCTTGATGTACTCAGTGTGTGGGCATATACGCATATGACCTACATAACCAGCCTTATTAATAATATGTGGGCCATTATGGGCAGTTATGTGTGTGTGTGTGATTTCCTTTGTGCCTCTCATGTCAACCACACACATGCTAACATGGATAAATACATCTTACTCACACCTGTATGTTTAAACTGAAGAAACAGCTACAGGCTCTTGGCATGAATTTCACTGTTCAATCCCTATTCAAATATTCATAATATTCACCTATTCAGAGACAAAAATGCTTCTGACTGTTTTTCATTCAGTCACCTAACCCACATCTATTGAAACACCTGTTTTCTTAACTTTTTGGATAAATGACCCATTGTGTTGCTTGATGTAGAACACACAGGCTCTGAATAAATGCAAGTCATGGTTGGGAGATCATGATTTCAAATCCCAATGATGCCTCAGCCATCAATGGCCAAGAGTCAAGACAGCAACACTGGCTGTGTGTCTGGGTGGACGGAATGGTATCCTCTCTCTCCGCTGTCAATCACTGCAACACTAGCCAATCGTAGGCATCTGTGAGCTCATATATGCAGATGAGCTTACGACGCCCTGTGATGCTGCATGAGCAGCAGTCCGAAAAGATGTGGTTGGCTGGCTTCACATGCCTCAGAGAACGCACATGTTTGCCACACCTCCATGGCTGGTAGTGGTACATGTGATACATGTAATTAGTTCATTTCCAGTAGACACCTGCCATGCTGAAATTAACATTTTAAACAAACTATACAGTGTAGCGCAACTGCTGCAGTATAAAATTATAAATAAGCGAACTTAGTAATTAAAATTAAACGCAACTCTTGGACTGGAGAGAAATTTGAAAGCTCTAGTATAAATCCATACAGGTATTATACTGTTATCACTATCACTATATCACCTATTGTTTAAGCTTTATCAGATGTAAATAAATAGCTGTAAATACTACCTACAAAAAAAAAAAAAAAAAGCTTTTTTCTCTGACCTGTGAACCCCACCAGGTTTTGTTCTGTATGACCGATCTAACGTCATGACGTCATTTGCTGCATTAACAGTATACAGCACCAGTACACCATAAAACAGGGAAACAAGCAGAGATGAAACAAACTGCAACACAGCACGTAAACATAAATCAGACCCTGTGAGAGGGAATAAATGTGGCTAGAATGGACAAGAGACAGCAAGATAGAGGACTAGGACAGGGAAAGGCATGTACGAAAACTGCTAATGACTTAAAAAGACAAAGCATCGTTGTCAGAAACAATGTACATCTTTACTGAGAGATCGAGCCTGAGGCAAGACACTGTCACACACACTCGGCCTCACAGAGCAAGACAACGAATGGGTGGCGGGGTGAGGACAGAGACAGAGAAAGAGAGAAGTGGGGGAAGACAGAGTGAGAGCAAAAGAAGAAAAGACGTGAGAGAGGAGAAAGTGGGAGGAGTGGTGAATGTGTGTGTTTGTATGTGTGTGCACTTGTTTTTAAAGGTCAGGCCTCATAAAGACGAGTCAGACAGCCTGACACTTAAAGAGGTGGAGAGGTACCGCAGGCAGGTACACACGCGTACATATGTTCACATAAACATGTGCATATAGGCAAATAAGCATGCACGTACACACACACACACACACACTCACACACACAAATGCACATAACCCCTGGCAGTGCAGATTTTACTTCCTCTTTTAGTGACGCTCATTGCTGAAATCTTCTACTTGTCAGATCAGAAGGTCAGAAGCAACAACACACAGCAGACCTCTGTGATCTGATCTCATTACACCTCATATACAACATCTCATTATACTCTTATCTCGTTACACTTTCATATACAGTAACTCACTGACTGAGCCATCTCATCTTCACAATAATTTTTCTTTACCTCTGAGCTAGCCACACACACACACACACACACACACACACACCCACACACCCACACAGAGCTTAATCAGCCATGAGAGGAGAAGCAGTGTGTGTTTGGTGGAACAGGGTGGTAAGGGTGTGTAAAACTAACTAGGCTTGAGAAATAGGGCAGTATATTGGGGTCAATCATGGAGACAGATACAGAGAGCAGTACTGTAACTAATTAAAAAGGTTGACACAGGTCAGCTATCTTTCTTTTGCTTTGATCACCGTGTGTAAATTCCTCTCCTTAAGCACACATGCATGCTGTGTGTGAGCATGTGTGTAAACACTCTAGTCATTACTAATTACATAATACAAAATGGATGATTTAAAAGTAGCTGTCACTAGTAGCTGGACTTACTGCTGAAAAATGAGACATGCGGCTTTACTGGTCTCACAGGCGAAACCTACAGCAGAGACAGACGCTGGGGACATGTTCCCACCTCTTTTTTTATATGCCTGGTTTTGTCCCAACTGAGTACAGTCTGTATAACACATTTTAATACTTTAATAGTTTGTAACAGAAACCGATCCAAAACTCTCTGAGAATATCATTTGGACTATACTGAGGGTGGTGTCTGTAAGAAAACATCTTTCTATGACAACTTCTGCAAGTTTCTTGCAGGTTTCCTGAGAAGCCAGATGTTTGTTTCACACATGGTGATATGATCTCATTATTGCATCATTTAATTTATTTTTAGAAACTACAATCATGATATTGTGGCATGTGCAAATATAAAGTGAGATTTTAAACTTTTGATTTAAAGTGTTTAAAAGCAGGTTAGAAGGGAAGAGTCTCTTTTCTATGAGACGCACTTGATACAGATCAATTCAGATCAGAAAAAAGTTTCTTTTTCTTCTTTAATTCAAATTAGTCTGGAGTCTTGTTAACAATGCATGTTTTCTAAATGAGATATTAAATTATTAATATAATAAATATTTTTTAATCCTTCATAAAGTTCCACCTGTGAATGGTCTTTTATTACAATTTTGCTACTAAATAATTAAATAAATAAGCTAAATAATTAATATTCCTACACCTACTACCATTGCTAATTTTAGTAAGCAAAAAGAAATCCTTAGGCTCTTTTAATTTGTCAAAAATAACAAACAAAAACAAAACAAAACAAAAGGATGCAAGGAACCGGGTCCTGGTTTTTGGTATCTGGTTTAAAAACAATAACCAGTCATTCCCTCACCAGATTTGCTCGTTTTTTTCTCTCTCGCTCAATCACATCTCTCTTTCACTCTAAAAAAACAGCTTGTCATTTCACTGAGAAACTGGAAAGCATGAACTTCTCTGTCCTGAAGACTTTCCTGTGCTGATAAACTTCCCAAAGCACCGTGACTGTTACAAAGCGCTTACAACTAAGACTCCTTCCATAAACGTTAAATAAATGTTTCCTAACATTTCCTAACATAGACTAACTGAATGATTAGTCTTAGATTATCTGTCCGCTGTTCCGAGTCCCTGTGTCTTAGCTGTTACTATTCTAACAATAACGTATTAGACCGAGGGTATTAATATTAAGCTATCATTCAAGTACACAGCCGAAACTACCTGTGCTATCTTACAAGAATAATGCACACTTCTGACCAATCAGATTCGAGCATTCACCTGCACTGTGGTATAAGTTTGTTAATGAATCTTCTAATCTTTTTACTTTCCACATCACTATTTAAGGACAGAGCTAGCAGAGCTTTACAAACCAAACAGGAGACTGCAGAGATTCTGTTGTTTGCAAAGGGAGAGAAATGAGCTGTGGCATGATGAGAAGACAGAGGTGCTGATTTGATTTTAACCAATATAAGCTGGTTAACTAAATGGTAGAACAATGGTTAATCCAAGCATGTCCATAGGGGATTTAACAATAGTGTAAACACACCAAAATAATGTGTTGCCTTTTCCACTGCACTCAGATTTCATCCAGTTTTTGGTTTTGAATATTCATTGTATAAAACATGCATATAAGTTGTATTATACAGTATTATTACACCTGTACTAGTTATTATACACACACACACACACACACACACACACATATATAGAGAGAGAGATTCTCAGCTAATTCTATGTGACCCTCAACACAGCCCTTCCTGTGCAAGGTTGCAGTGTGCACACATAACACTCATTTCTCAGTGGATGTGGGTGTGTAGTGTCCTGTATTTTAGTTTGGAGGTCCTTAGGCAGATCAGGAAACCAGAACACACTGGCTTTTAATAAACACAATGGGTATGACGCAGCTCTCCTGAAAGGTGTGTGTGTGTGTATGTGTGTGTGTTCATCTGTGTGTCTAGTGTGTGACTGATGGCCAGTTTGTCCCCGAGCCTACTCAACCTCAACAAAGAAAACAAGGCAGGAAAAAAGAAAAAACAGAAAAAGTATATTTAGGGGTTAATACTTGTGAGTCATCTGTATAAAAACAGCCGACACAGGCATAAGATTGTGTATTATTAAGAAAAAGACCACGCTAGAAAGACCATGTGAGATCAGCCCATAAGGAAATGAAATTTGTAAGGAATCTCAAGCACTCTTCTGCTCATTGGGATAATGACATTTGATTTTTGTAGCTAGGCAACACTCCCATATGTGACATTTACCTGCCAGGCCAAATAACATGCCTTATGGGAACACACACACACACATATACACACACCGTGTAAAGTCAGCCTGACCAGATTTTCTGCCTTACAGTCTGCAGAATTTGTGAAATGGTGTCTACAGATCAAACTGGATAACTGATAAGGATTCAACTTCCAAAGCTTATTAACAAACCAACAAAGCTAACTGTCAAACCAACAAAGCAAACTACCAGTCTAACAAAGTTAACTATCAAACTAAAAAAGCTGACTATTCAAGTAACAAAGCTACCTATTCAACTAACAAAGCTGACTATTCAACTAACAAAGCTAACTATTCAAGTAACAAAGCTAACTATTCAACTAACAAAGCTAACTATTCAAGTAACAAAGCTACCTATTCAACTATTCAACTAACAAAGCTAACTATTCAAGTAAAAAAGCTAACTATTCAAGTAACAAAGCTAACTATTCAACTAACAAAGCTACCTATTCAACTAAGAAAGCTAACTATTCAAGTAACAAAGCTAACTATCAAGCTAACAAAGCTATCTATCAAGCTAAAAAAGCTAACCATCAGCCATTAAAAAGCTTTGACAGACAAGACTTCAATAAATGTTAAATAAATGTCTCTATAAATGAGCTGTTTTATTTAGTGCATTAATATTAACCTGTGATCTGAAATATAGCCAGAACTATCAAAACTATGCTAATTAACCGTGCCAATTAATCCACACCTTCATGATTTTCAACAGCACTCGGGTAGCTATGTACGTGTAAAGACTATTTTAATCACACAGAATTAATCAGTCTATCAAATCTGTTTAACTATCTAGAAGCTTCTACAAATGTCTGTACGTCTCTACATGCATCAATGAGGCACAGTGCAATAGGAAGTGTTTACTCCATTTGCAATGCTTCTTACATTCACATTTACATTTACAGCATTCATCAGACGCCCTTATCCAAAGCCACTCACAGAAGTGTGCTGTAGTAAAATATATCCTCATGCTAGTACAGTTAGGTCATGGTCTAAGAATATTATCAAGTTAAAACTCTGTTCGGGAGGAGTTAGTACACCGAGCTGGAACAGCAACAAAAACAGGACAAGAACAATTTAATTTTTCTTGTTAGTGTTCATTTGTTAATTAGTGCTTAGTGAAGAGGCAGGTTCATGGGTGCCAGGACAGATGGGAGTGTTAATAGTCTTCTTCCCAAGTAACAAATCTGAACTCTCCAGCTCTCCAAGGACGAGGGAAGAGAGAAGTGAAAACACAAGGCCTGTTTACTGACACTTGGCCTAACTCACACTGGTCTTCAGATCGTTCAGGAGCGACAGCTCTTTAATTTGTTTATTCTCCCCATCCATCACAATTTAAATACACACTGCCTCAACCTTCAGCTAGTCACACACCACCGAAAAATTACGTCAGTGAAACTGCCTTGTTCTTTGATGTACCATGACAAATGAAGAATATTGGAAGTAAAGACAATAAGCATAAATACAGACAGCCAGAAATGTTTCTATTTCAGAGAGGGATGTGTGTACCTGTTCAAGACCAACATTTCTCACAGAACATGCTCAGGATATTCCACTACTGGCTGTAAGTGGAATATATTGGACATAACACATTTATGACAATATCATAAAGTAGTGCTGCGACTGGTGATCCAAGACCTCCTTTGATAAAGAAGGCTTGAGAAAATGTTCTTATTCATCAGAAGATCTCTGTGTGGCATCGCCGGGTGCATTGAGCACTGAACACCACTGTGTGTGAGCGGAGAGATTTCAACAGAGCATCCTATGTCTGACACTGCTTGTCGTCCTATCACACACACACACACACACACACACACACACAAACACACACACACAGTACAGAACTGTCTTCGCATTCCCCTCTCGTGACACGGCCACAATAGTGGAATTCTCGCCAGACTTTATCTGAAATAATCTGCTTCCGGGGTCATAACTTTGGCAAAATCGCCCACGACTTCCTGTTGAACTTCGTTCGACCTGAAATGTTTCCCATCACATGACAGACCACAGCACTGCAGTGCTTATATGGGGTTCCTGCAACCTCAGCTCTTTCTTTCTTGTCACAAATTACAAATAGAGCTAAATTGTAATCGTCTGCTCTGATCAAAATGTAAGTTGGTTATGTCGCATCTCTGCTGTCAATAAAGATTTTCTCAGTTTTAAAAGTATAAAATAATATTTTAATATTAAATATCTAAATATTTTAATGGACAATTCTCATATAAAATATGATTTGAATATTAATAGTAAAAATATTGCTGGCATAGCAGCTGAGATTTTCTTATTTGTAGCTGTTAGCTAATAGCAGTTAGCAAAGCTACTGTTAAAAATTCTCCATTAAGGGTTGCAGTCACGGCTACTGTCATAAACAAGCTGTCATTTGTTACCACGTCCAACATACCATCATTTGACGTGAACAAAGAAAGTCACGACTGGCATGTTGACATGATCTCGATAGCTAGCCAGTTGACCTTAACATTTGTGAAATAAAATTTAAAGTGGGTAAAAACAGTGTAATTTGGATGATTATGTTTTTAAGTTACTTGACACTATGTATAAGATATGTTGAGCCTCAGTTTCAGCTCATGTTTCTTGTAAAACACTGAAATGTACTATTACTATTGTCAGTCCACCACTTGTGTGTTAGTAGCACACCTTAGATGATGAAGTTAAAGCCAGGAGTTTACTAAACTGTTCAGTTAACTCGCTATTACGCTACATCATTATCTACACTGAGCTAATGTCAGAGAAAAGCTATCAGGTGAATACATTTCAATTTATATATTTCTTTTTATATATGTATAATCATACCATGTTTATATTTTGTGGGCAATGGGTCAGTTTGGCACCAGAGACACTGGCAATGAGCCATTAATAATTCTTTATTGTCTCAAGCAACATTCACTAACATCTACTGGCGTCACTCATCTCACACAGCTTGTGTTGTTTTGTAGTAGACACATCATTGGCTTGCTACAAAATGAACATGGTGAAGTCAGACAGTCTATTATATAACAAACTATGTAGTTTGTTCAGAGTGCTAAGGCATCCCCTTCATTGACATCTATTCAAACAGTAGAGGCTTTTCACACTTTGTTAGGCGTTTCAGGAAAATGGTTGCCGTTTTCCCTGAGCAGAAAGAATGTCTCAGGAGAATTATGGGGAACTTGCAAAACTCATACATACACACAACATACATCCCTCCCAGTAAGGAGTTTATGTAGCTTCTGTATTTACATTCCACAAAGTCCTACTCTCCCCCGAGGCTACTGAGAGGGACCGGAGTGTGTGCGCACACACGCGTACACACACACACACGCACACACACACACGTACACACACACATTACACATAGGCAAGTGTTCTGTCAGTTGTAATACTGTACAGTTGGGTTATACAGCTGTCATTCCGACACACACCGCTTGTACCCACGGTGTGTGTGGTTAACTGGATGTGCTCTGGGACGTCCGAAAAATTCCGAGCTGCCACATGCATCCGAGTGACTAGCTTCCCTCCCTCAGGGGCGACCTGTCCACACACCTAATGATCTCTTTCTCACACGCACCAAAAGCGTTTTCCTAGCAGACACCTAGGGTAATTACTAACAGTGCAATGCAGTGAGGACCCCTAAAACTGCAGAAGCCAGAACAGCACAAGATCGTTTGAAGACCATGATCACATACTGTATACACATCAATCCAAGGTGCCTTCCCACCTCAAGTCCAGTTTCCTGGAAAAGGCTCTGGATCCACTGCAGTCATGACCTGGATAAAGCCTAGGACTGAGGATTAATGGATGATGACCACACGAACTACTTGAACAATATTTGATAGTGGGAATTTTTCATTATTCTGCGAGAAGAAGTAGGCCGTGGATGACTGATGAAGAAAACGAGTCGTCTCTGCATGCAGTTCAGTGCAGAAAGCTTTTGCACTAGCATTCTTGAGTTGTATTGTTGGCAGCACACATGCATGTGTTTCAGGGTTTTGGAGAGACCGCTGAAGGGAGAGGCTGTATTTGTTTGGGGTTTAAGTTACAAAACTGGCAGCTTCGGCTGACTTCCAGCAAAATCGCTGAGTGTACGTTTAAGTCATGATGCCTGTTGCCTAAAACCACAATCAAAACCATGTTTCACTCTCCTCAGAAAATAAAAACAAAAGTAAAGAAGGTGCTTCACATAGACACCACACAGAAAATGACTTTCCCAGCAAAAAGAACATGTGGTCCATCTGCAAACCTGATCAGTGGAGGCTTGTACATCCCCATGGTCGAGTCTGAGCCACAATCAGAGGATTATCTATTCATGTAATGAATCATATGATTACTGAAATTCAGGAAAGCAGTCTGACTAATAAACCTATGAGTAGCAGTGCAGCAGTTCGATGTCCTGAAAAAACATATTCCATCATTCCTGTTGGTTGGGAGCTGTGAGACACAAAACACACGCTGGCAAGTGTTAGTCTCTACTGCACATATGTGAGAGATGTGAGAGGGAGGGAGACTATCACCTCTGAAGTATATAAGCTGAGTGATAACCATTTAATCAATAAAGCCCTGTTTCCACGACAACCCTGATCTCCTGTGCCATGTCCTAGACACAATGACTGTTTCACTGTGTGTGTGTTTGTGTGTGTGTGTGTGTCTGAATTGTCTGTAGGTGAATGAAATAAGGATGGTATAAAATAATCAAGATGAAAACAGCTTTGTTGATAAAGCTGTAATACACTCACGCTAAATAACGCAAAAATATCATATGATTTTTTTATACTTTATAATAATAATTTCTTATAATGCATGATATTTATCATGATATTCAGGTCTGCTAACAAAGTGCCACATTTGTAACACAGCATTCGCTGGACTGATCATTTTATTCAATATCTAAAAAAAAAAAAAAAATTGCCATTATCATATCATCTAGCCCTTCACAAAACCACCACAACACAACAATCTGCTCCTGAAAAAAGATCTAACACACACACACACACACACACACTCACACACACACACATTAGTTAAGCTGCTAAGCAACCTCTTAGCTCTTTTTTTTGGGTCAGTCTGTTGTGCTATATTAGTCTTCAAGAAACACACAATCATGCTAATCACACTGCTGCTCCGTGCTGGGTCAGGCCTGCTGCTACTGCACAGGACAAAACAGCACCTCTGCTTCAGTAGCAGTTTTCCCTTCTCACACAAAGCTCGGCTTTAAGTGCAAGCAGCATGTGAATTCTGAAAGTGTGTTTGGTAAGTCAGATTAGATAATTGTCATGCTGGTGTTAAAGTGCGCTTGATTTCCATTTGGGCCAAAAGAGATCAGCTAAAACATCCAATGCAAGGAGTTGGCTTTACACAGCTCCATTAGCACACACAGACGAGCTCACTGAGGCAGGTTTCAGAGAAGCGAGGCCAGCACTTGGGCTCTGATTGAGTCAGCATGATCACAGCCATCATTATGCTTCCTGATCAAACCGTGTGACAGAAGAGCTGTGGTTTTAAGTTGAGCTAGTTCTGAAGCGCACACGTTAAACCCTAGCGACTGTGTGCATTTTACACTATAGCACTTGTGTATTGGGGAAGTCCGAGTTTCTGTATGCACAGATGCTAGCTCTGACCTGCATACTCAGGAAGACATACAGAGATAAACTTCAGCAGAGGAGATTAACCATGTATGCTGCAGGTATGTGTACTACAGCATGGAATAAAGCCGTCACACTCTTCTAATCCCCGGGTCTAAGACTGAGCCTGCTAGCAGCCTTTAATCCTTTGTGTTTATGAATTAATGAACAGCCAGATCACAAGATCAACGTGATAGTCTGAGCTGATGCCTATATGAAATCCAACAATGTTCCCTGCTGACATTGTCGAGTCTGTGGTGATGCTGTGATGGTCAGGTATCGCTAAAAACACAAACGCAATGACAACAAGCAGACCTGCTGTGTATAATACCCACTATGGAACAAATCCTACATTTTTGACCAACATATTTTGATCAAATAGCCCTATACTGCATATCAGTGGATTTCATGCCCTCTTCTAAACCCAGGCCTATAATATCAGAGCTGCTAATGACTCACATAACTGTAACAAATCTGAGCTGTTTACTCTTTGCTCATCACTACAGTTTAATATTACCTGCTATCGGTTATGACTGGGTTCAAAATCTCTTTCACAGGAAACGGAATGAACACATTTTTATTCCATAACATGATGTATTTCAAGTAAAACGGGATTTTTGTTGAGAAATGATGCACTACTTTAGTTTTATTATTTGATTCAATTGTGAAAAGTGGGCATTCCAAAACAAACACTGATTCAGACGGAGATGCGGATCTACACTGAATCTTTGAGGACATGATATTATTGTATAATAATGTTTTTTTTTTTTTCCCATTCATACGCATATCAAAAATCAAGAAACATGTACAGGCAGGCAAAAGTCCTGGCATTTTAACGGAAAGACCTTTCTTGGATGGCATGGCGGCGCAGCGGGTAGCCGTGCTGCCGCACGGCTCCAGGGTCTCTGGTTTGATCCTGAGCTCGGGTTACTGTCTGTGTGGAGCTTTTGTGCATGTTCTCCCTGTGTGGGATCCTCTGGGTCCTCCAGTTTCTCCCATCTTCCAAAAACATGCCATTCTGTGGCGTGGCTATGCTAGAATTGCCCCTAGGTGTGTGTGCCCTGTGATGGACTGGCATCCCAGCCAGTTTGTGTGCCCACTAATCAGGATAAAGTGCTTACTGAAAGTGAGTGATGAACTATCTTTTTAATTAGGGATACCGATGAACTGTGAAAAATGTGACCATGAACTAACAAGACAAAACAAGTCAGTTTTGATTTCGGGTGGTCTTTAAGTAAAAGTCCAAAGACTGATAAAAATTCCTCTGGTTCACCATTACAACATCGTCCAGAAAAGTCTAGACATGGTTAGCATCTCTGTGGACAAAAACATTCTCCTTGATTTAATAGATTTATTAGGCAGTGATTTGATTACGAGAGCAAGGCAGCTTAGCTCTAAATGATAGCTCAAGCACAGGATACACAGGCTGCACTGCAGGCTAAATGAAAGGCGGACTGGCCTCTGGCCCACTTGCTTTCCTCAGACTGAGACCCTTCTTTCTCTGCAGAGATTTCAATTTGGCTAACGGCATCTCTAATCAGTCTCATTATTCCCGGAATATCAGGTTTTGAGGCCGGTGAAATCTAATTGTCGGCTGTTCAATTTTCCGTCCGTGAGATGGGTGAGTTTGTTTTCCAGTGGGGTTTTTTTGTAAGGTGTGCCAAACAGGGCAGAAATGTGGTGATTGGAAAAAAAAGAGTGATTTTCAGTGTAACACCACAGATATACAGCAAAGAGAAAAGGGGTAAATCACAGTCTGAAGGAAAAAGCCTTCTGAAGTTAAAAGCCTACCCACATCCTCCTGAGCCAAAGCTGTCCTACATCATCCCCCTTTCTTCCTGTTGTTCCAATTCCCCTCTGTTCTTCATCATGTAGTTTTGTTAGCACTCTGCCTGGGGCTTTATAACCTCTGAACAGGGATGTGTTATACCTAGAAGAAATGTGATTTCTTTCTTTCTTTTTTTTTTTTTTTTAAACAAAATATCATTTCATAAGATTTCTGTCGCCTACACATGAAGTCCAGCTCATATTCAGGTCAGAATCCAGGTGGAGGTCAGGAACGCATGCACAGATCAATTCCAACATGCACACACACACACACACACACACGCACACACACAAAACCATGTGAGTCTCACACGGTTATCTCATGGGAGCATTTACCCTGTATGGTTTCATTCCACCTCTCTGGTTCTTCCTTGCTCTTGTCTCTTCCCTCCCCCTCCATCTATTTATCCAGTTTTCATCTCTGCTCTTCCTTTCAGCCACTCCCTCTCTTTCTCTGTAACTCCCGTATTAACAGAGCAGGCACATTAACTACAGGAAGTCAGCAAGCTTGCCTATCAAGATGAACTAAAAGAAGAGTCTCGGCAGAGCTGTTTTTTTTTTTTTTTTGTGAAACCTCAGTAATTATACTGCATATCAATGTATGATTCATCTCTCAGACAGTACCACAAAGATTCATTTGAAAAATTAAGTTTTTTTTTTAAATACTTTAAAGCACTGCATCTTAAACTTGGCTTTGAAGGTACTAAACTGTATGAATGCTTGTCACTGGGGTGGTCTTTTGTGCCTTTGGTTTGAATCTTTTACTCTACACAGTGACTGCAGTGTAACTTTTAATCTCATTCAAGGTATACCTGTGGTCAATTATCAAGTCTAATTACCTTCATTACATTAATATTAAAGTTGCAATACAGTCAGTTTTCCAGGTAAATGATTAGAGATAATATTAGATAAGAAATATGTACTCTTCAGTGGACCTCCCAACAGACAAGTAATGGTACAATTTAGCCATCGTCAACCATATGTTTTTCCTCATTTTTTCTATGCCTTTGTAAATGTTAAATGTTATCCTAATGTCACACTCCGATAACTCGCCCCAGCTAGCTTTCATTCTTTCTCAGCAACTCTACCATTCTGGGTGAAGTGTTCCTTTAATGGAATCAAGATTCAGTGAATGTGAGTCAGTAATCCCGTGTGACCTGCGCTGGCATTGCCAACCTGGGCTAGCGGATGCCAGGCAGGAGCACGGCGACGGCCTGGCACAGGCCCACTGAGCAGTAGAAAGGCCAGGGCCAGGCTTTCAGTGGTCATGAACAGGGCTTATTTAAGTCCTAGTATGAATGAGGCCAGTCACTGAATGCAGTACAAAGGGGACGAAGGCTGCTTGGCATGCAGGTGGTGTCGATACAAGAGCAAGAGCTGCAACACTTTTGTGAGTGGAACGTGATGAAACGGAAACGCATAATTATTCAAAGTGAGACAAACTGGAGCCATGTTTCTGTGTGTGTGTGTGTGTGTGTGTGTGTGTGTGTGCAGTTGAGAAAGACAGAAAGAGGTCATCTTAGCAAAAGTGTGAGTGTTTTGTGCAAGGTTTGTTTTGATTTTACAATCATGTTACATTAATGTATTATTAATGTTTTACCTTTGTTAGGTCTAAAAATCACAATTCAAGTTAAGAGCTGTACCGGAACCCTTTACTAGAGTGCAACCACACTGATCAGGATACACACTTCCTTGTTTTTTTTAGGGGCAGAGTCTTGAGGCTGTGCATCCTGGGTAGGTAATCTCTCCTGACCACTTCCTGGTTTTGTCTGTATGACATGAAGGACACATTCTGAGAACAAAAATACATACTATTCTAGAATGGACACAGTTGTCCTTTTGAGCCAACACTGACAAATTACATGTTTATCCGTGGCATGCTGAACAATTTGAACTGAATACAGTTTACATTCCTGACACACTATAAGCCAGACGTTATATTCAGGATGGACAGTGACTGGCTGAAGAGACATTAATGGTTTACTTTCCTTCAGTCTCAGTGCTGATGAGGTTAACATCATAGTTAAAACACTCATCCAGTTATCTTTGTTGTACTTATAAAATCAGAAGGAAGAGAAAGTGGAATAATGCTTCCCATTTCTTTTATTTTAATTCACCATTTTAAGCACAATTTTAGAGTGCCCACGTTCTCTCTTATAGATCCATTAGTCAAGCGTGTTCATTTGGCTTTTAAAGTCTCTTTTCATCACATAATGCCGAACAGAAAAACATATATAAAAGCAATGCCTACATAAAAACATAAGAGCTTTAGGTTTAAGAGTATGACACTCTAATGGACAGAAGAAAAATCTGATCATAAATTGTTTAATCGTGTGTTGTTCTAAAACTGGCTTGTGAAGGCATCAATATTTAAAAGCATTTCCGATAAGTATTATGAAGTGGGAGCTCTTTCAGGCTACATGCACATGGCTGTGCTGTATAGTAATGGCAGGGTCTAAAATGGCACTGTGCACGTCCAACATGAAACACAGTTTCACAGCAACTCTACAGCAGCAGAACCATCTACTTGATCTTGTGTTTTCCCCGATTTCTTATTCGCCCTCCATCTGAGACTGTTTCTTTCTCTCTCCCTGTGGTTCTGCCTGGTAAAAGAAATGCAACACATTATGTCTGTGCACGTTTTCCAACCTCTTACAGTATCAAAAGGTACCTCAGCTCTTCTCTCTCTCCTTCTCTCTCTTTTGTCAGGTGTTATTTATGAGTTGTGTAGCGGAATTCCTGCGAGCCCGCAGCACCTGCTGTAGTTGGACTGAGACACAAGAGGCAGCTGCTAGGCCTTGGGAGTGCGGGGGGAAACGTTGAGAAAGCATTTTGATAATGTTGCCTGAGCGTTCGGGGAGGACCGAGAACATTAAAGGAATATTGAAAAAGCAGAGCGGATTTGTTCAGGGAGGCTGCGAGCGGCAGGGGAGGACTGAGACGCCATTGTGAGGAGGTTGAAGGAGACTAAGAACATTAAAGCCATGTTGTGAAAGCACTGTGAAAAGCATTGTGAAGGTGTTGGGGAAATGTTCATGTACCCAGAGCAACGGTTACAGTACGTGATGCAGCTGAAAGTAGACAGCCTTGCCTTTTTACTGCACAGACTTTTCATAACAATGATGCTAACAAAAAATAAAAGATAGTCAGAGCCAGTTAGCATTATGCACAGAACCACAGGACTCCCTGTTATACATGTAAGCATTTATTTTTAGAATAGTTTATCGCTTTAAATGCTTATGAAAGCCGCTGTTTGGGTCACAAGTGTATAAAAAGCGTGTCTGTCATTTACAATGCTGCTATATTAAGGCTTTTATAAGGGAAAAGAGTGCTCTGTTGTGGCTCCTCCAGACCTGCCTTGTGCTCTCCTGTTTTCTTCATTAAGCTAAGTAGTATACAGGTGGAAATTGTAGATAGAGTATGATCACACTGATCAGGATACACACTTCCTTGCTTTTTTTCGACAGGCAGAATCTTGAGGCTGTGCATCCTGGGTAGGTAATCTCTACTGACAACTTCCTGGTTTTGTTTGATGGTGATGAAGGATAAATGGACTATTTCAAAATGCAAACAAGCAAAGTTTTTTTATCAAGGCCAAAACCGAGGTCAAGATCAAATTACATATTTATATACGGTATATGTCTTACAAAGTATTTGTTGGTGTTTACTTGCAAATCGTACCTATAGTTCTGTTTCTAGTGTTTCGTGATTGGTTTTCCGTTGCAAATGTTTCGTTATCTGTATTTTGTCTCTGACCCTCTCTGTAATCCCACAACTTTGTTTGGGTGCCTTTAACCCCTTAAAGTACCAATTATTCGGTTATTCCTTTTCAGCAGTTACAGAGAAACTAATAATAAATAGATGCTACACGAGCAAGGAACGCAACTTTGGATACATAAACTGGTTCTGGGAGTGTGAGTATTAGATTTTCTAGATGTGTAACTTTGCACAAAACAATTTGACCAGCATTAGAATATTGTTTGCCATTTGAATTGGGGTTGGGGTATTGGGGTTGAATCTGAATAAACAAAATGATTATTCTGAAGCACTAAAAAATAAAAATAATAAAACTAAAATGATTTATTTGTTCTAACACAAGACTTTTCATTAAAACTACTTTTTTAATAATAGTATTTCCCCACCAAAATTATTGAAACTACTTGTCAAAATGTGTTTGGGGAAGAAAAAAAAAAACATTTTAAATAAAACCATACGATGTCCCTGTATATCTGATTTCAAAGTAACATTTACTACATGTGTAATTCTTTTTATGTATTCATTTTTACTGATTTTCATGAAGGATGACAATAATAACAAAGGGCACTGTATATTAAAACATCGGAAATACCCTAAGAAGTTGTAATACCAAGCTTGTTTTTGTGGAGGTGAATTACTCTCATTCAGTATGCTCATTTTCGACCTTTGTTTTTCTGTGTTTGATCTGAAGATCAGTCATCACCTCCTCCTGATGTCGTAACCAGGTAAACAGCAGCACACAGGTGAACACAACAAGGCCAGAGTTTATTTTGAATGCAAACACCTGAGTCCACAGCCCAGCTTAGGACTTTAGCCTATTCATGTGATCCACTCAGCAATCACAGTGACTCACAGTGAGAAACGAATGAAGTGAGCTTTAATACTATTAATACTGGTAATGATTAAAAATGTTAATCTGGAGTACTAGCAGCCCATAATCACTCAAAATTCATTGGCGAAAGAAATGCCATTGATCATATTATCACATTAATGAGTGATTTAGTACAGAAGGGTGAGTGTAGTGATAAGGCACATGTAGGACACTACAGTGTGTCCCAAAAGTCTCCATACATAGGAGACTGTGTATGCCAGCACCACACTGGCTGTGTCTTCATCAGTAGATGTTCGTGGACGCCCACTTCTCAGTTGGTTCGCAACACTTCCACTCTTTTTGAATTTGTTAATAAGTTTGGCAACAGTGTCGTGTGTGATGTGCTTGCCATGTTTCCTGTTATCGCAACCTTGAGACAGCTTCCCGATCCAGCCCTGAGAATGATTTCAATACGTTCTTCTTTTGTCAAAGGCATTCTTAAAGGCTATGTGAAAAAAATATATATAATATAAACTAACTATGAAAAATGTTGAAAGACATTTTGCTAGAAAAGTGTTAATTTCCCCTATGTATGGAGATTTTTGGGGACACCCTATACGTTCATTATGTCTAATTTTTTACAGCAGACACCTGTGACCTGCAACTTACAACCTGTGCCCGACCCAAGTCCAGTAACTCCATGCTCACAGAGTAAACCTGGCAAGGCCAACTGGCGTGTTTTGCAAACAAACAGTCAGCAGGTATAGCCATTAGTCAGACTAACAGGAGGGAGTCTCTAGCACCAACAGGTACCAGGTACATAGAGAGAGTGAGAGAATGAGCGAAAGAATGAGGAACACTCAGAAGTATCACTGAAAGAGCAAGCAAAAAATACATATGAAATACCTGGGGCTGTACCTAATCTCTCCTTAACTGTAAAACATGTTTGTGAGTTGCGGTGACTGAAACCTGCATTCTCCGCAGTCAGGGTCCCGTCGGACTCCAGGCTAATTACTCTCTGTGTAGGTGAGAAATTCTTGGTGAGCTATTTAGCACATGACATCAGGGGGCGTCTTTGGGCAACCGATCTAACATATGGAGCGCTATAGCACGAACAAACAATTTACTAAACACCTCCCAAACACATTCATCATCATGTGACAGGCACAAAGCCAACACACCATAAACACGCGCACACATAGCCACATTCATGAATAATTCACTTTGCTGTGGAATTTCTTGTCGGGTTGCATTGAAAGAAAGAGCAAATTACAGGATGCTCCACCTGTTCATGTTTAGACTGAAATATGAATGGACGGAGCAGGGAAGGAAGGAATAAAACATTGATTGCTTGTGATCTAATTCAATCATTCTATAACAAAAGAGGATGAACAAATGAATAAAATTCAAGATGAGAGAAGTCTCTCGGCCTGTAACCATGTACACATCTATAATATATTATATCAATTGAAGCAACATCTAGGCCGTGTTCCCATCCGCTCTGTTTAAGAGAATACATCTGTCCCTTAATATACTGTATTTTACATCAGTGAAATTTTACACTTTCTTGACAGGAAGTATAAGCAGAGTTTATGGCCAAGTTAATAACATTGACCAAGTTCTAATTTTTGTTTCGGTGCCTGATATTAGCTGTGTTTATTTTGCATATATGAGGTGGTGGTACAAAATGTCCAGGAGGATGTGATGCCGAGACATTTGATAGCAGTACTCAAGGCTCAATTTCTGAATGACCAACTCTACCTGCGAATTTTGTGCACAGAATAAATGAGATCATTAGTCAGTCCAATACTGCGGATTTATCAAAAACAAACAAACAAAGAAATAAATAAATGCTGGTAATATTAATCCTGTTCAGAAATACAGAAATTTACAAATTTCCTTCTATATTTTCTCTCTCTGCTGAATATTTGGGATCATCTTTTAAACAACAGGAAAGTCTTTTTCTACTCCTCATTCTGTAAACATTTTCTAGCATCAGTGCTTGTATATGGCCTATACAAGCACATTCAGCATTTTGCCCTCACCAAGCCTCTTAAGACATTTACTGCTCCTGACATTCAGTGTAGCGTCTAGCCTCGCACTATGACTAACTCACACATGCACGCTCACTCATACACAGTGACTAAGTGATTCTTCCACAGCGGTGTCCGTCTGCACCCTCTGCATCACAAGCCTGACCTAAGATTTTACTCACACACTCATGTCTCTGGGGGTTTAGATTGAAACAGAGACACACATACACACACCTCTGGGGGTCTCTGATAGTGAGAGGTTACTAAAGAAGAATGTCCTTTTTATTTCAAGATAAAACATAAGATGTCCAGAGCGGAGAGAGAAACAGATCCTGCTCTACGGCTCCGCTCGCATTTCATACATCACTCTGATTTATCAGTGTATCGGGTTCACATCCATCCCTCCTTAAGCAGTGTATTCACACAGAACAACAGCGCCTGGAAACGACACCAATGCATGCCACATTTATCATCATGCAATTCATATTATAACCTTCTGAACGGTTGCATTGTATTTTATTTCAGAGTTGGTGTTACAAAAAGCATAAAAACGTAACAGGAATGTGAAGATTCTTGGTTTTAGCCTCGGTTCAGATAAGAGGCAACATGCTGAGCGGTGATAAGTGTGCTGAGGACGAGACGGCATGTCTTTCGTTCACCACTCCATTGATATTAGAGTGAGAGAGTGAAACGACAGAGTGAAAGAGAGAAACACAACAGTCTATACTGAAAAAGAAAGTTATGATGTGGACAGAGTCATTATCAGGAGAAAAGACATGATGCTGTAGTCTCACCCTTTAATAAAAATGAGACAGATGCTTTGTTGGTAAACGTGTGAGGGGAGATTTGTGCTTTCACGGAAAGCACAGATTTAGGGTACCGTTGTCTCTTGACTGGTTCTCTTCATGTCAAAAGCAACTGCCAGACTTAGACTCTTAACCTGCTCAGATAACTAGATATTATAGAAATAATACAAAGGATAAATGATTCATTGTGGATTAGCTACAAGTATATATACTTACCATAAGCTAGCGATATCATAACATATTGCGTATTTACCTAATATTACCCACATTAATTTAGACTTCTGTTTAGATGTTCATATATTCATGAACTGGAGTGAATGTAAACTGTAATAGCCATAATGTGGAACGAATTAGCTCCAGCTAGCAAACCTTGCCATATGTTAAAGACAGCATGCTAGCTAGTACTTACTAACACCTAATAGCTACTAACGCATAGGGTACCATTGTCTTTGTGATGGTCCTGGCTGGTTTTCTTCAAGTCAAAACAACTGTCAGACTTCATCACTCTTAAACAACTAGGTATTATAGAGATAATACAAATGATAAACATGAAACAGAACTGGCTATGCATACTTAGAGCTAGCTATTAAAAAACAAATAGTGTGTTAAAAGGCAGCACACTGGCTAAGGCTTTAGCTAATGTTACCCAGGTTTAGCTTCATCTTAGACATTGAATTAAATAAATATTCATGAAGTGGGAAGAAAATAACCCATAACATCCAGTATGTCTAAACTTCAAGAATTCTAGCTAGCAAACCTTGGTACAGGTTAAAGGCAGCATGCTAGCTAATACATTAGATTAGACTCTGGCCTCGACAAATATTCATGAAATGTAATTGAAATAAACCTTAAAATCCACAATAACCAACTTGAGGCGAAGTAGCTAGGTGTGTAGTTAGTTCTGGAGCCATAAAGACCTTATGTCATACCCTACACAGTACATGTATGTATAGTGTAGGAAGTCATATGGGGTTTGACCTTCTTTAACTACAAGAACTTTAATTTGCCTCTGATCTGATGGCCACCACTACTGTAGAAACAACTGTAAAGACGGTTGATGTAGTAAATGAGAAAATGTGAAAAAAAAAAAGTGTTTTTTGTTATTTCAGTCACATACCACAGTCATTTTTTCCTGATTTTAATACTGATTTCAAATGCCTGCTTCAGGTTATTGAAGTAGACAGGACTGGTGTTGTATGTCTAAAAATAACTGCTGACAGACGTTTCCAAAATGGCTGCCTTGTGGACAGGACTTGGTGTGAAGTTAGTGTGGACCAGCAGTCCACGTGTTGTGAAGGTAAGTCCTATGGGGTGTAGCAGAGCGCTGAATCTCAGTCCCTAGGAACATTATTAAAAACACTGAGTGTATCAGCAAAACAGACATTCACTAAATTACCCCTTACAAAGGGCAATTACCAATTCTCTCAGGTGTACTAAAAAAAAAAACAACAGGTGTATGCACAAACACACATACACACACCCTTCTCCTCAGAGCATACCACTTAAGCTGTCAGCCGAAGAGTCGTTTAGACAGGTGTACACACACAAACTTAATATCATCCCTAAGACAGAGAGGGAGGGAGAAAAGAGGGAGGGGAGTAAAGTCTTAATTTCCTGTGTGGTATGGCAGTGACCCTTCGACCTTGGCTGCCTGTGCATACACACACACACACACACACACACAGGTCCAGAAAGATGGTGGATTGTATTAGATGAGGTAATGTACCTCTCACACCTGTCTATATGACTCACATTGACAGCTGAATAAAGTGTGAACCTAACACTGTCATCAGTTAGACACTGTCTTGTCTCTAACACACACACAAAAAAAGTGAGAATGATGATAATGTACTGTAATAGTAGAGACTACATCTAATCCACAACCACATCTCTACTGCTGCTGTGCACATATAGAAACACTTGTGAAAATTTCTAACCAGCTGCTATTATTTTGGTTTGGGGCATCACCAGCCATACTATATATATATATATATATATATATATATATATATATATATATATATATATATATATATATATATATATATATATATATGTGTGTGTGTGTGTGTGTGTGTGTGTGTGTGCGTGCGTGTGCGTGCACTTATCAGAGGGCCCCTTTCCACTGACGAGGCGCCGGTGCTGGTTTTGATACCAGCTCTTTATCACAAACACTTTTCATTTCCGCCTCAGTACGGAGCCGGCAAAATCAGGGCCACAGAATGCTGCCAGTTGTTTGCTGCACTTGAAAATAACCACCCTGTTTTTCAGGGTGTTTCAACCTAACCTACACTGAAGATGAAGCACCGTGTGTTACTCCACCTACCAAGTGTAGCCCCGCCCTTAATTCAAGCTACAGCAAGGATCCTCTGCACGAAGACTATCCTCTCCTCTGCAGACAACGTCAGAGGGATTTTCTCAGCTTTTTGCAATCGAGAAGCAATGATCGCTGGAGGTGACCAATCAGATTGTTTTATATTGCATGGACCTTGTCATGAGTCATGCGCAATCGCAGTCAACCTGCACCAGAGTCAGTGCAGTGCAAAATGGAAGACACAGCAGTGTGTTAGCAACAGAAACATGATTACAACAAAATAATAACTGAAATTCACTTTTATAGCCAGGCAAACCAGACCTCCAAAACAAGTGTAAAGCAACTGTTGGTTTAAGTGTTTGATTTATTTAATACAAACAGACATCATGTGCGAGAAAAATACAGTGGTTAAAACGTGTATGGACATACACGTTTGGGATTTAATTGAGTTTAAGAAACAAAAAAGATATTTGAGAACTTAATTACTACCATCTGTATTAACCTCCGTTTCACAGGAGCACAGAGCTAGCCTACATGTACTTCAGCAGCTATACAGTATGTGCTTGTTTTTGGGATATTCTCCCAAAGCAGCCACTGCTCACAGTGGAAGCATTTCACGTGCTTCAGTGCAATGTGAATGTCATGTAAGACATGAATAGTGCAAGAATATTAAAGATTAGAGCTGAAAAAAGGAAAATAATTCACTGCCAATAAGAAAATCAGGTGTTTATGAAGCAAACAATTAATTTACTGGCAAACTACAACAAACAGATACTACAATGCAAATTAATGTTAATATTTATTTAATTGTTATCTTACGCATAATCACTGTGACTATGATGATGACTTTATGCTCTGTACTTAGACACTGGATGGTAAAGCCAGAGTACAACTTGTGAAAGCCTTCACTTTGTTATTTTTACACCTTGGATTTGGAAACACCCACATCTGATTATGTAAGCTTCAGCCCTTAAAACAATGGAAACTCAGAACGGTTCTTAAAAAGATTTGCTGATTCTGTGAACCAACTCTGGCACCAGCACTGTGTTGATGGAAAAGGACATAAATCTGGTTTATTAACCAATAATGTTTCAAAGATACACTCAAATGCAACAAGGCAGACACTGAGTAACAGCATAAATGCATAATAGATTGACACATGTGCATGCACACACACATATACAGACACTGGGATGCCTCCATATACCAGCCTCCCTCGCTGTGAAGAATGGGACGTATGCAAATGGGAGTCCCGGCATGGGCCGTAGTTTCCCACAGGCAGAGAGAGAAAGAGCGTTCCTCCCCTCTCCGCACTCTTTCAATGGGCCTTTTCTTCCGCCGTGGAGCCCTCTCTATGGCCAATAGTGGTCCACTGCATAGGTAGCAAAACCCCTTTCTCTCCTCCCCTCTAAAGCCTTAATACACAATAGCTCACTTAAGCATTCTCACACACGCACACACACAAACACCCACACACACATACACACACATATACACCAGCCAATAAAGCACAACCATGCACAGCTACAAAGGGGTTCATGAGACTTGGACCCTTTTGTAGAGGAGCGAGTGGGGAAGACAGAAAGAGAAATAAAGCTCTTTTCTTGCAGGGTTTCTTGCACCTCTACCAATGAGAGCATAATCGAGGCTAATCATTAATCTCCATTTGCAAAATCACAGACAAGCTTGGAGTGCTATTCACTTCCAAAAACACTTCTGATGGCCTAACATATGTAATGAAGGAACCGATGCAGTGGCTGATATTAGACCTAGCTGGAGTGCGATTCTTGTTTTGAGGAGCATATACGTGGTTCTTATGGCCTGTTAACACTAGGTTTGTATCGCTGAGTATCTAAAGCCCTATTGTAACATTATGTGTATTGCTTTAAGCCTTTTTTTTGCCTTAAGCAATACAGAAAAGGTTGCTTTGTTGTCACCCATTTCCCTTTCTGGCCTTTCCAGCAAGTCTAATTAACAAAACAAAGGTGCCAATTTCCTTCTCTAAAACGTTAAACAGATTTAAAACAAGCAGTGATACACAAACATCCAAACACAAAATTGAACTCAGTCCAACACGCTCTTAATAATGTGTTGTGCACTCTTTTGCACATTCTCACACTTTGGCTTTTCTCGAGAGGGCATCCATGTTGTTATGCAAAACATAAGATGGGAGAGAGGAGCTAGCCTGCCAGTTTACAACAGCCCCTCAATGACACCTCAGCAGGCCTCCAAAAAAACTGACCCCTCACCTCCTACAGTCCCTCCCCCACCTGACCTCCACATGGGGGGAGTGCTTGCCCTAAAGGGGATGGTCTGAATGGGGAAGAAGGCACGTAGAGAAGAAACAGAGCCTGGCCCAAACTGAGATCAATTCAGTGTGTGCGTGTGTGTGTGTGTGTGTGTGTGTGTGTGTGTGTGTGTGTGTGTGTGTGCGCTCAGAGCTTTGACACACAGCCAATTTGTTACGCTGGACGCCTCACAATGGCACAGGGGGAGAAAGTGAAGTCATACTTGAGGCAATGCATGGGCGCCCATGGCAAAGGTCACTCAACATCTCCCTGCTACTGTGTCAGAGAGTTACAGAGGTAAATATAGAGGGATCAGAAAACAAACCCAAAAAGTAAAATATGATAGAAGAGGAGAAGAGAAGCTGAGGTAATGGGGATTGGGGCACTGGTGGATTTTCCTCCTGACTCAGCGATTTCAGCTGGCTTGAGGAGGAAGTCCCTAAAAGACAGCAGATAAATGAAAGGTTCCTGAACTTTGCAAACCGGGAGGAGATCTCTTAAATGTTAACAGATGGCTTTTAAAACGTTTAGCATCATGTCATCTCACAGTAATGTGCCCCAAAAAGTCACTCAGCACAATTCACAGTATACACACACCCACAAACCCATACACACACACACAGTGATACATTTATGATGCATTATGAAGCATTTATTCACAACCAGACAAAGACTTGTGTATTAAGGCCTAGCTCATAATTGCCTTTTGTTAATTTAAATAGAATTGGCTGCAATCAACAGTTTTCCATCACAGACTGGTGCAAATAAATTTTGCTAAATTAAAATCGAATTAAATTTTTGTGACACTAAAATTCACAGCGTCAAGCAATAGCACAGTTGCTTTGATTGTGGTGAACACTGAAGTGTCCTTCATATTCCAGCACAGAACATCCCAAATAAAGGAAGCAATTAGTCAGGAGGTTCAATTAGTACAGTTGAGTCAGCTAGCCTGCTTGCAACCTACTCTGTCAGATTGGCAAGCAGGACAGATTGCTAATGAACTCTCAAATTCTTTACTTTGTGTATATGCAGCACTGTATATAGTTCTTCTAAATTAATTTCGTAAGTTGACTTACAGTACTCTTCTCCAACATTTCCACATTCTCACAATATCACTAGCAAAAACGTAAACAACGTTTATAAATTTCTCACTGCATAAAAATGAATACTTTTTCTATCACCAAGCTTTTTTGTCAAACACATATTAAAAGGAGACTCAAATGGAAAAGTTCTAGTGTGACTACAAGTTTACAGCTTAAAAAGTACTAAAAGCAAACTGAGCAGTTTTTTTTTCTTAATACTTTATGTTCACATACTGCATGGCCCTAAGGTGGAGAAAGTAATTAAAACTTTTTTTTAGCAAAACAAGGTCCACCACACCTACCACGATTGGCCTGTTGGCCTACGCCTCTCTCTCAGGGAACCGAGAGCAAACAAAATACTGTTTTACAGCTAACATTGTGGTGTGTATGTAGGTGTGTGTGAAAAGGTTGTGCCCATGTGCAAAAACAGAAGTGTAAATTTGGGGCTTTACAACATCTCGAATTATACAAAAAACATCAAGCTCCTTTGAAACATAAGCACCATTTTGCCAAGCCACTACAAAGCGCAGCACACCCCATGGAGCGCTGCCCTGTTTATTTTCTTAACCATGCTAATACCGGTCAGCCACATTCCTGTGCTCCCAAACTGGGAGGTTTCAGATTGCCCTGTGGTATTCCTGTGAGCACGGAGGTGGAGGGGAACAGTGAGGAGAGGAGAAGAGAGGCCTGTCCCGTGAACGGCAAACACCTGTCGCATTGCGGACCGTTAACACCTCCATGTTACGCTTTCCCTTCTTTCAGGTCACATGACTCAAGAAGGCTGCACTGTCAGAAATGCTGATGTTTTCAAGACGTGTGGTGATGGAATACATACAAATCAAAGCAAGCCACTACTTTCCCATAAGTTTCAATTGTGCTTAGGGCTTCACAGTGGCTTTATTTCGTTTTTTTTTTTTTTATGAACGCTGCCTGACCATGTGCCTATCTTACATTCTGGAGAAAACTTCTACTAGAGTACCTTAGAATAAGTGTCAGATATAGGAGGACATATTCCTTCAGAGCTACTGAACCACCTGAGGTACTTAAAACAAACCAAAAAAAAAATATTCATTAATATTTTGTAGCCACTGTGAGACCATCTTCCATCATTTATAATGTTTTGCTATCTGGTTGGGAGCTGTTTGAAACAGCTGTCATGGTTCAGGTGGTGTGAAGGTGTGTAAAAAAAACACAGCTTGAAGTGGCACTCCCAGCTTGCACTAATGAAGTGTCTCCCCTCCGAAAAATTTTTCACCTGTGCCCTAACAGCCCCTAGTCTCTAAATAAGGGTGAACAGTTTACCCCGACACAAAGCAACAGTCACACCAAAGATTTTTCACCTGGTGGCTAAGTGCTACCTCCTGCTCGCTCTGGACTGAGACAAGCCCCACCCCCTCCAACCCCCAAACAGTGTTCCCCACACACACACTTTTCCTTCTCTGCCATGCTTCAGTGAGGGTGGTGACAATCTGTGGAATTATAATGTAATGTAATTTGATTACAATTATCAATATGATCAGAAGCCACATTGGTCAAATAATACAAGCAACACACTGAACGCTAGTTTATTATCCTTTCGTAGCTGTGACTAATTGGGTCCAGGGATTGGTTAAAGGGGGATTTGTTTTCAAATGGGAGTCAGATGGTCAGCTGTCAGCTGACAGCCCTAAACACCTCAGCGCACCTCCTCAGGCCCAGTCAGCCATGCCATGACCACTTGGGAGAATTTGGGAAGCAAGTCTGCAATCAGATGTGCTCTTAGGAAAAGTGAATCTGAGTAATTTCCATAAGGATATGACTATTAGACTACAGTTTTGCTGTGTCATTAAATTGATTCTCAGTACAGGTTCAGCCAGCATGTACATGAGTAATACTCTTGAAGCAGTATTCACTTGTTGGTGTCATTTTCCTGAAAACTACGTAAAAAGAGTTCAGCCTTTTTAATAGGCCTTAAAGAAGATGAAGTGCCAAAAATTACAGTGAATACATTTAAAGCCTTTTCAGTGAAATAGTAAATAAACCATGTTATCACCGAACAGCTAGATATTCCCATAAAAAGTATGTGCAGTGTTGACCATTATAACAGTCTGAATTAAATATGTGATCAGCCATCATAGCCTCTCGTGAAGGAGAAATGGGCGGGGCGTATGCTAATGATGCGTGGGTTGGAGTGTCAAATCGCTGACCCTATTGGTTGAAATCAGAGCCGATCATGGGTTACTTATTAAACCGCATTATACTGTACAAAATATGTACGTTGTGCACTTGTTAATATACTCTTTAGTGTCGTGCAGAAGAAGTAGCAGAAGTAAGATATCTGTCAGGAAAACATTTTAAAAATGGGCCAAGCCCAAAATGGCAAATATTAAGCTTTTAATGGTCTCAACAACAAACCACTGGTCAGAAAATTAGCAAGAATTAAACAAATGCACTCCTGAGAGCTCCTGTGCCACCGTTTGCTGGTTTACTTTTGCTGCAGTGAACTGTTTGGGGAAAAGCCAGAAACAGGGAAATTCACTTATACAGTCTTCTTGTATTTTGCAAAGGTAAAAATCATAATAATGGTTCAAATTTTAGATAAAAAATTCAAAACATGGCTGGGTTTACAAAATTTTCCAAAAATATCTTCTGGGATGTTTTTTTTCTTAAAAGATTAGTTATTATTTGGTTGTCTGCCACATCTGATGGAGCCCATCAAGGGCCTGATAACAAGCTCATAAATGAACCGGGAGTGATAGAGCAGGGAGAGATCTACAGTATTTGTTTAATTCTTGCTCATTTTCTGACAAATGATTTGTTGTTAAGACCATTAAAAGCTTAATGTTTTGCCATTTTGGACTTTTTTTTTTTTGCCAAGGTGTATATATATATATATATATATATATATATATATATATATATATATATAGTTTTTTACAGAAGTGTTATCCCTCCAATCACCTGCATCATCATCTGCATCAGAGGGTCTGCCCAGCTCAGGTGTCCTCGGTACCTGCAGTGCGGTGAGAGCTCTGAGCTCTGATTAGAGCATCGGGTTAACACACACACACCCACACACACACACACACACTGCACTGCTGCCTGACTCTCACATCATTAGACTGAACATGACCTCCCAGCACATCTCTAGCCTAAAGCACATCGGTGCTTTTACACCAACACAACAATAAAAAGGTGTACAAACAATCGCGCGCCACCTTCCAGTCCGCATCTCCGGGCACTTTGCGGGATCCTGAACACGCACGACACACAGATAAAGCGACAGTCTGTAGAAAAGCCCTAGCAGCATGCGAGTCACCGAAAGCGTCTGTTTTTCTACCTGCACAAGTTGACATTTGGTGCAACGCCTTGCCTTCCAACACCTTGTAAAACGGATGAAAACGATTTTCGTCTGCGTCCGCGAGTTGGAGCGTAAACCAATCAGATGCACAGCACTGAAAAAAATACAGTACGTCTATGTTTTCCCATTGATAAACCCTGAGCGATGGCTTTATGCCTCGGATCAGTTGAAAGAAAGCTGCGCGCGGACAGCACCGCCAGGGAGCGCATGGCGGAAACGGAACCCACACACACACACCGCTATTTCTGAAGTGGCACACACACACACACACACACACAGGCGCAGTCGAGAAAACGACACAACCCCGTGCAAGAGCTCGGGTTTTCTATCTGAAAGACAAAGTCTAAAGATAAATCAAGTAGTAGCGACAGGTTTTAAGATTTGTATCAGCAGCATAAACACATACATAGAGCTTGGATGAAAGTAAAGCAACTCGTGTGTGGTCTCAGCAAAGAAAAACAAACAAACAAACAAACAAAAACAAACTCCTGCATAAAGACGCCTGGATGCAGATCAGGATTCTCATAAATGCAGTGCAATATAATAAAATCGGAAATAAGTCGCAAAGTCGTTATTACATTAAATAATAATAATAATAATAATAATAATAATAATAATAATAATAAAAACAGCAGGTATGGTGAGAACAAGACGCAGATGATGTCCAAGCGCGTGCAGCAGGTGAGGAGCGGAGCAGTGGTTGAGTCCCGGTGTCCTCTCCTCTCCTCTCCTGTCCCGTCCTGTCCTCTCCTCTCCCGTCCTCTCCTCTCCCGTCCTCTCCTCTCCTGTCCTCTCCTCTCCTGTCCTGTCCTGTCCCGCAGCCAGCCTGACCCTCAGCGCTCTCTCCTCAGCATGTATACACGGCGCATTCCTTATATAGGCTGAGCCGCAGTTGTTGTGCAGCCCCGCAGATTCCTTTCCTTTTCTCCTTCCAGTTACCACCCAGAGCCACACACGTACACGTACAGCCCTCAGACAGGTTCCTCACGCACTCACTCTCACGGCTTCCACGCTAACGGCGCTGCAAAGATGCTTCATGGGCGATGTATGGCTTGGACACGCCCTTACTCAAGCTTCCACAACTTCCCGCAAAGTTTCGAATAAAACCGCACAACGGCCAAATGAGCACTTGAGGACTTTCCGTCTTTTCTTCAGCCAAACAGCGACGCGTTTCCCGTTATCTGACTAATGGTTTAGTCAGGGGAAAGCACACACCTTTAAGCCAGAGGTCGAGTTCAGAAATCCCGCATTCTGACACAGAAAGGGAAGAGACACAGCTCTATTTGTGGACATGTTTATTTTGGTTGTTGGTACTGAGAGACACTGTGTAGTGTATAGTGTGTAGTGTGTAGTGGGCTAGCACACTGGCTACCTGCTACCACGCAGTACACAGGCAATAGCGGAATAGCGGAACAGCCCATTGTACACGGATAAGTTTCTACCTAAACGAAAACCCAACAAACTTCACGGAAACACGCTTTCCAAACGCACACGTTTGTTTCGTGACAAAACTTCGAGGCCACGTATAAAACAAACAGGTTGTTTTGAGGCGAAGCGGAGATTAAACTATAAACAGGTACATTCTGCGAGGAAATAAGTTTCAGCTCGCGCGCAGGGAAAACAGTCGCTGATAGAGGGGGAAAAAAAACAAAAAACAAAAAAAGGATTGAACAGGAGAAGTTTATATTCTATACAAAATCTGAAGCAAAGTAAACAGGGAGTAGTGAGCGCGTGAGGCTGGGAGCGTATAACGGTCCACGGTGCGCGGTGCCGCTAGGCGGAGAGAGCCAGGTATAACGGTACACTCACTCACTCACACACACACTCATACACACTCACACTCACACACCGCTACTTTCCGCTCACTTTGGCTGATTGGAAAAGTCCCACCGCACAATTTCAGCGTCCGATCGAGTCAAGAATAAAGGCAAAGCGCTTGTTTACTCACCGCTCGTCCTCTTTGGGTTCGCCTGCTTTCTGCGCTTACACCTGGGGCCATCCGCCATGATCCTTTCGCTGTGTGTAAATGCCGTGGCGGAGAGTCACCTCCTCTCGGCCCCCCACACCTCCCCTCCACCTCCCCTCCCTCCCTCCCTCTCCTAACACTCCACCTCCCCTCCCTGCACCTGGTTTACGACACTCGGCTTTACGACATTACCTTCTGGCTGCATACACCTCTCCCTCCCTCCCTCCCTCCGTCCCTCCCTCTCTCACTCTCTCTCTCTCTCTCTCTCTCTATTTGGCTGAGCCGGAAACCGCACACTACTGTACGAAACAGTAGGCTGTGCCGCTAGCCTGCCACCTGTGGTATACGGACAGAGCCTCTTTTTCACATACACCCAGCAACTTACACAACACACACAGCAACTTACACAACACACACAAGCCCCTTCAGCCATCTTCACTGCTTTCACACTTTTCACTTTGTTGCTTTAATTTGGCTTTTCAAGACTGGACACATGGTACCCTAATGCCACCCAATGCTTTTCATATAAGTTTGATCACTTTGTTTTAATTTTAATAAAATAGTTTTAAAAGAGATGATCACCGGCAGCACGTTGGCACAGCGGGCACCGGTTTAATCCTGAGCTCGGGTTATTGTCTGTGCGGAGCTGCCGTGCATGTTCTGCACATGCGATTCCTCTGGGTTCTCTGGTTTCCTCCCATCTCCTAGCAACATGTTGTTGTTTGTGTTTGTGTGTGTGTGTACATGGTGCCCTGTAATGACTTGTGTGTCATATTCCCGCTTCACACCCGGTGTCCCTGCCACAGGTTTCAGATCCAATGCGACTCTGACCAGGATAAAGCAATTACTAAGGATGAATGAATGAAAAATAAGGTGTGGTGCGTCCAGGTTTGTAGTCATGGTGTGCCAACAGAGGGCAAGATCACACTTTGTTCGTTCCATTGACACCACCTTTACATACCATACAAGCATAGTTCTCAAAGTGGGGTCCAGGGACTCTTGCTGGTGCATGAAGCATAGTCCTGGGATCTGCAATTTTATATTTTTGGTTCCAGTGGTGGAAAACCCTTATAGTCATTAACCTGATTGACTGGTCTCTTGAACTGAATGGCTTAAATCCGAATCTTAATAACTCAAAAACAAGTAGGCCTTTAAGTAATGTCAGCTTAGATGGCAATTTTAATGGCAATTTTAATAAAATGTGTTCTGTGAGTGAAACATTCAGGAATAAAAATTCTGTGACTCCTAATATTTTGAATAATTGCATTTGCAGAATGATGATGTTTGTAAAATAAATTTGTACTGAGGAGGGTCTATGGAATTCTTCTTACAGTTAAAGTAGTCCCAGACTGCAAAAAGTTTGAGATCCCCTGATGCACATCTATATCTAATGTAATCCTTGCTGTAAAATAAAAGACTACATATTTGCATCCATGTATTGGTTTCATAATTGCTTTACAGATTCTGATGCACAATAGAGTCTAATTGCATATTGCACAACAATAGTTTAAATCAGCATAGGCTAGATATAATCAGTTAGCTCTGCATGGGTTACGAAGGTGTAATAGATCTCTCAGAGATGAGCTGCGGTGGAAAGGCTTATTTCAAGGGTGACAACTGCCACCTTGTACAACCCATGTGGCCACGCCTCAGCATAGCTCACATCATCCTAGACTATTCTCCAAACAGAAGAGGTCTCTGAATAACCCAGTGAGCCCCAAGTGACCAGAGACATGCATGGACATCTATTATTAGGCCAACCTAGCTTAATATGTTCAGCCCACAGTGGATGGAAACTGATGGTGTAAATGCAGCAAGTGCCATAGCCCGTTTGTTTTGTTTTTGTTTTTATTGTGTGTGTGTGTGTGTGTGTGTGTGTGTGTATGTGTGTGTGTGTAGAAAATGGTTACCTGTCTGCACCTGTCTGCTCCTGTCCTCAACATTGTTTTTCTTGGGTGTTTCAGGTAACTATGTCCCTCAAAAAAATAAAAGGGTTTATTCAAATACATAATCTATGACACTGTTGTGATATCTCAGTAAATCCCACCAATCAATCTTATATGATCAGCACTCTTTTTTTCTTTCTTTTGATCTCATTCAAGATTTGTACACCTTTAAACAAACGTGTAGCTGGATTTCACTTGATTTCAAGATAGTAACTTGATAGAACTTGATAGAAATTGAGTTGTGAGAATTTTTATGTAACTGCAAGGGTGACACCATATTGGTAAAGACATAGAATGCCTGTCCCTGGAATGCTAATTTTCCTTATTTGTACGATAGATCAGAGTAGGATAATTTCTACTATTAATGTTTTACTGGACACTTTGATTTTTACTTATTATTACATACATTGGTGTTTACAGGTTTAGGTGTAGCTTACAGGCAGTGTCAACATATTGTTGGTCAGATTGTGTGTGTGAGTGTGTGTCTGTAGGAAGAAGGAATGTGATATGTATCCCAAGGCACAGCAAGGATCATGGGACCCTTTCTCTGATGATTCAATCCTCCACCCAATGAAAGAGCTCGCTGTTCCTCTGGGACTGTTTATGCTGTTGCACACAACCAGAGAGAGAAAGAAAAAGAGGGAGATGCAGACATGAGATAGAGAAAGAGAGATTGTGGAAAAAATAGGGAGAGTGATAGAAAGATGGAAAGAAATAGAGATAGGGAATGAGAAGTAAAAGATGCCAGAAATGATTAGCAGTTTTCAGTAGATGTTTTGTGTCCTAGCAGGCAGAGTTTATAATAAAGATTTACGAGCCCCTGATTACACGATGAGAGTTTCAGAAATATGAGAACATGAAGGCAACATGTGAAGAACTGAATTCATACTAATGGGAACGCAAGAGTCATGTGACGCAAAAAAAAAACGCACATGCAATCCAGTGTGGTGTAGAGCCATTTTTCTGTTCCAGGTCACAAACATGTGTGTTCTAGCAGTGCTGGTGTTAGAGAGGGCAGCGCTGGGCTATTCTTGTACCTGCTGATGACTATCAGGTTTCTGATGGACCTCAGCTGGGTGTGGTACAGGATTGAGTGGACATTGCTTTTTCTATTGGGTATCTATATAACATAATAACAAAACCACTAAGAACAAGCATATTTACCTTACGTAATATCAATAGCTCTTTATTTGCCAGTCAAAAATTCATTTAATTAGACACACACCCTAACTTTTGAAGCAGTGAATTGACTTAAAAGTGTGACTACGGTGATAAATATCCTGAAATCATGTTCATGTTTCAAATGTGTTCATTATTATTGGAAACTATGAAGTAAGTGGGTCAAATGATGTAAGTATTGCCTTAAATCATACATTTTAACGACCATCTCTATCTCATATCTCCAGTTGCTTTATCTGTTGCCTTCTGTAGCTCGTTCCACATGTGCTCTTTTACTCAATGTGAAGGCCAGACTGGATTGAAGAAGGTGCTAGTCCCTTCATCATTTCACTGCTTCCCCCTGACTGTGGCTGCACACAGTGAATTATTCAGCAGGACAAAGTGCTCCACTCCTAGGGTGAGGCCTGAAAGAACAACACATTATAGGAGCATTAACATCCACAGCATCTCAGTGGTACTTGGCAACAGTGCAAACAGCTTTATTTTAATGGTGATAATTGCTCCAGATTTGATACATGTTTTAATGTTTCCTGATTCTTGGAAACTTTTTGGTATCTACAGCAATACAGACGAGTAACAGTGGAACAGCTTTGGTCTCATGAGGTCAAATTCAAGCACAAAACAAGGCAGACAAGTCGTTCTTTAATTTTCTTACTGAACATAAAGTACACCAATAACTTACTTGTGGGTGGTGTTCATAGGGCTACATGTCACCTACATAAACCCTTCATGGAATCTGACATAAACCTATATAAACATTTCATAAAGGCTTTTTCCAAACAGCATCAGCTAACATGATGACTTCTTTCTTCAGTTTTGACATTAAGTGACTTAACACCTGAGTTGAGTGACAGATTTTTGATGATTTAAAAAAAAAAATAGTTGTTTTTTAATCTATTTATTATTATTCGTAGATTACGTGGAGCTCCCGCCATACAAGTCCCTGTGAATAAACTAGAAATGATGTATTAATGTAATTAATGCATTAATGTAAATAATGTATTACAATTAGTGCCTTAATATACACCTATCATCGGCACTACTGTCAAAGCTGCTGTTATAGAAAATTAATTAACACCTTCTGACCAATCAGATTTGAGAATTCAACAGAGATGGGACATATGATGCCATAACACACTATTTTAGAACAACTTTTGAAACAAATGATTTTTAGCTCAGTTACTTCTAGTATACAGAATTATGTATATTTTCTCAGGCATTTATGTAAAGTGAGTTTAATTTGACCATTCTCTATATAGCTATGGAAATGTCATGGCATTGTAATGACAGAGTTATACACATTTTCTCTTACTAATTTAGAAAGAGATTGGTTTTAATTATTGACATCAGTGAATCACATCATCATCACCATCATCATCATAAGTCATAAATCTCATAACACAGCCCTATTTGAACAATCATTTACACCACTTGACTCAAATATTATAACAACTTGATCTCAAAATTGAGAAAAACAGCCTTTATGACAGCTATGAGTTGTTATAAAACATTTATGCTGGTGGCATTCATCCCTACAAACACTTCCCCCTAAGCAGAACGTAATTAATTTTGGGAATGATCGTGGAAAAAAAGGTAAGATTTCAAATGAAGGCAAAGGAGAAAGAGGCTTGTAGTATAATTTTGGTTCCAGAATGGAGTGGCAGTGACATTCTGGGCATTCTGGGAAACGTACTTATAGGAATCTATGTTGATAACACTGTTGTGCCTTAAGACTGCCACATCATCAGTCTGCATCAGCTCCAACTGTAAATATCTGGAAAAGGAAGGGTCACAGAGAGAGAGAGAGAGAGAGAGAGAGAGAGAGAGAGGTTGAACCTTATTGGATGAACCTGACTGGGCTTGGAGCCCTAGTGGTACCACAAAAATCCCAAAACCTGTATTTTAACCTATGTTTTTCGATTTTTGTGGTACCACTAGGACTCCAAGGCCAATCAGGTTCATCCTCTCTCTCTCTCTCTCTCTCTCTCTCTCTCTCTCTCTCTGACCCTTTGCTTCCCTTTCCTATGGCTTAGAAACTCAGTAAACAAACAAACCACTTTGCAAGGATCATGTCTCAAACTCATGGTATACGTGTATACAAGGTATACATCACTGAGTGAGCCTGATTGGGCCTGGAACCAGAACACTAACAGATGCTGAAACATAAAGGTGGATAACAGACTCACTGGCTGCAAGAGAAGGTGTTTTAGTAAAGAGCTGGCTTCAACAGAGATCAATGACGAGGTGTTTCAAAAGCCACACACACTTTTGCATTCTTGCTTTCATGCTAAAGCAGAGCAGACTGGAAAAAAGACAGCGTTATAATTCAATGGAAAGTCCAGTCTTTTCCCGTTTTCCTTGGATCAATCTGTTTTAGCATGAAGTCATATTTCCTTGTGCCAGTGGAAAACAAAGAGTAAAAATAATGCTACCACAAATATGAAGCAGCATACAGAAATTTGGTTATTAAAGCAGTAGCCAGGATGTTAGAAGCCTCTGATTTGAGGTGGTGTTGATGGGACAACCCATCTAGACCAAAATATAACTCGACTGCCATTCAAGCACCCCTGAGCTGATTCCAGCATGCACACGGAAAGCAGCAGGTTAAAACAACTCGATGACTTCATCAACCAAAGTGATATTTTTCACCCGATTAAGTAAAAAGGCAGGAATAGCAGACCTCTATTTTTGTCGGTCATTTTCTCCTTGTCCTTCTTTTTTTTTTTATTATTATTTCTGCCATTATACATGACCGTTTTTTTTTTCTTCCCTTTTTACCTTGTGTGTGTCTCTAATGCATGGGAGGAGGCAGACAGGGGCTTGGAGAGGATGAGGGGGGTGAAGGCAGAAAGCCATCCTCCGTGCTCTACATTAAGGGATCAGGCTGTGTCTCTGTAAATGAGTATTGATCCTGCTTCTGGCGGGATCGTTTAGGAGATTAATGCTGGCAGTAGTTGTGGTGGTGGTGGGAGGGGGGTCTCCAGCCGAGGCAGGGAAGCTGGCGCAGAGCTACCCAGGACAGAGGACCTGCTGTGGGGCGCTGAGGAGAACAAACCCCTGCCTCCCCTCCTCACCATCTGGACCAAGAGCCCAGGGCACCAGCTGCATGGGGGAAGGGTAGAGAGAGAGTGACAGAGAGAGAGAAAGAGGTGGAGAGTAACGGACTGAGAGAGGAAGAAAGGAAGGAAGAGGGGGAAGGATAAAGGGATGAAAATGAAAAGAGAGCTGCAAATGAAAGGGAGCACATGAGGAAGAGGGAGAAAGAAGCAATGCGAAGCCAAGATACACGTAAGGAACTGACTGTGAAAGAGAGAGGAAGAGAAAGAGAGGGAAGTGAAGAATCAGAGGCAGCAAAGAGAAAGAAGAAGCACAGGAAGATAACAGCAATGAAAAAAATGTTAAACATGAACATAGATTTCCATGATGGAGAAAATAATGTATGATGAACAAATGAATAAATCAGATCAGAATATAAGAGCATGGGAGTTGCGTGGAAAGAATGAGAAATAGTGAGAAAGAATAAAGGCGGGAGGGAAAATAAAAGAAAGAGACAGGTGGGAGAGACACTGAACTAAACATTAGAGCTGGTGAGAGAAAGAGACGGAACAGAACAGAGGAAATCAGCCATGATGGATGAGAGGAGGAAAAAAGGGAGTAAGAGAGCAGAGTGGCTAAAGTGGCCCAGGGGAATCTCCCCAACATTGGGCCTAAGGATAACCATTACAGAATTACAGAGCAAAAGAGAAGAATTCGTTTAAAGGTGCATTTTGGAAGCCCATAAGTGTATAACGAACTAAGGAAGCTAGATGCAGGTGCGGAATCTTTAATGAACAAAGTGAAGCAGAACAATAAAACAAAACTGAGACAAAAACTTCACTAAAACATGAAGTTAAGGAACTAGCCACGTTACAAAGTGTCATGTGTCCGAAATGGCATCCTACTTCCTATTCCCTGCAAAGTACAAGGTGCATTATGGGTACTCTGCAGCAATAGGCTAAATAGTTGGGCTCTAACCTACAACACACACTCTGAATTGCTGTTTTATCAGGTAAACCTACCATAGACTATAGGTGCACCTCCCGCCCCCAACCACTACACACACACGCACGCACACACACACACATACACACACACAAAATGTGTTACCTCCCCTTAACGATGTCCATCAGTGCAAACTGACCACCAACGGACCAGGTGCTGTGTTCACAAAGAATTTTTTTTCTTACCACTAAGAGTTCTCTTAGTTCAAGTGCCACTAAACTAAGAGTTTCTGACTAAGGCTAACTAAGAGCTTCTCCTTAAAACCTATTCACAAAAGGAAGCTTTACTAAGAAATTCCTAAAGTAAGAGGAAGGGCAGGGTCAACCCTGTTGCTATGGATGACAGCTTTTTTCATGAACGAAGACCCGGTAGCAAACAAAATCACAGTGCATGATGTAAAAAAAAAAATTTAAATCAGTATTAAAGACATCATTCATGAAAACAATAATTCAAGTGTTCATATCAAATACTCAATGTATTTTCAGAAAAAATCAGCCTGTTAATTTGCCATTTAGGATTTTTTGTGGTTTGGTCTTAATGAATTAGGCTTCCTCTGGTGCACCCCATCTGCAGGTTTAGAGCCTGCATTTAAAACTTTAAATGTTTTGTTAATTACTCTTAGGGAAAAATAGGATTTCCTCTTAAATCAGCTTGTTCTCATGTACTTTTAGTCTTAGCCTTTTTTTTTCCTGAATATGACCCCAGATGTTATATCCAACTAAGAGTGGTGCTGTAGTCAGAAACTGACACTAATAAAGTGCTAGAGGACGAACACAAGCTGTGCATGAAAAAAAAAAAAGCAGTCTTTAACTTTACACCTAAGATGCACCAACCAATTGCTAGTAAGTGAACACAGAGTTTAAAAACCTCAGTAACATCGCTGCACCAGTTAGTGTTAGTGTCACTGCTGTGCTGAGAATCATCCACCACCCAAATAATATCTGTTCAGCTGTGGTCCCTTGTTGCTCCCTTTACAGTGAAGGAAAGATGGAATGGGTGTAGATACAAGAACGCTAATAAAGAGGCCAGCGAGTGTATTTTTGCCTTAGAGGAATAGTTTAGCCAAAAAATGAATTTTATAACATTTTACTAAGATCACTTGAGCGTTACTTTTGTTTTGGACTAGTGCTATGAGGCTTATATAAAGAACAAGTGATGGAAATGTACCAATATAACCTGCATACTTGGAAAAAAAAACCGTAAAAAGTAAAATCAAGAACAGAAAATTTTCGAGGGTTCTGATTTAGCTTTGTCTGCAAGTAGAATAAATTTGATTGTGCAGATGGACAGTATCTGAACTTTTGAACTTTTGCCAGTAATACAAAAGAAATTGTTTATCACATATAATCACAGTTGCACCACCTTACCTATAATGGCCAACAATATGTTAGCATTTTTAGAAAATCCAAAACTAGTATTGTGTCAGAGCATTGCACATGCTCTTGTGTTTCAGTGCGAAAGTCCAGCAGCAGAAAGTCCAGTTAAGAATGTCATAATGCTGAAACTATTCCAGCGTCTTGCAGCCCTCACAGGCCCAACAATGGAATGTTTTGAAGGCGAGATCATGATGTCAGTTGCACACTGCTGCCCCTTCCAAGAGCAAATTTGTTATGAGCTCACTTCCCTTTCTGCAGATTGTCCTTGAACGGAGCCGTGGTTCTGACGCCCAACAGGGTCCAGCCGCTCCCTGAGTAGATGAACATCAGGCCAACTGCTGTATGGTGCTTCAACATCTGTAACTCAAGCATTAAAAAAAAAAAAAAAGTCTTCATCTGTTGTGCGAAAAAGTATGGACCGTTAAGTGTAAAGGGCATCCGCATACAGACAAAGGTGACGAAGGAAAAAAAAAAATGGTGGTTTGGGTCCACTTGTGCATTTAGAGGGAAGAGTCACTGCAAATGAATATAAACTTATTCTGACTCATCACTTATATCCCATGATGAAACATTTCTATGCTCATGGGACTGGTCTTTTCCAAGACAACCCCACCCCCATTCACTGGGTTTGATCAGGGTGAAAATGATGTAAATCATATGCTATGGCCTTCACAATTACCAGAGCTCAACTCAATTAAACACCTGTGAGAGATTTTGGACTGACGTCTTAGACAGTACTCTCCACCACCAGCATCAGAACACCAACTGGGGAAATATCTTTACGAAGAGTGGTGTTTATTCCTCTAGTATAGTTCCAGAGATGTGCCGAATCTACGCCAAGGACTATTGAAGCTGTTCTGTGGCTTGTGGAAGCCCAACACCTTACTAACTCGCTTTATGTTTTTCCTGGATTTGTCTGGATAAAATGTGTACATAGACATTCTTGGATATTTTTCTTTATAGTTTTGGTTTTAAAAGTGTGGTTGTAATGATTAAAAGTGTTTCTAGACCTATAAGGATTATAATCAATCACATTTTCTACATCATCTTTGATCATTTTTGTGCTCTCTGGGAAAAAGGGAAGGTGTTTGTCTTTGAAACTGTTGTTATGGCTACTAATAAGCATTCATAATGTAACTGCTTGTTATGCTGGAATCTCATAGCTGTTTATGAAATTATGATATTATAAAAAGAACATAATTGAAATCTTAATTTTGCTTTTGATAATTATTCTTGTCCGTACATGAATTTGTTTATGTATCTACTCTATGTTATGGATTAAGCCAAAAATATTCTGGGGAAGAAGTGGGGGAATATAGTTTTTTGACCACTTCGCTGTTGGAGAGAATTTTTTGTTCCCGTTGGATTATGAAACAAATTTACAGGCATGATTGCTTTATGTTTTTCACTTGAATTAGTAAAATGATGCAAGTTTGAATGTCATTTACACATGGACTTTCAAAAGAAAACCACCGATTCCTCATTCCACGGCCTAACATGGAAAGCCGCTACAACAATAATTTCAAAGATAATGTAGAAAACAATGAGCCGTAATACAGACAGGCAATGCATCTGATTAGTTTATTAGTTTCCTTATTTCAGACTTCACTTTTCTGGGCTGGAAATTAGCTTCATTCTTGTTTAGAACAGTGCTGTACAGCTCTGCCCATTTTCCTTAAAAGGCAACTCGCAAGTAATAATTATGTAGTTTAAAGAGAGGGGTGGGGCTGGGAAAGAGGGGTAGGCTTGTCATTGATTTCATTTGCAATTCTCCTAACAGGCTGCAGAGGGCTTTTTAAATTACAAACTGCCCCTTTTAGGTCAGCTAATCTGTTGTTTTGGTCAGATAATCATATGAGAAAGTAGAGAGAGAGAACATGTTGCAGTGTGTGACCTTTGCTTAAATGTACTGAATATGCTGAATGAACGAAATGGTTGACGAACACTGCAATTAAATTCAAACACGTGCGTATGTGTGTGCATATATGTGCGGGTGAGCTAAGTCCGTCAAGCAGTTCAGCAGAGATCCATTCCAAATGTTCCTTCAAAAATCACCTCACAACCACAGCTAAAATTTATTCTGTGTGTATGTTGGAAGCTCAAGCATTTTCTACTGCTCAATTGCTGGCGTGACTACCTGGAGGAATCACACGCACACAGTTCTATAATTCCGTATATCAAAGCTGTTATTGGAGGAAACACTCCCACATCTTAGGTGTGGTACAGAGAGAGAGAGAGAGAGAGAGAGAGAGAGAGAGAGAGAGAGTTTCAAGCACATTTAACATTTTTCCAGACAATGTACTGATCGTCAGTCCCTGTTTTCTTCTAAATTCTGCTTCCCATGGTTCAATCTTTCAACCATTTACTTAAAGGTTAGATTAAATTAGAATTTATGTTTTCTCTTTACTTCCAAATCCTCCCACTGTTGATTTTTGTTAACAATAACTTTGGATTTATGACTTACGAAGAATTCAACTAAGAATGTTTTAATTATACCTGTGTGGTTTTCATTCTTACACATTACTAACGGTGAACAGTAACTTTTGCATAATTGAAAGCAATGATGCTGAAAAAGTTCTTTCAATTAGGAATCTTTTTTTTTTTTTTGGATGTATCAATGTTCTCTCTCAAAAGATCTCATGCATACAAAAAATGTAAATATGATGTTTACATGGGACTAGTTATATCATTTTGAATCCCATTACAGATTATTTTTTTGTTTTAAATGGAGCAAGAGGTTATACATGAAATATACAATCATTTTATAATCACATCCTGGCATCCTAAATCGAACTCTAATGAAATTGTGAGGTCCCTAGAGATTTCAGTAAAGTGTTGTTGTGTGCAGTGGGTCATAGCTGCAGCCTGAGACTCACACACTCTGTAAGATATCTTATACAAGGCCTGATTATCCAGACCTTCATTAGCTGAATCAGGTGTGTTAGAGCAGAGAGAAACAGAAGGCACTCTAAAGGTCACTCAGGTCTCAGACTGAGAAGCACTGGGCTAAAAGAGCTGTATATATATATTTTCGTCCTTCATCTTCAGTAAGCGCTTTGTCCTTGTCACGGTCGCTGTGGAACCGGAGCCTGTCCTGGGAACACTGGGCAGGAGGTGCACATAGCCCCCTGGATGGGACATCCACTGCAGGGCAACATGAACACAGATTCACACACTAATTTCCTGTATACATGTACAGTATGCACACATTCTGTACACAGGGTTACGGGTTTGTGTAAAATGGGAGCATAGGACATTCAGGTGGTAAAAATAACATTTACAACCTAGTCTATGATGGGTGAGAGGCCATTGTTAATCTATAAGGGCTGCAAGACATATATGCAGCTGAACACACACACACACACACACACACACACACACACACACACACACACACACACACACATCAGAAAGGATAAAAGGGTCAGCAGTGCATGAAAGCTATAACTGTCTACAGGTCCAACCTCTCACCCCATAACTCACAGTGTGTGGTGGAAGATTTGAGGAATGAAGGGAAACATGTTAAATGGATAAAATCACTTTTACTGCACTTTTCACCACATCCACAAAGGTGCCGTATGTCATGAACCCTGCGCCACCTCTCGAGGGAGAGAGAAAAAGGAGGTGGAATGGACTAACGGCACAGAGAACTGGGACAGCAGACAGTGGACATGCAGGTCTGTACTCTCGGCAGAGCTCTATCAGTGCCTATCAGATAAGCTTTTCAAATTGTTTGAGATTTGATTTAAAGCTGTGAAGAGTCATACATTGGGAAAGGTACAACATACTGTATATCCATGCACAACAATTCATTATTTGATAAGTTTAAAGCATTATTTGATCAAAGTTTAAAGCAAAGATGAATTACTGATTACCTATAAATAAAAAAAATGGTTAAATCATCATGAATAACTGATTGTGAATATGCATATAGTTTTGTTTGGGTTATATTGCTACCTCAGCATTAAAGTCATTTAGAAAATAGACTTTTTCAGTACTGAAAAAAAAATACGATTCAGAAATTTGTGACCACATCTGATATGGAAATTATAACTGGATGATGTTATCATTAGAAACATTAGCCACTAAACCTGTGAGCTAATATAGTTAGCTAGCTAATTAAGCTAATGTTAGTGATGAACAAACAGTAGTTATGGTATATTTTGACAGGTTTGGTTACTGTGAAATAAATCATTATGAATCTAACAATGCAGACTCAGGAAATAAAGTCCTACTTCTATCTACCTGTGACAAAAGTGAGTATGTTTACTTGCAGCTAGCTAGCTGGCTAGCTATTAGTGATGACTGCAGGATATAGGGGTTTTCGGTTTGTATATTAAATCATAGAGATGTTGTAGAGATGTTGTTGTTCCCAAGCCAATGTAAATTTTTAGAAATTTACATTAGATTACCCAGGATTCTTTTACGTTTTCTTTCTAAAGTTATGAAATACACTGCCTGTGGCCAGAGGTCTGAAGGTTGCTAATAAGAACTTTTGTAATCCAGGAAGATGGTTGTGTAACATCTAAATCTGGCATGTTTACTAGTCACAGACGTTAACAATATGGTTATGGATTTTAGTGGGATTGTGGGATATCAGGGACTGACTTGGAGGCTAGTGAATATATAACAACACAGCAAAGATATTAGCATTCCTACCATATTCAGAGAAATGTGCTTGTAGATGTTGGTCGTGGTGTAAAAAAAAAAAAAAAAGCTTTGCGTGTTGATGAAAAGCAGCTGATAATCAGCTACGCTTGTCCAGCTACTGAACCTGTGGAACACAATGCTGCACACTGACTCACTCTTTCTCTGACTGTGTCTGCTGACGATGACAGATTTCACAGACAAGTATGTCCAAATGGCTCTTCTCGCTGAACAGACAGCTCTATAGCCCACTGCCAGAGAGAGAGAGAAAGAAAGAGAGAGAGAGAGAGAGAGAGAGAGAGAGAGAGAGAGAGACAGAGAGCTGGAGAGAGGGGGAAAAGACAAGGAAAGAGAGAGAGAGAGAGAGAGAGAGAGAGAGAGAGAGAGAGAAGGACAAATATAAGTGCAATAGAAAAACTACACAATAAACAATTATTCAGTGAAAAAGAAAGCCCAAACATGTGAACTAATCTCTCTCTCTCTCTTATCTTAAAAAAAAGTTAATCTTTATCTTAGGGTCTACTATACTACCAGTGAAGCTTCAGAGTTTTATGTGTAATCTTATTACAATTATAATGGTGGTAAACTCTTTTATCCTTATAACATCCTGCTAGAATGGATGGGTGATGTAAAAAGTGATAAACTCTAGATTAAAAAGGAGTTACAAATCACACACATCCTTCATCAAAGGATCCTTCCAACATGTCCCAACAAACAACACAGAGAACATTACAGACACATAATTAACTTTTCCACAAACAAGAAGAGAAATCAGGCACAAACAATTAGGTTTGAAGCATCTCTTCTTTGTCTCATAAATGTAATATTTAAACCAGTTACTTTTATTCATTACATCCCTGTCTTGTATATTTAACACTATCAGTAAAGGGGCGGGTTCGCTTGATACTTCGCGAAGTACATGATTGGATAGCTGCATTTTCGCCTTTTCTGATTGGCTAAATTTCTCAGGCTGACCCGGTGTTGCGTGAGCAATTCTATTTTTTTTTAGAGGGGGAAACATCCGACATTTTCTTTAACATATAATAAAGCATAGCTTGTCTGAATCGGTTTTTAGACTTATATTCTGCTTTATATTAATATTTTGTGTAGTTAAGAAATGTTTGTGTATGATATGACATCGGCGTGTATTCACTAGTCGGGGATCTTAACACTAATCCTCCCCACAGAGGGTTATTCATGGTCTGGTCCAAAATGGCTGTACAGAAACAGTTGTGAAGCTGTGTCGTTCTTCATAAGAAACGAATATGTTGCATTGTGCAAATTTATGAAGAGTCCTCTGAGGGAGCAGGAGGATATACGTCAAAAGGTGAGGCAAAAGAAGTTACGTTTGTTTCGTCGTGGGGTTTCGCTTTTCCTGCAGAAAATAAAACCCAATGGGGTTCCTGTGCAGTCTTATTACTGCGGTGTTTCAGCCAATGGGAGAGGACAGTGCAGCTTACAGGCCGTTACTGTATCATAACACAAGATAGCAAACTCCATAATACCTTATTGAAAACTTGTTCCATAGATATAATAACAGCAACCGCCATTTCTCAGGTTTGTCTATAAGATTGCTTCAAACATTGTTCTTGCATGACTAGCTAGCTTTATAATTTCAGGCTGAGCTCATTATCAGCATTAGCTCTGCACTGGATTGTGTAATACCTACTAAGGACTAAATCTCAGGTGTTGTGATGGTTGTCTGCTAATAAATCACTTCTAATAGATCCAGAAGAGCAAGAATAATATGCATCTAGCATAAGGAAAGACAATAAGACGTTAGCATTTACTAACAGGAAGGTAACAACATCTAGTGCAGGGAACTGCAACTCTTGTCTGTTCCCTGAAAGCACCATTGCAGTGAATGCTGGTAGATCAGAGTTTAGTGAGGTTTTGAGTAAAACATTGAAAACTGCAATGTTTGTGCATGCATTTTCTAATGATCACTGAGCTGTCACTCCTGCCAGTCATTAGCCTCTTACTCCTGCTCACTGTCTTGCAGTTCCAGGTTGTATACACTCATGAAGGTGGGGTTGAGTAGTGTATTAGGCAAAGTATACAAGCTCTACCATAGAGCACTTTAAGCAAGCTCAGGACTGAGATGGGAATTATACTTATGTCTAAAGATTGACATATACAATAAGGTGTGTGTTTTTAACGTAATCTCTCTTCTTCATAGTGATTGCATGCTACCCTGATTGGCATACTATTTAGGTAGCTTATGATTAATATGTGGCCTTATAATTAAAGGTTGAGTTCATTATTTTTAAGACTTAAAATAAAAAAATAAATAAATAAAAAAAGACATTGTGTAAGGAAACAATTCCACTGGGAGAAAATGTTTCTTTTGCTGCTTTTTATATTTTTTTAAAATTTTTTTATTTTTGTGTTTTTGGATATTTTTTGGTCTTGGTCACTGTACATTCTGGCAGCTGTAAATAAAATACAGACCCAGAGGAAAAACTGTGGGCATCTTTCGCACCCCAGACCACAAGTAATGCGTTTGTAATAAATCTCTTCAATACATTCAGTAATTAAACTTTCAGTGATTAAGATATGGTGCAGTTCCAGAATGGAAGAAGGACAGACTTTGTGTCAAGGAAGCTTATAACTCTTATATCTGTGTTAACATTTATCAGACTGGAAAATTGCCTTTACATGTATTCTAACAGGCAGCATGGTGGCGCAGTGGCTAGCAGTGCCACCGTACTGAGAATTCACCCCTCATCTGGGGTAAATTCTCCTTACCTTGATAGGTTTTGCATCCACCGCGACTCTGACCAGAGAGGTTACTGAAAGTGAGTGTGTGAATCTGCGACTGCACAATTAAGCACACTTGTCATCAAATAGTTAACTGTGATAATGATGAGCTTAGCTAAAGTTAACCAGTTGACTAATTGGTCAGTGAAAACTTTTCTTTGCCTAGAAGGGTCAGGTTCAGCTGTGATACAGCACCCCTGGACCAGATCATCAATTTAATCCTTTTGTTTTCCTTTTGCTTTTCCTGGTTGGGGTTACTGTGGGGGAAAAAAATGAGAAGGTGAGTCCAGATGTCTCTATCCTCAGCCACAGATTCCTCCCAGGGAATCCCCAGACGTTCCCAAGCTAACTGTGAGATATAATCTCTCCAGTGAGTCCTGAATCTACCCCGGGGTCTCTGTCCAGTACGACGTGCTTAATCTAGCTCTACTGGGAACTGACAAAGGCTGTCCTTGTAAAGTACCTAAACCACCTCAACTGGCTTCTCTCAATTTCAAGGAGCAGCAGCATCTCTGTTCAGAGGCTCAGTTGGATTGTTGAGCTCCTCAGCCTATCATAGAGCATAGATGAACCTCATTTCTGCTACCTATACTCACATCCTTATTTTTTGAGTTTCTACTCACAGTTCGTGAGGTTAGGGATGTAGATTCACCATCATAGATTTGTACAGTGGCTGTAACACTGCTCTTTTTCAAAGACTACTTCAAATAGTTTCAAATCACTACTGAATGAGATCCCAAGGTACTTAAACTCCAGGTCTCTCCCCACACCTGAAGGGAGCATGCCACTCTCTCTGGGAGAGAACTGTGGCCTGTGACCCAAACAAAAACACAGACATTTGTCGTATGCAGTATGAACTAATCATGCCCTGTGTCAGTACTTGGAAGAAGTACCTTTTGGTGCAACTACATCTACAAGGTTTTTGTGATATGTCTTCATCAGCTTAGGGTAGTTGTCCTGTTGGAAAGCCCCCAGTCTCAAGTCTCTTGCGGACTGGAACAAGTTTTCTTGTAAGAATGCCTTGTATTTGGCTCTAACGATCTTGCCCTCAACTTTATAAAGCATCCCCACAGCATGATGCTCCCACCACCATGCTTCACTGTTCTCAGGGTTCTCAGTGTTGGGTTTCTGACAAACATAGCACTTTGTGCCAATGTAAAAAGTTTAATTTTTGATCTCCTCAGACCAGAGAACCTTTTTTCCCAAATGTTTGCTAAGTCTCCAGCATGGCCTTTGGCAAAATCCATACAGCCTGGAACCTTCTAGGAACAGGTGTATTTATATTGAGTTCACATGACACTGCACGCAGGTAGACTTCATTCAACTATTTATGTGACTTCTGATAGTAACTTTTTGCAACTAATTTAGAGGTTTCACAGCAATGAGGATTAATACTTTTCCAGTTACAACCAAATACTTGTGCAAACTGTGTTGATTTTCCACACACTTCAGTCTGTGTAGATTCATGACATATATTGCCAATTCAGTGCTGCAGTCCTGTGTTTTAATGTGGATTAGATGTATTGCATCAGCTCTTGATAAACTCCTTAGAGTAAGGCAGTGTTCAGCTGAATTAGCTTGTTAACTGGATGTGGATTTAAACATAAAATCTGGGCCAACATCACTTTTCCTCTGTGACAGTGTGGGTGTAATGAAAGCTTAAGCTTGCTGATGAAAATGAAGAGGTGAGTCATTATCTCTTGGTGGTTGCATGCTCATTGGCAGTTAAAATGTACAAAATCTGTTTGGGTGTGCTGCGCTGTGGAGGAATATCCTCACAGTACTTTTAGAGGATGCTGAGGTTTGTTTTTGCAGGTGAAAAGACACTGTGTGGTTTCACATGTGGTGAGGGGGGGGGGGGGGGGGGCTTTTCTTCATTGCAGATGCTTATTTAACATTTCCGGTCAATCAGAACCATGTCAACATCACCCCACACACGCCCTCTCTCACACACGCTCACATTCACACACACACACACACACAGAACTCTACATTACACAACTGAAACCAGTGAGTAAAGGGAAATTATCAGATTTTCCTTCTAGTGGCCTGCCAGTGGGTGAGTTTGTAGTGATGGCTCCCAGTGCTTCACACACACTTGGACTCGAGTGCTCTAATAGCAGCCAGCTTGTATTGTGGCCTTCAGTAATACTGTGTGTGTCCGTGTTGCAATTAGAGCTCAGGACTGTACGGGAAAACCGAGCTTTAATCACTGAGAGAGTTTCTGAACATATGCAGAGCAAATGTCTTTGTTTTATGATCAAAGTGCTTCATGGTAAAGTACGAAACTATTGCCAAAGAAAATACATGAACTTGTAGTCTTGCATATTTTATGAGTAACTCAACTTCTCTGTTCAGTGGAGCTGAAACCTTGTGGGCTAGATTCAGGGCTTCATGCCTGTTCTTAACTCATGTCCTGCTTTCAGAGAGGTCACAGAAAAAGGTTGAGCAGAGTCATCTGTTTTGTTTGACTTTGGATTTGAGCAGCTCTGTTAGAAGCTCATGTATCATGTTAACATGCACATAGTGCTTATATTATTGCATACTGTGTACTATGTGAGACAAATCTTTTGTCCCATGTATTCACACTGAGAGAGATAAACAGATGTAGTATACCGTCCTGGATATTTTGCACTAACCTGTCCCATGCATACAGAGCAGGACAATGACGCTGTGTTCACATAACCAGGTTGGAGTGAATCGGATCAAATCTGATTTTCTTTCATAATGTGACACAGATACCTTTCTCAGGACTGTGTCAATCCTGAGCCACTTTCGTATGTGTCCCTGGATTGGACACGCATCCGATTTCCATGTGACGTGAATGAAAACATTGGAATTCATGTGGCTTTTTCTCAGTGTGCATGTTACTGTGGTCATCAGCAGCGACTGTATTCAGTGGAAATTGGTGATTTAGGACTACTTTATGTTTGTAGAATCAATTCTGGAGAAACTAGAAGGAACCTAACGGTACTGAGCAGCGCAGTGGAACAGTTGCTAAGAAATCAATGTGTGTGTGCAGGGCGTTTCGGGTACAGATGTGTTCAAATTATAGACATATATGGGTCACATGCAGTTACAAATATAAAACATCAAGATAGACAGATCTGATCTCAGCAAAAAAATTGGAATTGTGCAAAGCTCCTCGTAAGAGTGAACGTAACTGTAGAGTTGTGCGCTTTTATTTCTGTCATTATGAAAGAACTTTACAAGGCTGTCCACTAGATTTTGGAGCGTGGCTGTGGGGATTATGTGCTCATTCAGCCACATAAGCATTAGTGAGGTCAGGCACTGATGTTGGGCGAGGAGACTTGGGGTGCAGTCAACGTTCCAGTTCATCCCAAAGGTATTTAATTTACACTGGTAGATACTATCTATGCAGACATTTACAGAAGTCCAAATGTGGCCCAAACTATGTTGTAAAAGCAGGCAAATGATGAAAGAGGCTGCTGGAAGCGCTGCAGAGCTCTATAAGTTACAGTTAGTCAGCAACATTTGGATGCTGTCAAGAAAGCTGAATATCAAATATATGTCAGACTGTTAGGTACAGCTATAGAGTGGAAGTGTCTGCTGACTGGAAGGAATCACCTGCACTCTGCAGTCCTCTCTACAATCACCTTCTGAACTTGATGTAGATCTGTATTTAAATCTGGCGTTTGTATAAGAGCTGGCGCTGCATTATTTTTCTTCACTGTCAAACTAAAACTAAATACTTTTTGAAAACTAAGTCATGTCACTGTTTTTTAGTGGTTGTGTTTGCCAAAGCCTTGTACACATTTGTAATAGATTATTAAATACAAAGCTGTATGGGTGTGTTCTGCTGCGGAGACATGCACTCAAATGAAATTACTGGTGTGTCCACCTCAGTGAAAGTATACAGAAATTGAATACACAGAGCCAGTCCAATGCTGGTATCAGCATAAAAATGTGTTTAGACAATGCTCAGATACTAGCATCATTCCTCTGGATCTCTCGCTCTCTCTCGCTCTCTCGCTCTGTTTGTTTATGCATTTTGACTTTTAAGAGTCAGCTAGCTGTAAAATGAATACTTTCTTTGATGGACCCACCCAAAGGCGTATTACATACTCGTGCTTTCATCAATTCATAAACTTCTAAACTAGCTATTTTGTGACTTGCCTTTCACAGTAAGACAGGAACGAAGCACACCTTACGTACAAACAACAAGGAAAATGCATAAAGTGTAAATTATGAATGCGGCTGGAGATGTCGAACAGGAGACCGAGTGGACGTGGTAATGGCCTAGTGAATGTTTCATTCCCCAATAAATTGCACTCCCGGCAGTCTATATGAAACTTCTCAACAGGCCTAATCTTCCAACAGACCTAATAAAATAATGATCTTGAAAAGTAGAGACAGTAACCTGAGTTTTTTTTTTTTCCTGAGTCACTGCAAAGCACTAAACTCAGAGGGGACTAGATGCTTGTAATGAGTCTACGGGAATTCCAGTAAAATAAAAACGGTGGAAACGTGAAAATGGTTGAGACTTTAGTAGCAACCCAGCTGATGTTTATGTGTGGGAGTAAAAATAGCAGCTGAGACATGGTTCCCACAAACTGAAGTCATGTTCCTGTCTCTTAGTCACATGACCTCGCTCCCTTTAAAGAGAGTGATTGGTTACAGATGTGACCGCGGTAAAAAAGCTGCATCATTACTTGATTAGAAAATAAACACAATTCAGGTGTCTGATCAATTGCTATAGTTAAAATAGTGACATTTCTTCCTGTAGAAAATAATACAGAATGACTCAGTTGTATCAGAGCGGAAGGAACTAAATACTGATCAAATGACGGAGACAGGAAACTTCTAAATACCAGGCTAGTGACTGCTCCATCTGCTCTCTTCTTTTTTCCTTGTATAATCTCAAAATTAGACACAAAACTGTTTACATGTTACTAGATGTACAGAATGAACATTGACGCTTATAATACGGAATTACCTAGGAAATAATCCTGTAGGTTTCCTGTCCTGCAACGTTGTGCTCAAAATCTTTCATTTTTTTTCCCTTTCTCTTAAATCTACCCGTTACTTTTTCCTTGCCATCTTTTCTCTCTCCATCTTCTGCTTCACTCCACATAATGAGGTGACTGCTATATGAGTCAGTAGTTGTCTGTGTGGTTATGCGGTCGAGGGAGTGAACCTGCTCTTATTATTCTGACCACATTAATGTGTCTCGTGCCCAGCCCATAGGCGGGCCTCGCGTCACAAGCTTTTACTGCCATGCCAAACAGACACACGTGCTACAGGGTCTGTGTGTGTGTGTGTGTGTGTGTGTGTGTGTGTGTGTGTGTGTGTGTGTGTGTGTGTGTGATATTTTAGTATTATGGTAATAATAATGCAGCAGTACACTAACAAGTATGCTATCACAATACATGAAATCATTTTCACAATATGTATGACAGTATTTAGGTTTAGTAAGAATGTGCCAGCAACAGCAGTGACACATTATAACAATCTGAATAATCTACTGTCTACAAAAAAAATTATTTAACAAGGAACAAAACAGTTGGTCCAAAAAATTCATTTTAACTTCCAGTCAGTTACTTGTTGCTATGTAACAATAGACCTCATCAGTGTTGTATATAAATATTCACCACACCTGCAATACACTTTTTTTTTTTTTTTTTTTTTTTTTTTTGCCAGAATAGAGATTTACCCCAGATGTGTGTTAATTATAATCCCATTGAGATGGAACAAGACAAGGATTATGAACTTAACAGATATAATTACTTCTTTACTAAGAGGGTTTTATACCAGTATTGAATGGAAAATGTTCTTCAATCTGGCAACCCTGTCACACTGTGATTTATACCACAGTGCTGTAGTATTCTCGAATGAGAGTGGAACTTCAGCTGATACTATGCCAGAGCCAATCGCATTAATATTCATGTGCTCGTTTTAATACGTTTCACACGATCTTGTAAGGCAGTCCTTATCTAACAAGAAGTGGATTGAAAAACTTCTCTAACGATGAGAACTGTACAGACATTGCTCTGCTGAGGCTTTCTGTAAGGAGACATTTAACATTTTATGAGAGAAGACTTTACTCAGTGTTAATGCTTTGAGATAAAGCTGTTCGTTTAGGTTTTATGCCACAGGGAAAGTGCCTCAGGACAGAGGACTTTTGTGGCTTCTCAGTTACGTAAGTAGAAATTGATAAAAGTGTGATGTCTTTATTTAACAAAAAACACTGGTAATTTTTGGCAGCTTGCTATGGTGTAAGAGGAATGAAACATTTCAGGACATGCTATTATTTGAAAATAATTGACTGAAGGGTGATAAATGCCCCCTGCTTTGGGTCGGGCTGTGGAACACTACCACGCTGCTGATTATTTTCCTATATATAACAGCATGCTTTTATTCAGCATGTTGCCCAGCCTTGTTTGATGGCTGTGAGAAAAGTGCAGAGAGAGGAAGACAAAGAGTTGAAGAGGACACAATCTGCTCTTTCTGTTTTTTTTTTAAGTACACACTTGCAAAGTAGACCTAATTACCAATTCCTCAGTTCCTTAGCTTTGAGCCTCTTATGTTTCTGACAGGTAAAAAAGCCCAAGGAAGCAGTTTAATGTTTAAACTTTGGAGAAGTTGACTCCAACATGTCTACAGCAGCCCAGTAATCTGCCCTGGGTGTAATCACTGAGCATGGCAGTGTTGTGGCAAGATCTGTTTTCATTGCAGGTTTGGCTAGCTCTGAGATTTGTAGCCTTCATGGAATGCTGTCTCCGTCCCCGAATGCTGAACGGATCTTTTTGAACCACAACCCCATTAAAGTGAGTGATGGGACTTATCGACATGCTCGGAGACCCGCCAGCCTTGTGTGTGTGTGTGTGTGTGTGTGTGTGTGTGTGTGTGTGTGTGTATATGAGAGGCAGGGTGCCTCCAGGACAAGGGGCGTGATGGACAAAGTATGACATCAGGATGCTGTTTCCCAAAGCTGATCCTTATCGACTGATAAGCATATGATGTTATGGTCTCAGGAGGTCTGAGAAGCATTTATATGTCATGTGGATATATTGATAATGATAAGTCTATGTATGTGGACTTACTTTTTAATACTGCAAAGCATTGTTGAGTAACTGTACATTTAGAGAATATTAGTACTAAGCAATAATCTTTTATGCAGTTTCCTATTTGTAGCCAATTAAGTTCTTGGACGTGAGGTCATTTCCAGGCCAGCCAAGGTGATGTCGTACTCCTCCAACAAACCTGAGGAGCTGATGATAAAGCTTATTCATTGCTTTAATAACTACAGGGATATTTGGGTCCTTGCCTAATGGCAATAATACTAAACAAATTACCTCCATCCTATGAGAACTATGGACTAATTGTTGCCTCGTGTTTAAGTTTTAGCAGGTTACATGAGGTTCACAGATGGGGTAATTATCATATTTTTTGCTAGAAGAGTACATACGCATGTTAAATTCTCAGACAAGGCACTTCAGCCCCTTTGGTCAGGCTGTTTTCAAGAGGGTGAGGTCCAAAGCTATTGGACACATTGCTTCAAGTGGTGCGTGCTTCACAATGTAAAAAACTGCTCATTGGTTCAAATGCCACATACTAAATAGTACATCACAGTTTGAATGTTGGGACCAGAATCAAAGGAAATGCACGCCCAGCATAAATGACATATAGAACTATGCAATCAGTCCACAGCTTCATCACCTGTGATGACGACGCCCCTCCTCTAAAAATGCCAGAATCAATCCAATGCGGAGAATTGTGTGTGAAAATGGCCTTATAGATAGACGAGACAAAGACTAACCTGGACGAGGGAGATGGAAAGAATCAAAGAGGGAGAAAATGATCCAAAGCAACCACCTCATCTGTGCGATGTGGTGCCATGGTTGTGTACGGCTGCCAGTGGGACGAACTCACTCGGCTTTATTGACGAAGTGAATGCAATGAATTCAGAACTGTACAGACGACTTTCAACCGAATGCCTAATAAATTGGTGGATTCCAGCACAGTGACTGAACTTGAATGTATAATAAGAGCTGTGAGTCCATTTGAATTTACTTAAAATTTATGTAGCTACCTTCAAGTGAAAGTTTCTCCAAGCCAATGCCATTACTTAGCAGGTTTTATTGTGTAGAGATAGGCCTACATAAGCTCAAATATGAACTGTGTTTTTATAATGCCTACAATTTGTTCCCTTTTCCTACCACATAACATTTATTACTGCTTTTACTTGATATCCTGTTCACTAAGTGCACTTCACTAAGTGCTCATTTCTTAAGACATTACAGCCTGAAACACTGGACTGGTATCAGATCAGATTTAGCACTTGATCCGGTGCCATTTTTAATGCTGTGAACATGTGTTATGTTGAGTTAACTGACACAGATCTCAACACGTGAATACAAGACACAACTTGTTTTGAAGCATGTTGTCACTGTGCCTGTGAAACATGCAGAAGGTCTCAGCTGAGTATCAGCTGACCCAGTGCAGTGTCATACTGACAATTTAAAAAAGTAGTTGTCCCCGCGCCCAATAAACCAGTGTGCGTAACAAATCCTGATCTCTTGATACTGATGGTTATAGCTGTGGGATGGTTGCATGCTTTGGTGTAATAAGAGAGCTAGACTGGCGAGCTGGACAAATTGTCTTGTAATTGGAGGTTTCCAAGCCTCTGGCAGTATGTGCTTAGAGGCGAAACAAAATGGCGCACTGTGCGTGTTTATTTTTGGATTTTTGAGCAGAAACATGTGCCCGGACCGCATACTGATAGTGTTCACAGGTCTGCATGGACGAGAGATAACGCGCTTTCGTTAAACAAAGTAAGATCATAAACACACCTGATTTATTTAGAACCAGTTTACAGTGATCTGAGCTCTCCGTTGGATCGGATGGTATTCAAAGTGGCATGTCTTGTCTTTGCATGTTTTTGTTCGAATCAGAGGAGCATTCTGCAAACAAGCCTGAAAACATCTGTGTAGGTGTTGATACTGATTTAAATTCCTTACACGCTGATTCAGATCAAGCACAACATATGCACTGTATGCTAAATAAATCTGTGGAGCCTCTGGTCAAGGTTCACTGCATACCGAAAGTATTCGTACCCTTTCACTTTTTCCTCAGATACAGCTTCAACAATTATCAATTTTTTTCAAATTGATTTTCAAAAAAAGATTCTATGACCCTTTTGTTGTCACACTCAAAATTGTGCTTAGGTGTTTCCATTTCCATCGGTTGTTCCTGAGATGTTTCTGCAACTAGATTAAAGTTAACATGCGGTAAATTCAGTTGATTGGGAATGTGCTGGCAAGGCACATATATCTGTTTATATAAAGCGTCACAGCTGACAGAGAAAAAAAACAAGCTATGAGGACTGTAGAACTCTGAGAAAGAAGTGATGTTGCGCAGATTCCCTAAAAAAAACTCAGAACATGCCAGAGATCTCTTCGGATTCATTTGGTCATAAATGGAAAAACATTGTTAACCGGCCAGAAATACATGGGGTGGATAAATCATAAATTCATTAACCAGCCCGCTGCACAAGTCACAACTCCAATGTCCCATGTTATGCATACCCAGAAGTCCAATTAACTAGGCTAAAAGTGGCAATTAGCATAAACTTAGTTTGACAAGCTAATTAGGTGTGTCAGTACAGACTCTGGAAAATATCTAGTCTTTATCCTCGTGATAAGATCTCTGGTGAGGAAGCACATTGTATATGTTTTACTGCGCCTTTTTCGCTCTAGCTAGTTTGGATATTTGGTTGCTTTGCGTTATGTGGTGTTTTTAATAAAGCTTGCATTATATTTCTTCTCCATTCTGGGCTGGAGGAGATGCACACTGAGGAACATACCTACTACCCAGGTATCTAGATACCGCGTGAAATATTATTCTTGAACTTCATCCTGCTTCGTGCTAATACATGCTATCTCATGCTAATTTTCTGAATTATGTATTGATATATATGCACACTGATATGAACCCCAGCATCACTGATCCATTCATGCCATTGCCACACACACACACACACACTCCAATGCCACGGTGTTAGTGCTGTGCTGAGGAAGAGGCATACAAGGCAAGTCTGCCTCAGAAACTGGCAGCTGAGTCTAACCTACATGTTACGCCAGTAGGGTTGGGTGGTATGTAAGGAATAAAACACGCTACCCTAATTGTTGATTAATTTCCTGTAACAGCACATCCTGAAGGGTTTTATTCCTCTTATACTACAGCAGTTTTTCAACGCTCCGAATTTTTTTTTAGCTATTAAAAAATGATGTCATACATATCATACTTATGTCCAAGAAACAAGTTAGCTCTAGCAGCTATAAACAGTCATTCCCTCAGCATCCTTTCTTCCGTCTGTTTTCTCCCTGTTGAAGTGCATAAGGCAAAATTGCAGCTTGTGATATTACACAGAACTCACAGAAGTTCGCAGTCCTGAATAATTTCCCGTGTCAAAAAAACGGAAATGAACAGTTTTACCTCTGACTGCTACAAAGCACTGACACTGGAGACTCCTTCCAAAAATGTTCAGTAAATCTCCTTTCAGAAAACATCACCATGCAAAACCATATTCCTTATGGCTGTTAATCTGTTTGTGGAATAAGAGTAAGTTATTATTATAGAAATAATAATATTGGTATTAATGTTCTAATGATTAGTGCATTAATATAAACAGGTAATTTGTCTTGTAGCTGACACTACTGTCATGTCTGCTGTTAGAAATAGAAAATGAAGCAATCACTTTCTGTCCAATCAGAATTGAGAATACAACAGCGCTGTGGTATAATATTGATATTGTGATGAATAACCTTACAGTATACATTGACAAACACTGACTTTTTTTTTTTTTTCTCCTGACATTTACTGTGACATGGAGCTGACTGGGTTTTAAAATACGTTTTTGTACCAAATGTTTCATGGTTGTCCTTTTTCAGACTGTAAAGATCATTGTTTTTGTTAAATGTAGCACTCCTGATGCCACTCTTAAATAATTAAATCACTCCTAACGCCGAATATATTCTTTTACGTGTTATGCATGATGATTTCAGGCATTGTGATATATTTTTTTGCATATTTCACCCAACCTTTTATTCTGTCAGCTGATGTCCTGGATAGCCCTTTTGAATCTGTCCAGTGTGAAAGCGCACACTACAGATAAAAAGCAGATGAGAACAAAGTTGTGTTTTTCATTAGTGCCCAGGGTTTTGTTGTCAGTTCTGTAAGGTGTGCTCTCGCTGGATAAGACAGTACATTAAGTCAGGCTTCACAGTCACACCCAGTTAAAATCAGCCATGCTCAACCTTTCATAGCACACAGGAGACTTACAGAGGACTGCTCCCAAACCAAAAACACACGTGTATTTGTGAACTTTTTCCCAGCTCTGAGAAGCCTCTTTTTCTCCCATACTTCATCTTTTATACTGCTACAGTTCAACATTATTGTGTTCACTTTATTCTGTCAGTGATTTTTTTTTTCCCCTTACACACACTCACGCAAACCCTTACACACGCCAGCGTGTGGTGGGCTGAGAGGTTAATGCTGGCTGGCTGCATGCAGTATCTGCTAGGTTTTAGAGGAGAGATAGTGAGGTTCAGCATGTACCTGTCACTACTAAATGATTGCTCATTTCCTGCACGGAGGAGGAGGGCCAGTGTGGAGTAATAGAGCCCAGCTGCTTCATCTGGACCTTACCTTTCCTCTTGCTCCCTCGCTCATTCTGTCTTTGTCTCATTCTCTCCCTTCCTCATATATGGCACCCACCATCAGACAAGTCTCACCTGCCCATTTTGGGTCCTTTCAGAATTTTATTTATTTTTTTTTGTACTTTCCATGATCTCTCTCAGCTCCTCATGTTTGCCAGCTTGATCTTTGTGCGCAGCTGTTTTCTTTTGCTATCTTTGCTCACTTTTATTTCTCAAGCCGTAACAGCAAATTTCTAAACAACCTCCACGTCTCCACATCTCACTGTTCACAGATTATCCAAAATTATAAAAGAGAATTTTCACAAGGATGAAACATATGGCTCTTTTCATCTGGGTTGAAGAATATCTGACAGTTTTGACCTTGTGGGGAGGAAAACAGTTTTTCAACAAAAACTGCAGCTTTTATTGAAAAAAATAAAAGACCCATTTTGATTACTGAGGTTGAGATTGGAGTTAGATTTACATGTAGCAAAGCGTTAATGAACTGCATTACTAATTATGTCAATGGAAGGTCCTCCGTGTGTGTGTGTGTGTGTGTGTGTGTGTGTGTGTAGTAGATGGGAGTGGGATTAGTTTAGGGAGGGTTCAGTTCCAGATTCCATTCTGAATTCAAACCAGGTCACATGATCTACAGTGGAACTTTCAACAATGACCAGCTGTGGTCAACATTCCTCTGTGTTCAGCAGCCAGTGAACAGTGTTCATTTCACACTGCAGAAGGTGCTGGCCATCTAAACCAGTGGTGCATGTAATGTATCAGCTCATCGCCTCTGATATTCTGTGTTCTCACGAAGCCCTCATGAGAGAGCCTGCCAATCACAAGTAAAGTTATAAGGCTTATAAGTTATATTCCTAAAAGTGAAAAAAGGTGAAATTGCATGTAAATATTTCATTCCAGTTTCACTGAAAGACAGCATCACAGTGATTGTTTAAAAGCAACTCCTACACTATATGGCCAAAGGTTTCTGGACACCTGACCATCACACACATATGCAGGTCTGTTCTTCCCCAAACTGTTGCCACAAGTGAAGCGAAGTGAAGTGACTTGTGGCCAAGTATGGTGACCCATACTCAGAATTTGTGCTCTGCATTTAACCCATCCAAGTGCACACACACAGTAGTGAACACACACACCTGTGAACACAAAGTTGGCAGCACACAATTGTCTTTTAGTACAGAATGCCTTTGTCTTTGCCAGTGCCCCTGTGCACAAAGGATTATGGGTGGAACAACTCGAGTGGCCTGCACAGAGTCCTGACCTCAACCCGTCTGAACACCTTTGGGATGAACTGGAGCACTGACTGCACCCCAGGCCTCCTCACCTGCCATCAGTGCCTGATCTCGCTAATGCTCTTGTGGCTGAATGAGCACAAATCCTCACAGCCACGCTCCAACATCTAGTGGACAGCCTTCCCAGAAGATCGGAGGTTATTACAACAGCAAGAGAGGAGACTAGATCTATAATGGGATGTTCAACAAGCACATATGGGTGTGGTGGTTAAGTGTCCTACTTTGGGCTATATGCTTTATTGTATGCATGTAATAAATAAAATCTAAAAATAACAAATATGACCACTCACTTTAATAAAAGTTTAAGTAATCACTGATGATCGTCATAATCATCCACATCAGTGTGTCTAGTTTCGTTTCCTGAGGTAAATATCAGTCATGGCATTTGATGAACCACAGTCTCATCGTCGCTCTTGACTCGACTGATGACTGTCTGCTCTTACATCAGTGCTGAAATAATCACTTAAGTTTTGTTCTGTTGGCTAAATTTACCATTTTTATTTTTATTATTAGCATTAAGACATTGCAAATTTGTCTGCTGCTATCTCTACAGTGTAAGCGACAGCATATGTGTCGTGTATATTTGTGCTTAGAAGAGATACAAGTATATTAAAGGGCAGAAAAAAACAATTTTGGTCAAAACCTGATTTTTTTTAATATATATATATATATATATGTATATTTTTTGCCTGTTTTCTTATCCAGCCCCCCTTACAAATATGGAGTATTGAGTGCTTAGCCTGTGTAGACACCTGCCACACACACTCAAAAATGCTGAAGTATTAATCCCCAGAATACCTCACTGAGTTCTGGGCGAGGAGAAAAAGTGCCTGTATAACGTTTCAGTAAAACGCGTGCTATGGAAACTCATTCAGAGAACCTTTCTAAGGAGTGTTTGTCCGTTCAGTAGGCTTTAAATGATCAACAGCTCTTCTCGATTGCTGAGTTTGCTCCACTACTGATGCAACACAACATTTTTCAGTTTTCAAGGCAGATTTTGTGTGGATCTCTTTACTGGGTAAACGTCTACAAAGCAAATCTGAAAAATGTGAATGCAGAACTGCTAAAGACAATTTTAAAAGTGTAAGTTCAGATCATTATAAAGAATCATCTGACTTGAGTCTAAATACTAACCCAGCCCTCTTTTCTTCCATCTGTTGAAAAGAGTGGATCTGTCACGCTATATATAATCCGTGATATACTCTCCTCTTCCTCTGCTATAATGCATTTGCTATACGTATTAGAAGTCATGTGAGTTTTTTATTCCAGTAAATTATGTCACTCCGAGGATATGCTGGAATCTGTTCTGCATACACGCACCATCTTGAAAACAGGACACACTGTTCTCTCATCTGCTTCGGTGACTGATAGATTAACAAACATTTTTATATTCTGTGCATCGAGCATGTCTGCTGTTTTATCGCTTGGCCTGACTGCCAAAGTTACCTCTTTTACTTTTCTTTCCCTTTCATCACTCTTTCACGTGGTCACTTGCTGACTGCACTCTGTCTTCTTTTATTCATTTTCAGTGGATTTTTTTTTTTTTTTTCGGTGAAGATTGTTCCAGTGAATTTTGATCCATTCCAGTTTTGTGTTCTTGTGTTTGCTAAGTCTCCAAATTGTAGAACAGCCATGTTGTTATCAGCAAATTTGGTTTCTATTTCGTAACAGGTTTAACAGGATTGTCTTTTAGCCAAACAGCCCTGTATTTTTATGCATATGTTGTGTGTGGGTCCTGAGCACTTTTTTTTGTTTAATAATGCCTTTTCCTTTCTTTATTTTTCATGTTCTCCATCTTTTTTCTGAGCAAAACATTTGTTTGTTCATTTCATTCAAGTGTTCTAGATATGTTGATTCGGTAAAACTATGATTTATGTTTTGAATCTTTTTCCTTTTTTGTAGTTGCTTGCAAAATTGTTTTGTAAATTTGGTAAATCTTTAGATGTTCATTGCATTTTCAATGACCTTCAACCCACAAACTTTCACTGGCTTCACCTTGATGCTTATGTTGTATATGGCTGTGTTTGTCACATCTTCTGTACTAGTGTATCAGTTTTCATTAAGCGAGTGTAATCAGCAACACTTCATCTCTTCTCTGGCTGCTGAGATACTCTGACAAGTCATCAGTGTGGAAATAAGTCACATTCTCAATGCATTACTTTTCCTGCTTTCTCTTTCCCCCTCTCTCTCTCACACTCTCTCAAGGCAGGAAAGGGTTACTTTCCATGTTTCCTGTCCAATTCCCACAGCTTCAGATCCTTTCGGATCGCTTTCTTCATACTAAACATTCCCAGGCTCCCATAACCTCCTGGCTTCCTCGCACCGGCCAAGAGCGGTCCCAGGTGAGTGCGTGGGCGAACCTCCTGTTTTTAAGGATAAAAATCTCTCACCCTTTCTCCTAACCATGGCAGTGGTAAACATGGTTTCATTTTTAATCACACCCCTTGATCAGCATGGGATAATATATTTTTTTTCATGAAAACGATGCCAGAGGTTTGTGCAAGAAGAGAGCCAAAATGAGGCGCTAGTTGAACCTTGAGTTTTAGTACCCATGGAAGCAAGCTGAAGCATCTCCTCCAGGGCCTTGAGTGCTGGTCGTATGCCAGAAACTCTGTGTTCAGGCACTGAAACCTTAGAGCAGTCAAAGGAAGGGGTTCAAGCGCTGTACTTGACCAGAGGTATCATAAAAATGGCACCTCCATCTTGCAAAAGGACGTAAAACAACGATGCATTTGAGAGCTGTTTAGCTATCTGGCTTTATAGGCTTTGGTCAGTACAGGGGATCTGTTCCAATGACAACATAAAAAAGCAATTCGTTTAAGGACGTTTTTCAATTTAAGTCAATTTATGTCACATGAGATTTAATACTTCTTAATACATCTTAATACAGTTCTTCTCTAATCACGCAGTTTTCCAGTACTGAACAATTTGCATGTTTTTGAAAGAAAGGAAGTAATTATTCCCAGCAAAAACTTTTCAGGGAAAATCCTGTGACCTCATGGAAGTGATTCATCAGCCTGACCACTTACATCTACATCCTAGTTTAATTTAGGATGACGGTGTTTCATAATGATGGCATTTAAATCTCCTATCTTCTCACTTTCATATTCTTTCATATTCAAGCTTTCTATTTCCCACTTTTTTTTTTCTGTGTGATCACTCTCTTTAACTGAAATGCTCGCCTCTTCGTAAGTGGAAACCCAGGACAGAGCGGAGCAAACAAACCTGGATGTTGTTTGGAAGAGACCCAGAAACGTACCTCTAAATTTAGTGTGGTGATGCACTGACTAATTGCCCTGCGAGCACTAATCATTTCCAGCCCTTCCAGCTTCTCAAACAGCTGACAGAGCCAAGACAGTGCTGCCCTCGTGCTGCGCTGGAGCCAAATACCACTGCCCTGCAAACAAACAGTACATACTAAACCCATCCACTCAGAGTAGAACAACTTCTCCGAGGTTAGGCAGTACTGTCACTGTTTTTAACTCTAGAATGATTTAATGTTTGATATTTGATATCTTTTTTAAAGCATTGTTAAACATTGGCCACATTCAAGCAAACTTATTGTGTTTCACTAACTACATGATTCTTGCCAATGAGAGTGATGGGAGAGCAGATCTAGCGTGGTAGGTAGCACTTCCAGAAATGCGATTTAGTCAAGCAAGATGACCAAAAGCAATTGAAATCCAATACCGGGCTTCCTTCCAGCACTGTGCTTTCTTCAGACTTAGCCTACGTATCACTCTGCATGCTACCTGTGCGTAAACACAGCGACACAAACCCATGACCAAGCTTGCGGTCTCACACAGGAAGCGTCCGCCACCCAACGGATATCCTTCCAGCTCCCACGGCTAAATAAAACCTTACGGGAGGGAGACGTAGAGCTTTGCATTCAGTTCTGTAAATGCAGGTTGTTTAAAAGAGGTCTGCACTATGACTGGAATCACCTGTAGTTACTCTTTTTTTGTAGTTTAAAAATAGTTTTAATCTTGTCTTTTTCTGTATGTATTGAAATTGTAGTTTCCTGTATGGTTCCTGTCCCTTCGTTCACCGCACAGAGAGGCAGGCCATCACAGGAATCAGCCAAACGGCTAGCTGCCTTTATATAGGAAAGGTAGAATAAGCAAAACATGCTTTAATACGAGTTCCTTCCTGGCTGCACACTTCTCTGATCAGCAATTTCAGACTGAATTGAAAATAGGAATGTGATCGTGTTCTTATTCCTGAATGCCTTCATTGTTCACAGCTCCTAAACAGACTATTAAAAACGACCTATTAAAAATGCGAATTGTTTATTATGTTTTAATGCCAAAGGCTTTACTGGGAACTAAGAACATCTCTACACTTTATCATATGGGTAAATCCACCTCAAGTTACCAGATTAAAAATTTTTTTTCTCAACTTATGATCTCGGATTTGGGTGAGTCTGTGCCCATGATAGCCTCGGATTCTTGGCTGATAGGAGCGAACCTGATGTGGTCTTCTGCTGTTGGAGCCCATCCATCTCAAGGTCTGATGTGTTGTGCGTTCTGCGATGCTTTTCTCCTCACCACGGTTATAAAGAGTGCTTATTTGAGTTACTACTTCCTGTCAGCTCAGATCAGTCTGGTCATTCTCCTCTGATCTCTCTCAACAACAAGGTGTTTCAGCATGCAGACCCTCTGCTCACAAGATGATTTTTGTTTTTTGCACCATTCTGTGTAAACTCTAGAGACTGTTATGTGTGAAAATCCCAGGAGATGTTTGATGTGAACATTCACTGAGGCCCTTGGCCTGTATCTGCATAATTTTATGCATTGCACTGCTGCTGCATGATTGGCTGATTCAATAACTGCATGAATGTGTACAGGTGTTTCTAATAAAGCGGATGGTGAGTGTGTGTATATATACAGATTTTTACCGTTAATCTAAAAAATCTGTGACTCTACAAATTCATGATGTTCAGTATCATTTAGAAGCACATACCTATGTGCTTCTACTTTTGAGCCAGATATGGTGGTGGATGTCAGCAGAGCTCTGCTACTCTGCTTTACATGGCCATACTGTTTGAAGGCTGATGTCAGCAGCTGCTACTGTTTTATAAAAGCAGACCAAGACAACATGGTTTAGTAGGTCCTTTGTCTTTGTCATTGCTGCACACACCTGATTTACATGTAACATGGCTACATCTTTGACACCTGTGTCTGATTTATCTCAGCAAATTATTAACCAGTAGCCAAACCCATAAAAATGTACCATAACTTCAGAATCAGTTATCCAAGAGTTAGCTATTTAAAAATCATGGTTTTGAATTGAGAGGGACTGAGAGTTTGTATGAGTACAAAATGAAGTCCTGTGCCAAATTTATATACGCATAGGCCTGGTAAACATAGGCCAAAGTTAATGTTTAGAGGATAACAAATGGCTTAACCAAACACTGACCTACGTACTCCTTGTGTTTATGTGCATTTGCATAGTTTGCCAGTAAGATTACTGTAACTTACATCACAACTTAAAATATGGAAATACGTACAAAAAGGAAGTTAAGAAACAGCATAGCCCTGCACATCCTGTACCGGAAGTCCTGGTTTTTTTTTGTCGTTGTTTTTTTAATGATTAATTATTGGCGTCAGGTAAAAAGCAATAGTTACACTGTGATATGAATTTACACAGTCCTGCTTGAGTGTAAATGAGGCCTCGTCAGAAAACGCTTGGCTCGTGGTGTTTGTTGGTGTGGACAGGGGAGCGCTGGTTATATATTTTAATCCCCGTTACTGGATAATTTATTAAGTTGTTTGGCTATTCATGTCCACTCTAGATGATCAAGATCTAGATGAGCAGAAAGCCTGAGGGTAGCAGTTCAGTGCCAGCCTCCAGAAAGTGCCATTAACTACTGCTGAGTAAGAAGATGAGGTGCTTGGCATTTCACTCCGTGATTCCGTTATTTTGTGGTGTAACAGAACCTGAGGGGGAGGAAAGGTTGTAGCTGGAATATTTTAATCATTCTTGTAACACACACACACACACACACACACACACACACACACACACACACACACACACACACACACACACACTTTGTAGATGAAATGTGTTTCTCAGTAGGAGGCAGTGCTCCACCTACAGGGCCTCTGATGTTGAGTGACACTCTCAAACACTCTCTCTCTCTCTCTCTCTCTCTCTCTCTCTCTCTCTCTCTCTCTCTCTCTATTATGGTGTAATGTAGTGCCAGTATCTATATCTGTATATGGTTAATGCTCCAAATTTTTGTATCAGTGGCAGAACAAAATTCCAGTGCCCTCCTTCAAGCAAGGGAGGGGGGCTTATTGGATTGGAACTTGCTGGGGTGATAAGCAGGGACATGCATGTTGTCTGTGGTTTAGTACATGCATATTTATTTCCCCAGTCCAGCTACATGATAAATAACTCTTAGGGCTTTTTTTTCCTCCCAAAGTGCATGCCTTGTATTCCCCTCCCCTATATATGTTTTTTTTTTTTTTTTTTTTTTTTTTAAATATGGAAACACCAGGAAAAAAAAAATCCAGAACCAGAAATGTCAGCACTGTCAGCATGGTATGTGATTTCTGTCTCTGACAGTTCCTCAATCTCAATGACATCACTAAGTTCATAATTGATCTCAACTACTGATTTTACTCCCACTCAAGGGGTTATTTTTGTTTGTACGTGCCTGTGATTTTTTTTTTTTTTTTTTTCTATCAAATTAAGCTGGTTCTATTTCCCCAAAAAATATACACACTAGCAGCCTAATTTAAACCACCTTGACCAGGCTCATGTTAAAGAATGTGGACTTTGTTTGTCCTGCAAGCTTCATATCTGACTGCTTGCTTATGTGACTTCTTCATTGTACCCCACAAGGTTACGGTCCCAACACACACCTTTAGTTTCAACCAGATACCCTGTGAACCTTTCTGACAAAACCAATAGTGCGCTTCTTATTTGGATCTGTATTTTATGTGTTTAGAAGACATTATCTGTTCATTCAGAATAATGTATTTGTATTCATTTACATCCCTACATTCACCATTACTATCAAATGTAATTGCTTTACCGTATGCTGTAAAATTCAAATTCAAATTTTATTTGTCACATGCATAACCATGCATAGTACGACTTGCAGTGAAATGCTTTATACAACTGTTCCGACGTAAAAAAAAGAAAATGTGGAAAAATATTAAATATAAAGAAAAATGTATACATTAAAAAGTGTATGAAGAAAAATATTAAATATAAGAAAAACATATGCATAATATATAAAAATCATGGTTTTGAATTGAGAGGGACTGAGAGTTTGTATGAGTACAAAGTGAAGTCTTATGCCAAATTTATATACGCATAGGCCTTGTAAACATAGGCCAAAGTTAATGTTTAGAGGATAACAAATGGCTTAACCAAACACTGACCTACGTACTCCTTGTGTTTATGTGCATTTGCATAGTTTGCCAGTAAGATTACTGTAACTTACATCACAATGTAAAATATGGAAATACCTACAAAAAGGAAGTTAAGAAACAGCATAGCCCTGCACATCCTGTACCGGAAGTCCTGTTTTGTTGTTGTTTTTTTAATGATTAATTATTGGCGTCAGGTAAAAAGCAATAGTTACACTGTGATATGAATTTACACAGTCCTGCTTGAGTGTAAATGAGGCCTCGTCAGAAAACGCTTGGCTCATGGTGTTTGTTGGTGTGGACAGGGGAAACATTAAATATAAGAAAAATATATTATTATTTATATATATATATATATATATTTAATAATATATTTGATTTGAAATAGAACAATCAAGATGTGATCGAAGTGTAGACTTTCAGCTTTATTTTAAGAAGTTCCACAAAAATATGGCATTTACCATTTAGGAATTACAGCCATTTTAAGCAAAGTACCTCCATTTTCAGGGGCTCAAAGGTATTTGGACAACTGACTGACAAGATGTTAATTGGCCAGTTGTGGTCCATTCCCTCGTTACTTCAAGACAAATGAAGCAGATAAAAGGTCTAGAGTTGATATCAGGTATTGAGCTGGCATTTGGCAGCTGTTCGACTGGAGCTACCAATATGAGGTCCAAGGAGATCTCAATACAAGTGAAGGAGGCCATCATTAGGCTGAAAAACAACATAAATCTATAAGAGATATAGCAAAAACCTTAGGTGTGGCCAAATCAACAGTTGGGTACATTCTTGAAAAGAAAGAAAGCACTAGTGAGCTCAACAACATCGAAAGGCCTGGAAGACCACAGAAGACAACTAAAGTGGATGATCGCAGAATCCTTTCCTTGGTGAAGAAAAACCCCTTCACAACATCAACAGAAGTCAAGAATACTCTGGAGAAGGTAGGCGTATCATTGTCAAAATCTACAATCAAGAGACGCCTTCATGAATGTAAATACAGAGGGTTTAC
>CM040986.1:15227241-15250427 GCA_022985145.1 Pangasius djambal | reverse complement strand
ATGATCCAAAGTATACCACATCATGTGTCAAACATGGTGGAGGCAGTGTTATGGCATGGGCATGTATGGCTGCCAATAGAACGGGCTCACTGGTGTTTATTGATGATGTGACTGCTGACAGAAGTAGCAAGATGAATTCTGAGGTGTATAGGGCTATACTCTCTGCTCACATTCAGCCAAATGCTACAAAACTGATAGGCCGCTGCTTCACAGTGCAGGTGGATAATGACCCTAAACATACTGCGAAAGCAACTCAAGATTTTTTGAAGGCAAAGAAATGGAATATTCTTCAATGGCCAAGTCAGTCACCTGATCTCAACCCAATAGAGCTGCTTTTCACTTACTGAAGACAAGACTGAAGGCAGAAAGACCCACAAACAAGCAACAAATGAAGGTGGCTGCAGTGAAGGCCTGGCAAAGCATCTCCAGGGAGGAAACTCAGAATGTGAGTTTTGAGAACATGGGCTCCAGACTTCAGGCAGTCATTGACTGCAAAGGATTTTCATCCAAGTATAAAAATTATGGTTATATTTACAGTTTTATCACTTTGTCCAAATACCCTTTGAGCCCCTGACAATGGAGGTACTTTGTTTAAAATGGCTGTAATTCCTAAATGGTAAATGCCATATTTAACCTCTTAAAATGAAGCTGAAAGTCTACACTTTGATCACATCTTGGTTGTTTTTTTTTTTTTTTTTTTTCAAATCCATTGCGGTGGTGTATAAAGGCAAAATCACAAAAACTCTGTCATTGTCCAAATACTTCCAGACTTAACTGTATATACACACACACACATACACACATATATGTGTGTGTATATATATATATATATATATATATATATATATATATATATATATATATATAATGTATAATTTCTTTTTTCCACTCCTGCTGAAAAGTGTTTTTTTAAATAGAAAATTTCTAAAACAGCGGAGTGGAAATCTTTTTCACATCTTAGTTTTATTAGACATCTTATTTTTGTTAGTTGATAGTATTTTGGCATGGTTTCGAGCTTGTAGTGTGTTTGTGCTTTTTAGATGTTAAGACATAATCCAGAGTTATGAGAACATGATAGTTAGCCCCAAAGTAGTAATTTAGTTTTTGTCTGGCAGTGAGAGGGGTGAGAGAGAAGCTGAGAGGGAGATGGTGGGAGAGTAGGTGAGGATGATAGAGAGAGAGAGAGAGAGAGAGAGAGAGGGTGGTTGTGTCTTTAGGTTGACCTTTTTGATATCTTGTGCCAAAGGGAACCTTCAGGCTGTTTCGTAAGTCTGTTTCTGTCATTCACACACACTTTTTTTCCTTCTCTACATACAGTACAGACATAAAAGCTATATGCTGTTAGCACAGAGAGCAAAAGGACAGCAAAGCCCTTTTGTTCTGACATGATTCAGCAGCCACCTTACAAAGCATTACTAGCAGACACATTGTTCAGGGAGAGAAGCCTGTTCGCTGTATCTGTACAGAGGTAAAGAGGATCAGTGTAAGGTACTGACTGGTTAACTGCTCTACACTTCCTGTTTACAGGACTGATGTAGCTATCACTGATATGATGAAGATTTCTGTAAGGAGACATTTGTTTAACATTTTTGGAAGGAGTCTCCAGTGTCAGCACTTTGTATCAGTCAGATGTAAAGCTGTTCTTTTAAGTTTTCCAACACAGGAAAGTCTTAAGGACAGAGGATATTGCACTTTCTCAGTAATGTTTCTAGCAGTTTGTTTGTTTAATTAACAAGAGGAAAAGAGAGATTGGTGATGAAATTACTGTGTATATCTGCCATAGCATGAGTAATAACAGAAACTCACTTGTTTCTACAGACGTGCCATATAAGCATTAAATGTAAAAAAGTACAACGTGTCATTCTTTAATAAATAAAAATTGTGATTGGGGGTAAATTGCTGTGATATAAGAGGAATAACACACTTCAGGATATGCTGTAATAGGAAAATAATCAACTTTGACTTTCCCCATCAGGCTGCATTACAACTTCCCATCGTGTTTATCAACCCAACCACAACACAAAAGCTTTTTACTCTACGCTCTCGCAGTTTCCGTTATCTTGCTGTCTCAGAACCAGCCTTTATTAATGCTGCTTTCGATTAAGGTTGTAACTTGTAATTTCCGACCTCCAACTAGAAGTAAACCAAAAAAAAAAAAAACGCCCCACAACCTAGAATTCCTATTCGGGAACTCAGGAAGATCTCCTCCCCAGCTCTGATGTCAAATCAACAAGGCTATGCAGAACAGCAAACAAAGTTACACTTTTTACCTTTAAATGAGTTATACTGTATATACAAGTATTTGTTTTAGATCATTCAATATACAAACCTGTTATATTATTTTGTTAAATTAAATCACTGTTTTGAGGAAGAAAATATATATCACTCATCACAGTTAACTGGATAGCCAATTGCTAACAAAAGACGAACATGGAGGCATCCCAGTTTTTCCCCCCAGTTTGTAGCTTGAAGGCACAGAAGTCGAAAATGACATTTCAAGTAATTCCCACTTTCAAAATAAATCGAATGCAGCATAAGATCAAGGCTGACCACAGACCACATCCTGGTCAGTAGTCAGTGCAAGTAAAGATGCAATAATTCAAATGAGCTCCACTCAGTTCAGATTTGAGGCTAGCGCCTGACTAATCAAGACAGTTTTGGAATTTCAAGTGCTAAAAATAAGATAACAAATGTAAATCAAGATTAGAATGGTAGGCTCATGCAACCTTGAGACAGGCCTTTGTAAGGGCATGATTAAGACAATGAAGAAAGATAATTAGCATGTCATAAGCGCAACCAGAGACGAACGTGTTGAACGTCACGTGTCTGAAGTCTGTGTGAAACCAACATGAAAGACAAAGTTCAGAGAAGCTGTCTGCATCAAACGTTCAGACATACGCATCTCTCTTCTGCGTCTTTGAGTTCTCACACTATGAGAAATGCTTAGTGCTTAAGATGCTAACTCTCCCCTTCTTCGCCAGCATACTGTTAGGTTAGGAATGTGTGCTTGGGTTTAATTTGGTGGCCTTTTGTGAGGAACAGATTTGTGAGAGATTTGTCTTAAAATATCAGACCTCTTGGTTGCTCTGGGTCACGTGTTTTATAATGATGACATCAGCATGGCCCTCTAATTTAGGTTTAATACCGGAGTGTAAGTTGAAGGGTGTAATTTTGCTCTCCTTCCCTGACGCCGTGCTGCTCAGGGCTAATTTAAGCTGCGGCACAGCTGCATGCGATTTTAACCGAGCCCGGTTGGCTTTGTTTGCGTCTGCCACTAAACAAGCGTTTGCAAAAGACAACAAAGACACCTGGTGGTTATTTTATCAAGAGATTCAGTAGTGCTACATTCCCTTAGTGCTTTCACACTTTAACAAGCACCGACCTTGACTCAAATAACTATCTTCACAGCCTTAGCGCTGTTTCATTAAGATCAACCAGAATCATGCTTTTACAAGTTAATCACTAAAGAGAAGTCTGTAAAGGTTATTATATGGTCAGGGTGTGCTCTACTGAGGAGTATAAACTAAATCATCCTTTGCTAAAGGCTCTGAAAAACTGTGTTTTTTCTTACTTTTAGACTGTTTGTGAGTGTAAATGACACACAGAGCTTGCTACTAGACAGAGGTGTAAGATTGACCTGAGCATGACTACGACCTGTTATTAATTCCATGTGTCAAAAGAATGAGCTGGGGTGACTGGAAAATGTGTTGCTCATTCGCAGATGACGTGTTTTGGTTTGGAGTGATCCAAGCCCATCTCATTGAATGTCCTTTAAAAGAGATTTATTACTACTGTCAGCTCAGTAAAGGAGCCTTCACCTAACTGTGCTTAGTCTGTGCGTAACATTTTACAACTCATTATTATTAAAACTGAACCATTAGCTAATTACTCACCACGTCTTCCTCGTGACAATTTGCATCCAGTTCATGAGAAAAGTGACACCAAGGTAAAATGAATATCTGTTTCAGAATAGTGTGTTTGAATTTCTCATACATTATTCATAAACAGAACAATGTCGCAATGCTTTATGAATAATCTATAAGTAGATCTTAATAATAGGCCTATGATTTTAAAAACATAAATCAGCTGTCTCATTTTAAAAGCACCTGGTTGTGTGTCTGCTGGTGCTGTTTTTGGACATATGCACACGCACGCACGCTCACGCACGCATGCACACACGCAGACAGGTAAGAATTGTGTGTTGTATGGCGACGGGGCTCCAGGGTATCTAACAGCAGGTAGAGACAGAAAGCCTTCTGTTAGTGTATGATTATTTATTCAAAGATCTAGATAGATAATAATGTATTTGCACAATAGAAAGGTGTGTGTGCGTGTTTGTACACGTTTGTACGTGTGTTTAAGTAGAAGCAACGTACCTGTAGGTGCTCTTGTCCAAACGTCAGAACGTTACTAGATGAAGGGGTGTGTGCGGGGGTGTGTGCGGGGGTGTGTGCGGGGGTGTGTGCGGGGGTGTGTGTGTGTATAGCTGTAGGTGTTCTTGTAAAATTGTCAGAATGTTAGCAGATGAAGGTGTGTGTGTGCGCGTGTGCGTGCGTGCAGTTGTCAATGTATTATTGAATGACACATTGTGTTTCTAGCCGCTTATAGTTACGTGTACGTAATGCAGGGGAATGTCCATGACATAAGTTAGTTCTTGTTATTACGTGTTTACAGGAGGTGTAAACAGTCATTTCCTCACCGGCCTCTATTTTTGTCTCTCTTTTGAAGTTAATATATGGAATTAAATTTGTGTCAAAAGTATCAAGACAAAAAAAAAAACAAACAAAAAAAAAAGGCAGAGAAACAGGAAAGCACTCCTGGAGACTACCCCACGGTGGAAACCTTAATGAGTATTACAAAGCGCTGTACATTATGCAGATCATCTGCCATACAAGACCCATGTGATTGATTTGTTACTATAGCAACAATAATGTATTAGAACCTTTTAACCCAGTGGTTCCCAAACTTCTTCAGTCAAGTCTTCCATCGCTAATCGAAAAAAATCGCCTCTTTTAAAGCGTGTAACAAACGCACACATTTTTTTCTCTCAAGTTGTCTTGCTAGCTAGCTGATATTACACTCCTGTGTAGAGCACCAGTGCAGGGTTTATTCAACTTGTAACAAAACAACAGTCACAGTGTTTGTTACCAACTCTAGTGTGTAACCTATATTACTACATTTTGATACCTGTACATTTCGTTGCATCTTTCGTTCCCTTTTTTACAATTTGCGATCTAGCTTTTTCCCCTCGTTACAGTGCACTTTAGTTCTCACAGCCTTTAAGCTCCCACTCCATCTCCGTGCGTCTCCCCTGTAGTACTCTTGCACCTCCCAAGGTGGGCCTGCTTCACACTTTGGGAACCACTGTCACAATTAGCTGCTTGGTGAAAACAGAAAAAAAAAATACATAGTGTTCTTCCTCTTTTAAGAGCATGTTAAGTCTTGGGGCATTTTAAACAAGCTATATTCTATGTATTTCATTTTAAATATTTAAAGCAGTACAGTAGTATCAGGTCAAATGAAGGCATAAATCAAATGAGCATCTTGCAGTGTGAAATAAGTTGTGCTGGAGATGTAGGGATTTTAGCCACGGTTCAGTGAGAGTCTCCAGTTAGACAGCAGGATAAACGGCTTCTATCAGATTTGTTTTTCTTATTTGATCTGTGGGATTAGATACAGCATACCGTTTGTGACCACTTACTGAACTGAAATTTTTGTCTGCCAATATGCACCATACTGAAAATGCAAACAGCTGGATATGTGTTTCTGTTGAGCCTTCAGCTATATGTAACTGATGGATTAAATTTAAATGATGTTTAATGAAATGAGGAAGGTTGTAGGGAAACAGATGTTTAAGCATTGCAGCTCAATCGAATAAAGGTGGCCTGTTAATAAAGCTAGTGATGTTAATTGAATGCTTGTGACTGCGTGTCAGTGTGTATTGCGGAGCAGTGCGTGTAGAATCCAGCTGTATTTTCTGTGTCACTGGGCGGCTGAGAGATTGATGCATCCCTCTGCTGCATCAGAGTCTCAGGAGAAATGTTCACTCCCACTCCTGCCATTGACCTCATTTTAAAAATAGACTGTTGCCTTCACCCAGGTCGCACTCCAGAGTTTAATCTCCCTGTCATGCTATCTTTCAGACCTCCATGAGAATTGCTGTGAATAAAAAAAAAATAAAAATAAAGGAAATAATTTATATGACATTGAGTTTATTGGCTAATCAGCGGTGCCTCATCCATTCACTCTAGTTTGTTTGTATGATATGAGGCTTTGAGATGCCACACTCGGAAAAAGGGTTCCTTGTGGGTTTTCTGATGGTTAATGGTTCTGGCATTCTAAAGGGGTTTCACCTAGAACCTTCTCAGAAAGGGAAATCATTCCTTGTTTGGTTCTACATAGAGACCTTAAGGGTTCAGTCAGAAGGCAGGGTTTGTTTGAGTATACTAAATAAAAGTACTATTCATGTATTAGTATACACCGATTCATGTATAAAAAAACAGGCCATAGTTATAGTTAGGTCAGAGCGACTCTAACCATGAACCATCGTGCCTCCTGTAGCAGATTCTGTGTTAGATTTTATCCAGTCACATGCATTTATACACATTATTTACCCGAAGACTGCTCAGTAGACCACAGACTAGCTACAGAGCTAAAAACATTCAGAAAGAGGAGAGTTTTCAGACTTGTATAGATGTATTTTCTTTGGTCTGATTAGTGAACTGAGGACATGGTTTGTTTAAAAAAAAAAAAGTCGACAGTGAAAATAGAATACATATATAAAGACAATTTACAGAGAAGTATGTGTTTATTCTCCATGTGTCAAATTCAAAATAGATGTGCCTAATCTGTTAGTCTAATTGTTAGTCAAAATTGGTAACATGAAGTGCCACTATGAAACAAAACATACCCACTTCATAACCATGTCTTATTTATTGCCATGAACTAAGTTGTTAAGCATTACAGTCTGGATCATTGTAAACAAATGTGACAAACTTTAGTTAAATAGTCTTTAGTCTTTTATTTATTTATTTTTTATACATCTTCTGCCATATTGTGTTGCTTTCTGGATATTGTGCGTTACTCCATGACTCTTTTTCTGCTAAACAGGCTACAGTTAAGTAAGATTAGTGACTAGTGTAAAGTAGAAAGCAGGTGCTCTGGCGTATCGAATGATCTTTAGTTAAAACCCTTGTAATCAGAACCTCTATTATCTTAATTGTTATCAGTTCACTTAAATACATGCTAGCTTAGCAACTTGTTTATTTGCAGATAATTTGAGAACGATGGAGACAGCAGCAGAGAATGATAAGTGCTCTTAATCAATATGTCTTCAAGCTGGAGCTGTGGATCCTCCTGATCTTGTAAATAGCTCTTCACAATGAAGAGAAATGCCTGGTTACAGAGCTGGGGGTAATTTATCAGCTTTACTCTTAGTTACTGCAGTCATTAGAGTGCGCTTTCCCTTTGATCCTGCCACGCAACATTTCCCACATTCTCCAACTCCTCCGAGATGAACAGAGGAACAGCTACCAAATTAGAGAATCACCCCTCTCTCTGTCTCGCTCTGTCTCTCACACTCTCACACACTCTCACACACACACACACACACACACACACACACACACACACACACACTTTCTCACATTCCGTTTGTCTGTCTCTCATGCTCCATTTCTCTCTCTCTCTCTCTCTCTCTCACTGTCACTCAGTGTGTTTTTCTCTGTTTCTCACTCTCTGTCTCTCATTCTCTGCCTGTCTGTCTCTCTCTCTCTCACTATCTCCCTCTTACTTCATCTGTCCACTGCATTTGTTTCCAAAATGGCTCTTGTTTATCTAGATGTTTGTTTTTTTTTGCATACATCAATTTTGTGAAGAGGTCACATGTAAAGTTTCTGTCTGATGACTCTTACATGCAGATCATGTTTATGCAAACAACGCTGCAGAGTAGAATGGTGCACCATCACGCCTGTCTTAGCTAAACAATCCTGCAGAGGAAGGAATTAGAGAAGATCTCTGTCTCACTCTCCATCTCTGTCTCTTGCTCTCTGTCTGTCTCGTGCTGTCCCTGTCTGTCTGTCTGTCTGTCTGTCTGTCTGTCTGTCTGTTTCTCTCTCACTCTCCCTCTCATTCTCTCTCTCTCTTTAGCTCTCTCTCTCTGTATCTCTGTGTGTCGGTCTTCCTCTCTGCTTCTGTCTCTCTTTGTTGTTCTCTCTCTCTCTCTCTCTAAAGGTGAGGCAGATGGGAAAGGTTGAGAGATTATAAAGGAAATGAGTGTTTAGTTAGAAATGAGTATTGATGTTGGATTATTTTACTAAAGTCTGCACTTCATCTCCATATGTTTAATAACACATCTAGCTCAATTTACTCCTTAGTTTGCATAGTTTTATTGTTATTGTTACAAATGTTTTAGAAGCATTCTTGGGCATTTTTCTTTGACATCAGTCTTTGACATTTTATTTGAAACCTGTGAGTGGATAAATCTGTGAGGGGATAAAAGTATTTCTCATCTCTGTGAAGAGCCTTTGCTTCTGTTAGTGTTTGCAAATGAGTTGTTGTCAGCGGCTGAAGTCATGCAGTACTCACACTCACTCTACTTGCATTCTAACAGATATCAGTTTCCGTAGGGGAATTTCTTTTTAAAGCAACTCGAGTTCGCAATTAACTCCCTGAAGTCATCTGTCCTGAATAAGGACCGTACAGAGGTATCTGCGTATGCTTTGATGTTGCTTCTGATATTTTCTCTAACATTAAAATGTGCATATGAGATGAAAACGCAGCGCAGTACAGGCAGAGAAGTTGAGATGAAGAGAGAAGGGAGAGGGTAGATGTCGCACCACACCAGTGCTCACTGTGGAGTGACCCATTTAATAAGCACAAATGTCACATAGCACTGTGAAAGGTCACTTAAAGATTCAGGAAGGTGATTCACACACAGTCCCTCTGGTCACAGCATGTGTATTTAACATACACAGAGCAGCAAATACGATCACTTCATTTTTATTTTCATTCTAAAAATTCTTTTTGATATCCCTGCATATTCTAAAGAATTAAAACACTTTTTTTTTAATCTGACCTAAATCACTTTCATTGTTGTAATATAAGCATATTTCTCCTGCATTCCATCCACAGAGCATGAATTATAAAATGTTTTATTGTTATTTTGGCTATCACAGTTTGCTACAAAACCAAACTTTTTATAGGACAGAAGTAGAATTTGCACTTGGCATTCATTACATAATACAAAACACCACTATTCCTCCTTATTCACTATGACCAATGACTATAGTTTCACACACTCACCTGAAGTGTAGCTAGTGTACCGGAGAAAAAAAATGGAGAAACTATGTGGAGTGAGCTGCGAGGATTTTAAAATGACCCAAACACCCGCTGAATATTAAATTCCCGATTACTAAACAGTTGATGACTAAATGTATGAAATGACTGAATGGGGCGAGTGAGTCACGGCTCCATTTGCCTTCTCACTCAAAACTTACCAGTGAGGCGTCACACGCAGAGCGACTTATTCAAGACCGAATTTTGCTCAAAAGAACAGAAACATTGCCATGACTAATTATATTAACCACATGTTAATATTGCTGGTTTCAAAGGGCATAACTGTGTTTGAGAAGTGTTTTTTTTATTTGTCTGTATCAAACACGTGTCACTAAAAAGATAGTGTTTGCATTTTAACCAGCAGCTTTCTAAAATTCTATGGGAATAATGGGATGGTGAAGGCTTTGGAAGGCTTTTGAAAATGTTTTGTTATAGTTTACATCACCAACATTTTGTGGTGGTTAGAAAAACCAAAAGTTAGAAAAAAAAAAAAAAAAAAAGTAAGTAAACCAAAAGGTGTGCAAACATGGTGATTAAGTTGGTCATTTAAATGGCTGCTGTAGCCGCTATAACACGTCACACTTCGTATATTCACATATGCCACACTATTATGAGTGTAGTTTAATGTCAATAACTTTGGTACTGTATTGTGACTATATCACTGTGTGACGCTAACATGAAAAGCAGGAAATGAACTTACACATGCCTTGTCAGTTAGTAGCCATCTGGATATGTGAGTACTATCTTAGAGGAGCCATTTTATTACAGACACCACCCTCACTGTGAGCAGAGATAAACCGGTATTTTTATAAAGTGTTTGGATCAGTTTGTGTCACTGAGTATTATATTAAGTCCAGTTTTGTTTAAATATTTATCAGAAAAAGGTGGGGACACGTCCCATGCTTCCCCTGTGTAAGTTACATCAGTGCTGGTTTCCTTGGAAATGTGGGAGGATGCAGTGCAACCTAATACATTTAAAGTTTTATACCAAATAGCAGTTATTTTTGCTCAGGATTTAGGCTATTGCAGTACAAATGTTCCTTTTTCTAAAGCTTGACCTTTAAGATATTTTTTCGTGGCTCCTGAGTGACACAGCGAAACTTCTCTTCCCTATCGTCAGAGATTGTGAGTTTGAATCCTGATGATACCACAGCCATCCATGACCAGGGGTCCAATTCACATATAATTAATAAGCTGTAGAGTAAAGAAATTATATTATCTCTTTCTTTCCATTTCATATTTAATTTCAAAGGAAGACATTTACTCCTGGTCCTGTTTTTGGATCGAACCATCTGGTTAAACACAGTCCACGCTCCATAAGGGACCTGAGAAGGTCGAAGCTCCCTGCTGACCTGGAAGTACTTGTGACATCATCATTCTATAGTGTGAGACTGTTACTTGGACAGCTGCATTCACTTCCTGTCCTGTGCTACATCACATAGATGGCATTTGCCAAATCGCTCTTGGCGACTGCATTCCATAGGTCAGAGTTTAACACTTTAGATTTATAGCATCCTGTTAGGTCTGAGTGAGGAAATGAGGCTCTTCTCCCCAGAAACCTTCTAAAATAATCACTGCCTAGAGGAAGAAGCTCTCTGTACATCATTATCTCTTAGACTATGTGGCCATCTCCTGCACATATTCACTACCAGACCGCTGTCTGAATTTTGTTTTCATTGTGTGCAGTAATATTCCTACACTGTGGTAAATACTAGTATTTCACAAAAGTGATGTGGATTGTGATTTGGAAATGCGTAAACAGGAAGGGACAGAATGCCAATATATCACAGTGTAACATTCAGATATATAGCACTGGCACAGTGAAGTTTACTGAAGCACACTGAATTTGCAGAGTAGTGATATTTTTCCTCTATTAATCTCTCCTTTCAGATGCACTGAGATTTACTTATTGATTAGTTCACATCCTGCATGCCGAGGCAAGCCTGTAGTTTCAAAATTGGAATAGATTTTTCCTTTTACATTGATTGGCTCAGGTGACAGCTAATGACTCAGATTGTGTGTTTGTGTGTGTGTGAGAGAAAACTGCTACAATAGCAGAGCCTTCTATTGTTTGTTGTGTGTTAATTAGTCTTTGTAGATGCTATGACTGAACGATTATGTGTATGATTTTGGTATGTTTTTGCATGTACATGTACTACAAGGGTGTGGGTGAGGGTGTGTGTGTGTGTGTGGGTGCACGTGCATTGTGGAGAGATCTGCTGACTGATCTTATTTTCTTCCTGAGTCATTATACCGCTGTAAGAGGAAACAGAGCTCGCACACAATAATCACAAAATGTTCAACTACATTATGGAATGTGTCTGCCTCTGTTATCTAGTGCAGATCGACTGCTTTCATCTCCCCCAGATCTGCAGGCACTGGACTACCCCAGCTTAACACACTACCTCCCAAGCCCATGCACACGCTTACACTCCAAAGCTGTTATCACACAGCTTCAGATGAAGACCCTCACCTATAGGCCAGAGCGCACATACACATCTATTTTACCATCCCAGGTCAGATCATTCCCCTCCTCCTTTATTTGTTTCCCCCTTTCCCTGTCCTCTCCCTGCTTTTGTTTTTCTACCTTTGAGCCCATGCTAATCTTTACCCCTATGACATCTGGAATGTCCTCTGCTTTTGATAGTGAGTGAGGGAGAAAAATCAAGAGACTGCAAGCAAACTATATTAAATATAGACACAACTAACTATTGTCACTCAAGGTATCGCTATAATAGGGTAGAAAATGTTGAGCTGTGTTATGTTTTTCCATTTATAGTGACAATGGCAGCCATGAAAACCCAGGAACAGCGGACCAGCCCCTTAAAATCACCCATACAAAGTGAGTATGAAGTTTATAAACCTTATACATGCATTGTCAGTATGTAAAAAACATAATATGAATATGAACAGTATGAATAATATATTGGCTTTGAAATGGTCATTGCTTTCACTGAAGAAAATGCTAGAAATCTTCTGAAGCAGTGTACACAGGCAAAGGGACATAAATAGGTTGTAGAGGCATATAAGGAGCGAATTAATAATTAAGTCTGTATTAAGGTTTACAAATTATGTCCAGTGATCTATGTATCTAAAAGAATAGTTACACAAGTGGTAGCAAGCTCTGAGGGTTCGGCAGTAAACCGAGGGTAAAGCTCTCCTGACCCAATGACCATCAGTTGGCCTTCTCAGCACATTCTTTTTTACGCATGACTAAGGCACATGAGCGCACACACACACACAGACACACAGACAGCCTGACCATAACTCCTCCACTAACATAAACAACAGACCGTCACCTTTGAACTCCTCACCTCTCATCTGCTAATCTGTGTAGCTGGTCTGTCTCATTGTATATCTGATTGTGGCCAAAATACATACATCTTCCCCTTTATCTAAGCTAATGCCCCTTAAGGTTTTAAGTCCAGAAGAGCTTTAATCCAAGACAAGTTGCTGTTCATGTTCTTCTACTTAACGTTAGTACTAGGCCCGCACATATAATCTTTTATGTATTTATCACAGTATTGGTCTTTGCAATGTTGGAATCACGGGAATCTGCAATATGCAAATGAGCACTTTTAAGAAATCACATTTCTGACTGTGTGGGTATCCTGCCCTGGTAAGTGACTGGGTGTTCAAAGTGAATGTGAGAGTTTTTAAGAATTCATACATTCCAACAAACCTCAATAAATTTGGATAAAAATAATGCACACCAGTTTTTAACTAAGTCACATTAGAGCTTAAAGGGTTTTAAATATATTGCAAGTTATATCATAATCACATAAACCTGTAGCAATATAATTGCTTTTCCCATTCGGTTTTCTATTAAGTTAAGATGTGTCATTTTTTTTTTTACCCTAATCAATCTCTCCTTCTTTGTGTGAAACCTCCTGGCTACTACTGAGTGACAAAATCACCCTTCACGTAGACTTTTCCTCTGTTTGCACTTCTGGCATGAGTCACAGATGATCTGGAATCAATGATCCAAATAAAGTTCAAGTATTTCATAGCACATGAAAGGTGGAACTTGCCAAGGGTGCATGCACTGTTTTTAGCTGGCAAAATGAACCTCTTCCAGGTGTAAATCCCTAAAACTGAAGCTCAGATTTTGCTCAGTTTCACAAAAATAAGTTCAGACTTTGACACTTCATACAGCTTATTAAGAGTCAGCACAACCATACAAATAAATAAAAGAGCCTTTAGTAAAATATAAAGTAGGCTTAAACACTTTAGCATAATAGTTGTGCATATATACTTGTGTGTGAATGTGTGTGTGTGTGTGTGTGTGTGTGTGTGTGTGTGTGTGTGTGTGTGTGTGTGTGAGGCATTGGTGAAATTGATCAGACAGTGTATCAGTCTTTATTTTATATATTTTTTTAAATTCTTAGGCAAAAGTAACCAAAATGCAGTCAATTCATGCATGACCATGATTTGATGGAAACCGTGTTCTCTTGACAGATGATGGCCGTCCTATTGCACAGGCAAAAGCTATTCAGTTTCGTACCATTGCACCTAAAGCTCCAACATTGGGTGCATCCTCTGCAGTGATTTCTAGCCAGCCACCCTCTACCCTTCCGGAGGCTTCTACAGCTGTCAGTCCCAAATCCATCTTAGTACCTGCACAGAACTATGCGCTTATGCAGGTAGCTGGACAGGAGGGTACTTTCTCATTGGTGGCCTTGCCTCAGACATCACCACAAAATCAAATCCAAAAGAATCTGAAACTGCCTATTCCCAGGTATCAGTCAATGAGAAGCCAGAGAGCTTCTGAGAAAGCTAGTAGTAAGACGCAGAACTCAGCCAAGGTGGCCAAGCTTTCACAGGTGAAGTCTGCGGTAAAAACAAACTTGGGTGTTTCCAATTCACCTGAGACTCCAGAATCGTCATCTGAGCAGATTGTTGGGATGGGTTCTGCTACTTCATCTGAAATCTTGCTGCCAGACAATGCTGTACTTTGCACAGGGTCACAGACAGATCAAGCTGTGAAAAGAAGTGTTGATTCTCTCAACAACTTCAGCTACTCCACTAGAGCCTCTGCACTTGTTGCTCCTGTCAGTAACAGCAAAACCATAAAAACTGAAGGTGCCTCTGCAGGAAGTGCTATTACTGTCCTCTCCCCCACTATCTTCAGCAAAGCTGTCCAGATCATCCCCTCTCCACCCAAGGGCAAACTCCCCATTCTGCCATACGCCAAGGTGAAGAATTCCCTCCTACCATCTACAGGTCTTGCCAACACCCAGTCTCCAGTGAAAGTCTCATCGATTCAGGCCAAAAATAGGCCAAAAAGCTCTCCGGACATCAAAGGCATGGTTGCAGACAGCAGAACCAGGAGTGCAAATAGCACCCACTGCAAGAAACCCACAGGCAAGAGGCGAGGGAGGAAAAGGAAAACAATGGAGGACATTCTGTCCTTTGAGGCAAAGAAGAAGAGATCTTTGTCATTTTTCTCCAGGAGAGTACCAGAGAAACCACCATCTGGCACCCAATCTTCTTCCTCACAGGACAAGGTTGTGGACATTTCGAAAAAGTATCGCAGCATTCGCCCAAAGCCTATTCTAGTAATGGAAACCACTGTTCCTCAACTTGTACCACTAGCTTCTCTCTCAAGCTCTAAAAACCTTGACCAGAAACTTGTCATGGGGCAGGAGATGTCAGGAAAACCACTTAGTACTGTCCAGCCAAGCTTATTGTCCATTCCAGCCCCAGGGCAGCAATCTATGGCTGAAACTGGAAATTGTGGAAGATTTACATACGTGGGTAGCCGTGCACTCCACCGATGTACAACCTGCAGTAGGTGTTTTCAATTCAAGCATCACTTACAGAGTCACATGAACAGCCACAGTAACCTGAGACCGTATGGGTGTCCGGTATGTAGGAAAGCATATGCTCACTCAGGTAGCCTAAGCACACATATGAAGCTTCACCATTCAGAGGGGAGGCCTAGGAAGAGCCTCCGCTGCGAATTTTGTGAGAAAGTGTTTGGGTATGTCGGTGTGTACTTCAGCCACCTCCGAGAAGTGCACAAGGTCATCCTTACTGTGGAGCCATCCATCCGTCAGCATGAGGAGAATACACCCATAGAAGGGTAAGAATACCTAGAAGCAGTTTATAGAAACATGATTATTTTCTAGGCCTGATATTTTCATTTATTAATTGGTCAGATTTTCTCCCACATTTCTTACCTCCCAAAAACATGATGGTAGATGCACTATACGGCCAACTATGTGGACACCGGACCATTAAATCCATATGTGCTTTTTGAACATCCCATTCCATATTTAGTCCCACTTACACTGTTTTATTAACCTTCACTCTTCTGGGAAGGCTTTCCACTAGATTTTAGAGAGTGGATGTGGGGATTTGCTCATTCAGCCACAAGAGCATTAGTGAAGTCAGGCACTGATGTCAGGCGAGTAGACCTGGGGCACAGTCAGCATTCCAGTTCAAGGGGTTCAGTGGGGCTGAGGTCAGTTCTCTGTGCAGGCCACTCGAGTTCTTCTCCACTAACGTTGGCAAACCATGTCTTCATGGATCCTGCATTGTGCATTGTCATGCTGGGACATGTTTGGGCCTCTTAGTTCCAGTGAAGGTAAATTGTAATGCTATAGCATAGAAAGTCAGTCTGTATAATGGTGTGCTTCCAACATTGTGGCAACAGTTTGGGGAAGGCCCGCACATGGGTGTGATGGTCAGGTGTCCACAAACATTTGGCCATATAGTGTATATAGGCTACACCAAATAATGCTTAGGTGTGAATGACTGTGCAAATGTGTGTGCATGGTGCCCTGCAATGGAGTTCCATCCAGGGCGTATTCCCACCTCACTCTCACTGTTCCTGGAATAGGCTCTGGATCTACTGCGACCCTGACTAGGACAAAGAATTTACTGAAGATGAATGAATGAAACACACTGAGACATAGTAACAGAGCAATTCTAAAGTTCCATCACAAAATGCAGTTACATTGCTGATGCCAAATTTCATTTGGTCACTTGTTTAACAAAATGTGTTTTGTACTTTTTTTCTTGTACCTTTCAGTTGTGTAGACTCTGAGGACCAGACTTCAGAACAGCGTGTGGATCCTGTGGAGTTGCAAATAAAGTGTGGCCGCTGCCAGGCAATCACACCCACCTTTGCTGACATGAAGCTACATTTGTTGTATGTGCACGGTGAGGAAGTCCAAGTCCGTCTAAAAGAGGGGGCCATGCATGAGGGACGCGAAGCTGAGAACGAGCTGGTTAAGCACGCAGCCCACTATTGGAGGCAACTCAACGAGAGGCGCAACTTGGTACGCTGCGGAAGTTGTGATGAGGAGTTCTTCTCGTTCTCCAAGCTTGAGTGCCACCTGCACGCCCATCACCAAGGGGTTATAGAGAGTCAAGAGGAAGAACAGGAACTGAAGAAAGAAGGTAAAGAAGAGTCTATCTCCGAGGGGTCTGTCAAAAGTCTGACCTTTAGAGCAGGGACACGCTTTAATTGCATCCTGTGCAGTGAGGTTCTGAACAGCAAGCAGGAAGTTCTGGATCACTGGAGGGGGATTCACAAGTGTGATAACCCAGTCATGTTGTGGGAGGTTCTGGATTCAAAGTGAGAATACAAATCTGCTCTCAGCCTAAAGTAGCATCCTAAGGAGTAGTATGTGTGGAACATTTTTATCAGATTTTTTTCTCTTTTTTTTGTTTCTGTTTTGCACTGTTTTGTTTTGATATTGAAAGGAAAATTTGACTGCTTTAATTTAAAATGTTTGCATTTTATATAAATTGTGAAGTTCTTTTTTTGACTCGTATGCGTTTTTGTTTCTATGTAATGGACACAGTTCTGAGAGGATCGATTCCAACACAGTGTTTCAGAATTTAGTTTTGAGCATTATAAATGCACATACAGTGGGGTCCAAAAATCTGAAACCACTTGTGAAAATGCTTCTGTTTGGCATTCTTTCTCAATTTAACACAAAGGTTTTCATCACTAATGATATTATCAGCAAAAGCTTGAGTGAAAAGTAGAATCTTAGAAATATTTACTCTGAATGTCAGAGTTTCTTAGTATTTGGTATGTCCCCTTTTTACTTTAATGACAGTGTGCACTTGAGCATTTGTACAAAACCTTATGATCAATTTTAGATCAAATCCAATGTGTCATCTCAATGCGTGCTTCAATGGAAGGGATAAGGCTCACAGAAAATCAGAAATTTTGTACAAATTCAATATCACAAATTTGCTTATATTTAAATAGGGACCTACAAATTGTGCAACATTTTGAATATTGAATAGTCAGGACATTGCACATTTATTATTTTTTTGTTTGTTTGTTTGTTTTAGAAATTTAAAAATTCCAAAACTTAAAAAAAAAAAATTCCAGATTTTCACTATGGTCTCAGACTTCTGGACATCACTGTATATCCAAGTAACTTAATCACTATTAATGTTAAATTCGATTTGCTAGTGAGTACAAGAGTTAGAATTTATATTTTTGTGATGCAGGGATGCTATCCATTGAAAGGTAATTAAAACTGCTTGCTGATTGGCCCAGGGAGTGTTTGGGAAGTGCTTTAGTACCAGGAAAGCTCCATGAAAATCAAATCTCTAATCTAATGTGGAAGGTCAGTAAACGAATAGTTTAACCAAAATTGCAATGCACTGAATATCTAGCATGCTGCTGATTGGCAGCTAGTTGAATTATCCCTTTACCCTTGTAGCCTTGGAAAAAAGAATATTCAGGCTGGAAAGCAGCACAAAGGAACATGAAATTTGTTTAAAGGTATCATTACTTAAGTTGTACCGTAATGATTGCAAAATGGTGCTGGTATATTGTTGATTTACCACTTTAAAGACCTCTTTATGTTTGTAGACAGCCTTCCTGACCCTCGTCCTGATTCTAGGCTTTGCTACAGTTCTGCCACCTCTGCTGAGGACTTGGTCAGTGAAATTCTTAGAGCTGCTTATCTCAGTTAAGGAAATAAAAATATATTCTAAAAATCCTATTTTATATACAATTTCTATTCTAAAACAAGAGTTCTCTATATGTGTATGCGCAAGTGTGTCAAGCATTGTTTTTTTAAGCTGTAGATATATTTAAATATTATTTTCTGTTTAAAGTATCACAGGGTAACTGAATGTACCTTAAATGTTTCAAAATCCTACCAAATGTTAAATACATGTACTGAAATAGATTATATATCTCTCTCTATATATAGATATATACATATATTGAGGATAGCTTATATATTTGCAAAGATGACATAGTTATTCTGCTGTTGTATCTTGACTAGAGAAAATACTTCTAAGATTTAAAACTTTTATGCCACGTCTTATATTCAGCATACTTGCAGCTCTTGCTATGTACTGTAAATGCCTTCTTGCTTCTTATGAAACGTGTGGGTACATTCTCTAGACATAGATCAAGTCAAGCCTGAATACATTTCAGTGTAGGAGGCAATCGATATTGTGGTGCTGTGGATGTTGTATGTTTAAATGTCTAGAAAATGTCAGGTTGTGTTCATAAAGACAGGACGCTGCTTAGATTTCTCACCAGCATTCTCATTTTGAAAGGACAATAATGCATGAAAACATCTGAGAACTGCCTCTTTATTACCAGACTGTTTGTCTGACAATCTGGAGTTTAGATTTAGATGACGTTTTTGAGCTTAAGTGAATGAACTTGGGTTGAAATTTTTTGATTTGGTGTGAGTGATTTCGTTGTGGATTGTGATGATGGTTGATTCCCTGAAGAGTTACAAATTAGATGTGTTGATGTAAGCTGAAAATGTGCACAAAAACATGTTTGGTGTCTATAGGTGATAAGAATGTGGTCCCCTCTTGTCCCCTGCGATAATTACACAAGTCTGTTTTATGTGGCTTTAGCCTAACTCTGTGTGTGTGTGTGTGTGTGTGTGTGTGTGTGTGTGTGTGTGTGTGTGTGTGTGTGTGTGTGTGTGTGTGTGTATGGATGGTCCTGTCCTAAACCAGTGAAGATAAAACCACATAACTGATTGGTGCCTAAATAATAAAAAGTGTTGAAATCTGAAATGAGACTGCCAGGTTTATTTATTTTTTCTGTTTTGTGTAAGATCAGAAGAAGAGATAAGGAAAACCTAGAAAGCCAGGATGAAAGAATTTCACATATCGTCTTTTTCCAAAATATGAAGTTAATGCTTAATTCACAATTTTGTGATGTCAAATTGTGTCTTCATTTTATGGCTTATGGTCTGAACTTTGTCTGAATTCTCTTCTGAAATATTCTTGTTTTTCACTTCATTGCCATGACTCAAGGTTTTTACTGCCATTTTATGGTGGTTGTGCAGAGTGATTTTTCATATAAAATTGTGAATGGAAAAATCAGCAAAATTAATATATAACTGTGAATGAATGGTCTGAGGAAGATAACCATTTTACTGCAATTATATTGCAATGAATTGAATGGGAGATAACATTTCTAATGCTAAAAAGACTTGCTTTGATCAGCTACATGCTAAGAATCGACAGCTAAAAGTATACGCGACTGATATGTTGCGTGTACATGTTGTCTATAATGATATCTTTGTAGAATCTGATGGTTGATTATATGATCTGCAGAAATAAAACCTTTAAGTTAAACAAAGAACGCCATTTTTAATTGTTATTATACTTGTGCAGGGAGTGCAGAGTCAGCCATTGGACATTTGAACACTCAAGCTTACAATCAGTAGCCCCTTACTACTGTGGTTATTGTTTTTAAGCTGTGCATTAGGCAAGTTTTATATATGATTGTAAATTTCTTCTCAAAAACTTGGGGCTTACGAGTGGCGCAGCAGAAAAGTGTTGGAGATCCGAATGGAAAAATTGGCCGTTCTCTTAGAGAAGGATGGGTGGCATACTCTGTCATACTGTGTCCATCAATCACAACGAAACTAGTCAATCATGGGCATCTGTGAGTTGATGTGTGCTGAAGTGGATAGCATTGTAAGAATGTACTTATCAATAAGAAATAAATAGGAGAATTATAGTTTATGTGTCCAGAGAATTTTTCTGTATAGTAAATACATTAATTTGGCAACTGCGAAATGGTAGACCCTGGGTAGGGATGGGATTTCCTGTATTTAAGTATCCAATGGGAGTTTTTTTGTTTGTTTGTGTATTTTCTTGTTTTTTATTTTGTTTCTTATTCCTTGCAGAATTCCAATTCCTCATTCCAATCCCATGCAAACCCTCGGGTTTCTATCAGTCAAGAAATTGTGTCAAGCAACAAAGGAGCCAATGATGGAAAATAAAGGAATAGTTTTAAACAGCATAGCTGAGGTGGCCTGAGAGAAGGTGGTGTCAGGAAGAAACTAAATTTGATGAATCCTAGATGATGGGGTTGCAGTTAGTTTCAGGGAGGCCGGCTTGAGAAGAGATTGTGTCTAGCAGAATGCAATAAAATCTAAGTGATTAGCTGGCCCTTTTTTGTGGAGAAGGATAAGAAGGGTGGGTGAGAGAATTTTTGAGGATTTAGATAATAATGAGATGCTAAGAGATGTTAAGGAGGACCCATAAAATGGACTTTAGGTCCAACTTAGGTAGAATTTTGAAGCTAAGCAGTGATGGTAAAATCTAATATCTGTCAGTACCTCAACAATAAAAGTATTAGGTTTGAGCAATGCATTACAGTGACTTCTGAAGATATTCAGACCCCTTCTCCATTTCCTCCCCGATTTGGTCACCTGCCAGACTGCTTTCTCCAAGATATGTGAAGACAACTAACATCATCCTACAATCTTTGCTCATGTTGAATCACAGGGCAGCCCAACAGACTTGGAGGAAAGTGCTGTCTGCCCTTTTCTGCATACATGCACTCACAGATACCCAGATGCCCACTGCCTTATGTCACTGTGATTGACAGAATGGCCAGTTTTGCTCCCTTGGCTCCCAGCCACTGATGGCTGTGGCATTTGGATTTAAAGTAGCGATCTCTCAATGGCAGGGTGAAAGCTGTGCACACCTGGATTTGGGCAGCTTCTCCCATTCTTCCTGGTAGATGCTCTGAATCTCAATCTGATTGGATGAGGAGCATATGTAAACAAATGTTCTATGGGCTTCAGGTCTGGGCTTTGGCTGGGCCCCTCAAGGACATTCAGTGACTTATCACACAGCCACTTCAGAATTATCTGGACTGTATGCTTTGGGTTGTTGTCCTACTGAAAAGTGAACCTTCTCCCCATGTGTACTCTGGAGCAGGTTTTCTTCAAGGAGTTCTCTATAAGTGAGTGCATGTTGTTTGCCTTTCTAAATTATTTCCAATCTACTGAATTTGCCACAGATGGATTCCAGTCAAGTTCTAGAGACATCTCAAGATAATCAAAGCAAACAGAATGCACCTGAGCTCAATCTGGAGTGTCTTAGCCAAGGGTCTGAATACTTAGCTAAATGAGTTTGTTTATTTATTTATTTATTTATTTATTATTTTTTTAATAAATACATTTGCAAAAATGTATTACTTACAACGTATGTACATTCTTGTTATTGTGTGTAGATTAATAGCAAAAAATATCAGGGTAACCCATTTTGAATTAAATCTGTTTTTTAAAAAAATGTTGTAAAAAATATAGAGTCTGCAAAAAGTGAAAGGGTCGTTTAATACGTTCCAAAGCCACTGTATATGATGAGGTGTCATTGATAACTTAATAAAAATGATGTGGGGCAAACTATTATACACACTTAAAGACAGATACACAGCTGCATTTGTGATTTTTATCTTTTTACATATTAAGTCAATAATGATGTCCTGGGTTCATGCCATGTTTCCTTTGAATACCAAAGGCGTTTTGTTGGAAAAAAGGATGATAGAAGAAGTCCACCTTGTTAGCATAGACGTGTTGGAGACATGGGCTGCAAAAGCCCAAATACACACGAAATCTAGGAAGCATTTCACTCTGTGTAATCACCTGATTTGACTGTCACTGAGAGATCAGTCCAAGCCTCACTTCTTCATTCCATCCATCTTTGGACCGCATATCCTACACAGGGTCAGGGGGAGCCTATCCCAGGAGGATAAGGCAGGGGACACCCTGGATGGGGTACACAATCGCACACACTCAGCTTACAATGCAGGTCTTTGGACTGGGGGAGGAAAGTGTAGTGCCAGGAGGAAACCCTCGAAGCATGGGGAGAACGTGCAAGCTCCGCACATGCAGGGTGGAGGCGGGATTGGCACCCCCAACCCCGGAGATGCGAGGCAAACTTGCTAATTACTAAGCCACCGTGCCCCACTTTCATACAGTTCAGTGTATTTTTCTTACACTTGGTTCCACAAAAAAAATCAACGTAATCCACCTTGAAAAATGAAACCTTATATTAATTTCTTTTTTTAATTTATGAAAAAGATGCTTAGCCCTGCTAGCTCATTGATGAACTTGAGGACCTTGGAGGAACCCTTTAGTAATTAAGCCCTATAGAGAACAACAGGGTCTTGAACAACAAAGGTAAAACACTGTAATATTATAAAATTCACTGTAAATATTGTTTCTTTTATGATAATATAATTCAATTCAATTCAATTTTATTTGTATAGCGCTTTTAACAATGGACATTATCACAAAGCAGCTTTACAGAAATAAATGGATTCACAAAAAGTATATTGTAAATATTTGAATTTATCACTGTGAATTTATTCCTAATGAGCAAGCCAGTGGCGACGGTGGCAAGGAAAAACTCCCTGAGATGATATGAGGAAGAAACCTTGAGAGGAACCAGGCTCAAAAGGGAACCCATCCTCATCTGGGTGCAACGGATAGTGTGATTATAAATAAATCCCTTCTATTATTGTGCGCTATAAGGACAAATAGTGCAATTGTGCAACCAATAAATTCATCACAGTTTCCGCAAGAAGTCTGGATGGA
>CM040986.1:15156563-15227141 GCA_022985145.1 Pangasius djambal | reverse complement strand
TTACAGTACAGCTCCCCATATGTGATCCCCAAGCCATCTCCACAGCCCCCAGGTGGCACCATCCCCAGCAATCCAAACAGTTCTTCAGGCCGTCCATATGGGGCCACCCCCAGCAGCAGCGAGCGAACTCAACCGATGAGAACTCCAACCAGAAGTAGGGCATCAGGATGGGTCAAGCAGCGAGGAGGAGCAGAAGGGGTATCAGGATGGATCAGGCAGGCGAGGAGGAGCAGAAGGGGTCAGGATCACTGGCATCTCAGAAGTAGCATGTGTAGCTCGACAGAGAGTGAGGGAGAGAGAGAGATGGAGAGAGAGGAAGAGAATGTTAGGTAAGCTTTGTCCTCTAATGGTTAAGCACAATATACTTTGCCTGCAGAGTGCAAGCAGGGACTACGGCAAGACTAGCTATGACAGCATAACTGAAATGGAGAGCCAGAAGCTAACACAGACATGAGGGCACCCTGGGACATAAGGTAGCCAGCCACTCCACCGTCGACAAACCTGAGTGAACGTGTGAAGGTGGGGGGGCGACAGCATCCAAACATCCCAGTTCACCACAGCACTCTATGCCTGTGAACCCTCCAGACCTGCCCCTGTACCTAAGAAAAAACTATTCACAAAAGGCTTGACTAAACAAATGTTTTCAGCCTAGACCTAAACACTGAGACTGTGTCTGAGCCCCGAACACTAAGTGGAAGGCTGTTCCATAACTGTGGGGCTTTGTAAGAGAAAGCTCTACCCCCAGCTGTAGCCCCCACTATTCGAGGTACCAACAAATAGCCTGCACGTTTTGATCTAAGTAGGCATGACGGATCATAAAAGACCAAAAGTTCGCTCATGTACTGTGGCGCGAGACCATTTAGTGCTTTATAGGTCAATAGTAGTATTTTATAATCAAAAAGAAATTTGATTGGGAGCCAATGCAGTGTGGATAAGATAGGGGTGATGTGGTCATATCTTCTGATTCTAGTAAGGATTCTTGCTGCTGCATTCTGGACTAACTGGAGCTTGTTTATGCATCTACTGGAACATCCAGACAGTAAGGCATTACAATAATCCAACCTAGAGGTAAGAAAAGCATGAACTAATTTTTCTGCATCGTGTAGTGGCAATATATTTCTTATTTTAGCAATATTTCTGAGATGAAAGAAAGTGATCCTAGTTATATATCTACATGAGCTTCAAAAGAAAGACTAGAGTCGATAATCACACCAAGGTCTTTTACTGCTGCACATGATGAAACAGAAAGGCCATCCAGAGTTATTATGTAATCAGAAAGCTTACTTCTAACTGCATGTGGTCCTAGTACAAGTACTCCTGTCTTGTCAGAATTAAGTAAGAGAAAGTTAAAAAGCATCCAGTTTCTAATGTCTTTTACACATTCCTCAACTTTATTAAGCTGGTATCTGTCATCTGGCTTTGCTGAAACATACAACTGTGTGTCATCAGCGTAACAGTGGAAGCTAATACCAGCTAATATGTACTCATTGTTTTATGCCACAATATTGTAATATAATTTTGAAATGGATTTCAGTGCTTTCCAGTCACATAAACTTCTTTTTTGCGCTTTTGAGCTTTTTCTGAGCCTTTTCTGAGCTTTTTTGTTCACTCCACTTCGTTCAGTCACCCAGAGAGAGCGTGCATGAAGGCAGTGTGGGAACTAACACGAGGGCCGATGCATATTTCTCTTTAATCATCAGTACACTCATGCTTTTATTCTCTCTCTAGCTCTTTCGCTTTACACCAGGAACATGATCAGTCACAGGAGATCAAAGCCTATCCCTCTAACAGGATTATGGGAGAGAGGGAAGGAAGGAGGACAATATCTGTTGTAGAGGAGAAGAGCAGGGAGACAAGTGGGAGGTCAGAGACTGAGGGATTGTGGAAAATAATATAATGAGGCACACAGGTAAGGAGAATGATCCAAAGAAAGAGAAAGTGGACTGAAGACAGAATTCTATACACAGAATGCACTTCTCAACATGGGCTGATGCAGATATGCATGTCAAATGCCATACACACCTTGTAGCTACCCTTATTCAAAAGAGAAGAAGAAATGATGGTGATTATGAATTCTTCATGCACACTGATGAATGGTGACTAATGATTGCGTGAATATGGCTGATGAACTCCACGTGTGTGCCATTATGTAAGAATTTCAATGTGGAATTTCACTGTAGTGAAGGTTTAGGTTCCTGGGCACAGTTTGGTTTTAAAAACCAAAGACCAAGCTACTTAAAAATCCTTATTGGTCCTGTGATTTATCAATCTATGAGTGAACATGGAGTAGGAACTCTTATCTTGACACTGAAACAAGTGAAAGCGGCTACTGATCTGGGGCCATGTTTCCAAAAAGCATCGTAAATGTAAGATAATCAGAGAGAGTGTGATGATGATCTCATATTTAACAATGATATTTGTGCTGTGATGGCTTTGCGAAACTCAGATCTGCCTTCTTCAAGATGGGTTTTGCCAGTCATAGAAATATATCAGGCTAGACTATGCTGTGCCTGGGTTATGTTCTTTTTGGTCAGGTTCATTCAATTAACATAGATATTACAAATAAATTATGACGACTGAAAAACTACCCAATTATTCCGGTAGGCAAATGCAGCTGGCAATACAGAGCCATTTTAAATTTTACATACTGCACTCATACTGTGATTATGGACTTGCATTTCTGTAGACTTGCAGTAAAAAAAACTTTTAATTTAAACATTTCACATGCATTCCTTCTTCATGCTACATAACAAACCAATTACTTTTCAAAAATGGAAACTTTTAGAACAAGTCAATAATGGCTTTTGTAATTTCCACGGATTTCTAACATAAAATGTGTTAAGTGTTGCCTATCAGAAAGCTATTACTTCTCTCCAACTTATTAATTCTCTCAGCGGGAAATAAGCTTCTATGCTTAGGGTGCAAAATGTATCACAGTTCAAGCTCTAACACACTAAAATGAGGAAGGACTGATGTATTCTGCACAGCTATATACATGCAGATTTATAAGTTTACCTGTGGAGAGGGGGGACGAGAGAAAGCGAGCTTCAATGTCACTGCCTTTTGCCTTTCTGTGCTCTTTCCTGTGAGCCTGGTGGTCCAGATGGCATAAACTCACTATGCTCCACTGGGTCATCTACAGACCGCCCAGAGGGACAGCAACCATCTGCCCAGTGCTTTCTCCATCCACACTCAACCTTTGACCTGAAACACGCCACAAACCGTAGAAACCACTGGACTATAACTTAAATGAAAAGTTCTTCATTTCTGACATTTACATCTCCAAAGACGATTCATAGTAGTCATAGCTAACTGACTGTTCATGGCATTACATCTAAGTTCACTATGCTGTAAGATCATTTCATTAATTGTACATCCCATATAATAAAACCAAGATTAAGCTCAAGATGTCTGGGCTACAGTGATGCAATCCTGTATTAACCTGCTCAAAACTAAAACTTCTTGACTCACCAGTTGGTAATGTTAACGTTGTAGAAGTAGGCGAGTTGTACTGTATGACAGCCGCATATCCCACAGCATCTGAAGTTTACATCCATTTGGGTCTGATCAGTAATGGCTAGTCATATTAGGTTGGAGCTGAAATCTAATATCTATCAATATCTTGTTGAACAATGCATTATATACTGAAATTGCATAAAATACACAAAGTATAATCTATGGCATCACAAGAATGACGTGGGGCAATTTAATGGCAGACAATTTGTGTAATTTGATTGGATGATGCATGCTTAGTCTATCTACTTTAGTTTCTTCTTCAAAGGCGTTTTGGGGACAGCAAATGAGAATTTTTCAGCGCTACCTATTTATGCTAGGATTATGCATGTAACCACTTTAAACCTCCCGTGACGTTTTTTTTTTTTTTTTTCTTTCTTCCAAATTGCCAGTACATCACAGGAACATGAAATAGCACCATGATTTTCTGACATCACTGATCTATTTTATTTTTCTGCTAACATTCCTTCCATTGCTCTGAACTGAAAAGAATGGTTTACAGTAACAAACTTTATCCATCCTCCATTGTTTTCTGATTAAATCAATTTCCATGGCTTATGAAGGTCCCCAGTTAAGAAACCTGAGACCTATTTTGTCATAATCACTTCTCAGCCCACCTCTCTTGGGCTTTTCCTGCGGACAGGATTGCTCTTGCTGGGCCTCCTGCTGGGGCGGGGACTGTTCCCTCTGGAGAAGACCTGGATCCCACCTCAGCGGTCAGAATCGCTCACACTCGCTTATTTGCACTCTGTCTGTCTCTACCATTCTCTTTGTAGTGTTTCCATGAGTCACTTTTTTTTTGCCAGCTTCGTTTGGTCCTCCTGTCAGCAGGACAGCAGGAAAAAGGACAAATACGCACAGATGTAGAGAGAATAAACCGAGTGTGGGAAAAGATGTATGTGTGTAAAAGGGACAGTAAATTTGAGTTATTATGCATGTACATGCACAAGTTATAGGTACTTCTCTCACATGCATACCTTCTAACTCTACTTGGAATGTCTTACCTACAAATATACATCACTTGGCATCTCCATCACTAATGAATTACAAATAGGTAATATATTACAGAATAAAAAAACAAAATATCAACATATATGAAGCTAGATCACCATACATATCATTATTGTACGATGGAGTAACGCCATTGGAGGAAGATTTGTGATCAGATGTTTAGGCCATAAATGGTAGTATTTTAAATAAATAGCCTACCTACTCTACCCTAACCTAATCTATTTCACCTCGCAGTGCAGTGCTGTTATCTCCTAAAAACAAAAGAGTCACGCTGGAAGAGACTCAGGTCAGCTAGTTATCAATCTACAAGATGGCATACTCGATAGTATTGATAGTGATATTAGCATAAAATTTAAAGCTTTGGAACCTGAACTGTTTGAGTGGAGTGTTCAAATGAGGAGGTAAGAGAGCTGGGAGATAAGAGACTTAAAGGATTAAAGCTCTGCTGCATCAGTCTCTTTAGATTGAGATGAAGCAAGAGCTAATTCCCAGTGGCACCACAATCAGCAGGTAGTCAAACATTATTGTGGGTAATGTAGGAATCCATTAGCCAAAGTAAAATTGACATGTCAAGAATAAAACAGGTAACTAAAACGTTAACTCAGAATTTCATTACAAAATAAATCTTGTACACCACAGAAGACATTAATTATAAAGATTTATATGCAAGTTGTCCAATGTGGGTTTTTCCTTAAATCATATTCCAAGGTAGTAGCGATATGATGAAAATTTAAGCAATTGAATACTTTTGCATGAAGAACTGAGAATTTGATTCTGGGATCCACAGAATCATTTGGTTTCTAAGAGAATGGGGGAGCAGTGAAGGGAACTAAGCAGGGTTAACTAAACAACTGTCAGGGCGAGGTACAGTTGTGCTTCACATCAAGAGCTTAACCTTTCTATTCAAACTGGCAGTTGTAGCTCATGTTGCTGCCTTCCTGGTTGTGCACTGGGGAGCCATTTAGCAAATCCACAATCCCTCTTTGTATCCAAGCAATGTTTTTTAAGCATGTTCAGTGTGATTCAATAAAAAAAAAAATGACCCACATCCCTCATAATAGAGGACTACGTCCTTGTCTGCAGGTATTAATTGGAATGCAAGGCTGCTCCAAGTCTAATGTCCTGGACCATAGCATACTAAAAATGCATGTGTATTTGTGGGAAAAGAAGTCACAGGTCTTTTCCCACTGTTCGAAGATAATAGGTGATGAAATGTTCTCTAGCTCTCTTGGACAGATCATGGCTGTGGAAAAGGCCCATTGCTGCAGGCAACAAGGAACGGCAAATAACAGAGCCTGCCAAAGACAGCCGTCCATCACAACAGCAATATTGAGTTTTATTGCAGGTGTGTGTGTGATATAATCCATATGCTTCAGAACACAGCAAGGCCTATAAATTCTTCTTTTTTTTCAGTCTTGTGCAGCATTCAAAAACACAGACATTATCACTGAGCAATGACTTTAGTGCGGTGGAACATTCTTTTTTTTTTTTGCTGCACGTTGCTGCTATTATTTTTATAGCAAGACAAATACATGAAAATATGTGGCCCAGTAAGGATGTTGTTTCATAATTCTCAGTATCTCTGCACTGCACTTTGTAGTGTATTACCTATGTCTAACAAATATGTTCAGATGAATATATTTTTAAAAATCTAGAATTATGAAACATGAGTGTGGCTTGTACTTCACAAAGATCAAATATCCAAACAGGTCACCTGGTCATTCAGAAACTGCTTCCTGCATGCTTCCCGTGCAAACAGATTACTGTTCTTGTTGCAGTATGTCATGTCACTGGGTGATATCTTTGATATGTGATTTCAACATGTGTGCGTGGCATGAAAAGCTTCCAGTTTTCTTAACACTGTCATGATTTATCCAGGACTGCTAAGATTAATCTCAGGTAAATTCCACAGTAACATTAGCATCCCTCATAACAGCCTTATTATATAAATTATACTTATTATGCCCACAATAAGTATAATTTACAAATTATTCCATCTTTCAGCACAGAAATCTGCTAACAATTACTAATTTTAAATTTATTAATAAATGTCACATCACAATGACACTTTTTTTTTGACAGTTTATAGTTACATGTTAATACAGTTAATGTTGTGTAATGTCCATGAGACAAGTTAGTTCCTGTTATCACTTACGTTATAGCAGTTCTAAACAGCTGTTCACTCACCAGCCTCTCTTTTTTCTCTTTATCAAAGTTAACAATAATAAAAAAAAAAATGCAGTCTGTCATACATTTTGGCTAAATATGTCCTAATGTTTTATTTGCACTCTGATTAAACTCTCAAGTTCAATATTTAACATGTAAGTGATGTGTAGTAAAGAAAGAAAATTAATTCTTTTTATAACGCTCGGTCATCCTTGTGTCACTATCTAGTCAAACATTTACAGTGTTCATGCCACAGTGTAAATATATTCAATCTTGCACTTTCACACACTCGTATATCACAGTGATAGGAGATGACGAGTAATACCGTACATCTAATTTGCCAGTGCAGAATTGGTGAGCTTATGAAAGAGAAAGCGTTTGCATGTGTCTCAGAAAGTAAGAAGACTAAGACGATGTGGTAGAATCATATTTCTGAACCATGGTACAGAGACAAAAAACACACAGCAAATGCAGTGTTTAGGCCATGCCAAATGGAGGAATATCTGACAATATAGGATGGGCTTATGCCTAGTCCCAGAGAAAGTGCTACAGACTTTGAATTTTAAATCAGACCCTGTAGATTGAACGTAATGAGGCAAGAGTGAGAGGGAATTAGAGGGGAGATCGAGAGAACATTTAAAATAGGTCTGAGTGCCTGAAATTCATTGTGTATTCATATTCATACATTCGATATAGGGATGGTGAAGGGTGTAAGTAGGTTCTCATGTCCATTCAGTGACTTCAGAAAGTGTTCAGACTATTCAGACCAAAGCCATGAAGTCCAAGGAACTCTCTGTAGACCTATGATCATTGAAGGCCCTTGCTCAGGGAGGAGACCAAGAACCCATTGGAGAATCCTCTCAGAGATGGGAGAACCTGCAGGAATATTAGTCATCTCAGAAACACTCATCAATCAGCCCATGTGCTCAATCAAAGCCCTGGGAACATTTCCAGAGCCACTGTGTATTTAAAGGGCATTATTTAGTAAAGAAAAAAGCATGGTTAGGACATTTCTAATGGAGTATACTATAAAACGCAAGCTTTTATCAAAGTGCATGTTTTATTCAGAAAAATCTTATGCACAATATTTAGGTATGGCTTTCTCTAAGTTCCATTCATCATTACTTCTTACATTTGGCTATCCATTCTCTCTATTACATTCGGTGCATTGTATTTTTGGGCCAGGAAGATGATTTTAATTGGAATTAAAACAATAGCATTTCAGCGCTTTGTGTTTGAACACTGACTAAAGTATAGAAAAGAAGGATCAGCAAAGGGAGGTGACAGGAGATCAGCGGAGGACAGCAGAGTCAGCCGATCCTGTGTTTGACAGCAAAGCTTTAACCCACATCCTCAGCACTTTGTACATGTTAAAAATTAAAATCCCAGCAGTGACAGATCAAGCTCAGTGACAGATCACAGATCACCACCTTACGGACTCTTTCATCAGCATTCTCGCCATGCACAAAATAGTGCACTGTCATTTCTCTGTCTCTGGGTTATATATTCTCTCAACAAACGAGTGCATGCACATTCTGACAATCAATCACTGCAACTGCAAATTCTCTCACAGACGTGTGCTTAGTTTGTGGGTGTCTGTAGCACATCAGTAGTAGTCATCAGTAGTAAGCAATAACTTCCTAATTTGGTTTTTATGTCATACTGCCTCACTATTATGTCCCTTTTTAGGTTTGGAAATCTTTTACCTTATTAAATCATACTGTTTTAAGTAAGGAATAAAACACAATGGGGCGTGCTGTTATAGAAAAATAATCAACAGCTGAGTGGTTGAAGCTGATTATTTTCCAATAACAGCACAAAGTTGCAAAGTGTTTTATTCCCCTTATGCTGCAGCAATCTGGCAATGCTAACAATAGTTTTTTTTTTTTTTTTTAAATGTAGTATTTATTAATGATATTTTATTAATTTCTTGGTACATTTAATTTTATGGAATGTCCACAAAACAAGTTAGTTCTTGTTATCACTTACATTATGAAGTTAATAAGCAGCTTGTCATGTTACTGAGAAAGCCTGCTGTCCTAAAGACTTTCCTGTGTTGGAAAACTTACTCCTGTGTTTGTTAAATTTACAGCTTTACCTCTGACACTGGAGACTCCTTCTAAAAAATATAAAAAAAACCCAAAAATGACACGTCCTTTAATCCATTTATGTGGAGGAATTGTAAGTTGTTACTGTACAAATGATAACGTATTAGTACGAGCGCATTAATATAAACATGTGAATTGTCAGACATAACTCAGTGGTGTGCTGTTATAAAAATTAATCACCATCTTCTGACCAGTCAGATTTCAAAAGTGATTCAACAGTGGTATAAATGGTTATAATGTCCTTATGGTACCCCAGTTTAGATAAATAATTTGATCTAAAATGTCAATATTTCAATTCTTCAGAGCAATATCAAATAAGAAAATGGATTCAAATGTTGAGAGAAACACACAAACACATGTCCACTCATCTACATCTGTGCACACACACACACACACACACACACACACACACACACACACACACACACACACACACACACACACACCTTAACCCTGTCGCCCCTCCATCTGCCTCACCATCTCACCTTACATCCCTGATGGAGAGCTCTCTCAGTCTGGCTGATTTCAGGATATGGAGAATGCCCTGATCTAATGCACACTTTCCACTCATCTTCTGTCACAACCTGCAGGAGACAGAAAACATCTATTTGCTCTCAGAAATGTTTCATCATAGATCAGTAAATGAATTGTTCACTGTGGTGGCACGCAGAAGGGGATTGTGGACTAAAAGCATAAATACACAATGCTATAAAAAAATAAAAACAATTCTACAAGCCTCAGTGGTAAATGACAGGTATGTATGCAGCAGGTGGACACATGATTTATGTGGAAGATCATTTTACCCCCTCTCCCAGTTTCCCATGTCCCAGTGGACGCTGCCGTCCATTAAAGATGACATCACACAGCTGCTAGAACAGCCATGTGCAGCTGTGGCCCATAAGAGAAGCTCAGCTAAACCCTAATCCCCCATATGACCTCAACTCACTCTCTCGTTTTCTCTTTCTCTCTCTCCCTCTCTCACACACACACACACACACATACAGACACACACAAACAGCATAGTCAAGACAAAGGGGACGCAAATTACACTGTACATGTAACATTGTTCACAGAATATCCAAGTGTGATTTTCTGTGGCTTGAATATTTCACATGCACATAAGGACACACACTGATACTTACAGTACACTGGTATAGCACAGTCCTAAAGAGAGAGGTGTTAGAATTGATTCCATTTTCTTGCATTTGCATTGTATACTGTATGGTTCATTTGTTGAAACTGAAAAATCATTACCCCCCACCCCCCACCCCCCACTTTCAACACAAACAGATCTTTGTAGCATCAGGAAAAAAAGGATAAATCCTTGTCCATCCAGCACACGCTTCTTTAGGCCAAAAATGGTTCTTCTATAGCAATAATCTACAATCTTATTCTTGCACCTTTATTTTAAGTGTGCAATTTATCAAGCAAATACATTTCAATGTAATCACATAATGATTACAGAGAGTTAAGTTTCAGAGACTATTTTCTTGTTTTCAAATTAAATTAAATGTTATCCAACCCCCCAACCACTCCAGAAGAACCCCATTTGCCCCTGACAGGTGTTCTTCTCTAAGCCAGGAAACTCTGAGGGACAGCAGCAACTGTTACACCCACCTGTTTTTTTTTTTTTATGTTCATTCGTTTTTTTGACGTATACATCGTCGACCTTGCTTATTTCCACCCTAATGTCACGCCAGTGCTTTGGAGTAGAATAGAACTGTAAACTAACTGTGCATAACCAAAGACTTTTCTTTGTTTAACACACAGTGTGATCTGACATCCCGTCTTTAGCTTTCATATCATGTCATGGTATCTGATGAGCCACCTGAACTCTTTAGTTCTCGTTGTAGAAATACAATGACAATAAATGCTATCTATCTATCTATCTATCTATCTATCTATCTATCTATCTATCTATCTATCTATCTATCTATCTATCTATCTATCTATCTATCTATCTATCTATCTATCTATCTATCTATCTATCTATCTATCTAATTAAAAAAAAAATGAATGCAGATGAAAGCAGAGGGAAAAAACAGATATAAAGCAGCCAAAAAGATAAGCAACACAAAAATACTAAATGATTTAATAGTGAGTCAGACTTGTTTTCTTCTCAACAGAATCTTTATAATATATGTTACTCAGGTGTGGCAAAGCTCCATTTTCATTCATTACTATTTCTGCATTGCTTAGATATTCCCAGAGCTGCACAGTTCTTTGATGGACCTGGCCTGTTTAATTATGACACAGTACACCACTCTCACCAAGCAGAAACCTCAGACGTCTGGAAGCTTTGGAGCTGAGGACAGGAGAACGCTCTTTACTAGTGGCATGATTGCCTTTTTTAAAATGCTGAAGAGAGAATATGGAAGACAATGCAAGTTACTGAATTCCTATTTTTCAACATATATAGAAACATGCATGCAGTGACAGCTGGTCATGATATTTTACATGATATTTTACATGATATTGGGGGGGGGGGGTGAAAAACATCAGTAACTATCAGTAACTTACTATTATGAAATCATTTGGAGCCTTTTAAGATGGAGTCTCATCATAAGTATAGTTCACATACACATAGATTAATGTGTTTCAAGTCTGCAATCATGCCAAATAGCAAGAATTATCAACAGAAAAGCTGCGCTTGCCGTTAACCAACTCTTTCTTTCAAACCACATAAAACTTATGGTTCTGTCATTTGTCCCTTTGAGTGATTTGTATTTTGATTGCATAATGTTTGCTTCATCTATTTACTTCTAGTTTCTCTTCCAAAGGCATTTTTAAAAAAAAAAGAAAAACAGCAGTTGAGAAAAGAACCACCTCGTTCACGTTTATAATACCCGCTATTGCATTTCACAGGCACCTTCTCAATCACAGCTGATGATATTTCAAAGGTGTGTCAGCAAAGTGGCCTTAAATAACTTTGCCCCAATGCACAGGAAATCTACAGGATGTTTAACCAAATGTAATCACTCGTTATGACTGTATATGATAGTGTGAATCTATTTAGTGGTGATGTTCTTAGTTCCTCAATAATCCACTTTAAGTCATTTATTTACAGCAAATAAGACAACCTGGATACCTTAATGACCTTAATATTATCCTGATAGAAAGCGAGGGCCATTTTTCCAGCACGCCCTGCACGAGTGTTGACTAAAGTTGCTAGTTTTTAGACAAATGGCACATCAGTACTTACCACTGCACGTCAATGAGACACAGAGCAATCAGGTGCTGTAGGTTTCTGTAGAGGAAAGAGGATACCACAACTGAGTTCCAAAGGAGCAGAATTGAAAGCACATTGCTGTAATTTGGCACACTCTTTCAAATGGAAACAATCCCTAAGTCCGTTTTTGTTTCGGACCCACAATAGCTGCCTTCAAGGTTTAAGATTTATTAGTATTTTTATTATTAAGGTGTAAATCTTTTTTATAGTAGTCATCTATCTCAATAAATGGTACTGGAGTAAACTTTGATTCGATAGCACGAAAAGACGTAATTTTTTAACATGTGTAAAACACTAATTTACACATACATTCAGACTTAGAGAAAAAGTCAGGTTTTTGTCCCCTAGAAGTCTCCTATGGAAAGGCATCCAGCTGACAGATTTGAAAAAGTGTGAAAGCAACAATCCCGATATTTCTTAATTGTGTGATTTTTCTTCTCCTGTCTTGGGATTGGAAAGCTCTGCCCTATACATTACCTACAATATTACATATAATGAGGGGCTGTTGCAGAATTATATTTAACAGCAACATATCTTTTCACGAGCCCAGGGGTGAGCAAATAAATAAATAAATAAATAAAAATTCATGAATTAAATCTACAGAGGGAAATAAAACCTCTTTCTTGCTCACTCTTCATGCCTACATGTTCATGTGTTTTCAATAATTGAGCATCCAGCAATGTGCATAAACAAATCCTGAAAAACACTTGACATTTCATTACTACAGAAAAGAGCAATGTTTTTGTTCTCTCTTTATATGCTCTAAATAACACATGAGAAAACTCCCTAGCCTTCAGTTCATCACAGAAGAGAACACCTCACGCATCAATCATGGTGCTGGCAGTGCCGACGCTGCACACTGAGCTCTGGCTGTGTAAACCACAGCTCATTGATGCCAGATCTGGCAGGGGAGCACTAGAGCAGCGCCAACATGTGGTTCTGATCGAGGTAGAACTGATATGAATTACACACCCTCTCATCTCCCTTTTTGGAAAGGGTCAAAGGCTAGGACCTATCATGGATTTTTGTAATGAACTCTAATTGAGGATTAGAGTAGTTTGATCTAAGGGCAATAGCCTTGTTCCAAATCCCACAGCTCAGTGAATAACTCTATATGATAGACTTCTCTACATCAAGATTTTTGAGGTAGATTGCATTGGTTAATATTCATTATACCGCACTGCTGTTGAATTCTTGATTCTGATTGGTTAGAAGGTGTTGATTACATTTCTGTAACAGCATGGCTCAGACTCGTAGGTTTGTATTAACCTGTGCTTCTTCTAATATGTTATCGTTTCTATAGTTACAACTTATACTTGTTATGGTATGACTTGTATGGTAGGCCACATGAAAGGATTAAAGAATGTGAGTAATTGTTGATATGGTTGTTAAGTTTTCTGTGAGATGTTTATTTAGTGTTTTTGGAAGGAGTTTCCAGGGTCAGTGTTTTATAACAATCAGAGGTAAAGCTTTTCCATAAAGTTTTTCCAACGCAGGAAAGTCTTCAGCATGACAGGTTTGCAGTTTCTCTGTAACACGATAAGCTGAATTTTTCCTGCAAGAGGAAGAAAAAAAAAAGAGAGGCTGGTGAGGGAATGACTGTGTGACGTGGCATTTTTAATAGAAAAAATATTAATCCTGACAAATTGCTGTGGTATAAGAGGAATAAAACACTTTGGGACATGCTGTTATTGAAAATGGCACATTGTTGAGGCACATCACACCACCCTGTCAATGATCACGTTCCTATAACAGCACGCCCTATATTGCCGTAGCAGTAGAAACAACACCTACTCATTAATGATTTGTGACATGTCTTTTAAAATACAACCTCAGTGATTCATGCTGCATTGTGCACCTTCTAAAACATCTGTTTCAGTTTGTTTTGAGGTTTGCGCTGTAGTCATTTTCTTTCCTGATGTAAACTGTTCAGCTACATTTGATTATTGTCTTTCATCACCAAGTACTTGGTTTGAATATTTGTCAGAAAATAAGGTTTTCTCTAAAAATTGCTAAGTAACAGCCCAATTGTTTCCATGGAATTACAACAGCAGTCTAAATTTTGTCTATGCCTCACATTTCCAAGCTACCTGTATCAAATTACACATTCTATTGTAATAGTACATTCTGTCTTTTCCCTGTATTACGTTCCTGACCCCTTGTGTGCACACATAACCCCCCTGTAATGGTGGAGCTGCCAGCATGCATCTAGAATACTCTTGCAGCGCAACTAACAGAGAGAGAGAACTCAACTCCAGACGAGAGCACCTCCCGCTTGGCAGGCAGGGTGAGCTCACCCATCCTATTTCTTCACTCTTACCCACTCTGGCACCAGTACACACAGGGGGTGAGAAATGTAGACACCTCAACCGTGCTTGTTATGGCAAAGGCTCACTAACCTCTATATACAAAGGCAGTTCTTTAAGTGGCAGGTGGTCTACTTCACTGACTGCTTTCTTCCAAACTCTCCAAGCAGTTCAGTATTGGTTTTGCATTTTATTCTTTCTTATGTAGCAGCATTGAATCAAAAACCTTACCAGGCACAGGTTTTGGCCTAGCAGACACATTGAGAAAGCTTGAGGAGAAATCCAGACTTCTCAAGTTAGCATGAGTTGAACAGACATCTGAATCTAAACCATCTCCCTCCTGCTGCTCACACACCTGAAGTTGTCTCTAGGAAAAAGAGATGGTATTTGTTCTTTCTACCTTTTTTGGACATGGACTATTGAATCTGTCAGAGAAGGCTAGATCCATTGTTTGTCTTCCATTCAAACCCTTCTAAATTTTCTTGTCAGAGGTTCAGTAAAGTCGAATAGCTGGCTGAAGCAATGAGGAATGAATCTATCCAAAGAAATGATTAGCAAATAATATTAAAATAAAGTTGTTCAGACCATGGTGCACTGTATAAAGTGTTTGTTATATGAGCTTTCAGTTACTCTACCTGGATGAGTGATCGAGGAGTGATTAGCTACAACATTAATCTTTCAACTAACACTTGAAAAAGTACTAGACTTAGCTGAGGTTAATATGATGTACATTTGGCTAAATTATGAATTCTTAAGTTTTGTCCAAAGACATGAAAACTTACAGCAAGATCTGTCTGAAAGGAACTAAAGAATCAAACCTGCTGCCACAGTTTAACAACAGATCGCTCTACTTAACTTTCCAAAAAAGTTTGCAAATGCACTGTCCAAACAGATATCACTGTGAATATAAGAAAACATATATCTACACAAAGGGTTTTCCAAAATAGGTTTATACCATCTTCCACCCTGGCTTTCATTTTCTGGCCCCAGGAGAAGGGTGTGTGTGCATGTGTGTGTACCTGGAAGTCCATGCAGACCGTCACATGGTTCTGATTTAGGTGGAAAATCAAACCCAGTTGTGTGCAGGCACTGATTTAACCAAAATAGGCACTTTAATCATTTTTATGGACAGTGGGAGTTTACAGCATTTGTATTTATTTATGTACTAGAGACCTAGGAGAGGAAGTAAATCGCCACGGAGGGGAGAGGAGAATGTGATGTGAACCATAAACCCGAATTAAGATAAACCCTAACATTGACCAGCCTTCCCATTTCAGTTATAAACTTGCCATTAGTTTTGAATGATCACACAGTCTGTACTAGGTGGCAAGTGATGCTGCATTAGGCCTGTGGGTACAGACAGGGATTTGACAGTTCCCCTCATTAATATGTAATTTGACTTTGTTTAGACTGATGATAAGGCTTCATTAGCCCCATTTATTAAACACTAATTAGGGCAGCAGACAAGGGCCAGATGTTAGCACGTTTTACTCACCCTCCAGCTGACAGGACAATAAAAAGGACACCTTTGTCACCTGATGGTGTGTTATTGGAAATGAAGAGTCTTCCATTTCTTTCTCTCCCTTTAAGACACACATAGTTTTTCTGTTTTATAGGCTGTCCTCTGACCATTTTGAAATAGCAATACGCAGGATTTTAGAGGTTGAATCTGAAACAGGCCAGGTCTCCAAGCTGTAAACCTGAGTTGGGAATGTTGTTTTTGTTTCCTTGGCTTTGGCTGCTCCGTGGAGAGCTCCCAGAGAATTGATCACATCTGAGTCACTGCCTCCGCCTGGTTACATTGTGTTTCTGTTTGTCTCCCTGCTTGCTCGTTCATCTAAACAGCTACATCTAACCCCTTCCCCTGCATGCAAACCCTCACTTATTCACTCACTCTCTGTATCTCTGAAGCCGGCACTGCTGAATCACTGCAAAAGCATACAATTACTTTCCCTCATAATATCAACTAAAACAGACCAATCAACAGACCAACAATGCCATCAATAATCTCAAACAGCAGCCAGTGGATCACATGTCTGTACTAAACATGATATGTTGATAGAGACAGGGGTTAAAGGGCAGAAGCAGACAATAAGACAGTATGTTTAAAGAGTTAAGAACTGATCAGGCAGTCTAGAGAGAAGGGAGGTGGCAGCAGTAGAAACGTGACAGTAGGTGAGGAGAAAAACAAGTGGCAGTCCACGTATTGTGTTTATAGCTGTTGATTAGTTCATCAGACCTGATAATGATGCCAGCTGGTAAGGACACGTGAGTGGGTTGACTGAGAGCTAAAGTAGGGGGAATTATCATACATAAATATCTGCAGACAACATAGAATGCTAAACACACATGGTTCAGATGTTTTTGCATGAGAATAAGCATAAATAATTAAGACACATAATGGGGTCACTGATTAGAATTAGCTGCTGATTTTTCCACTAATAAAGACGTTTCTGCTCATACAGTCAACACATACACACCTCATCTTATTGAATTAAAAAAACCCATCTCTCACCTCACCATCTCCATGTATTAAATACATTCATACTCCACTTCGCTATGTGAATACAGTCACAGGTATCACAAGTAGCGGTCATTTAGCAAAAGATTTCTGAAGTACTGTATTGTGCATTTTGAGTGTTGCCTGACGGTGACAGATTGATCAGCTATATTGCCTTAGTGCATTTCATCAATCTGTTTCTGAGAAGATTTTTAAGCCATAAAATTTGTATACAATCAATTGAGTTCAATAAAAAAAAAAAATCTAATCAGCAATTTAAAGCCAGCACCGATTACGTTCATGTGCTGCTTTCAAAACTGGATTCCTTTCTACGTTTCTGGTGGAATGGCTGCTAGTTAGTGCAGATGATAATAGAATTTGTCTATGAAGATGTATAGGCAACTAACTAGCTATTGCTAAAAATCATAACACTGTATTTGTGTCTTTGGATTAGAAAAAACTAAAGAAACCCCTCAACTTGGAATTTCTACAAGGGAGATCAGGAAGGTGTCCATAACCCCATGTTCAGCGTATGACATCATATCAACATGACAACTCACACTGTAAAGTAACACTTCCCTACTTTTAAATGAGATTATAGTAGTATTTGCTTTAGATCAATCAGCACAGAGATATTTCATGGTTAATTCAATAACACTGACCTTACAGTTTGCTGTTTTGAGAAGGTAAATACATCATGCACTTTGAAGGTTGCTTAGATCACAAACATTAGCTGGTGAGCTTGCTAGACAAGCTTTAATGTCCAGCTTTGTAGCTTGAATATGCCGATAAAATTTTCTTACCGCAGTTATATTTTCTTTGACAAGGTGAAAATTGGTGTTTCCGGACAAGTCAGCTAGTTGATTCGGCTCTTTGAATCTCCCTTTAAGGTGAGCGTTGGGACCTGACCATAGACTGTATCCACACAACATCTACGGAGCTGACTCACAGATTTGAAATCGTTTGAGTGACTGTACATCCAAGAAATAGCCTTTGTGAATTCATATTGGAGTGTCTGTGGAAATTTCTCAGTGTAAAGGAAATCATTTGATTTTGCAAATGTAGTGAGGCCAAATCTAAAGTTGCCAGAAAAATTACCCGTAATGTCAAAATATTCCCAAAACATATTTAATTACAGTATACACTGATTCTATTTTATTACTATACACCACTGCTTTCCATACCACTGTATGGAAAGAACATGGTAATTTTTGTGCAGACTCAATAACTAGGAAAAGAAATCTGGGTTAATACAGGCAGATACCACCGATAAGCCAAAGAGAGAGTATAACAACAAAATAAAATAAAGGAACTTATATTTCCATAAATCATTTCAGCTTGTGGCCATCTCTAGTGGGTTATTACATCTTTGGGTAGGAAAAATTGAGCTCAAGCTTTTTCCAGAACAGAGAGACACGTGGCAACTGCAAAGAAAATGAATGAGTAAAGAAAGACCTGTCTCAAAATGACAGATAGAAAGAGAAATATTTGGATTAGTTGTACAGCTGTACCTGTAAGAGTATATAGAGTGCTACAGTGTGACATGCTTATTTTTACAGAAACAAAAGTCAGTGGAGAAGAGCCTTGTGACTCCTGCTGTCCTGATCCTCCACAGCTCTGATACCTACAGCTTAATTCAGTTCATTCAGCAGTGGGAAGGAGAGTGGCAGCATGGTGGCCGTTAGCCAAGCCTGCTAACTGTGCAGCCAGGGACTGCAGAGCCGCCACTCAGCCAGACTGTGGTGAATTTAACACACTAATCAGAAACATTATGTTCTTGGGGAGCAAGCAGGAGATTGGCAGATGGCTAAGAGCATTAGAGAGATACCTGCCAAACGTCAGCCCGCTCGCCCTTCCTGCTGTGTTTGTCTTTGTGCAGAGAGCAGACCTGCTCTCCTGGTGTATACGTGACATATGGCAGGGTAGATATTGACTGGTATTCTTTATACTTCTGGTGTAATCTTATAATTAATCACAAACATAAACATACCCCCACTAGGGTAATAAGATAATGTTGCTGAAAAGTCTCGAAGCTTTCTGTTCTACTGTCATTCATCAGTCTTCAACAGCTTCAAGGCATTCAAATACAGGTCTGTAAGGTTTATAGTTAGGGTATTGTAACCACTACTACTTCATATTAGTGTGAACATTATTGGGCAGGCTTTCATTAAAAATAATCTGAAATCATGAAAAATCCATGACCTTGTTCGTAATGTTCATCAGTATGAATCACTTCAGTAATCTTTCCTCAAAATGCAATGAATGTAATGACCTTTGCTCCACTCTAATCATCTGCTGATTGAGTGAGGCAAATGTTGCCATGAAAATACAGGCAGGGAAAATACTTTATTCATTCTTCTTCAGTAACTGCTTTATCCTAATCAGGGTCATGGTGGACCCAGAGCCTGTCCCACTGGGTGGGATGTGGGAATAATCCTGGATGGGATTTCAGTCCATTGCAGGGCACCATGCACTCATACATTCACAAACTCGTTCACACCTAGGGACAATTTAAAGTAGCTATCCACCTATCGGCATGTTTTTGGGAGGTGGGAAGAAACCAGAGAGCCTAGAGGAAAGTTCACACTGGCAGTAACGGAGCTCAAAATCAAACCAGGGACCCTGGGGTTGTGAGGCATTAATCCTAACCCCACTGTGCCGTCACGCCCCTGGGAAAAATAATACGAAACAATAATATCATAACGTTTCACCTTCACCACCCTCAGCTATGATCAAGCAAAAATGCTGAGCCTGTAAGGAAGATTGATTTCCATATCATATTGTCTTTAAAGACTATAGATTAGTAAGGCTAGAGGTTTTAAACAATACTTTATAAAATGCATCACTGGGTCATTTGTAAAAAATTTCACTGCAGTTATGTATTTGTTGTTTGTGTTTTTAAATACAAGGCCAGTATCTTGCAGGGAGAAAAAGCTTCATCATTTAAACAACTCAAGAGAGAAGAATAGCTTGTTGGGAGACAAAGAGCTGTTAAAGACTTTTGCTGAAGAAGGACCTACTCTAAAGTTACAGATCCCTTCACCCAGTTACTGCATGAGGCCTGGTGGATGTTCCTGGAAACACTGCACTTTTCTTTGCTTCTGTATTGAACCACAAGAAGTCCAACAGTCAGGCCCCTTAACCAGACCTGCTTTCTCTTCATGTTCTCGTCCTCTTTCTTTCACACATTAATATATGCAAGAATGCAATAGGGAAATGGGAAAACATGTAGAGGAGGCAGAGTGGTAGAATAAATCTGTCATTGTGAAGAGAGGCTACAGGCTTTTTCCCCATTTACCAAACTTCTGATATCAGCTGCATCTCACAAGTCATGTGAATGAGAATAGTAAACACACACACACACACACACACACACACACACACACACACTATTTTATTACTAAATATTAGAGAAATGGGTCCATTAAGGTCACAAGATCAGAGAAGGTTTTGTGTGAAGGTTATGTGAGACAATCTAACAGTTATAAAGCTTTGTGAGTAAATTTTGCTCCGATGTTTATTATTTAATAGATTTTGATTAAAAAAACATTGCGATTGCCAAGCAACACAAAGACATTTTTTGTAGAAACATTAACACAATAAAGCAAAAAAAAGTAGTGATGGCGCAATCTAGATGAACGTTTATTGAGCGCTATATTCATTTGGACAGTGAATAAGCACAGTGTTGACATGATCCCACTAGTCTTCAGCAGTAGCGGACTGTAGATCTCTCTTCACCATCACACAGTCTAGTCATGCACTGGTTTCCATTTCAAATAGAACGGTTATCATTCCCAGCCATCAAAATACTACCCAAGTCAAAATGGCGTGTGCCACCTACACAAACATTTGACCTTTAAACAGAACCGCCTGCATACGTAAAAACCAAAATGACTGCAGATGAATGGTGGGCTTGCTCACTTTTGGGTGAGAGGACTGTGATACTCAGGAAAAGGTTGTTTGCCATATTAAAAATCATGTTTACAATGCTTTGACAGTTTCCTAAATGTACTAATGGCCTACTAAATCAGAAAACGTATTCTGTCTGCCAAAGTTTACCTTGTTATACAATTATGATAGTTGACAAAAGTTGCATGCTCCCTTCTAAAGTACAAGATGGATCATATGTACAGGTAATAATAACAATAACAATAATAACAACAGCAGCACATTTCAAGTGCGTCAGAATAGTAAAATAACTCCCTTATGTAAGTCCATAGTACGCAGTTTCAGGATAATTTCCTGTAGCATATCTCCCCCTGCTGGCCATGACATATCAAAACATGTAAGATTTATAACTAGTACCTCTACAAATTCTGAGTACATACTGGATAGGTGGTTGTGCTTTACAAATATATTACAAGGTATCATGATTTTATCTGACATTCATTCTTCACTCAGATAGAACCTTACAATACAAAGGTTATGAAATTACAAATCATAGCAACCACCATAATTTTCCTACTGAAGCATACATACTGTATAAAACATTAATACAGACATTTTCTACAGTTTTCACATTATATTCTCAAATATTCTTATTGCACATACTGTGTAAAACATGCTGATGTTTTACAAGCCGACAGATCCTTTATTTACCACTTGCTGTTGCCTGTAGTCATTAGATGTTGTTTTTCCTACTTTAACATCCATCCATTTACTTTGTATTTGTGAGTGATGGTGCTTTTAGTCCTTTCACAGGCAGTTTCTTTTTTTAAAATGTTTATTTCAGGGACTCAGTTTTCTCTGTCTATTTTCTTCTGCTTGTCCTCTTATAGATTTCAAACTGGTAGTGTCAGGGTCTGCTTTTGAGCGTACTGGAATAGACAGGTCTCCCAGAGTTCTGCTCTTACTGAAGTGAATGCCTCGAGCTTGACCCATCTCTGTTGGTTTTATATGAAGCAACCATCAATTTTAGTCAGATACCATTGAAATGTGCATCATTTATGTACCTGAACATATTCTATTTACTTTTTTTTAAAACTTTTGCCTACCTTAATGGCGGAGTGGATGAAGTCCCAGGCAGCAGAGATTGAACTGAGCCATACCCAGAACTCTGATCAGCATCACACACTGATGAATAAGACAGAGTTTCCTTCATAAGCATTAGGAAATCGGAGTTTAAATTGACATTTTTGAATTTAAAGCAAAATTGCAGAATGATACATTTTATGTAGGAGTACTTTAGCCATTATTCATTATTCTACAATACTTCTAGATGAGATGATGCCCTGTCCTGGAGAGCAACTTTAGGGTTTAACATCATACCTCATTTATCCTTAAAACTTGTCAGCTAATGACCAATGCATTCACTGACTGAATTTGGAGTGTAAATATGGGGGGAAAAAGCAAATCTCTGTGGTCTTTCAGTACCCCAGTTGTGGCCTAAGGTCTTCTGAAACTTATGACTCATGGCAGTCCAAAACAAATCCATAAAATAAGACAATTAAAATTAGTCATTTGATTAGGACAAACTAAACACTGCAGTATACCACTGTACATCAGTATGTTCGTTTTCTTGATAAAAATGAAGCATTTTTAAAAACTTACTGTTAGGTGGAAGCCAGCTCATGCTGCCGTATTTCTTAGCGTCTTTTCTCTGTGAGGTTTGATTGCTTACAATGGAGTATTTCCTCTCAACTGTCTCACAGATTTTTTTGTCTAACTGAAAAGGACAGTCTTTGTTATTTGACACTAGTTGTTCAATCTTTCTCATCAGTTCAGAGACTTGTACATCTTCTTTCTTCCCTGTAGTATCAAGAACATGGTATCTGTTCCCACATTTTTCTATGAGCCACTGCAGGGCATCCCCTTCACTCTCAATATGCTGTTCTATGTCTATGTCTTCTATCCAGCCTCTAGTGGTGAACAGCACTATAGTGTGATTCCAGACGCAGTCACCAAGAAGTTGCAGATATTCTTCTGTAGTGCGTTTGTTCACCTCTTTGAAAGAAAAAGCTGCTCGCACAACCAGAAGGAATACAATAGGTGCAAACTTTGGAACAAAGAGTCTGAACACTCTGCACTATCTGCCAGTCAAGCACAGGCGTTTTCTCCAAAACATGGTCCCAATACCAGCCTGGAGTGTCTACTACAACAATCTGTCTTCCTGCTACCTGTTCAAGTTGCTGCACACTCTCTGGAGTCTTTCTTTTGGCAAATATGTTTTTGCCTAGGATAATGTTTACAATAGAGCTCTTTTCAGCTCTTTCATAACCAATTAGCACAATGCTGAGCTCAGGATATTTGAGGGAGGCCCCTGTAAGCAAACAAAAATGTTCATAAATGATTTCTAGATGCATTTATGTAAGGAATAAATCACAATGTGTGTGTGTGTGTGTGTGTGTGTGTGTGTGGGGTGTTATAGAAAAATGATGGTATGGTGTGTTGAGCCATGTTAAGAAACTAGAAAGCACAAAATTCCTCTGTCCCTAAGAATCTCTAATAATTATATTTACAGATATATTTAAAAATATTTACAGAATTCTTACTGATTTGCAACACCCCCATTCAGTCTGTATCTTTGTATTTTAGTATTGTGTTTATTTGATTTTAAGAGTGGAGACAAAAACTTACCCATTAGTAATCCTACTTTTTCCCCCCTCTTGTTCCTCTTGTGCCTTCAGTCTCCTCTTTCTAGCTTGGTCTTCTGCCACCTTCCTCTTCTTTTGGACTTCCTGTAACATCATTTGATCCATTTCAAAATGGCCACCACCATTACTAGCGACAACCTCATCAATCTTTTCAAGCAGTTCAGAAACCTGAGAGCGATCATCCTTTCTGTTGTTGTTGAAAACGTGATACCTGTTGTTACATTTCTGCACTAGCCACTGGAGAGCTTCCCCTTCACTCTCAATAAACTGCTCAATCGTTGTTTCTTCCAGAAAGTCCCCACATGTGAACAGCACCATGGTGTATCTCCAAACATTGTCACCAAAAAGCTGCAAGTGGCCCTCCATTGCCCTCCTGTTGTTTTCAGTGAATGATGTGTCTAAACGGACAAGCACAAGCAAAATGTGGGCGCCTGGTGGACACTGAGTTGCGCTAAGCACTATGTCCTGCTTGCAAAGCTCAGAAGTAAACTTGAGTGAGAGAATTCTCCATCGTCCTGGAGTATCCACTATGGTAATTTGCCTTCCTTGAACGTGTCCTTGACCCTTTGCACTCTTTGTGGTCCTCTTTAAAGGAAATTCTTCTCTTGCTAGAATTGTGTTTCCTGATGAGCTCTTTCCAGAATATTGATAGCCTGTCAGCAAAATTCTGATCTCAGAAATGTAGCTTGTGCCTCCTATAAAAAAAAAAAAAAATTAAATTTAAAAAAAAAAAAAAAAAAAAAAAAAAAAAAAAAAAAAAAAAAAAAAAAAAAAAAAAAAAAAAAAAAAAAAAAAAAAAAAAAAAAAAAAAAAAAAAAAAAAAAAAAAAAAAAAAAAAAAAAAAAAAAAAAAAAAAAAAAAAAAGTAAAATGGAATCAAAATAATTCTGTGTCACTGTGGTAGAGATTTTTAAATGTGAGATTTTCAGAAATCATATTGAAACACTAGGTAAAGCTGCCATAAAGCTGCAGTGTGTCAGATTTATTATTTAAAAATTAAGTCAGGGGCACGAAAAAAAAAAAAACCCTCTATAACAGCTATATTCATACTTTTTTTTTTTTTGTTAATGAGGCCCATTTCCCAGGTTTTTTGAGAACATGCACCCATAGCTAACCTTAGCCTAGTTAGCATCCTCTGGAGGCTCTGTGTTGTGTACTGATTCCACAGAATTAGTTATCAAAGCTTATATTACCATCAGAGCCAGCTAATTATAACTAAAACACAAGCTCAGTCACACTGATGCATACAATGAAATGTTTTATTCTCATGATATTCTTTAACACTGAGAAGATAATGGACATATATCAGTATATCTTCAGAGTTGTGAAGTCTTGAACCATAAAACATAACGCATGTTTCCCAAATCTCCAAATGCTACCGTTTACCTTTACTTTAAAAGATCAACGGTCATTGTAATCATGATATAATATTCTACTTACTCATTTTTGATCTCAGCATCTTTCTCTGATTCTGTGTTGTTAGCAGTCTTTGTTCTGCCCGTTTATCCTCTTCTTTCCTCCATTCCTGTACAAGATAGAACTTCCTGTCTATCTCACAGTGATTGCCCTTGTCTTCTTGCAACATGTCATCTATCTTCTCCAGTAGTTCTGTGACCTGAATGCTGTCACCACTGTTTCTGTCGTTGAGAACATGATATCTGTTTCCACATTTATGTGCAATCTGCTCGAAAGCCTGTCCTGCACTCTTAACACATTCTTCATGCTGATTGCCATAAGAGTATATTAATATTGCATGATCCCAAACCTCATGGCCAAGAAGCTCTGTGTGTTCCTCCATTGATCGAGTCATTTCCTTTGTGATCTCCTTCTCACCAATGACTAGAAGGATGGCATGAGGTCCAGGATCACACAGAAGCAGGCTGAGCATTATCTCTTGCTTATCACGCTCTGTGGTGTCGATCAGTGGAAGGCTGGACCATCGATTAGGTGTCACTACCAATGCTATTTTTCTACCAGCTATCTCTCCATCCCTCTTTATGCACTTGCTACTTCTCTGAGAGCTAAACATATCTCTCCCAAGAATGGTGTTTCCAGCTGAAGCAATGTCAGCATCACTGGGTCCAATTAGTATAATCCTCAGATCTGAGAAATACATGACATTTCTAGTCAGTTATGTAATCACGTGTCAAACCAGCGCAACATTAAAATACTATACAAAATGCCCACGTCAACCTAACCAGACTCCTTTTGTTACAGATCATGTCTTATAACAGAATAGGCTTTAAAAGATCCCTGTATTAGAGGGATTTGGAATGAATAGGTCAAACTAAGTTATAAGAATAAACAGTCAGATTCGGAGGTACTTTGCTGAAAATGGCTGTAATTCCTAAATGGTAAATGCCATATTTTTGTGGAACCTCTTAAAATAAAGCTGAAAGTCTACACTTCGATCACATCTTGATTGTTTTATTTCCAATCCATCGTGGTGGTGTATAAAGGCAAAATCACAAAAACTCTGTCGTTGTCCAAATACTTCCGGACCTGACTGTATAAGACATAAGAAATGTTACTTTATTGCTGCTTGCTTAGATAGCTTTGAATTCCCTACATGATCAGAGAAACAATGACGAAGGGCAATAGGTCAAGAACAAACTGTGAAGTTCACCTGATTGGTGAAGTGGGTCTCCCGCAAAAGCCATCTTCTGCTTTTAATTCACACTAGAAATGTAAGCAAACTCAGAAATTAAAGCTGAACAAAGTGGTCAGGATTGTTTTAGGCCATTTTCTCATTCTGAAGATATTGTATTTGTATGCAGTATCAAGCATACACAAGAAAAATATTTACATATGCATAAATTGTTATATATGAAGGAGAATCTAGGGTGTGTCTATAGTGTACCTAAGGAATAATTGCAGAGGTAGTAAAAACTGCCAGAGAAAAAGGATGACTCAGATAAACATTTTTCAGCAGTTCAAGGTAAGTGCTTCCAAGGTGCAACCAACTGATATTAACAAAATATGTTGTTACTCTTGACATTTATTACATGTTTTGAGAATTTATTTATAATATTTATTTTATCTCTTAAGATTCCTCACCTCATTGGTGCCATAGAAACAACTACTCATTTATGGAAGATGCAGTTTTAAAGACAAATATATTTTTTTAACGATTTAATTTCAGTAATATGCAGTTTTTCAACACTCACTTAATACATGCTTCTAGGAACAGGGGCTATGATTTCTTTCACAGTACCCAAAGCTCTAAATATTAACCAGGTAGACAGGTGGTACAAAAACCACACTACTGTGGTTAAATACACTAAAATACACTGAAATGTTTATCAGATTTTAGGCGTTAAGCAGGCAAGGCAACTGGAGCATTTTGCAAAACTTCAACAACATTTGAAATCACAGTAGATTTTCTTTTACTGTAATATTCCTCTATAGCACATGTACACACACACATTTTACTGCTTTCTTTGCTAGTATTTTAGTCTTTGTCATATATATTATTATAATTAAGAGAGTATACAGTGAAACTGTGCTGTAAAAGGAAGGAACATTCATTACCATGGTAATAGTTTATTCTTATATTGACAATGAATAAATAAACTGATGGTACCTAAAAGTTTCTTTAGTTTACTTTCCTGCTTAAACATGCACAACAATAATAAAAAAAAATGTAGTTTGTAAAAGTTAACACAATGCAAGCAATAATGATGAGGTATTTTATTATGTTCTTTCTTCCTTAATACCTAGAATCTGTCAGACATTTCAATAAATTGGCATAGTCCTTGCCATCTCTTTACACCTAAATAACCAGGGCTTCAGTCCTTCCTTCACTACTCTTAGCCATTTACTACCTAGAGCCTAGAGGACTGGGAAGAAAAAAAGGAAGGAAAAAAAAAAATCTTACCAATACAAGTACACTCAAGCCTGTATTATTCATAACAGTTTACCTAACAAAAACTTTTTTCAGCTCTTTATAGAAAGACAGTCTTGCTAAAAGGAGGGCATAGACTATGTGTTGATGGAACAGCTAGGATGAAATCTACTTTGCCTGGAGGGAAAATAGAGAATAGCTTTCACTTTCTGGTAGCAGAACATGACCCAGAAAATACTGTCTAACAGCATAATCTATCCTTTTTTCCCCCCCTCTTATCAAAAGCTAACCCAACCTTTCCACTGTGTTTTAATCTATACCCTTAAAAATCCTTGATTAACCTTGATTTACTTTACCTGTATCTTGATTTGCAGGACCCAACCTCCTAATGCACCGCTGTCAGAAATGAACTAAAGGAACATGATTTTGCATGTACACAAAACAGAATAGACTAAAACAAACCCTCCTCAGTGCACTCTGGTTTTGTCTATCAAATAAGCAATGTAAAACATTTTTTCAGTGAGAACTGCCATTGGTTTTCTGATAGAATGACATGTATTTTAAGGATGAAATGAATTATTGTGCAAGTTCCTGAGTTGAATGATGTATGAAGCACTTTGGAAAAAGTAAATTTGGATGTGACTAATGCTTGTTAGCAATTATAAAAACATCTAACTTGGAGCTGACAAAGTTTGCTGATGCTTAAAAAGAACAGGAGCACACCACTGACTGCACATTTCCATCGTTCACTGTTTTATTTCCCTCTGATATTATTTATATGGTCACAAAAATATTAAAATTGCATACTATTATATTTAATTATATAAACTGTACATAAAAGCGAAGGCACTATACACTGTAGAATCTGAGCAAGGAGATTTAATTCACCTCCAGTTCAGCAATATTTAATTAAATTCATGTTAACCACACACTCTTACATTACTCAGTCACACCCACACCTTTCAGCATCTGTATGATGACAGGGGCTTTTGTGATGGCATGTAGAGCAGGCTGTGAGTGACATTAGACAGGATCATTAGTACATTATTATCTCTGTAAATATTCATAGTCTACTGTACATGTACTGCAACAAAATCCCTGTTAAGTGTTTACACAAGTAAAAACAATGGTGAGCACTTTAAAGCTGAAACAGTCTGCTGACGTGATGTGGCCACTGCATTAATCAAATTATATTAGATCTTTTCTATTTTAGTTTTAGACTTCTGCTACATGGACATGTAGTGGAATGAACAAAAAAAAAAAAAAAAAAAAGCTGGAAAACACAAAACCTCCATCAAAGAAACATCACAGAAATTTACAGCTTTTTACAATTTAACCAACTGAAAAAAGGGAATAGAAAGAGAGATGCTCCAAGAGGCTGGCAAACCTCTGCTGATCTCTGTCCATATCCGTCACTCCTTTCTTTTCTTTTTATGTCCCTTTCCAGTGCACTCACACCAGCACATCCACATGTGTACATTTATAAAGTCCAGCTAAAAAGGGAGTGTGAGATGCACCACATGCATGTTCCATCTCTTTCAACGCTTCAGCAGCGATTATCGCCCCATCTGTACATCTTCATACTCTTAAACCCACTAGAACAATCCTTTGGCTTTCTTCAAATTCACCTGCTTCCATCCTGGCAAAGCTTCATACTCCATCCTTGTCATCTCCAGTGCGTTCTGTAAAAGCAACAGACACACAAAAACACAAACACATGGTATTTGAGGAAACATACTAAGCTGATTAGATACTTAAAAGGCCCATTGTGGAAAAATCAAGATATCCAAAGTTCTGCCAAACACCCACATACACATGTTTAAAACTGAAATACTAATGCCTGAAGAGGAAATTTCCCCCTTTTTGATTTAGCTTTATACACACCCTTTACCAGTTATTACGTATGCCTTATAGCTACACTCGCTGATGCTTTAATTAGCTACAATTACTATATAGGTGACTTGGTAGATGTGAATATAATAACAGCAGCCTCTGTTGCTATGCAGGCCTCCAACATTCATACTAGTGCAACACACATGCTAGTGTCAATGCTGTCATTTCCACTGATAGAGGGGGATGGATGGCCATTTTATATGAAACTGACTAATTTTACTGACAAAGTGCCCTACATGGTAAGCCCAGCTGATAAAAAGGCCTGTGAATGTAGCTACAAGGCATACCTAATGTGTAAGTAATTGCATATCTACAATAGAGCAGTACTAGTGTTTCAATACACAAGAGCCTGAGACGCATAAAACATGAGTTTGGACTGCGTTCTAAGTACAACTGGCCCAAAGTCGACTGTCTGCATTGTTCATGTTCCACAAACACTTCTTTATAGAAAAGCAAGGGCTCAGTTGTGCCTGGACACCTGAGATGTCAATTAAAAAACTGAAATGTGTACATGTTGGCTAGCTATGTACTATAGACCTATTCAAAGTTTCAGCATAATACCTGTGATAATACCATATAATACCACTTATAGTTTTAATAAGAGTTTTAACAGGAAATAAATATGCAGTTACTTACGGTATGCAGCTATGGCGTTTTATTTGTCATGCTGTAGTCAGAGGTACATGTTAAATGATTTTATTTCAGTGCAGCTCCTTTGTCACATCTGTGTTCACTTTGTGAGAAATCAGGTTGCTGACTAGTATTTGGCGTTATTCAATATTAATAGGTCATTTCTGCACCTGAAGTTATAGTGGTTAATAGCAGGGCTGGTACACATGTACTGAATAAATGGACATTACTGTACATTTACCAGTAAACATGTGGATAAACCCAGGAAGTCTCTCCTGATAAAATCTAATTAATCAGTTAAATGTGAGAAACACATGCATTAAATAAATAAAAAAGTGTGGCAGGTCAAAAACCCACACCAAGTCTATACAGAAGACACGTTTTGGTGAGAGTTGTGAAACAAGCAAGTGAACTTCTGGTTGACTGATTCCAAATACAAGCATTGCGTGAATGTGGGGAACACCAGCAGTCTGTAAAAACTCACCTTCCCATAGGCCCCTACACCCTAAGGGTGAAAGGAAAACGTAACCACAGTCAGATGAGAGACTATGCCACCATAAGAGACAGATGGCAGAGAAAGAATAAGGCAGGAAGAAAAGACTTCTTACAACAGGGTGAGGAAAGAGGATGGAGAGTAGATTATGAGAGGGCAAGAGAAAGACAGACCAGAATGAAACAAAAATAGCATCATAATATAATACGCATCTGGCAAACTTTTATCTTCAGTGAAGATGTGACAAGCTTAACCTTGCTGCCTACTACAATTTCCCATCAGATCTGCAAAACTCTAGACTCTATTGCTGCCCATTAGAGACAAACTGGGGTTGAAATGAGCTACCTTCTAATGTGAATGTACCCTTTAAGCATGCAGCGCTAAACCCTAGGATGAAGTCGGCTTCAAAATCTCTCTGGACAAAGATAAACCCTTTAAACCTGATTAGCAGTGTATGTTTTCGGAATTATCAAAATACAGGTTCTGAACAGAGGTTGGGATCTCACCTCAAAGTCTTCGTCTGACAGGTAGAGCTCGAGGTGCAGAGGGTCGACACCTTCTGGTAAAGGCCGGGCCATGAGATCAGCCAGTGGATAGGTGGTCTTACAGAGTCTGGCCAACACGTCTTCCACGAGTATGATCTGATTACATACTTCTGCTTCCTATAACATGGAATAAGGCAAAGAAGGGAAGTTAATGGTTTATTCATTTATGTATCTCTCATCCATCCATCCATCCATCCCATCCCATCCATTTTTATGGATATTTTCATCTTATCATTCTTACAAATTACATTCTTTGTGCAATTAAAGGTATCTTAAGCTGCATGGGTTTTTGGGCTCTGTGAGTGTGCTTGAGACTGTGCATTCTGAGTGTGTGTGAAGTGGAAAACCTTCTCTGTGATCTCAGCGATGTCCTCTCTGTGCTCCCAGCAGGGGAACATGTTCGTGAACGTAAGTGGCTCCAGTCCTGCATGAATCAGGTAGGCTTTTGGAGGCTTCTTCTCATTCTTCTCTGCACAGACACAAAAATACAGAGAGCAGAGAGTCAAAAGGGCACAAACATCTGTTTCAAACACATTCTGTTTCTGCAGTGCATTTATACAGATGGCTGTTCTTGAGGTTTGGATGTAATTTTCCTTTTCACATAGTTAAAATTTCAGCTGCTCTTTGGCTGTACAGATCCAGCAAACAAAATGCCCTGATGTACTGCTTAAGTGGACAGTCAGGGTGTACAGAATATACCCATTTTATTGCTGGCTATTCATGTGTTGATATAATGCATCATATTTCACATTTTAATGATCGGAAGGCTGCAAGTCCAAACCCCAGCACCGCCATGCTGTCCCAGCTGGGACATAGAGCCAGGCCCTTAACCCTCAACTGCTCAGATAAGTCACTCTGGATAAGGGCACCTACCAAATGCCATAAATATAAATAAATATATGGGGGAAGAAGCAGTACTGAAGTCATTGTCCCAATAATTAATCACCTTCTAATTTCTTATATATTTTCCAGTCATCACCATAATAAAATTGCAGTCAACAAACATCATCCAACCAACCTGAAGAACCTGAAGCAAATCTGCAAGGTATAAGGTATAATCATTCCCAAACAGTGTGCAAAGCTTACCCAAACAGACTTAGAGCTCTTACAGCAGAAAAAGATGCTTCTACCAAGTACTAGTCTGAACAGGACGAATACTTATGCAAACAGCATTTTTCAGTTTTTAACTTTTTTTTCCCATCATCATAATAAGCTACAGTCATTATAAACAGGTAAAAAGTATTAAATGTTTCATAAAATTACGTGGAATTACATTTCCCCCCCCACTCACTTTCACCATTTCAGTAAATATCTCTCTGCATCTTACCTCGGCAGTACTGGAGCACAGTTTCCATGGCACACTTCCTGTCTAAGTCCCATCGGATGCGGGCGGAGCCTGTGTTCTCACTGTCCTGAGACCACCAGCCCTGCCACAGGTACACCTCATGATGATTATCTACCAGAAACAGAGCTGTAACAGAAAGGCGAACAGAAATTATATTTCTGGACCAGTGTAAGTGTGCCTCATAGTTCCATGTTTATTTAGAGAAACAACATAAATCCAAATGTTTCTTTTACAGCTTTACAGGCTCACTTGTTTGATTTTGTTATATAGCTAGCTCCCTTGATAATACAATACTGCATGAACAGGAGAGAAATTGAACTGAAACAGACAAGCTAGACTAGACAAGCTACATTATAGTATAGTATAGCTGGAACATTTGTGGCAAAACAATGGAACTGTGGAACATCAGCAATGGGATTTTGCATCACAGTAACTGTGAAAATATTCATCACAAAGGTGAAGCAGAAGTTACAGAGTCCTCAAGTGAATCTGGCTGATTGTATACCGCCGTACATACAACAATGCATCTATGTTCCACTATGCAGAATAGGATTTAGGGGTTGTAAGTTTACATACACCTTGAAGAATCTGCAAAATGTTAATAATTAAAAAAAAAAGGGATCATAAAAATTGCTTTTTGTTTTTTATTTAGTACTGAATAAGCTATTTCACATAGCAGATGCTTATATATAGTCCACAAGAGAATATAATAACTGAATTTACACAAATGAACCAGTTCAAATGTTTACATACACTTTTATGTTTTGTGATAGCTGTTCATGAGTCCTTTCTTTGTTCTCAGCAGTTAAACTGCCCATAAACTGCATATTTGAGCCCTTTCCATCAGTGGCTTTATGATTTTGAGATCCATCATTTCACACTGAGGACAACTGAGGGACTCGTACACAACTATTACAAAAGGTGCAAACATTCACTGATGCTCAAGAAGGCAACACACTACTTTAAGAGGCAGGGGGATGTAAACTTTTGAACAGGATGATCCATGTAAATTGTTATTATTTTGCTCAAAGATCTTATTTTTTTCATTTAGTATTGCCCTTATGAAGCTACATAAGATATTTACGCTTCCCAGAAGACAAAATAACAATTTACACCGACCATCCTGTTCAAAATTTACGAAATCATAGCCTACCAATTTTTATGATCCCTCTTTTTTTTTTTTTTTTTTTTTTTTGAATTATTAAAATTTTAGAGATTCTGCAAAGCGTATGTAAACTTATGACCCCAACTGTACTGGTGCAGTTTACAGTATCCAAGCATGCCATTTTGACTAGTGTGTTCGGTGTGAGCACTGCACCTGGCTGAGGGACATTATACAGATCTTCCTGGTGGAAAGGCATCGAATTGACCAGATTCGGCTCTCTGGATGGAGAGATCAACTCCACAGCAACAAACTCCCCTGATGTACTGCTTAAGTGGTATAACCGCGGCGTAAAGTTAAACTTCCCCAAGTCTGAAACACAAATTACCATACACGTTAACTAGTATGTATATACACACACACACACACACACACACACACAGCTCTAAAATCTGACTCACCATGAATCATACAGTCATATGCCTTGCGGTCACGTCTCCCAAGAGCTTCCCAGAATCCTACTGGTTCAGTGCCTTCCTCACACTCCTGGATGGTCACTTTGCTACTGCTGTGAAGTCCCGCCTCTAGAGGACACCTGAAAATGAAGTGGCAACATGACTAATAGTGTGTGTGGTTAAACTGATCACTTTTTATGGACCAGCTCTCTCCATAATCAGAGAAATACATGATTTGATCAGGTGGCTTTGTGATTTAAAAAAAACAAAAACAAAAAAAACCAATGAAAAGGCACCTTATTTGAAAAGTTAAAAGAAGGATTACTGAAGATAAGAGCAGGGTTACTGTAGGGGGTAGCATTACTTAGCTACAGTAATACACAAGCAATCAAGAAACACACAAAGAACATAATTATACTTTATATTCATGCATCTTGTATCTTGACTGTATCCTGATAAGATTTTAAAAACACATATGATACTTGTAGCCAAATGCATCTCCAGTGGGCCAGACTGAAATCTGATAGTAATCTGTTAATACGCAAATCATTACATTCAAACATTATCTTGAAGGGTTTTTCTACATTTTTCAGTTATTTTTATGAATAAGGTAAGGTATTTCCTGCCCTTATTAACTTGCTAATGTTTTTTTCCCCACAGCACCAACATTTGGGTCACCTATTGGGAGGGGCTTTGGTTTTGGTTGTGAGATCGATATAGTTAAACTTGTGCAACATGCGGCTGAAACACACCTGAGACCACCCGCTGAAGCGGTTGGGAATCGATCAGATGTAAATCTGTTGCAAACTGAGTGCATTTACATATTCATCTCTATCCAGATATAATCCTGATACTCAATATGCATGTAACAACTAAGTGTAAACATGGTGAAAGATAATATTATCAGTGTGTGTGTGTTCTTTATGAGGTGTGTTCACTCACTGCTCTTTGATCTTGTTAGCAGCAGTGTGGCCCACGTCCTGTGTGTGTGCTTGGGCCTTGCAGCCGTGCCACAGGTACATGCTGGCTTTGGGGATGTTGAGCAGAATCATGGAGGTGCGAGAGCGTAGGCTGCTGCAGTGACACACCACCTCCAGCAGGTGGCCCTCTACTGGCTTCTCTCCTCTCACACAGTACAACCTCCAGTCATCTGCACACCATGGGAATAAAATTAGCAGGACTCTCAGGATTTTGTTGCAAAAAATGAGAGAAATTACATAAGAGACAATGAAGGTTTCATATGCAAGAAAGTAAATGAATGAAAACTGAAAACAGAGTTTCTTAAAAAGCATTGTGTAGGATTCTAAGACAAATGAAAATTATGGGCAAAAAAAAAACTAATCTGAAAAACTTCACTCTAGTTTAACAAGGAATTTTAGTGTTTGCAATGTTTTCTTTTATCTACTGTATTTTCTTTTGCGTAGTGTAAAAGCAAGCCACTGGAGCTTGGTGACATGATATCTACTGCAACACAAGCTGCTCTAAACCCCCATTGTAAATGACACTATCTGCATCACACAGCATTTTCCTGTTTTTCCATTTTCTGTACACACTAGTCATGACTGACAGGCAGGAAATAGGAATTTTATATGGAGTCAGAAAATATTTTGTAATACTCAGTAACCCTGAGGCTTCAGAATCCTCCCCTTCTACTCAGAACACACACACATATGCACTCAATTGCCAGTTTATTAGGAACACCTATCTTGTATTTACTGTTAGCCGCCCCTTTTTTCAGGTAAACCTACATAGGTGACTTTGCAGGTATCCAATTACTGACTGTAGCTCTGGACAAATTGTCAGCCCCTCTTCACCACAACCATCTACAATAACAGACCACCATATGACCACCACTAACCACGAATTTGTGTGGTGGATCATTCTCAGCACAGCAGTGACTCTGACATGGTAGTGTGTACGGCACTGGTACAAAGGGTTTTCAAACGCTGTGCGTAATAAATAAATAAATACATAAAGTAACATCTGAGTGTATGTCACAATAACAGTTTACATCATGGTACAATGCCCCTTAAATTTCTAAAGGACAATCTTTCTTGACTAATATTTCTAGTATTTCTTTAGTTCCCTGTTGAACATATATCAAAACCAAAGTGGACTTCATATACTGACCTTCTCTAGAGGAATCTCTAGAGGAATATGCAAAACTTATATATACAAAGGCCAGATCAACCATCATACCACTCGTACTAATGTATCATCAAAAGACATGCAGGCTAACACAGACATCAAGACTATAGCATACTCTGTGTATTCTCTTCTTCCTCTTCTCTCTTTCCTGCATGAATCATCATCCCTCCATTAAAACACTGTAGGAAACAGGGGGGTTCCTTCCCCTGCTGCACCTGGATCTGAAACACACAGAGCTACGTTATAGCACAATAACAGAGGTTGAATACTCCAGTTTGTGACGTGTGGATTAAATCAGGGGGGAAGACCTGTGCTCCTCTCTCCTCATCCAGCTCCACAGTCATGAGAGCCGATGTGCCCTTCTCACTAACAGTGGCGTTACGACCCTGCCAGAAGTAGTATGCACACCTCTCTTTACCCGGGCCAACAATCCGCTCAGAATTCAGCCTTTTTCCAACTGAGAAAACACACACACACACACACACACACACACACACACTTCACTTTTCCATGACATCCAACAGTGGTGGTGATGTAAGCATTTACTGAGAACAGGCCTACGTTACACAAAAAAAATGAATAAGTATAGTTTGTGTTGCTTTAATGATAAATACACACACTTACACAAACACCGAGGCACCAAGCAAGAGACACTCACCTGCTGCACTGACCATGTACTTCCATTTAACTACATATGTGTCTCCCTCGTGAAACTGCCCGATGCTCTGCTTAGGCAGCCGACTGCATCAGGAACACACACATCCAAACATTTAATACACAGCATGGAACTCAGGGATCATTCAAGTCACTTTTATTATTTATCATCATTCAAGTACTTATATACTGCCTGGATAGATTAAAAAAAAAAAAGGAAACATGGGATCTGTTCTGTACCTGTAGTCAAACTCCAGGATATGCCACACATCCACAGACAGAGTGCTAATCTCAAAGTTCCTCCTGTCATCTCCCTCAATCATTCCATAACCTCGCCCCACGTCCACACCGTCCAGAACAGTCCGAACAGGGGCATGGGACAATGGCAACATCAGAGACACATCATACGATCGGCATTCACCACTCTGCACCTCCTACAGCACAAAAATCAATAAAACATTTTTTCCATATTTTAAAAAGTTCTATTCCAATGAAGTCAGTAGCAATTAAAAATCATTTAAGTTAATTTCTCAATCACATTTCACTCATTCATCTAAACTGCATCACTTGCGTATTATAATCTGCAACGGTCATTAATAAATATCAATACACTCACATAAAGTTGGTTGTATCTTTGGTTATTACGTGTAATTATAAGACCTTATTGATGCACTACCTTGTGCTCAATAGCTTGTATGTTATCATTCTTCGTTGAAGCCTTCTTGGAGTCACTCCAGTCTAGAAACTTTTCCTTAAACAGTGTAGTCTCATTGTGCTGGGTCATTCTGCCAAATACAGCCCAGTCTGGCCGGCCTTGCCCTTTCCTAACACACACACACACACACACACACACACACACACACACACACACACACACACACACACACACACACACACAGACACACACTATAAATATTGCCACAGACAAACTATATATATATTCAGTTGTATATATAGAATCAGAGACGCATGCCAGAGAGAGACAGACAGGTGAAGAGACGTGGGCTTTTGTGTTTCAGGCACTGGCCTGGCTACACTATGCCTTGTTTACGAACAGTAAAATTCTTGGCAGGTGTCTGGAAAAGAGTTTAGCTTTTCATAACAACAACACACACCAGGAGTCATGTCTTTACAACAGTGTATAAAGGAATATCCCAGCATTTTCAACTGAAAATCTATGTACCCCATCTCTAACATATGTGAGATTACCACTCACAAAAATTTCACACCTTTCCCTGGAGTTAGAATAGAATTATAGAGACTAATATCTAAAGGCAGTTGAGTTAAATGTCAAATCTTTATGTGAAAATCTCGTCGAGATCACTTTTATAAATAATTCACTGAAAGTAATTTGTAAATTAAGCTCCTAATTTATAAGATCTTGTCATTTGTCAAGAAAATGTGGTTAATGCCTACTAACATAGTTAATGTATAACATGATAAACGCTGAAATGTCTTAGTTTTGGCCTAATCATGCACTAAAACTTCAAAATGATAACGGAGGTTAAGTAACTGGAATTACTAAGATGTTCTCTTTTGTCCGACCTCTAACAGAGTATAACAGTTGTATTTTTACATTCATGTTACACAGACGTATATTTACTGATGTACTTTAACAGCAGCCCTCAGAATTCCTTCATGAGAGAGTTTCCAGTCAACAGGTTTTCCATTCTTTTCTGAGTACATGACAAAGTATAGAAATCATTGTCATTGTTAATTGCAAGGCTACTCATGCAGTAGATCGGTTTAAACAAATCTGGAGTATTTATTTAACTCTAAATAACACTAAAGAGAGAAAAGAGATGTTACAGAAACATGAAGCATACTATGTGTCTGTGTAGAAAGCCCTGACTAAAAGGACAGTAAATTCCCCAATGCAAGTTATACACTTGTACAGACCTGGGGATAAGGGAGTTGCACTCTCCTGGATCTAGTGGGTTGATATCACAGGTTGTGTAGTCAAATGTCCCATTCCAGAGGTGCTTTGCCAGCTGAAATGCCACTTTTCTTTGCGCCAATGTCACCTCTTTACCATGCCACACATACACTTCACTGCCAAAATCAAACACCAGCACCTGCAAACACATAACCATGCAAACACACACATCAAAAATCTGTGGTTCACATAATGTGTGTGGCAGCCTGGGAAAACCCTTCACATGGCGAAATTTAGAAATTTGTTTACTATACATATATTTGGGGGAATACTACAGGTTTTCCTGTCATGGCCATTTTGACAGTGGGTGTTTGATTACAAACGAAAATAATTAGGCTAATGTCCATTTCTCTACAGCATGTAACTATCCAACAACTTGATCAAAGCCTGACATTCACTGTGTAAGGAAACACCTAGCTAGCAAGGTTTTAGTCTAAAATATGAGGTGTTAAAGTATGTGATAGGCAGAAAAATCCTACTTTTTGTCCAAAACCAGACTGTTTGTCTTTTGTCTGTTTGCTAGACTTCAGCCACAGTGACTTTCATAGTTTCATAGTTTTCCTCCAGACCACCACACATACACACATGTATGTGCCTACATGTACAATATGTATATGTGTGTGTTACTAGCTGGTAATTGTGGTTAGCCAGCATGGCCTGACCTCTGTAGGGCTAAGCATGGAGCAGCGTGGTATTCTGCCCCAGTAATCATCATCAGGCACCAGCTTGTCCTCATGCAACCTGTAGACACAGTTTGTCTCCACTATGGCGGTCTCATAAAACTCATCTTCCTCTGGAGTCCCTGCAGCTGTGATATGCAGCAAACTCATGTTAGATACTAAATACTGCTCTCACTGCAGCTTTCACCATCCAAAATGCAAAGAAGCAGCATAACAGGAGTTCAGACAAATGTGTTGCATTTCATGCACAGAAGCTTATGATAGAATGCAACAATGAGACATATCACCTTGGTAGCTGGTCTGCCCTCCCAGAATCTTCCAGAACTCCTTGGATGCATGGCTGTGGGTATTGATACCCTCCTCTACGGTGTGAACATAAGACGCTCTGCATCCAAGATCATGCTTGGTCTGGATGAATGTCGCCAGCTCTGCAGCCTGTAAACAGGATAAAGCTGATTTAATAATATTAACACTAACCACAATATAGTGAAGATGTTTAAGGGACCAGAGGTTTAAAGTGCCTTAATCTAGATTTCCAATATGACCATATTAGCTAATTGAGATTATCGATAAAATAACATAATATAGACTTTGATATATAATACAAAGCGAAATAGACTTCTCTGTGACAACACATAGGCTACTGTCCATGGCAGAATCTACTAAATATATTACTTTATAACACAGGTCTTGTTATTTAACCAAACTAAATGGACTAACAGCAAAAAAGTAAGCTGTGAACTTCTGAGGTAGGTCAAATACATCTCCAGACAGGGTTCAATGACCTCGAGCTTTAACCATAATGTTTTGGTCTGTGTGACGATGCTCACTTGTTGAACCGTTTCCTATCTTTTACAACTGACTTCCTGTTTCTGGTATGATGTCAAACCAGCTCTGTAGTTCATTTTGCTGACTTCCTGCACGTGGAGGACTTTATCAAGCAACAATCAAAGGTTATTCATAGGATATTTTATCACTCTCTGTCCTGGTATGAATGTTTTTATCATATTAGTGCATAACTCTTTAAAAACTTTCTTGCTAAAAAACAATGTTGAAACGTGCGTGTGTGTGTGTGTGTGTGTGGGGGGGGGGTGTATGTGTCTAGGCAAACACTTACTTTGGCTTTCTCAATGACATTTGCAAACTCTCCTATCCAGATAAAGCAGTACTGGCGTGTAACCAGGAGGAAACAATCGCCACTGTTCAGAGAGGAAGCTCTAGGCTCGACCAACCTCGTCTGGACATGCCGACGGCCTAGTCCATTTGAAAAAGAAGAAAAAAGATTAATCTGCTTCATTGCTTTCTCTGCAAGAAAGAGGAAAAACATTGTAAGAGTGTTTGACTTATGGGCAAGGAAACTGACAAAAACCAATAAGCTCATGCCTTATGAGGAAATGTCTTACACAGCCAATATAAATCTACCAACATTAACAATCTCTGTAACAAAAGCACCCTGTCTCCCGAACAATATAAAATAAACATACTGCAACACAAAACCTTAACAAGTACCTAATATGTACAGGCATGTTAGAGATGCCATCGTACAATATGCTTCACATACAGCTGCTAACTAAACTTATTTTGTGTCTCACTGATATTAAATTTAGGAATATGTAAATACAGTAACGGTACAGGGAATTATAAACATAGGTAACGTGTCCTCCACACAGGAGATCTGCTCTCCTCACTTCGGGGATAGTTAAGTGACTGACCTTTGACCTGCATGAGCATGGTGGCCTTGTAAGGCATGGCACTGTTGTGGGAGCTCTGCTCCGAGACCTTCACATTCCGTAGACTCACACTGCTGAAGTTCTCTTTACTCGCTAGGCCTGCCAGAGCCACGGCAGAGAACCCACTGTTCTTACACACTGAGAGAGAGAGAGGGAGAGGGGAGAGAGAGAGAGACACAAAAACAGACAGTTGTGGTTTACAAAACTGAAACACAGTTTCAGTTGAGCACACACGCACGCACGCACACGCACACACAGAGTAAAAAAAAAAAAAAAACCTGTAAAAATCATTGTCAGATAGACACGTCACTTCTAATGTGTGTGAACCAATGCATGCATGATGATAAACACAAAAGAAACACAACTTGACTTCCTTCTCTGTAACAGTCTATTTAATCTGCCATTTCAACTGTTCTTTCACAGCCCCTCCCTCCATCACTCACTCTTCTCCTGAGTGATCCTCTTGCTCTCTAGCACACCAATGTTAAGTCGTTGCTCTGTGTACTCATGTCTGATGTCCTCTCGTGCAGCCAGCAGCTTCAGAGGGTTCCTGGATGACTGTACGTTTCGGGCTGGACGCACTGCACGCTTGTGCTGCACCATCTCTGAGGTCAGCCTTAAAAACACACAGGTCAAGAGTCACGATATACTATAAACATATTCAAGAATAATCCTGAGCCATGAAATTAGATCACATCAGTTTTTTTCCTTACAATATTTCTTCAACTGTTACCTCAGATACACTATATGCTCAGAAGTTCATGGACATCTGACCATCACACCTATATGTGCTTTTTGTACATCCCATTCCAGATTTAGCCCCCCTTTGATGTGATGATAATCACTCTTCTGGGGAGGCTTTTCACTAGATTGTGGAGTGTGGCTGTGGGGATTTGTGTTCATTCAGCTACAACAGCATTAATGAGGTCAGGCACTGATGTCAGGTGAGGAGGTCTGGGGTGCCAGATGGTGTTCTAGTTCATCCCAAAGGTGTTCAGTGGGGTTGAGGTCAGGGCTCTGTGCAGGACATTAGAGTTCTTCCACTCCAACCCTGGCAAAACATGCCTTCATGGAGCTCACTTTGTGCACAGGGGCATTGTCATGCTGGAACAGGTTTGAGCCTCTTAGTTCTAGGGAAGGGAAACTGTAAGCATACACAGACATCCTGTACAACTGTGTGCTTCCAGTTATTTTGTGGCAACAGTTTGGGGACGAACCACATGTGTGTGAGATGGTCAGGTGTCCAGAAACTTTTGTCCATATAATGTATATTACATTAACACCCAAACAATGCCATACAGAGTTCAAAATCTTTAATCGGTAGTTAAACACAAAGATTTCAAGCCTTGAAAGCCATTAACTTTGTTTAACCATGGTCTTACTTTGGCATCTGAGTTCCAAAGATGGCATCGAAGTCATCGTCAATCTCCACTTTACTGGAGATACTGGCCAGTTCCTCAGTGTGCCTGTAGAACTTATCAAAACACTCATCGTCCAGAGTCATGACCTCTTTAACCGTCTTCTCCGTTACTGTAAGTGTGGACTCCTGAAGCCCGCCCACTGAATCAAGGACAGAAACAAACTAGTAGGTATTTTTTACATTTTAGGGCTATGTCACAGCTCCTGCACCTGAGCTCAGCTCACTCACCTTTACTGTTGAGCCGACCCAAGAAAGACTCCAGCTTCTCCAGCTTCTTGTCTGACTCAAGTTTTATATCGTCTCTGACCTCAATCTCTGCAAAAGCATTATTACAAAAGAAATACTATTATTACTAAATACTATTATGATGCTGCTATAAGATTAGAAGTGTTGTACATGCTTGTTTAAAGACAATAGCAGGTGCTTTACTGCATCAAGGCATATGCTTGAAGATGAAGAAAACAAAGGCTTACACACAGAATGCTACAACTATATATTTAATTGTTAAAATAATAAAAAGAAAACAATGAATAAGTATTTTTAAATTATTTTTGCATTCATTACAATGCTTTAAGTGCCTATTCTATGCAATATTTTAAAAAGGACCAATCAGACAATACTTAATTTAAGGATATGATGTTGATTGCAATTCATAAATTCTAAAACATACTGAAATCAGGAACACACACACAATGATTTCATGACCTTAATTTTGTATCTCACTGTCACATTAACACATGTTAAGCATCTTCAATAGCAGGGTCTGAATATGCAGAACCCTCCCAGTGAAAATAGTTCAAAAATTTTTAACTTAAGATATTTAAAACATCGATGCTTTCCCTGCTGCTTGTTTCAAAGAAAATTCCTCCGGACATTGTGCCAGATATTGGGAAAAACTGGTACTGTGAAAACCTGCTGTGCCGACTGTAGGAGTCTATTGCACCACAGAAAGTACAGGCTAGCTATATACATACATACACATGGCTTTATAAACTCAAAGTCATTCTCATTGCTGCTGAAGCTGAGAAAAACTTGTATACAACACAAATGCTAACAAAAGAATTTATTCAGTTTATTGAGTCAGGGTTTCTCAATAATCCTGCAGTCAACCTGCCGGAAGACTCCAGCTACTGTTAGCAGAACAGCGATTTGCCGCTTAGTTAGTCTAAGTCCTGTGCTAATTATTCTGTGACTAGCAAAAGAACGGCTGGGTATGAAGCCTTAACCATGAATAAATTCATTTTCAAATACATGGTACATATTTGAGGTGACCGACTCAGTGGTCAATCAACTGAAATTTTCGAACCATCTGAAAAGTGGATGTATGAGGAGTTTACCTTCCTGAGGTTTGGAGATGGCATTCTTGTTCTTGAATGATGTAGGAGTAAATCCTGGCTTTGGAAGCACCATGGGGGCTGCAAGACCTGAAACAGAACGTCAGTCCAAAAAAAATGTAATAATCTGTATAGACTCCGTGCCTAAAAACGCTATAGTCAAATGCCACGTTATATAATAATAAAATACAACATTTTCTCTTGCATAAATCCTTTACTCACAGTAAGATTAAGAATTGTATGATTGTGAAGGCAAGTTAAGTGAATTCCCATTGTGCATAAGCTATATGATTAATAGTTCTAGTTCTAGAACAGAACTTTACACAACTTTACACAACTATAACTCATACAAGACATGATATACAAAAAATTTTGTGATCATATAAAATAATCTGTTTGGTTGTGTGTGTGTGAATAAGTTGAAAGGAGACACTCACTGACCTTTCTTGACCATACGACCAGCCACAGTAAACTGAGTGGAGTCATTGGCAGCGCCATAACCTTTGACCTTCCAGGCATCCTCTTGAGCTGTGATGAGCTGCTTCCGTTCTTGGATTGACATCTCTATGCGCTCTGTTCGCTGGCTCTCCACTACCTCATCTCCTATCCTCTACAAAACAGTGAGGACAAACACTAATTAAATAGCATATTCAACATACGGATAAAACTGTCAAGTTATTTCACATAAAAAAAAGTTGCATTTTTGCTTTTCTCAAACACACACAAACTGAAATACTAATTCAATTTCCCTTAAGTGGAATTTATATTTTACGTGCTATTAACCTTTGGTATTTTCTGGAAAAAATATGGTTTTTATTTGATATAATAATTCACATATCAAAGTATTGAATTTGAATTTGAATTAATACATGCAAGTTATAGCCACTGAAACGAGATGTAAAACATAAACATATATCTGCGGTTCCATGGTTTTCTGTCCTGATAAATTCTCAAATTCAGAGTATGTAACCATGTAGCCACATGCAATTCTAATCCACTATTCTATTAATCAATCACTAATCTACACATGCAATACATTTACAGAGAGAACTGCAGAAAATAATCAAAGAAACAGCTATAAATGAGTATAGCATCATTCTGAAATCTGATGAAGTGCAGAACTATTTTTTGTATGTATGTGTGTGTGTGTGTGTGTGTGTGTGTGTGTGTTTATGCATGAGATAATCAAGGCACCTTGCGTCTCCAGGGGTGACGTTCATCTGCCTGCATAAGCAAGGGTTGTGTCTTCACAGAAAGATGGGAGGGAGGGGGAGGAAAAGATATGGCGGGTGATGAAAGAGTGGAAAGAGAAGATGACAGATGAAAGAATGCAGCCTAGACTGGAGAAGTTCCTAATTATAGCAAAGGCAACACTGACACTTTATTTAAACTCTCACCTTTAGCCATCTCAACCTTAATGATCTACAGCTAACTTTATAGCAACAAGAAACACATCAATCACACATCCATACGCACTGCCCCTAGGCAAAGGTACATATGCAGCTTATTTACCTGGACTGAAGAAGAACACAGAATAGAAATAGGTGTCCCAAAAGCCTCCATATATAGGGGGAAACACTTTTTAGCAAAATGTAACTTTATTTATAAAAACATCCTCTACATGATTGCCATTTCTTTGTAAACACGCGTAGAGTCGTCTCTCCCACTCATAATGAACTCGTGTTAACAACTGAACTGGTGTTATGCATGTAATCGCATGTCCTTCACAACCTTCTTCTGTCAGAGGCATTCTTAAAGGCTTTGTGAAAAAAAAAAAAAAAAAAAGTACACTGAGTATGAACAATTTTGGAAGACATTTTGCTAAAAAGCATTAATTTCCCCTATGTATGGAGACTTTTGGGACACCCTGTGGACTAGAAGAGAACAGAATATTAAACAAAATAGATCTAAATATAATAGAACAGTATAGAAGAGAATACAACAAAACATAATAGAATTAAAAAGAAACAAACATTAAAAAGAACAAAATAGAATAGAATATTATAAAATTGAAGAGGATATTATGAAGTAGGTCACAACTGAATAAAACGAAACAAAAGAACAGAACAAAGCAAAAATAAACCAGAATCGAAGGAAATAGAAGAGAAGAGAAGAGAATAGAATAGAATAGAAGAGAAGAGAAGAGAAGAGTTTTGCCAGTGGATAAAAAAGAAAACTAGTTGGAGCTATATACTCTATAGCAGTCTGTGTTTTAGTTAAACAAGTGTTAAGAGTAGAAAGTTCTGCAAATAACCTCTCACACAGCAAGCACAGGCTCTAATTACTGCTATAGAACCAAAATCTTACTCTGCAATGAAATATGCATGCAATTAGATGAAGGAAGACAAAGCGTGTTCACGGAGGAGTGGCAGAGTGTGTGGCGAAGTTCAGGAGAGGAAGCATGTGTGAACAGAGCTATTCATGACTAGAGTTGTGTTTAAAAAAAATAAAATAAAAAAAAAGCGAAGTAGCAAGTCCTGAACAATGAATCTCTGATTTTTTTTTTATGCTACAAGAAAAGAGAAAAGTGTTAGTTTGAAGACACAGGTGTAGGAGGGAGGGATGGAGGGCACGGGTCTGTCATGTGCATTGCAGTGGCGTACACGCATAATATTTATCGCCTGTACTGCTTGAATTGACACAGGAACGAAAGATTAATGTCGGGAGAGCTGCGTTTGCAGTGCGTCAGTGGCCCAGCTGAGAAGGAGTTTATTTGTTCTCTAACTCACCTGGGAAAGGGGTTCGATGGGATCCAGAGCCTCAGAGGCACTCAGAGGCACAGAGGAAAAAGTGGAAGAAAAGACAGGCTCCTACAGCAGGCAGGAAAAATTAGAGGAAGTGACAGGACAGAGATAAACAACAGAATGGAGAAATATGAGAGAAGATAGGATGAAAAAGGAAGACAGGAGAGAACTGTTCCAATAAAAAGCCTATATATACACACATGCTGTACATATTAACAGGGATGCAAGACCTGAGACACACGGCAGTCCAAACTATTTAACTATTTGTATAAACTCCCTGCCTGTAAGCACTACAGTCAAGTCATGTGGTTATATAATATAGCCTTTCCTCTTGCCTGCTGTTGACACTAATCCTTCATTCACCATAAGATTCAGAACTGTCATAATTAAGACAAGTGAACAAGTGGAATACTGTTGTACATAAGCAAAATGATCAATAGTTCTTGCTGTTCTTGTTTATGAAAGAAACTTCCCTCAACTATGCTTCACACATGACACTTAAAAAATAATAAATAAATAAAAAACTAACTAAAGCTAATTTATATCTATACAGTGTGTCTATAATGTTACAATACATTACTAAACATTGAGGTCACCCTAAATATTTCTACCATTTTAGTGCCTTTTTAGTAGAAGGCTTTATAATGAACTTTGCACATCTTCTGCAAAGAAAGACAAGCACAGGCTACAAATACAAAGCGAATGCTACATAATCTTGCCCTAAACTGTAGTAAGGTTACTTTGCTCTGATGCGATCTGTGCAGGCTATAAGCTTTAACAATGCATAGCTGCATCAACTACAAATAATGCAAAATATTATTTTAAAGTTATTTTTTACTTATTTTCAGCAGCTGCAGTTAGTAAGTAGGAGCTCCAAATCCTACATCCTTCTATTAAAAACCAGAATGTTATATATATATATATTAATCCTACACACAATGGCACAAGAATAATAAAACAGCAGCTCCATTAATCATCAGACCAAGAGGAAGATCATACAGCGTTGCCATCATGGTATCACAGTGAGAAACAGCAGTAAATCCACCACCACAAGCAATGCAAAGGGGTCATCACAGGTCACCATAACAGCAGTGCAAAAGTACCAGTGCAGCTCACCCATCACCCATCACCCATCACCGGGAGATGAAACACAAACACACACATGTGCTCTCCACCAGACACAGACACTAAAGATCATGTCAGTGCGCAGTCTTACCCAGAGCTGATCAGAGACTGCAAACTCATCTATCAATCCATTGCCCTGGAGAAAGGGACAATACACTCTTAGGAAACTCATGAGGGTTCTTCACTTGTCCTTCTGCGAGAACCCTTAAAAGGTTCTATGCCCTTTTTGGGAAACTAAGAACCCTTATTTATTCAATGAACCCTTAAAGAACCTTTGAGGAACCCATTTTTTTTCCTAAGAGTGTATGATACTTGAAGCCTTGTCATAATGAATGAAATGTGTATTATGAGAAATAAATAAGAAAGTTGTAAATTACAAAAGAGTAGAAGTAACAGCTAATGAGGGAAAATTGAGAATCACTTGTTACAGTGATTTTTCAGAATAAAGATATCATATACTGTCTGTTTTCCCCCTTATCCTACAGGTCTTCTTTTGTTTCTACACTTTAAAAGCTCTAGTTATATTTTTGACAAACGTTGCCTGCTAACCATTGTTAATGTTTTCAAAAAAGCAAAATGGAGGATACAAACAATTTTTTTTGTTTTCTGACCCTGCCAGGATCTTTACTACTTTGAAAAAAATGCATGCTCATAAACTAAAGAACCAAATTCCCCAAGGAAAACACGTCCAGGGGTCTATAAATCCCACAAGGATATCTTTCAGTATGGATGAAAAAAATATTCACATCACACATGAGGAAACAATCATGTACCGGGGCAGAAAAGGTGGGGGGGAGGGTGGGGTGTGGGCGCTTGGGGGGAAAGAATTAGGTTATCAGTGAAGGAACTTTATTAATAAAGTTCAAACAGAGAGGTAAATGTGACAGTATTATTATTTAGATTAGCTAACAATATAAATGTCTTATAAGCAATATAATAAGTAGAATTATATAGAATGATATTGACATGAAACTAAATTTAAATAAATATAATAAAATTGGGAAATGATGGTTGAACTGGGAAATAGATGGTTAACCAGCATGCAGTGAATTCTTTTTGCAGAATGTGATTTAAGTGTATTTACACTTCAGGGGAATACACATATGTTAACTTAAACAGTAATACATTTGACTGTTTGTCTAAGTTGGGAGTAAAAGGTTAAGGGTCTAGGTTTACCTTCTTCTTAAAGGTCTGCTCCACCTCCCACAGCTGGGCATGTCTCTCTGAAATGGCCACTTTGACAACATCCTGCTTCTTATTGATCCTGTTCCTCCAGTCCTCCTCACCGCTCTTCCTCAGCAGAGCCAGCCTGCTCACACAAACACACATCAGGCAAATTCAAAACACTTCTGTATAACAGCACTGGCACATGCTGCACTCCACAAGCTTACAAAAACTAATGATGGACAAGATGAGTAGTCCATTTATGGCAGAATATATGTAATGGCTCTTAATTTATACACTCTGGAATATTAATATCATGCATACTTTTACTTAAGATGGCTAAATTACCAAAAAAAATTGACCACACTTAAGCTGAATCACTCTACTACCCTACAGAATGAAATGAAAACAAGTATGTAAGCAAAACTGTTTACCAGTAAACAGAACAGTAGCAAGCAAAAAAAATAAAAAAATCACTGTATATCTAACATAAAAAAATAGCATGTTGTAATAGCAGGTTGTTAGATAATCAGATTGGATTTGTGCTTTTCCCCACTATGATATCTGATTCAGCATCTTCTGCTGATACTGACAACATTGGTACTGGGTTAATAGATTGGTGCCATCAGTGCCAGCTTAATACACCTTAAGCTGGCTTTACACTACACAGACAATTGCGCATCATAAAGGAAAATCTTTGGTCGGGAGTTGAGATTGGTGGACTTCGTGTGTGTGATGTGCTCACCAGCGGCTGACTTAGTGCCACTACGACCAAAGACAGAGTCAGACAGATCAGACAGAGTGTGACTATTGCTACGACACTTGCGTAAAAGCCACCAACAGATTACACAAAACTCATGGGACAGCTACAAATATGGTAGAGACAATGGCGAAACGTAAACAAAACATTACGAAGTGTGGACTGTTGAACTGTAGCAGTAGAACGAATGTCTCCATAATGTCTCATCACAGTTATATATGCCAGGATAAAAAGGGATGTGGCATGAAAAGAAACAGAAATAGAATGAATGACATCTTCCAGGCGTGTAGCTAGCTAATTAGCACGCTAATGCTCTGTTCATCGAGCTCATTTAGTATTAGAACAACGTGAATCTATTTCACCATTTCCAGTTGAAGAGCTACAAACATGACGCGTCGCTGCACACAATAAAACATTTGCAGCTTGTTAAAGAGCTCATATAGCACATATCTAAGATATCAGCAAAACAGAAGCCAATAGTGCAATAACCTTTAACAAAACAATCTCCTTAAGAAAAAAATCATCACATACACAAACAACAGCTCTGTACTGTATATTGTGCACCTGGACAAATGTAACTGAACTTAAAACCAGTTTAGTCAGTAGTTGGCCAGACACTGAGGTTGGCTTTTGTGCGCCATGTCCAAGCAGAACACACTCCCTTGGTCCTTAATCAAAACTGTAGGCTGTATAGGACAAAATGAAACACCAAAATATGAGGAGGTGAAATATGATAAGATGAGGTGACTAGAGCGCAACCAAAGAATGGACACAGATGACTAATTTTTTTCTTCGCTGCTCTAATATTGTCCATCCCTTACACAGACGCATACTCTGGCACAAAATTTCAAACCATTTCTATCACACAGACATCCATGTGCAATAGAAAAATCAATATAATTTTTTTTTTTTATTATACTCTTCATATTGCATTACATCAACCACCAGATTTACTTGGTTACTCCAGCATTTCCTTGGTGGTATCACATAATCACCATCGGCCCATCACTACTGTTACACAACATGGACAAAAAAACAGCATCTTGCTGCATAATGTGATTGTGATATGCCAATATTTGGTGAAATTAATTAATTTCAAAATCAGTTGCTTTCCTGGAAGACACTAATGGCAGCCAAAAGAAAACTTTTCTTGAGAAAGCTTTTCCTCCGAGATAGCTGGAAAGCTGGCAGTGAAAACAGTGTGGTCTGTTACACAAGCGCTCACGTGTGTTTGCATGCTTCTGCAATATCAGTATTGCAAAAGTCATTATTGTACAATGTATTGAGTAGCCCTTGAATAATGGAGCCGAGAGCTCAGACATCTCACTTTTTACAATACTATGTGAAGAAGCGTTTTTGTATTTTAATGATTGTTAATTCATTTACATAATCTGAAATTGTGAAGTTATAATTAATTAAAGCAATACACATAGGGGAAAAAAAAACAATCTTGACAAAAATATTCAGTCGGAGTTACTTTTTCTTAGTGGATTACACTCACTTTACAAAATAAACAATGAAACCACAGTGTTTGCTTTTATTTCTTTTTAAATATTTTTGCTGGCTTTGTTTCTCTCTAGATTGATGATAATGTAACACCTTCTCTGTAATGCCTTCTCCAGTTTGCCCCAAAAGCACATCTTTCAGTCACACCCATACATAAATACACAGCACGCCTACATTATCTGCTAACATCCTCAAGGTGAGACACTGATGTGTTTGTCTCTACAGACTGCTTTAGATTACTATGTCCTGGAAGCTTCGACATCCTGTAAACAGCCAAGTTATCATTCTGTGACTGATTAACATTCGTGTACGAGACATAGCCTTATATAGAAATGCCTAAAGTGTCCTGGCTTCTGTCACATCTTATTAGTATGCATTTAAGTTTTCCTTTCAAGTGAAAGTAAGTTAATGATATTTCACTGAAACTGTATTTCCTGGATTTTCCATTATTGACAGTAATATCATTATTTCACTTGTATGCATTAATAAGAGAATTATGTATAAAGTAATTTCTAAATCCTAACACCAGTGTTTTAGAAATGTACACGAGTCTCTTCCTTTCACGCTTAAAGTTGCATTCACAATGCAGATGAATGAAGACTCAAGATTGCTGTTTAGGTTTAAATGTATGCACGCTCACACATGCAGAGAGCAGCTCACCTCTCTTTGATGGATATCTGCCTCGCCGACATGACGTCTGCAATCTCCTCTGCCTCTTCTTTGTCTTGTTCTCTGTCTCTGGTCCTCTCCCTGTCCTCTAAGACAGCCTCTCTGCCAGACTCCAGCAACTGCTGAGTGTGTGTGTGCTGTGGGAGAGAAGTGCTCCCGTTCAAGGGTTGAGATGCAGTCAGCGCTGCTGCAGCTCTCACTGAAACAGCCTGCTCAGGAAGACCTGTTGCACAGTAAACACACACAGACACATACATACACACAGGAAGCCGTTAAGACAGCCCCAGTCCAGTGACGAAGAACAGCTAGACAGACCCACTGGGATTGGGTATGTGGGTTTTTCACCTGACCTGGCCTATTGCTGTCAGATTATCATACAATCCAAGTGAGTGTAATAGTGTTATGTAAAAGTTAATTTACATAGAGTAAGTGTAGGTGTGAGAAACGTCTTCATATACAGATACAGGAAATCTGCAGAACCACAAGCTTGTGTGGGAAACAGCACTGACACAGCAGGAAGTGTGTTCTTTCTCTGTGACGTTAATGGAGTTTATATTCAAATACAGGCATCAAATCATACTTTAAACTGCACTCAATCTGTTACGGTATTATCAATTGTTGCAGAGTCATTTCCTCTGGCTCTCCATCTCACAGCTTGTTTTTGCCAAGACCATCCAGTCATTAATATTCATAAAACTTTCATAAACAGATGACTACTGTTCATTAATGTTCATTAAAAGACTCTAGGAAAGTTCCGAAATACAGTTGCGGCTTGTCAACAACATCTGTATAAATCTCAAATCTAACCTACAGTTCACACCACACGCAACCAACACATTTGCATAGTGCAAGAAGTTTTTAGTCCTATCCACACTGTTCTGTTCCGTACTTTACTGTTCTGGAAGGGCAAGTACTTCATGCTCATCATTCAGTCATCTGTGATCAACGTTATCATGGTCAGGGTGAATAAAGAAACTGGAACAAAGAACTGGAATAAACACTGGAACACACCAGTTCCTATCAGGGCAACACATATCCACTCCTTCGCATGCTCATTCACACCTAATGGCTATTTAACATAGCTGAGCCAGTTACAGGCTTGTTTTTTTTTGTTTTTTTTTGTGGATGTACCACATTGTTTATAGAACATGGGGGCTGGAGAAAAGAAAAGTTGGCCAGCTATTACATAGTTCACGTAAAAAGTGACCTGAGACATCGGGATTGTAAATAAACAGAGTACTGGAGTTTATTCTGGTTCTGGATTACCAATTCAGAAATGCTTTGGTGATATTTCATCTTAATGCACAATATGAGAATGAAGAGAAGCAAAACATTCACCTGCAAAGGCTTTAAGGTTCAGAGCACTAAGTTTACACTAACCTCTATCAACAGTAGCTGTATATGCCAGGCGCGTGTTAGGGAAACTTAGCTTACTATGGCGAGTTAGTAGCATTCTCAGTAAAGAAAGAGCATTCAGCACATCAATCTATACAGATACTATCTTTTAAATCAGTGTTTTGTAGACTGTTAAAGTAACACAGGAAAATGCTGCTAAACCACATTAACCACACTAGGTATAGATTTCACATTTTGTCAGTGCTCCTGCACCTCCTTGTCGCATAAAAATGCCAAAAATACATGTAAAATCAAATTTTCACAACGTTCCATTAAAGAAACACACCAAATAGCCCTACCTGCCACTGCTGATCTTGACCTCAGATATCTGTCTGTCTCCTGGAGGTCAAATGAAGTCACTGCCTCGCTGTTCGGCTGCTTCACTCTCTCTGGAGAGGGCAGTCTCCTCACCCCCACTCCCAGGCTGGACTCCTCTCTCTCAGCTCCAGGCAGCTCAGAGGGACCTCTGTGGTTCTGAAGTGTTGAAAGAGGTTGTGACTGGTGCCAAGGTGGCACATCTCGTTCATTACAGCTGTTGGACACACTGGGTTGGGCCAGATGGATATCACCTGCATGAACTGTAGAAACCATGGCAGACTTTACAGCAGAGGAGGAGGGGGTGAAATGAGAGCCACCTCCAACCTGCAGACAAACAGAAAATAAGCAGAATTAAAAAGTCAGCAAAGGATAATGGTGGCAAATGGGACAAAGGGAAAAAGAAAGGGTCATAAGTGAAGAGTCTCGTAACTGCAAGACTTAACACAAGAACACAAATGCACACATGTTCAGTCTCAACTAACACAAGATGCACCAGATACATGCTCTTATAGTTTTCTTCTTCAGCAAAGTGACTTTCAGTCACTTGCACACAAAAACAATCTTCTTTCCATGACACTAATTCCCTTTAAAACTCAACACCTCTCCAGAGGTGACTCTTGTGTGACATTCCAGCAAACACAATTCCAACACATACACATAGGACATTATAGCAATTCCTCCAAAATGCAATTCATCACTACAACACTGATCCTAAAAATAACATACACAAAGTATTTATAAAAAGATGCACAGTGCCATACTGACCTATACGACTTTCTATTACATATAACTAGCACCATGTGGGACAATGATTCATATAATGATACTGAAGCACAACAGCACACTACAAGCCTATGGTTTTGCTGCAAGCTGAGTAAAACTAAAGCAGATGAGAAGAACCACACAGCTGTCTCACATGGTCCAGATCACTCAGTCCATCTGAGTGCTGCATCTCCTCCTCATAAAGATCAGAGTCCGAGCCATCCTGCACCAGAGAGAACCATCAAGCATAACTGTACGTGTGTGTGCATGCAGAGTGAAAGTAGTGGTGATAGGAAATACAGTGGTGTATAAATGACACAGTATAAATGACACACGGATTGATCTTTTAAAAATTATTTAAAAGTGATGTTTATATACACAGTAAGTACATCACAGTTTGATTTTTCACTGTACCACTTTATGAAAGTGGAGTTAGCGGTCATAAACCACACTATTTTTATTTCAAGTAGACATAATCCCTGAGTCAAGTGGCATTTTTCTTAATAGAAGATTGTGTTTTGCCAATGTCTGGGCTGATTTTGTGTTCAAATGTCATGACATGTCATGCCATGGTGAAGCTTGCCAAGTCAGGTAACTGGAAAAATGAGCAAAAGTAAGAGCTTCTACAAGATGCTCCATAGCAGCTGGTGGTCCATGGCTCTTGTGAAGATTGATGGCATAAGTACCATAATATATAACACAATACGGTCCAATGCTGTTTTTGATCACCTGATCATCACACCCATATGTGGGCCTTCCCGAAACTGCTGCCACAAATTTGGAAGAACACAACTGTACAGAATGTCGTTGTATACTGTAGTCCTAGATTTCCTTCACTGGATCTAAGGGGCCCAAAACTGTTCTAGCATGACGATGCCCCTGTGCACAAAGTCAGCTCCATGAAGACATGGTTTGCCAAGGCTGGAGTGGAAGGATTCAAGTGTGCTGCACAGAGCCCTGACCTCAACCCCACTGAAAAACTTTAGGATGAACTGGAACACTGGCTGCGCCCCAGGCCTCCTCACACGACATCACAGTGCTCAGTGCAATGATCCAAAAGCACATATGGGTGTGATGATTGGGTGTTCGCAAACTTCTGGCTATATAGTGTAGTTCCAAACTGGCTCTGCCGATCCAAACCAACACTCCAATGGTTGTGGGAACACAAAAAAACAAATGTTTTGCGATGACAGTCTCTGGGTTTGAAACATGTAGAAAGTGTGTAGACTGAACTAACAAGGGCTATCCATATGCATAAAAACCTAGGAATACGAAGGAGGTTGAAGTGTTCTGCATGGAGGAGTTTTTCAAGATCTTCTACAGGTATTTCCACCCTTGTTAGACATTACAGGAAGAGGTTCAGTGTTGTTGTTCTCTCCAGGGGTGGCTTCACCAGATATTAATTGTAAGAGTACTAATTTTGAAGGGTTTTGAACTTGTTTTACATGAAACATAACTATACAGTCTCACTCATTTTCATGAAGAGTGCCAATAATTCTGCAGATGACTGTAGGTCACCTGGACTTCTTACTATTATACACATTTTAGGTCCATATACTAATGCACCAATTGTGTGAAAGTGTAAAAATTCTCTGCACCTGCTCCACCTCTCCAGGTATGATGGGCTGGGTCTGGTAGCGGGCATTACTGCGCCGTGCCCGCGTGTCTCTGTAGCGGATGGGGTTGACACTGGACTGCTGTGTGAGTTTGTTAAAGATGGCCATTTTCTCTGCCAGGCTGAGAGCGGACAGGTCAGGCTCCTCCTGGCTTTCTTCAGTGTGGAGAACCGCTGGCTCCTGCAGCAATCGGGCCTCTCGTGCCTGCTCCCTCACCACAGAGCTGAGAAAGGATTTACAGCACCGAAAAGAGGTGAGAGGGGAATAGGGAACAAGAAAGACGGATAAAAAGGGGGAAATATAAAACAGCATATTACTGAAGACCAAAATATTTCAGAAATATGAATCTTTTTATATCATTTTTTCCCTAAAGTCAGCTACCATGTTCAAAATGGAGGCTATAACTAGAGCATTAGTTCTGAATTGACACGACTAAGGCATGCATTGAGTGTAGAGGACACAATACACAAAACAATTAGGCCAGCATGGACAGTGCAATGTAATATGACCAACAATAAAGCCACATTCATCACACAAACTTTTTAATCAGGACAGTCTACTTTCACATCAGTGTCCTGTTTATGCACAAGAAATGGCACTTGTTATGGACAGAGTGACTGAATAGTGCATGAAGGCTACAGTGACACATGTTCAGTGTAGCAGATATGCTTGAAATGTCACAGCACAACCATGCAGGGCTTATGAGAGCCTGAGGAAGTATGTGGTTACCAAAGAGGACTCTCTCAGACACCTTTACAGCACAGTGACCAATCTTGAGGATGTGTTCATTCTATCATTATATCACAACTGTGCTTATTAGAAAGATATCACAAGATACTGACCATTTTGCAAAACTTTTAGATAGTCAAATGACATGTTTGGCATGTTAAGACAAACATACCAGGGGTCTCTTTTATAAAATGTTCTTGTGATAAAAGTCTGACCCTCAATTCCATGGTTTTGGGCAGCACACATGTAAACCATACAAAAGATACTGAAGATAAATGAAACTTAGGATAAAAAGGACATACAAATCAGAAACTTGAAACTGATATGCTCATCTTTTAGTCATAATAATAATAGAAAACAAAAGAATTGTACCGAATAATACTATAGCAATATCTAAGATGATAAATAAATGAGCGAGGGACGACTAGCTTTAGTTACTCAGATATCTAGTCAGTGGTGCACTTTGCAAAAAATACCATGCAGAAAAAACAGAAAAATACTATAAGAACCAGCCTTCAATATTGCTTTTGCAAGAAGCAATATCATGCCTATGGGATGTGTTATAAATCTTTTTTTATATATATATAAAAAAGTAAGCACTTTTAAAAAATAATACCACATCCACATTTAGGATTCTAGGCATTACTTTATAAATGAGGCCCCTGGTACTTCCTTTTTTTTTTTTTTAAACTTAAAAATGTGACACTATTTGTTTAATCCACACGAGGGAGCACTGCATCTACACATTGTTTACACTGTGTAGGTAAGAATAACACACTACAACAGACCTTACGCTTCTTTTGCTGCAGCCAGACCTCACGGTTGTCTAGTTCACATTACAGAACACGTGTTAACTAGTGTGCTATCTACATGCTTAATGTGATGACATTTAGACACATTAGTATCCATTAGAGTGACCATGCCTCTTCAACACACACATGCACACATGCTTGTGTGTGTGCGCGTGAGCACAAGCACGAGAGAGAGAGACTCCTGAGTACCTGTGTTGGGTGACTGTGCTGCTGATTACTGTGGGACTAGGAACACGTGTTACTGAAGAATGAACAGACACAGTCTGTGACAAAGGACCAGGAGAACTTCACAGGACAAGAGCAAAAAAGAGAAAAGAAATAAAGAAAGGGGGAAAGAGAGAGAGAGATCAGAAATAAGTAAAAAGGGATGTGACTGGTAGATCTGCCCAAATGACCACAGACAGTCCGAAATGACGTCACAGCACAGATGTATAGATCAGTGCAAGGTGAAAATCAAGAACAATAATAGTTAAATAACTACCTGGTCAAACTAATTCAGCTCAAATAATGCTTAAGATTCCAACTGAGTAGAAGGGCCATTTATAATGGAAAAAAGATGACATTCCAAACTCAAACTCCTAGGATGAACATACTTTTAAGGAAGCCATAATTTAAAAAGTAGTTTACATTGTATGCACTTTAATAGGAACTGCTCTACCCCTGCTCATTCAATCAATGATTAATTATCAGCCAATCATTTGGCATTAGCACAGTGCATAAAATCACGTAGATACAAGAGCTTCAGTTAATGTTCACATCAGACATCAGAATGTGGAAAAATGTGAGCTCAGTGATTTGACCATGGCATGAATGTTGGTGCCAGAAGGACTGAGTATTTCAGAAACTGAAACTGATCTCCTGGGATTCTGAAGCACTGGAAAAACCTCGCCTGGTCTTTTTACAATCTTCAACTGTCCACTTTTGTTGAGCCTGTGTCCACTGCAGCCTCAGACCCCTGTTCTTGTGTTGTGCATTCTGAGATGCTTTTCTGCTCCCTATGCTTGTAAAGAGTGGTTATCTGAGTTACTGTATCCTTCTTGTCAGCTCAAACTAGTCTGGCCACTCTCCTCTGACTTCTCTCATCAACACGGCGTTTCTGCCCACAGATCTGCCTCTTACTGGATGCTTCTGATTCATAATATTCTGTGTAAACTCCAGAGACTGTTGTGCATATGAATCCCAGGAGAAATACTGAAATATTCAAACCAGCTGATCTGGCACCAACAACTGTGCCACAGTCACAGAGATCACATCCCCCCCATTCTGATGTTTAATGTGAACAAAACCTAGGGCTTCAGTTAATATCATTGCTTTCCTCCAAAAAAAAATAAATAAAAAAATAAATAAAAATAAAAAAGGAGAGATAATCAACAACAACCAAATATGAATGTTTTCTTGCTTTTTCATGTTAAATAATTAATTTTTGTACGTGTTAAAGTATCACTGAGCTCCATTGCTGTTTCCCTGGCACTGTGTTTGCAAACTTTAATACAATCATCACAATATTTAAGATGTCTTCATGTCTCGTCATATGATCATAATACTTTTGCCATACAGCTCACTCTTAGTTGACTACACAGTTATGTCTGTAAAGGTCTTATATGAGAGACACACAGACAGGTGGAGAGGCATAAAAGGAAGAGTGTGTGCTCATGTTTGTCTTCTTACGTAGCAGCAATGACAACTTCCTCTGATGTGATGGGCTGGGTACGGTAGCGGTCCTGACCTCTTCTCAGCCTGCGTGTTAAAGCAGCATTTTGGTTTTGCGTCTTCAAAGCTCCACCCTCCACACTTTTCTCCAACTCCTGAAGCACATGAAACTTCATGAAACTTCCACATGAAAAACGAAAGAGAAATATCTTCCCACTGCTCATAAAACATACAACTCGTATGTTTAAAAAAAAAAAAAAAAAAAAAAAAAAAAAAAAAAAAAAAAAAAAAAAAAAAAAAAAAAAAAAAAAAAAAAAAAAAAAAAAAAAAAAAAAAAAAAAAAAAAAAAAAAAAAAAAAAAAAAAAAAAAAAAAAAAAAAAAAAAAAAAAAAAAAAAAAAGGCATTGGTGATTGTGTGTGCAGCTAGATGTCTGAGTAGCGCTACAAAAATATGTACATACTTTTGAGCATACCAACACACAGAAACAGGCAGACACACATTCACACATACCCTGAAGAGAGAACGCTTGGCAGCAACACTCAACTTTGCTCGCTCATCCAACTTCTCCTCATCCACTGGGAAAAGAGAGAGAATGACCAAGAAAAAAAAAAGAGAAATCAAGTTGGAAGCAATATTCGTGAGAACAGCCTTTTCAAAGCAAATACCTCACAGAGGCAACACAAAAAGTGCAGCACACATGGTGAAAAGATTTCAGGCACAGAGAAACACATTCTTGCTTTCCACTCTCGAACCAATTACAGGCAAATTATTTCTGTTGTCAACAAGTGGAGGCCTTCTAATTAGGTCACTGGCCATAACCAGCTGTTACGAGGCTGCAGGCTACTGCAACTTAATTTGGACAAGATCTCGGGCCAGCAGGTGGGACGATACTGTAGTTCTGACATCATCTGTAAAGAATGGTTATCTGACACAGCCTCGGGCTATGGGTAGGAACATTTGCTCAGCTACAGTGCTTCGGCTAGGAGTGTCAGCTTGTGTGCTGCAATTCAATGGCACTTGGATATTTTAATATTTATCTCTCAGGTCTCTCAGGAACTGAGAGGACTGGTGATCTTAAAACGTTCTTTAAATAAATCTACATTGCACCCTTGTTCGTTCATTTGTTTGAATGAACGAACGAACAAACGTTCATTCATTCATTCATTTGGGGGGTGGGTTGGAATTAAAACATAACTCTTGATCAATATTGACCTATTAAACACAGACAGAGCACTGTTAGCAAGCATCAGAAGTTGAGAACACCAGGCATGACACTACTGCTGTCTGACATCCATCCAAGCTCTTTTGCTTTCTTGTCCCTCTCTGCACCACAATAACAGCATTTAACACATTATTGTGCTCCATTTCAGAGATCACTTGATGGCCTGAGCCTATTCCTTATAGCCAGAAAACAGCTGTGAGTCTGTAACATTGCTGAACGAGATCATGCTACTGCGAGTCCCATCAATGTGCAAGTAGACTTCAGACGGCCTGTAATTAGGTTACGTCATTCTGCCTGAATAACTATTCCGCCCAAGTTTGTTCTCGCTGTTAACAAGCCTTAAAAACGCATTTAAAGACTTGTTTTCAGAAGGAACATGCAAGAAAAATCTGCTGTGCAAACAGAGGGAAAAAAAAAAAAAGCTGACGTGCTGCAACAGTTATTCCAGATTAATTAAAAACAACAGTAAATTACCTTCAGTGATTTGTGGTTCTGGGATTGGGCAACACCTGTGGAAAGTACAAACACAATCTTAGGAGATCCAAAACCCGTAAGATCAAATTGACTAGGCGTAGCAAGCTAATGAGTTAATCAATAAGTGGCAAAAGGACAGAAACTTGAACAGCAACAATATAAGTGTTCAAGCGAGTAATCAGCAAGCAGCTTTACCCATGTCAGAGAGGGACAGGGGAGGAAAGGTAGATTAAAAGCAGCAGCAATAGTTGTTATGCAAATCAAATTCAGTTAAATCAAAATCCAGAAATAACAGTAGCGTACCACAATGACCTTTTTACTTTACAAAAAGCATTGGAATATCTGCTGTATTGTATTGATCGGTGCATGTATTTAATTTAGTAATGTGCTTGCTGTGTGACTATGGTGAGAAAGAATATTATGATTGGGAACTAACAGTTAAAAAAGCAAGCCAGTCTTCTCCTTACACGACACACCACCCAATACAATTCAAGCAGGTTGTACAAATCACATTTTAGTGCAAAATTCTTGCTCATGCATGATCAGTTCTTTCATCTACCCCACCTATCAGACTCCTGCCACTCAGCTGACGTGACTGGCTGAGTTCTAAACCTCTCAGAAGTCTTTCTAGCCTCTTTCTCATGGGGCGATATGTATCGCCGAGGGCGACGGGAAGCTCTGCTGCCACCTCGCTCACTTCTCCAGGGCACCTCAGTAGATGCAGGAAAGTGCTCTACCCTACCACAACAGCATGGAGTAAGCAAAGAGCCACATTGCAGGAAGGCAAAGAAAAATCAAATCAGTGCAGGATCAAGAGATCCAGAAAAGGCTGAAAAGTTACCAGACACAGGCTAAACGATTTATAGGACACTCATCTTTCTGGCTCCAAGAAAAAAAAAAAAAGAAGAAGAAATTCATGACTCAAGCCACATTGCAAGGCTGAGAAGAGCTGTTATTGACAAACTAATAAAGACACCATCAATGATTAGAATTACTGCAGTTAGAATAACAAGCAGCTAATTTCAGATTTACTGCAGTCTCTTCTTGTTTAGAGGTTAAGCAAAGCCATTTTAAAGCATTAGTTAAGGTTAGTCCCAGAAGCATAAGGCACATGATAGGTTTAAGGAACCACATACTGTTCAGGCTTTTGGGAGCTTGTTGCACTCTCAAGGTAGGAGTGGCGCAACTGGGCTACAGAAACTCTCATGTCCACTGGAGAGTGGTCTCTGGTGGCCCTGGCCTCCTGAGGGACAACCTCTCTGCTCTGGATGGCTTCCTGGCTGGAAGCTGTAAGAGTGGTTTGAGGTTTCCTTGAGTCTGATATGTAGCGAGTCATTTGTTTGGTTGGATCTGGATCCCATCTATCACTTGATGCAGGAGCAGAACCTTGGATGCTTGATGGAAGATAGCTGGTTCCATGTTGGTTATACCAGCCATTGGGTGCTCTCTCCTGGGCCTGCCTGGCTCTCGCATACATTTCTTCAGTTGCCTGAAGTCGAGATACATGTTCAGTATACTCCTCCCTCCGTGACCATCGTCCCTGCCTTCCTCTGGGCTCTCCTACCAGGACTTCCTCTTTGTTTGGTGCAGTACGTCCCTGGTGGCATGGGGTCAGATCTGTATCATTAGATCTTCCAAGGTGGACATTGTCGACACTTCTCTCTCTTCGTCTGACTTCAGAGGGCAAAACTGCTTTCCTGGTCCTCAGAAGCCCCTCTGCCATTGCCTGACTACCTGTTTCCTCTACTCGCACTTCAGCTTCTTGCCAAACCTGGGGGCAAGAAGGCTCAGTGCCAATGGAGAAGTAAGCACGGCATCCAGGGTCCTGGTGCTCAGTACGGGAATGATGCAGTTGGGATGGACGATATGGGAAGTGGGATTTTGGATGTTCCTGGTGGGTAGTGGAAATCTGCGAATGACCGTGGTACACGGGGAATTCTGATGGGGAACTGAGCGCTGAACTCTGGTGTGACGGCCCATCACGAGCCAGTCTCTCCCTGACTTTGATTCTTCAGAAGGAGAGACAAAAAGTTAACACTAAGTTAGGGAATGAAGGAATTGAAACAAAAGAAAACAAGACAGGCGGTGATGAATTCCTGTTGCCCTTCTTCTGATCCAAATTGTATTATGGCTTGGCTGTATTTGGATGCAGTCAAACTGTTACCCTGATAATCTATAGTAAAACATTCAGACACTAATATGGTATCAAGAGTTCATCATCCCTGTGGCAGCAGTAATGAGAAACATGTGCTAGAGCTGAAATAATCCCCAGACGTACTGCAATGAATACTTGAACTTGAAAAAGTGAATGTGGATTTACTGACAACTGGCAGCAGTAAAACCAGAATTTCATAGTTTATTCATCTCATATAACTCATTTTGAATATCTTCCACCTTAACTGGGTGAAGAATAATGGAGAGAAAAAAAAACAGTGTTTGTGTTTCAGGGTGAAAAGTTTCAAGTTTACCTTTTGCCTCTTGTCTAACAGGCTGGACATTAGCCAAAATTATTATGCATAAATGAAGCACTCCATATTGAGCTTCACTATAATCTTTGATTATGAGGCATGTATGTTAAGGTTAACACTCCAGAACAATGTAATCCCCCAGCAGGGGTGAAGCAGATGGTCAAACTCTCTCAAACCCTTCTGTACCCTAAATCATGAATTAGTTTTTCATTGCATGGAAAAATGTGTTTTTTTGGTGGGCTGCTTCAGTTTTTTTCTGCATCATTGGCTGAACTTCGAACACTGAAAAGGCCCAATATTTGGTTTGTCTCTATGAACAGGACACCTTGTATCCCGGCACCCCATCCTCCAGCTGTTACCCTCCATCAAAGCTTGAACTTTTGCAACTGAGTGCTATAATATTGTCCAGAGAGAAGTCATCAACTCATGTAGCAGACCTCATTTGCTGGTTCTTTAACACTCTCCAAGTTAGTAAAAGCTGCCTTCCCTCATCCAAGTCTAAGATAAGGCCCATCTGCATGGGCTGATGGTTCACAGTCACATAAGGACTAAAACCATTATGCAAGTCTCTTTTGCACAGTTTTGCTCAACAGGCCAAATATGGATTTTTTTTTTCTCTATGTCTTTAAAGTGAGACCTATTAACTGCCTTAGAAGTCATGCCTCATACAGCATAGCCAAAATAATGGGTGGGTTACTGATTAGGAGAACCTGCTCAGCCTTAGATATACATTAATGAGCTTACGCTATCTTGGCACTAAATATAACCACAGGGCTTTCCAGAGGGAACCTTAAACCAATTAAATGTTTAGTTAGTCAAATACAAACCAATGAGGACATGACTATGTAAATATATTTTAGACCCAGATTCTAAACCCACAAGTGGTTCTAAACAGAAAGACCCATCAAAAGGAGATACTCAATACGTTGACCAAGAAAAGAAATGGGTTATTTTCTTGGTCATGCATATAAGAATACTGTATGGAGTTCACTGACTCCGTGCAAATGAAGGGAGATGAGCCTGCACCAAATATTTCACTCTGTTGAAATGTATTGCAAACCTCTTACTCTGCTAGCTCTTTCGGATTGGCTAAAACAGCATTTAAATAAAATAAATGAGGGGGCAGAGAAACACCATCATGCTTGCCAGACTAATGGATGAAAACCAGGAACACAATTTGTCTCTGAAATGAGCATTTGGTAGCCTGGCATTGACCAAGATGAGTCCTGCAGATTTCAGAATTCATGTCTAACAAACCAGGTGAACAGAATATTAGATTTGATTCAACTGACGAGAAACAAAACAGCACTAATACAAGACATATACTTAAAACACAGAACCACAATGAAACAGAAAGTTTATGGAACAATGAGCAATTAATGCTTGTTTGATTAACTGGTGCATTAAGACAATTAGTGACTGTTTAAAAAAGAAAAAAAAACACTAATGTAAAACCTAAAAATGAATTCACACACTGAATGATCAAGAAAGCCAACAATACTGGGCACTGATGAAAAAAGTGTGTCAGGGATGGCTAAGGTTAAAGCAATTAGAGGCCCAATTCAAAAATCAAAATCCAAACCCTTCTCGTAGAGCTTACTAGCTAGTTTCAAATGACTGAATATACTGGCAAGTATTTCATATTATTTATCATTTTTATTATTATTATTATTATTATTATTATTATTATTATTATTAATAACAACAACAACCACAATCTATAGTTCTTAGCAAGGTGTTTTCTAGGTGAACAAATCATGTGTCAGTTCCAGGATGCTTTCCTTTACTAATTCCTTTGATTCATACTGTGAATAACTAAAGAACTAATCAGTTGAAGTGCTATGACCCTAGCAAACTCTAAATGGACATCCTAGATCTAAGAGAAGGGGCTAAAATCTTTTGAACTGGGTCGTGCTGTTAAAAGCAGTGGAAATTAATGGAAGCGTATCCGACACACCCAGTCATCCCGAAAGGGAGGTACCTGGAGGGCCAGTTGATTGGGGAAATGGTGTCTCCTTCCGAATCAGTCTGGAGTGACCACTGACTATTGGAGCTAAATGTAAAAACAAGAGTGAATGAGCCACTTAATGTAATGATGAGCGATGGAATGCCACACACTAATGCATACAAAATATGCCAGTATAATAGTTCAGAACATGACTTATTTTTTAAAGTGAAATGTTTTATGCAAAGGAACATAAATGCAATAGAATTCATTTTATGAATTACTCTATACAGATTAATTGCGATCAACGCACGTGTACACGCACACGTGCGTGTACTCAGTTTGTAGCATGACGCACAGAGATGCAACATAAAAGCACTGATTCTCACATACAGTTTTGAAGTTTTGTTTAGCTTTAGCCAAATCCAGCACCCAAATGTTGTGGCTGAGCATCTGAATTTATAAAAATGTCCATACAAGGACAAGGATATATGGTGCAAACAGAAAGTCTCACCCTCACAGCAAACAATCTTTCAGCAATGATAGTAATACAACACTAACATGACAACAAGGGATGAGAGGCTCTGCCAAGTTATGAAATATGACCCCATGCTGTTGTGAGCTAATGTTTTGAGGTCACGTCCTAAACTTCACTCAAATGAATCACAGCAAAGGAATGATGACTTAACCGAATTGCATCAGGGATCAAAAAATGTTGTCCCAAAATAATAGGACAAAAGCTATAGGATTTGTTAACTCAGTAATATAAAATGGTATGTTCATCGAAAGATTGAATGATTGAAAAGCTACCACGACATTTAAAAGTTTGTTTTTTTTGTGCAAAAACGTGTGCATGAGGTAAACTATTATTCAATTAAAATCAGTCCACAGCCAAGATTCCAATCCATTAACTAAAATGGAGGCACACTGGAAATTTCCTGAATATTCCAAAATAAATATATCCCATGAGCTTTACTTATTGCAGGATTAACTTGTAAACACAGAGGTTTTTGGAAATAAAAAAAAAAAAAAAAAATTAAAAAAAAAAAAAAAAAAAAAAAAAAAAAAAAAAAAAAAAAAAAAAAAAAAAAAAAAAAAAAAAGGGACTGAATAATGAAAAGATTATTCACGTCAATTTTTCAAAATCATGAAAGCATCATTTAAGTTTTTATACAATATATTTTCTATTCCACTTATTAATTCCACATTTACTGAGTGAGTGAGATAATATTACATTAAGATGACAGATTATTTGATAAATGTACAAATCATTTTAAAAGACAGACATGTGAGACAGACTTGGTGAGGTGCTGACCATGTCAATGTTGTACATGCTAAGCCAAAACCAAAAATGAGTATATTTTTAAATTTAATTTACTTTATTATGGCCAGAGGTACCATGCCCCAATTATTATCACTTTTTTTGACTGCCCATGGGCATACACTACTCGGAAACTGAAATAATTTTCCTAGTGATGAATTCACCAGCACAGTCTTCCAATAAAATGTGGACGTAGCACTTAGCAGAAAATGGAGATAAACTTTTGAACTACAAGGCAAGAGCAAGAACAATACCACAGCGAATAGCAGTACACAGCTCACCGGAATTCATAAATTACAAGTTATGATTTATAAGAAACGGCAATTAGATATCACCTCCATTAGAGCTTGGTCTTATCTCTGGAGGAAAAGGGAGCAACTGGAGGTGTGACAGTTCCATGATGCACTGAACATTGTCTCACAAAACTGATTATAAGAAACAAGATGGTGGCCACCAGCTGCTGGGATACCAGCCAAAACTCTACCTCCCTCAAAAAGCTTTTTTCACTTAATTTGCATTACCCAATCTGACAAGCTGGAAGCTCTTGAGGGCATGATAATCCTGATTATGCCAATGTGTCGATACAAGCAAAAACTGGCAGAGCAAAACCACCGGGGTATGTATTAGTATGTTGTTGCATCTGATCTTAAAATCAGAGCAGGTCAGTTTCCCTCAATTATTTGGCATTTTTATGCTCTCTCGCATTGATACAAAACATACATAACCCTAAAACATATCTATAGAAGACAAATAAAAAGTGAAAAATGCAGTACCAAACTAAAACAACTGAAGTGTAATACAGAACAGGTGATGAGAGACAGTGCTGTGCTTACCCTTGCTTGTGGAGGACGTTATGGGCCTGCTGTTCACTAAATAAATCCCCAGGAGAAGCCACTTGCTTTGCAGGTCGGCTTGCCTTGGGCGAGCCAGTCACCCCCTCTTCCCTTGAGGCTCTGGTCTCCCCTGACGTGTCTATGTAAGGGGCAGAGTGGTCTGGAGCTACTCCTTCTCCATGCATTCTTCCTCGGTCTTGTGCCCTTTTCTGATTTTCCAGATTCATTCTCTTCTCATGTTCAGAGAACACCTCAGCCTGCTCCCTGCCATACTCCTGCTCCACATTGGCCTGAGCAGTGATTCTACCTGCATGAACGTTGGAGGTGTTGGCATTATGCTCGACCTCGTCTCTTCCCTCCACCTGCCCCTTATACTGGCGCTCAGACCCCTCAGGGTCCCGACGCATTCTGGAATAGTGGCTGGCATGGTCTGTGTCTGTCTCTTCATCCAGTAAGATGCGGTAGCGCTCACAGAGCTGGCGTCTGCGTTCAGCCTTGTAGCGGGCGATGCGCTCAGCTTTAGACTCCTGCTCGGTTGTTACAGCAGAGCAGGGGTTGTAGGTAGGCTCAGTTTGGGCCATGTGTGTCTCCATCCGGCTCTGGTGCAGTGACACACACTCAGAGCTCTGAGGGTCTGACAGACCAGACTCATCTTTGCTAAAGTGCTGAACAGGAACTGAATGATAAAGCGAATTACAGTATGGTTTTAACCTCGTTTAAACATCAAAACAGAAATGAACACACAAGCTATTAAAGAACTGAACTATTTTTATTCAAACATGCACTTTACAAATGATCAGGGTTGCCAGGTCTGTGTTCTAAAAAAATACTCCAATGCCTATTCAAAACTAGCTCAATTGTTACAAAACTTAAAGTGACCCACTAAAACAAACTACAATATATTGTAACATTTACAAAGTAACACCTAGGGCATTGTTTTGGGAGCCTGGGACATTTGCTCCAAGAATTCAGTACATTTTGTAAAGTGTGAAATCCGTTCTCAAGCCCAGGAGCTGTCCAAAGAAATGATCATTGGTCCTCTTAAAGAGGTTGGTCGGGCATTCGCTTCAACCAAATGCCAAGTTGCATGCAGAGTAAAGTGATTGGTTCAACTTGTCATGTTACTTACCATTTCCAGTTTCATGGAGAAAAGATTTTTTGGTCAGCGAAGGAGACAGAATTACTTAAGACATTCAAATGCAAAACAACGTTTAATTTTTAAAATATATGTGTGAGCAGCACCTTTGTGGTGCAAGTTCTTGCACTGAGAACATCACGAAAACGCACATCTCACACCGGTAAAAGGTTTGATGTAAAAAAAAGTGCACAAAGGTGACATGCAATTGCACAATTAACCAACTGTTCAGAAGAAATTCTTCTATGAAAAAGAAAAAAAAACAAACAGAAACCTCCTAACCCCCCCCCCCCCCCCCCCCCAAAAAAAAATGGACCTGACAACTCTGATATTGATTATAGTGATTAGCAATAATTACTTTAATTTTTGAAAAAAATCACAATAATAATTATTTGTTTACCCACATTAATATCTTTGATACAATAGACTTGTCATGTACCTGTGCACGGGTCACACAAGTCTGTGGCACGAGTGTATCTGGGAGTGTCTTCCTCCAATAGCCGATTGGTCACCAGACCAGCACTTGGAAGTGAGAACTGAATGTCGTTGTCAATTCCTTCCAGCCGCCGTGCAATCCGTTCTTTCCTAAAAGGAGTAGGACAGATGGATATAACAGATCACTGGCACATAAATACAGACAGGTTTGCAGTATAAATCTTTGCAGGCTTCTAAATTTATGAACATGACCACTTTGCACATAAACACAGGCTCTGTGGAGCAACAGTTAATTAAAATCTCTCACCTGTTCATGTCCCAGCAGTCACGTTGACTATTACTGATGTGCTCAAAACGTTTTCTTAACTCTGAGACTGCAGAGGAAAATAAATATTACCTTTATGTGTCTTGGCATAGTGTAAAATGGAACGCACAGGTACAGTCTGGATAGTGGAAAAGAAATACTATAGGAAAACAGATCGTAAGATATTATTCTGTGAACAAGAACATAGCACCATAGTCCAGTTTAAGGAAAAAATGCTTTTAATTACATTTTATTCAAGTTGGGACTAGTTGAAATACTTAAGAAAAACATTTTTATTTTCTTCCATTATGAAACAAATAATTTACCTCCAGAGTAAATCAGTCTGAAACTAACAGAAACATCCTGAATACAGAAACGTCCAAGAGCTCAGACTTTCCTGGCTTTCACACTCACAGCTGCTGAAATGAAGCTACAAGAGAGCCAAAATGCTCCACCAAACAAATTCTACGTATTATAAAAGCAAGGCAGCAAAATCAAAATGTGTTTTGAATGGCATCACTTGGTTGAAATGTGGCAAATGTTACGTGTTCAATCTCTAACCAGAGTGCACCCAGATAATTGAAAATGGTCCATATTACTTTTCTGGAAGCTAAAACCAATGTTTCAATATGGTATGTGATCGTATCTAAAACATCAGCTACATTCCTGTGGGTTTCCCCATTGACAGAAATTGACAGCTCAAAAATGAAATGATTAAATTTCAGTATCACAGTCTAGGCACATACACGAAACACTATCTTTCTATCTTTACCAATTAAGATTTTGCTAGAAAGTATATTTTCCCATTTGTAAACAAAACACCAACACATGTAATCACATAAGAAGACTTTAGTTCTTACCTGATGGCAGCTGCCCCTGTGACAATTCAACCAAATTCTGTTCTACCATTTTTAAACATGCACACTTTAGTCTTTCCTAAACATTACATGCACTTTAGCCTTTCCTAACACTATATGCCTGTGCAGAACAACAGATGGCTCCCAGCCAACCAAAAATAGGCCATCATCCTACATGGAGCTCAACCCCCAGCCCTGGCCTAACCTCATTTTATTGGCTATCTTATCCAAAAACACTCAGTGGATAAATGCAAGAGACTTGTTTGTAATACTGTATGCTTTTCATGGTTATTGGAATAGGACCATCAAGAGTACATCTTTGGTACCTTTAGTATACATCTTTGTATCTTGAAAAATAATGTGAGGTACATAATCGGACCTTAAGAACCACTTTTAGCTTTACTCTAAAAGCTAATTAGAAGAAGAGCACATGCACCTTCCTTGGTAAAAGACACATACTAAAGGTACAAAACATGTCCTATTGATGATGCCACCCCAGTGACAAGGAAATGTACCGTTTGGTACCTTTATTTCTGAAAGTGTAGTTGCAACAATGAAAACCAAGTGGATCATGCTTTAATTAATAATAAAACAAAATAAACATGCCTCATTTTACCCCTCCAAACTATGCAGTAACTTTGCAATCACCTTTGGGTAGAGAGATGATAGGATTGACATCAACAGCCTTTGTGGTCTGGG
>CM040986.1:15031754-15156463 GCA_022985145.1 Pangasius djambal | reverse complement strand
AAAGTGTACAAATCTCAGTGTGAGCATGCATTTACGCCAAGTTTAATTTCTAACCATTAGATTACTTTCGTTCACTTCAAGCAAAACGCAAGACGGCATTTTTGATCATGCTGAACAGGGTTTTCTACATGATCAAAGCATTTATCAGGATGAGCAGTGAGGACAAAAGGTGATCCACTGTTTTTATCTGATCTAGCGGAGCCTAAGTAACATCAGAACTACGAAACAAAAATCAAAAACTACTCTCGTTTTTGCTGATGAAGCCCTGAGCAGTTTTAGAAATGTAGTATCTTCACAAATGTTCAACACATATCTTAATATTAGAAATTACAACAGTAACAAGTATTTCACATAATAGATTAATCAGATGTTTAAAGGCCATAAAACTTGTGAGATACAGATATAAAAAAATTGTACCTGAGAATACAATTTAAAAAAAACAAAAAACAAGAATTGCTTTACAGGATTTCTTTGCCTGCGCCTAAGACTTTTGTACACAGTACTGCATAGAGTGGCAAAAGAAAAACAAATAGCAGCCATTATCTCAGAGTTTCAGCTTCAGTGAAATTAGCAGATCAGGGTAATCATGTTTGTTATAGACAGGACTGATAAGGGTAACTTAGATAAAACAGTCACTTGTCTGATAGCACTCTTGTATTTCTTTGCAAATGACCTCAACTTCCAAATACCAGAGCTGCTACTAATACACTTCTAAACTAAACTTTCCAATACTAGTGAGACCAATTTATGCAGCACATATCTTACTGCTATAATAAATGACTTGTTTCTTTTAAATGTCCAAATATTTCTAGAGGCTCAATCTAGGTATGCAAAAGAAAGCAAGTTAAAGCTAGGTGGTGGTTTACGACAGGTGTGTTTCCACCACTTAATATCTCAAGATTGAGGAATTTAAAGAAAAAAATTGATTACCTAAAAGCCCTTTGTTGTAGTTTGGGTCTGGCAACTTTGGTGATGGCCTCCCCTGTGATGCCTGTTGACAAGAAAAAGACAGCACTCTTTAATCTAAAAACATTACTGAAAGAATGACAATTTAGATGTTAACTGAAAGCACATTTAACAGCTAAATCAATCCAAAATAATAACCAGAACCAGACAGAGAATGCTGCGATCGCATTCCTTAGACATATTGCGGACAGTTTTCACCTCATAAACACATGAAATACATAATGGTTCTATTTATTCTAGCAAACAGCAAATGTTCACAACAAAAAGGAATAATAATCCAATATCTGTGCATAAGTGCAGAAAGTACTTCTCAAGAAAAACCCGAAAGAGTTACATCAAGATGTTTATCGCTTTTTTTAATAACTGTCAAATATCTTAAAATGGGCTTGCAACAAAACTCTCAAACCAACCCCATCAGTTCAGATTGTTCTCTGCGCCTGCTCAATATTTTTAGGATATTTGTGCCTTCTACTTGACTCTCCGCATGCCAGGTAGCGTTGCTTCTTCATGGTTCCAGGGTCCCTGGTTTGATACTGAGCTTGGGTTACTGTCTGTGTGGAGTTTGGCATGTTCTCCCCGTGTCCATATGGGTTTCCTCCAACCTCTCAAAAAACATGCCAGTAGTGGATTGGCTACTCTAAATTGCCCCTAGGTGTAAATGAGTGTGTGAATGTGTGTGCGTGTGTGTGTGTGCATGGTGCCCTGTGATGGACTGGTGGCCCAACTAGGGGGTGTTCCTGACTCATGCCCTCTGCTTCCGGGATAGGCTCTGGATCCACCACAACCTTGACCAGGACACAGCATTTACTGATGAATGAATGAATGAATTAAAAAGTGGTAAAGCACCAACCTCAAAGTAGACATGCAATATTTAAAAAAAAAAAAGTACTGTTTTAAAGAAATATTACATGTCTAGTACATGAAAAATCACCCAGACATGGTGCACTTCCATAATGTACGCATAAAGTGCCTTTAATGAGTTCACTTAATATGGTGCCTGTTCATTCTAGCAACTGAAATAATAACATTTCTTATAAAAGCAGAAGATTAATACTATGCAAGTATCAAATGACAGTTGAGCTCCACTGTCTTTCCATACCAGCTCAAGCTCACACACACAAAGACACACAAAGACACACAAAGACACACAAAGACACACAAAGACACACAAAGACACACAAAGACACACAAAGACACACTTACACTTCTTGTCCCAAATCTACCCTTTCATATCTATGAAGCTTTAGCAATGATGGGTGGGTCAATGTTACAACCCCCTCACTTGTTATAAACATCATTTGAGATGGCAGAATGAACAAGCGCTCTGGAGCTTCTCTCAGGAATCTGTTGTGTTTTGGTATTGAGAGTGTTTTCACAGCTGGGAAGAGTATCCCCTAAAAACATTCCTCACTGCCTAGAAATCTCCTTTCACCTCACAAAGCACAGCACCAGCTGATCAGGCAAGAGTGTGTGGTGAGATGAAGAGGCTGAGAGACAGACAAAAACACACAGAGAGCGAAGAGGGGAATCACATGAAGATTGAAGTTATCTAAAGAAAACTCTTACCTATTCATTGTTTATTCATAGTTGCCAAAGTCAAGAGCTCGGAGTATCATGCTTACTCCTAACAGTAACAGCTGCTTCACACCACTAATACTGATCAGTACTAACAAAACAGATGGCAATCAACATCTGCCTCATCAGGCTTGCAGCCACCAGCAATCTTAAAGGAGTTTTTTTAAATTTTAGTGACTTATGTTTTCTAAGAAGTGACTCACTGATGATAACATTAAAAAAGCATCTCTCTCCGAAACCTCCCCTATACTGATGCACGCTCTTTGAAACCATATACTCTGCCAGTCAAAAGTTTTAACACCATATATTTTAGCATTTCTATTCAAATGAACTCATTTTACATACTGTAAAATTTGAAAATCTAAACAATAGGAATTAGTGAATTGAGAAATTTTAGAAAAAGATTTTATTTTATTGGCTCTAGATCTAACGTAACCAGAAATAGACAAAATCTTTATCCCTCTGATTAGCTAGAGCTTATATTAATATTCTACAGTTGATACTAGAACCAAACTGTAATAAATAATAAAACATAAGAAATCAAGTGTCCAAGACTTTGACTCTTAGTATATGTTTCATGAGCTTCTGAAGAAAAGTGGCAGAGCTCAGCAGCTCTGTTGGCTCTGGGGGCAGAGCCTATTTCTGGGCCAGAAATTCATAAAGCCTGAAACGAACCATCACGACTGTTTTAGGTTACAATTTTTTTTAACAAATTAAAAACTGCATCTTTAAAGATTATTAAAAGTACCTGACCGATGCCATGGTTCTGCTCACACTATAAACAAACGGCAAATACTTGAAGGGAGCATGAAATTACAGTGTCTTCTGCCATGCCACAACAAAATCCTCACTAAATATCACAAACTGTTTTCTCAGTGTGAAACTTTTTGTGAACATAGATCTAGTATACTGGCTCCTAACAATGACTAGCAATGATGTGAAATTCCTAGTGCTCTATTCTATTTTAAAAGGCTATTTCGAAAGCTGTGCTTCATTGATCATCTTAAGATCAACACTGAGATCTCACCATTCCATTGGAGAATCTGTGACAGTCATCCAAAATCTGATTTCCTCATTTCATTTCAGTGAGCTGCCCTACACCTGCACAGCAAAGCTACATGGATCATGAACCTTGTCAGAGAATATGGTAAGCCCATGTGGAAGGTGCACAGTAAAATGTTTCTCTTTGTAGCTACATTTGATAAAATCAACACACTCACATGGTCCAACCAACATTAAACAATCCACCTACTGGCATGTTATTGGGATGTGGGACGAAACCAGAGCACCCAGAAGAAACCCATGTGGATCTGGGGGGAACATTTCGCAACTCCACATAGACAGTATCCCGAGCTTGGAATTAAACTGGGAACCCTGGAGTCTTTAACTATGGTACATCAATAGTTCACAAATATGTTTAAATATATTCTAAAATGTACCACAGTCTATATCATGAAGTGAGTGACGACCACCAGCTTTTCTCGACTGCAAGAAATACCCAAAAATGTCATAAACAAGGCTTTGTAAACTACACTAATATTGCTACCAGCATATTTCAGATGATGGGCAATCTGCTTGGCTCTTAGCCATCTTGTGCCTTGAAGCTAATAATACAGTCTGGTGTGACAATTAATGGCATGCCTGCTATTCCACAGCACACACACACACACAGCCACACCCACTCCTATCAGAAAGAGTTAAACCACAGCCCTTAAAGTAGGACCCAGTGACATTAAAAGTAAAAATATTGGCCATGTAATCTGTGACACCATTGCCATATTGATTTCTTTTATCATGAGATACCACATACTCTGCACACCTGTTTTAAAGAATAGACAGTCATAGATAATGTTCTGAAGTGGAGATAACAGTGACAGAATGCACAAGTCACACAGGCTTAAGTCATGTTACAAGCATCTGGAGTCATTAAACATGTCACAGCCTGGTTAGCACTATATTATAATAAAGCTATATATAAACTAAAGTTCATTCATGTGGCAGTTTGTTGAGATTATTTGGCTCTCTGCTATTTACCTGAAAGTAAAACTGCAATAACACGGTTCATGACATAAGATACAATACCGATATTACCAATATCAGAAACCTGGAAAACAATAAAAGAAAAAAAAAAGGTTGAGAAGCAAGACACTTTGTGCTGCATTAAATGGACAGAAAAATAAAAATAACAAACGTAATGTGAAAAGAAAGTATTATAGTTGTTTTGCTGCATTTCACTGCAACCCTTTCAGCACATGGCACTGATAATGAAGGATTAGCTTTCTAGGGACACAGGATTACCCCACTGGGAACTGTGTCATTTCAATATCTATAGCCACTTACATCATGAGACAAATTAAAAACGTCCGTGTCATAACATCTACGAATATCTGGCTACTTTAAAGGCTATCCATGATGAAGGCCAGCATGAGGGTTTGTGCTGTGACAGTTGAGCTGGTGAACATATGAACACATTAAACCCATTTTACAGTCTAATCACTTCAAGCCAGCACTGTTTTATGGATACATTCATGACTGCATTATACTCTGACAAAGCTTTAATAGTTAAGAGTGAGTCTGACAGTGTAGCATTAACACTGTCCCACACGTGTTATGAATTTTGCTGCGTTTAACCAACCAGAAGACCAACTCAACACGGCGGATAAATGAAAAGTCATGTCCCACTGCAAATACACACAGAGGCCAAAACAAAACCATAAAACTACAATTTGGCTGCGGAACAGTGAAAGCTCTGCATACACTTTTAAAGTCAAACAGACGCTGCCACAGATATACCAGAAAAATGTGCTTTTAAATTCAACTACTGAATAAATTCCTGAGAGAAAAAGTATAGAAGAGCCAAGATATTTGCACTGGGTTTCACTCTCACCCTCTCTTGCTTTCTCTCTCTTTCCTTCTCTCTCTTATTTCCAGAAAGTCTCTTGTACTTAATCAGCATGTCCTTGGAGGCTACATCTGCTGCACAAAAATTTCTAAACCACAGCAGCCCTAATGAACCAAATAATGCACAGTAACAGGACAGTCCCATCACCAAACCTCCGCTCTCCTCCACTCACCTTGACAGCACTTGACATGGCTAAGATAGTTGGCAATCCACGCGTTCTGATACATTTTGGAAAAAAGATAAAGAGAAGGCTGGAATGAGGACAGATAGAGAGAGAGAAAAAAGGACAGAGATGGGAATAGAGGACGAGAAAGAGGTGGTGGAGGAGGAGGAGGAGGAGAGAAAGAAGGACTGAAGGAGGAGTATAGAGGGAGGGGACTGCAGGGAGGCAGCAGCGGACTTCAAGGTGATGCAGACTCGCCTGCGGGAGTCCTCGGACAGTCAGCCAGAGAGCGAGAGAGAGAGACAGGGAGAGAGAGAGAGACAGCACAGTATGAAGAAGGCAAGAGGGGATGAATATAAAGCAGAGAGAGTGACAGCATTAGCGTGACAGAGACAAGGCAGCGGGATGAACAATGTGGAGCAGCTCCTCTGAAAGTGTACTCGTTTAAATGTTTTGTCCGTTAGAGCTGGCTCGCTGTCTGCATAGAGCTGGATCAGAGCCTACTGACTGCTGGCAGAAGAACAGCTAACAGGCTAATGCAGCACTGTGCTAAGCTGCTCAAATAATGCTAATCAGATTACTGAATTGAGAGGGGAAGGGTGTGCGCGTGTATGTGTGTGTGTGTACTTTTAAACTCGGGCACAGCTGTGGAAGAGAGTGTGAGCAATAGAGGGGGAAAGGACCGCCTCATAGGAATGAGAAATTCCACTGAGCAATGACACATGAACAGCACTAGTGCAGAAAGAGAGAAAGAGAAAGAGAGAGAGAGAGAGAAACACTAATCATATAATGACTAGAACCACCTCTGAGGGGGGAAAAATGGAATGGGGGGAAGGGAATGTTGATTTATGCCCCATATTCACTTTACCTACACACAGAGCAGCTTCCTCCAAAAAAAAAAAAAAAACAAGAAAAAGACCTGCATTCCTGTAGTAACACTCCATAATAGTACAAGGACACTTGACTAAATTAATTACTATGACAATGATCCCCCCCCCCCTACCACCACACACGCACGCACACAATTAACACATCTGTTTCAACACTGACACCACATTACATGGTGATGAAACATTTACTCTGTTAGACTGGTGAGAAAATTCTACATCAGTCCCTAAAGAATTTCTTCTTCTTAATTCTTTGATTTACAGACTACAGGTCCTAGGCCAACTATTGTTTAGTATTTTTATCCACATTTGGTGCTGAAGTATAAAGTGACAAATGTTCTTTCCAATTTTCTGGCTCTTGAATTAAGTAAACTATAAAATGTCTTATTTGGAAATCTGAAAACCACAGGCACATCTTCTTGCCTCCGTCAGGCTCTTCACAGTGAATCAGGATTGAGTATTTTCTGACTGATATAATGTTAACTTGTAGCCCTTTTCCACCAGTAATGCTAATTTATGATCTCACATTTTGTCATTATTTCTTTTTCCCAAGTGAGTTGTATCTTTGCTGAATTTTGTTATCCTTACTAAGAGTTTTGTAAGAGTACCGAACAGGGGCATTTGGGTGGAGCTAGAAATAATGTTGACCACTGACTGTTTAAACACAATAGTTACAGAAGTTTCACAAGCTATCATTCCAGGCAGCTGCCCATTTATAAAAACACAAGGGCTGCTTCTGGCATAGCAAAATACCATGCCGTAATTTGTTACTTCACACATAGTGATTATATACTATATGGCCAAAAGCATGACCTGACCATCACAATCATATGTGCTTTATGAACATCTCATTCCAGAGTTTGTCCCCCCTTTGCTGTTATAATAACCTCCACTCTTCTGGGAAGGCTTTATGCTAGATTTTGGGAAGTGGATGTGGGGATTTGCCCATTCAGCCACAAGAGCATTAGTGAGGTCAGGCACTAATGTTGGGTGAGGAGGCCTGGCAAGTAGTCAGCACTCCAGTTCTTCCCAAAGGTGTTCAGTGGGGTTGATGTCAGGGCTCTGTGCAGGCCACTCAAGTTCTTCCACTCCAAATTTGGCAAACCATGGCCCTCGCATTGTTCACAGGGGCATTGTCATGCTGGAACAGGTTTTCCCTTTATTTTCAGTGAAGGGAAATCTTATAGTGACATTAAACAGAGACAACCTATCCAATTATGTGCTTCTAACTTTATGGCAACAGTTTGGGGAAGAACCATATATGGGTGTGATGGTCAGGTGTCTACTGTATATACTTTTGGCATATAGTGTACTACATAATACAGTCACCTGTCATTTAGGTCACTAGATAGCTAGTATTCTAAATATAGAAAAATATTAAGAGAAATTCTGCTTTATATCTCTTTAAGTAAAGTCAAATTCTGATTAAAAGTTACACCTAATCTCAAAGCTCCTGCACCGTTGCTCTTTTTGTTAGTGTTCCTCACAAAGAAAACTCAACATCCTCCAGAGAACCCTATCTGTTATTACAGGTACCAGTACATGACTGGAAACAGTCATGGGACATCATCAAGCAAGGCACAGATAGTTCCGTATTCAGATTAGTGACTGTAGCATACCAAAGTACCATTGCAGAGGTTGAAATGGCAGCAGTGTCAATAGTGTCTGAATTCTTGCTCTGACCATTCATAACTGGTCTAAATTAGAAATGTGCACAGTAAATGTTTTTTAATCCTGCTCTCTGGGTTATTATTTTTTGTTTGTACCTGCCGGCAATGTTTTTTTAAAAAAATTTTTAAATTTGGTGGTCCTATTTCCTAAAATATATAAAATATATAAACCACCAACTAGCAGGTAGTCGCATGGTCAAGTTAATAAACATGGTCTTTAATCAAAGTGTGCCTCCTATCTGTATCTATATTTGTATTTAGAAATTGTATTTGTGTTCAGAACACATGATCTTTCCCTAGTACAGATGACGAGAATAACCTTGTCGAACTCATTAAACTCATCTGCGGAGGGGCTCCAGCAGAGCCAGCACAACCAAACAGAAAACCAAACACAAAACAGAAACGTGTATAAAGAACAGAAATACATTTTGGGGGTCAGAAAGAAGGGAGGTGAAGCAAATAAAAAAAGGCATTGAAAGGTAATTGGATAATAAACATGGACAGAGGGAGGAGAGGCAAAATGAGACCCAGCTGCAATGCAAAAGAGGATCAAAGAAGAAAGAAGTGGACATGCAAGAGAAAAGTGGACAGAGAGTGAGATACGGTGAGAGAAAGGGTTACAACACCGCTGGTGAGAGGTCAAGCACTGGAGCACATGCAGAATGGCATTTAGCCTAGACTATTTCTGGCACATTATCCTGCCTGCAATGTTTCCACTGCAACACTTATCATTCAAACACACTCTCATACGGACACAGTTCCTACAGAAACTGGGGGAGAACTCAAGAGAGAACTGAAGCCTAGCACAAATTAGCTTTGTCACTCAAATCAACATGGGCACTTCCTTTACAGCTGAAACTCTGCAATACAGCAAGACGTGATGGTTGTGCAAGAAATCTAGACCCTCCTTTCAGGAACCATTACAGAACACGAACTAACAAGATCAAAGACATTCCACAGCGTGAGCTAATGCTCCAATAATCAGCACTTGAGATGCTATAAGGTCGTGACTAAAACCCACTGCTGACTATATGATGTCAGGCCACAATTGAAGCCTACTTAGTGGTTTATTCCTCTGTGGCTAGGGCTACACTTCCCATTAGACATAATAAACCCTATAAGACGGTCCTATAGGAGTGCGAGATGCATAGCATACGCATGACCTCATCACATTATGTAAAACGTATTGTTAAAGGTTGATGGCACATGCACGAGTGCCCATGGGTGCACACAAGGGTACAGATTTTCAGCTTGGCCTAACGTTGCCTATGTGATACTCCACAGGGGAGTAAATCTTTAAACAAGATCCAATTGAAATGGAGACAGTAAACTCAAGCACACTGCTTAAGAGGGATAAAGGCACAGGTTAAGACAAAGGTGGCCGGTTACATGTAACCTGGATTACATAACCTGATGACAATCAGATAGGAGACATCTGAAAATATGTGGAATCAGATTACTGTTATTTTATTGTGGATTATTTAATTACATTTTTGACATCAGGGAATCACAGTTTATTACTTGGGAATTACTGAGTTTGGCCAAAAATGTATTCTCTCAAAGTGTTCGCGTGCAACTTTCTGAAACACCTTCTACACATCGAATATAAGTGTTCTGGAACAAGCACACACTGCATAGCGACATATCAAACTTTCACTCGAATGCTGTGTATGACACGTTTTGGACCAATGTATTTTAATCTAGCTAACCTCTACCACTAGGCTATTCAAATACGACCAACATGTAGCAAACAAATTTATATATATATATATATATATATATATATACACATTTTTTTTTTATATATATTGATCATAGTCCACTTCATGCGTAAAGTGCTTTTTATGACAAATGAAGGACTTAGCAGGCTCAGGATATAAGCCTCATTTCTTCTCTCAAGTCATGTAGTAATGCGGTACAATAACAGGTATTTTCAAAATGTGGAAAGTCTCTATTAGTAGCCTAAACAATAGGGTAAAAATTATCTGCATTTTGAAAATCCCCACGTGAGCATATTGCATTTGCATACAATCGGATAACCACAAACTTTACTTATGAAAAGGATGTACATTTATTCATTACATATCGATCTTATTCAAATAGTAGTAGTAGTAGTAGTAGTAGTAGTAGTAGAGGTTAGTTTGGATAAATTATGTTGGTGCAGAAGATGGCATACAGAGCACTTGCATGAAAGTTTTATACAGTGATATGCGTATACTTGTGCCAGAATGTTGACAGAATGGCGCTGCCAATGAGTTGCATGCAAATGTTTTTTTGGTTTTTTTTCCTGTGAGACTGGGTTGCATATTTTATTTATTTATTTTTTTTTACATGTAATGAATGGAGGATAATTTTTCCGTATACTTTACACTGCATGAGGCACATTTCAATTAATCAATGATTCTTTTGTACTTGTATAGATCTACAGTTACATTGTGTCATTAAGACAGTATCTGATGTTGCAAAGTTGGATGTAGATTACTGAGACTGAACCGAATCAAGATGCATTTTCTAACAAACGTGTCTTTATTTGTAAGGAGATATGGGAGAAATATCTGGAGTGGCTCATTAGCAGGGAAGCCTGGTTCAGTATTTGAAAATCGGATACAACATTCTTCTCCTGTTCTCCATCTTCGACAGTTACATAGATGACATTTTACTATGGTTTTAAATGTCTGTTTAAAAACTATTCAAGACTATCTTGCCAAAAAGTGCATCTTATTACTCAAGTCCACACCTAAAATGCCCTCTGTAGAGTTGTGGTTTACTCAGATTTCAGTCTGGCTTCCCCTAGAAAAACTAACTTATGATTTCTGACAAAAATCTCATGTTATGGAATGTTTGCTTACACTGCTGTATTTATTTTGATAAGCTAAAGTCTTGAATGTATTTTTTTACCTCTTTTTACTTTATGTGAAAATGTTCGCATAAATAGTACTGGTTCACATGAAATTGTATCTGCCTGCACTGAATTAGAAAAAAAAAAATTACAAGGTGATTCTGCACTGAAGTATGATTTAAAAAAAAAAATAAATAAATAAACCAGATAGATCACAAGTATTCCAAAAGTAATCAGATTACATTAGATTGCTTAAGGAGTGTAAATGATTAAAGATGTAATCAGTAATGTAATCATGTAACTTGAAATCAGGACCAGATTCAATCAGTACGTTTCCTCAGTAGTCTATCCAATAGTGGTTGTTATATGATTGATTTCAGCATTTGTTTCATGCAAGTTGGTAAACCAAAGGTACTTTAAATAGGACATTACAATGCAAATACCAAGCTTTCATATTTGTTTTCATTGCAAGAACCTGACAAGAGTCCTAGATAGTAACATTATGGGATCTAATATTTGTGAGAAATGTCATGATGGAGCTTCTTTTATATCCAGAAATTGTTTAAATACTAACATCACTCTCTGCTAATGTAAAACTGTGGGTAGCATTAGGACACGACTAGCCAGCTAGTTAAAAGCTAGGAAACTAGCTAAAATTTGTGACATGCAGATGTGATGGATTGCTGTCTTTACTTTTATCGTCATATTTTCAGTGACTATTGCAACGGTATACACGCTTATTAAAATGTACCACAACAGCCAAGACTTTGTTCATCACCAACATGCAGGATTTGTAGCTAAAAGTTTCTGGTGAATACAATGTTAGCCTCTAAACATATAAAGCATGTTGGACCTATGAACCAGGATAGATTAAAACCATAACAAACTGAGCTTACATGAAATGTTCCCCAAGCAGTTGTATACGTATAATTATTGCAAAAATGGTGCTATGGTAGAATAACCTGAAATCTGTATAATCATCAAAAAATGATCAAAAGTTAGCCTTTCAAATGTGTGAATTCTTTAAAGAAACTACAATGATTCACTTGATCATTGACTATCATCAGACTATAGGTTGGCTAGATCCCACCTAGATCACCCCTATAGATCACAGATACATAACAAAACAAGCAGTTACATACATCTAAAATAACGCTGCATTCGAGGCTACAATCAGAAATTAAATTTAAAAAAAACAAAAACATTAGAGTTATTACTAACTTTAGCCAGCTAGCTTGTAGTCAGTGCTACTCGCCATTGTCAGCTGGCTAGCTTGTTAATTGCCCACTGGCTAGCTTTCCAGATAGCAAAATTGGTTGTGGGCCTTATCTGGTTAAATTTAGGCCCACATACCACCACGGCCCACTCCCCTCTAATGGCCCTTAAGCTGCAGACTCATGCCAGAGCTCAGCCTAATGCTGTTTCACACAAGACTGTGAAAAAAAACTGTGCCAGAATTAAACCAGAAGGGCCTAAAGTAAACCAGATCTCACTCAGATTTTGTTGCTATCTGCTACTTGCTATTATCCACTGGCTAGCTTGTTACTCACTACTGTCTGCTGGCTAGCTTGTTGCTAACGCTACTCGCTATTGTCTCTAGGCTAGCTTGTTACTGACTATTGTCCTCTGTATGGCAATTTTAGTCCAAAGTTCACTACAGTAGAACACCACCGATAGCCACTCAGACCTGTAACTGTAAAAGTGCAGTTAAAGCAGCTTTTTATGAGCTTTGCATGCTCTGACAGAGCAAACAAGACGTAAGCTACATGTATGTGACTACTGATCTTTATGTGGACTTTATATTTTTCACTGTGTTTGTTTAATAGCTATGCAAAGAGACAGGATGGAACTGTGGGGTCTCCAACAGAGTGCTGGCCCTCCAGCAAACAGAGAGACATTCCACCATCCAGGATGAGAGCTGACGAGGGAGATATTCTTACCGGAGCTTGTGGAAATCTGGACTCGGATCTTAGAGTCATATCACAGTGTGGTTCATCTGATATTTCGAACATCAAAGTGAGTGCAGAGGGTATGGCAGGGGGCTGAGGTTACACTGGAGGTCTGTGGAGTTGGAATGGGCAGCGTTGTGAGACTACAGATGAAAGGGTAACTTGACTAAACTCTAAATTAGCGTTGCCTGACAACAGTGTGTTGATTTTCCTGCTCAAACACACCCGAGTCAACTCGGCAGTTGATTATCAAGTCTAGAAGGTATGAGATCAAGAAAATCACCAAAATATGCTAGAATTTAACACTCCAGGATTAAAGTTTTGCACTCCTCATCCAGAACAAACTGATGACTGAAGTGGTAACGGTGTCACATTTAGTCACGTTGTATGATTGGACAGTTACCTCACCACTGACATTTAAAATACAGATTAAAATGTATTTCTGCCTATTATCATCTACCCATATTTTATTTTTATTTTTTTCTTACCTAATTAAATTCCTTACTCCAGTGGTTCTCATTCTCTGTGTCCAGCTGCAACTCTCCCAAAAATGTCAAAATACCCTCCCACTGAACCATTCTATAACTAAAAACCATTCTACAGCCACTTCCGTTTCTCCACGCACGGAATGCAGATTGCACTGAAAACCTTTCGCTGTGTAATTGGCACCTCTGCTAAAGTTACAAACACGCTCGGAGCATTATCATAAATGACGGCTATCAAATGCACACAAGAACTTCACATTGCTGAACACAACTAAATGAAACAACCATCTATGTTAAATTATAAGCAGTGTTGCACAATGCCACACTGCCATGTGAGTTAGATTTCTTTTTAAAAAAAGACAATGTAATATATATTGACAGAAATTTTACAAAAAGATCATTCTCAAAAATATCTTTGAGAAATTAGAACAATTAGGGGATTTGATCTTTTAGTTTTTTGTTGTGTACAAAAATATAAGACCTTTTACATAAAGATTTTGTAATACATTTTTCTTTTTTTTTTTTTCCCCTATAACCTCCGGCTTTCAAATGGTCAATTAATTACATGACCTCAGGATATTTTTAGAGTAAGTTATCATACAGTGAAAAATTCAAACCATAACAATGACTCTGGCTTAACATATGGTATAATAAATGACCTCAGAACATAACTTCACTAAAGGAACGAGGTTAACTGTAGTTCCTGTGCGGTGGTTACAGGAACCTTTTTAGTTTCTAATCCATTGTAGACAGCTTTACTTAAGCCAGGAACTACTGGGGTACATACTGCCATCCTGACCATTGGCAAGCTTTACAGAATGACCATCCCTGCAACCCAATATGCTATACCTGTGCTTCGCTAGCAAGTGATTGCTAAATTTGGTTTTATATTCGAGGCAGAGTGGTCCAGCTGGCAGAATAACTGTAGTTCTCATTACTCTTTAGTTCTTCAAAAGAACCCCAGGGGAAACATTTCAGGTCAGCATGGCTGTAGTGTGACCACTGACCTAGGTGTGAGAGTAATTAAACTCTGATAAAGTATTCAGTAACTGGTGCAAGTTCATTCAGAACCTCGTTCTCATTGGCCTCCAGTGGGTGAAATGCAACAAACAGTACAAGGTCAAGAAAATGCTTTTCACATTTCCCTAAAATTATCACACACTGACACACACCTCTACCCGTTGCCCCAATAAGGAGAGGTGTGTGCTGAGTGGCTGCCTCGCTCAACAGTCCATTCTTTTCCCTAGCTGGAAGCTTGTTTGGGTCACTGATGTCAATGCTCCCATGGGGCTACATGAGGCATGTGTGTTTGTGTATATTAGTCAGTGCCAGCAAAAGCACTGGTGACCCAATGACCATGCAACTCAACACAGGGTATACATACAGAATATCCACAGCACCAGCCACTCACTTATGTACACATTATGGATAAAGCTTCATGTGTCATACTCAGGCTGGTGTATAATTGTGGTACATACGGTATACAGTGTATATGGTGTTCCTTCTTAAACAAATGGTCAGTTTTTATAAAAGGTCAAACTTTCAATTAAAAATGGGAATGAAAAGACAATGACACGGTACCTACCAGGAAATGAGACTGGATATGCAACTATATTCAGCCTGTATTGAAACAGTAAAACAAGTTTCTAAAAGTATGTGTACATGAATAAAAGGGAATAGGAGTGATTGACAAGGGTTAGGAGGACAGCTACACTAATCCGACACATGATAATGTGTTATAAATAAAAATGTGTGTAATGCTTTAGGTGCATCTTGAAACCACACTACAGTGTTCATTCAGCACACATGCTGCCAAGGCAAGAACTTACTAGTGCAAGAGAGAGAGCTTCTGACATAACATGACTGCCAGATAAGTAGAGATGCCTCTTACTCTGCACTGGCTGCATATTAGAGGTTCATATTTGTTTTTTGCTTCCATTTACAGAGAATGAAGCATCACACGAAGATGAGAAGATCTTCACCATGGACAGAATTTCTCCAAATATTACACATGGCCCATTACTATAAACCACGTTGTCAGTTGTCAGCTCCACTGCAGAGTAACCGTTTAGCAGTTTGAGTGAGTTTGTTTCCGAGACCACAATCATATACAACTGCATATGTGTACTTCAGGCTGCAGGGACAAAGCCTGGTGTGTGTGTGTGTGTGTGTGTGTGTGTGTGTGTGTGTGTGTGTGTGTTCTATTTTAGATTCTATATTCTAAAGCAGAAAGAGCAGGTGGGGCTCAGTGGACAGCTGTAGAGGCTGGAGGTCTAGTTAATCTGCCACACCCCACCACACCACACACACACACCGATTACCCACAGCACCAGCCACTCATTTATGTACACGTTATGGATAAAACGTCATGCGCCATTTTTAGCTGCATTAGTAAACATACACTGACTCACAAAGAGTCACTAAAGATTCTGCATCACTCTGATGTAATATTCTGTTTAATTCATTTACACCCACTTAAATCAGTTCTCTTATAGTCAATATCCAACCTCTTTACACACACACACACACACACACATACAATACAACATGATGGAGGAAGTAAAAACCTTAAAATACACAATTAGGTGGTAGAAAAGTGCTATATAAATTGGACAGATAGCTAGACAGACAGAAATCATTTTCACAACAAATCAGGAACAGTATTATCTGTATTATAAAACGTATACTAGTAATAAATAAATAAATAAATAAATAAATAAATAAATAAATAAATGTGAGCAAAATGTAGTCATAAATGCTGATACTCAGAAATGTGTGTGTGTGCACGTAATTTGGCAATGTATTGTGATAATATATCACAATATCGATATCATTATCATATCATCCAGCCCTAACATAGCTGCCAAAACCAGCCTATACTTATGAGTAATCCCTGGAAAGATTAAACAGAAAGGAAAAAAGTAACCATGAACTTACAGTATGTCTCTGTGCTGCTGTGCTGTTAATCACAGATGAGGCTTATTCATCAGGGAACAATTAACAAGTTTAACTGTGGAGCAAAGAGGGGAAAGTGTGCGGTCCTTCAAGAGTGATCAACTGTGCAGAATGTCAGTCAAAGACCAAGGGGCCTCGTATTGTAGACAGAACATGTATGTGTCCCCCTCCACCCACCCCTGAAGAAAAATGAGAGGCTAGCTCCACACGCTTCAGAGAGGAATCAAAAGCACATAAATATAGCAACGCGGTGCTTTCCCACCGCTGCCTCACCATGCCGGACTGTGCCAACAACTAAAGGCAGGCAGTTTAAGGTGAGGGAGTGAGAAGTGCAAGCTGGAACATGAGATCAGATGAATGTAAGCCAGGGTCACACAAATGACCAAGGTCTAACCTCATCAAGTGTGTGTGTATGTGGCTGGTCAGACTCTTAGTAAGCAAAATCAAATTTAAACAATGGACTTAAGTACAAGATCAAGTCTAAGCTGACTGAAAAAGAAGTGATTGTGTAACATTTGAACTTGAGTAGCACTATGGTGTCATTCATTCATTTTCAGTAACCACTAACGCCAATCCATCGCAGGACACTATGTGCTCACACTAATTCACACCTAGCATAGGCAATCCACCGAACAGCATATTTTTGGAGGTGAAAGGAAACTGGAGAACCTGGAGGAAACCCATGTGGACATGGGAAGGAAATGCGAAACTGCATACAGACAGTATCCCAAGCTCAGGAATGAACCAGGGATCCTAGAGCTGTGAGGAGGCAAGTGCCACTACGACTAAAAACAAATCCGTGTGCGAAAAAAAAAAACACCACCCAGAGTTTGTAATATTATTATTACAAAAAGTTATATAAAAAGCTATAATATTTTGTAACATAAAAAATATATTACAAAACGAGAACAATTGGTACCCATTCCTGTGAGGAATAATTTTGATTGTTCAGTGTTTAGAAATACTGATAATACTTACAATACTCTTAGAAAAGAGCTACCTGATCACTTAATGAAGTCTGCAGTGACATTTATTCATTTGCTGAACATTTCCAAAGCAACTTAAAAGTGAGATGCACAATCTGATCAAATCAGAGTTAAGGGCCCAGTAGGGACTCTCCGGCAATCTTGGCCACTATTACTGAATGTTAACCAACGAGATATTACTGAAGATCATTTTCATTTAAATCGTACTGAATTCTAAAACCAAGAGATTGATATGAACAGCATTTTCATACACTATAGCTCCATCTAGTGCTCACGCTTGCAAAAATTCATGCACGCGCACACAAAACACACACATACATACACTGTTTGCATTCTCAAATATCTGTGTTTGTGTAAGCAAACAAGCTTAGACTTTATTGCTGTAATTAAGCACATTCTAAACAGAATCCATTAGGAATCTCGAAAAAAAATCCAGTAATCTGAGCAGAAGTGTATCTGTGTATACACTTGTGACAGTTTACCTTGGAGAACCATACAGGCTTTCATAAGCTACGTGAAAATATTCACAGTCGTATCTCAACTGTCCAGAAGCCAAGGAAGATAAAGCAGAGTAAATGTGTATCCACTCAAATATGAGAGGAGTGAGAGAAAGAGAGCGAGAGAATGTTTATTCCAGAATGACTACACTTAGTATCATTTGCCACAAATAAGATAAACGTCTGTTTTCATATCGACGAAAACTGAATACAGGCTTGTTTCGCTCATTTTACTGTAATATTGAAAAACATGCAAGAGCTGAAAGAAAGTGGACAAAAGAGCCTCTATGTCTCAGTCATCTCACTCATACATTTACGTCACTTGCTCTTTTCATCCAGCTTTCATTTATTCACTGTTGCTTCATTCTTCTGAAGCCACACTGATGCTTGTATTCAGCTGGGTATCCCTGCATAATGCTGCTGTGGGTGGGTGTGTAATTAAGACAAAAGATACACATTTTGTATTATAAATGCTTGGCATATTTAGTTATATACAGTGGTTGCATGTGAGTTGTGTGAATACCAGTACAATATGTTTGCAGTCACACAGTCAAATCATGCTACATCTCTCACTCAGTCATACACATCAGACTGAACATGAACCTATCAAAAGTGGTTCAAGGAAGGACAACCAGTGAACCAGCTACAGGGTCATGGGCATCCAAGGCTCACTGATGCACGTAGGGAGCAACAGCTAGCCCTTCTGTTCCGATCCCTAGTCCGATGTATCACGTTTTCTTTTATATCACGCGGATGGCCGGGTGTGTGTGTTGCTTACCTGGGGAAGAGATGGCACCAGGATGCACTGTAGGAAGAAGGCAAGCCAGCGGAGGCAGTGTGATGCTCTGGGCAATGTTCTGCGGTGAAACATTGGGTCCTGGCATTCCTGTGGATGTTACTTTGACTTGTACCAACTACCTAGACATTGTTGCAGACCAAGTCCACCCATTCATAGCAACGATATTCCCTAAAAGCAGTGGCCTCTTTCAGCAGGATAATGCGCCCTGCCACAATGCAAAAATCAGTCCGATCAAGCATCTGTGGGATGTGCTGGACAAACAAATCCGATCCATGGAGGCCCCATCTAGCAACTTACAGGACTTAAAGGATCTGCTGCTAATGTCTTGGTGCCAGATACCACAGCACACCTTCAGAGGTGTTGTGGAGTCCATGCCTCAATGGTTCAGAGGTGTTTTGGCAGCACAAGGGGGACCTACACAAGGTGGTTTTAATGTTCTGGCTGATTGGTGTAAATTTAGGCCATAGCCTGCAATGCTCCAAGCTCATTTGCTTTATTTCAATAAATACAATTTTCTGGTGGGAAAACAAAACAAAACAAGCAAAAAAAAAAAAAAAAAAAAAAAAAAACCCTCACATCAGATGAGTAGACAGCACTGTTAAACTGACACAAAGGAGTGAAGCTTTATTATGAGCAGACAGGGTGCTGATGTGCTGAACTGAATAACTATACAGACTACAGATCAAGCACTGGCTGGCACTGAAAAAAACTGAAACATGAAAAACAAATGTATGTAAATCACTCCAGAAAATAATCATAATGATGTAAATGTGAACAACTGATTACAACCCATATGATAAATATGCACTGAATGTAGTTCCTTTATTGAAATCAAGCAAATGCAGAAAATTACTTTTAAATATTTCCTCAGTTCTCACGCATCATTTTTGTGAGAGGAGGACAGGAACCCTTTGAGGGCAAACTAAAAACAGACAAATTTATTCCAAAAAAAAAAGGGAAAATCTATCCTTTTCTTTCATCCAAAACAGCTATTCTTCAGTAACTGACATGTAAAGGAATTCAAACCAACATTGTTTATGCCTTTGAGAGACGTGAACAGATCTTCCACTTCTTATGATGCTTTATAATGAGACACACCACAAACTCGTAGCTGCCCCAGATAATCCACACGGGTCGCCAAAGGAGCTCTGAACCCCATTACTGCATAATAAAAGACATACAGACCCAGAAAGAGAGCCAGATGAGAGACGCCAAGGCTTAACTCCAGATAATCATGTTGGGCCTTTTTCTACTTCTTAAACACATATGCTGACGAAACATGGTAAACAGGAAGATATACCGACATATGACAAATTAAAGGAAAAAAACAAAAAAACAAACAAACAAAAAGGCTCTGCTGTGCTGTGCATTTTGCTGGCATGGTTCAGGTTCACTTGCACTATTAGAGAAAAGAGTCACTGCAAATCAATACAAAGCTAATCTGACTGATCATCATTTTTCCTGTGAAGATGAATCTTTATGAGAAAGGCCTCTTCACATTCCCAACTTCAGGGCTCGAGGGTTCACCGAATGGTTTGATGAGGATGAAGAAAAACTTAAAACCACCACAATCACCAGATCTCAACCCATTTGAAAACTTATTGGACATTTTGGACTGATGGGTTAGATCAATTTAGGGAATATCTTTTGGAAGAATGGTGTTCACCTTTCCAGAGATTCTGTGCCAAGGTACACTGAAGCCGTTCTGGCAGACCATGCTGGCTCTACACCTCACTTACACTTTACGTTGTTTCGTTCCTTTAATTTGTCACTCGTCTATATAACGCAAAATAAGATTGATCAAGGGGCTATACAACGAAAATAAAATAGAATGAGACCTCATAATAGAGGTCGCATGATTTCCTCTGTTTGTGACATCAAAGAGGAAAGAGTTAGGAACGACAGTATGACTTAGAAGACCAAAACAAAAGAACGTGACAAAAATGATTCAAACTGAAAAACGAGACTGTGAAAAACCATATGTGGTTGTGGTTTTGTTAGCCCTTACATACAAACATTTAATTAGCATATCTTTGACCACTAGAGAACTGGTGTTCACCAGGTTCAACAGTAAAACTGAGGACTTGTGTAGCAATGAGCAGAAATGGATGAAGACATAAAGAAAATTGCTTTTAGGAAGACTGAAGCCATTTTCTAGAAATGAGAGAGAGAGAGAGAAACAGGTTTTAGCTTGGTAAACAAAGTTTCCAGAGAAACAGGATGCTTCAGACAAAAGCTTTTCATCAGTTGTGCAAGCAAAGTGCTTCTGAAGCTACATTGTATGTATGACAATTACCCTGATTACCACTACCACAGAGAAAAAAGAACCCCTTTTAGATGTCTAGTATAACAGCTAATGGCATACCATGGCAGATATTGTCTAAAGCTGGATTTATACTTCCTTTTTATACATGATGGCTGCTGTGGTCATTTAGACCACATATGTCCTCAGATATTAACTCTTCTGCATGATGCAAAGTCAATGTAAAGATGCAGTATAGCACGTATCTGCCATTGACTAAACAAACTAGCGTTGTGTCTCAAATTGCATAATTATGTACTGTTCTAGACTGTTATTGACTACTGGTTTCCTTATGTTTAGTGTTCGAGTGTTACAAATCATATGGCCTTCAAACCTACAACCTAAGGTCTGTTTTGCGTACCAGTCTTCTGGATTTTCTAGATTAACAAATACTTTTGAATGTAAGGCCAGAGCTTTGGATTTGAGATGCAGTTCATGACAACAATCATGACGATGGTGGAAAGGTTTAAACAGAGCTTCAGTATGTTTAACATCGCTGTGCAAGAAATCATCAAACATTTCAGTTTGACTTGGAATCCAGATGGACAGGGATGTCTCGGCTCTGATGTGCCATCTAGTGGACATTGTGAGTATACAATCAGTGACACATAACCATTGATCATGTTCCAACACAGCAACTGACAAACATACAGCTGCTGTACACATTGGACCACACTGTTCTTCTTCTTTCTGAAAGCAGACTGACAAACATCCTACCCCACAGCTGCTTGGGGTCGGCTTTGCTCTTTATGAACCAAAAGCAAACACTAACTCTAAACATCACTGGCAGCTTTCTTTATCTGATGACATTCAAGAGAATGAAGTCATTTTTAAAACTTGGTGAATGTGCTTTGGCACAGCATCTTTCAACTTACAAAAAAAAGGCTGATCAGAACTGTGCAGTCAGTAATCGACAGGCTAATCTGACGAGGCCTCATATTTCCAAATGCTATCAACAAAATCGCAATTGTCTTTGTGTTCGATGCAAAACTGGATCGTCTTTAAATGTTTTTGTGGATACTGGTTTCAAAGAATTCTGCAAGTATTTCTAAGACAGCATCAAATGACATCATAACTGTTGACAGAGCCTAATTTTGAGATCTTGCATTGGTGGACTGTTTTAGTTCTAAGCTAGACCTAAAGCTAGACCGAACACTCAGCATCGATTCGAGTTTTGATGCAGTGGTTCTGGGCTCCAGTTGTGTTCCGAGTTTGAGTTTGACATTTTCCCTACCAAAGCCTGATCAGTTTATTATGAATCCCTTCATTAGTTGGCCCGGGTGAGTCAGGGGTAAGGAAAATTATGTTTCTAGAGACACAATGCCCTGCAAAAAATGAAAGATGATGAGAACCCCTCTTCTCAAGGAGTTCAAGGAGTTGCAACATCTGTAGAAATTCCACTCTCAATTTTGCAAATTTATTAGCTCCCTTCATAACTTTATTGGCATGCATGTATCTCATGCACACAGCCATCAGCTCAGACAGCTCCTTCTATTCATCCACTGTAATAGTGTAATAAGTGTATGGAGTCTCATTTAGCTCTGCTTTGATCATTCATAGGAAAAATAAGGCAGAATGCTTGGGTAGCTCATTTAGAATATATGGACTCATTATCACTGCACTTTTGGGTATCTCTCAGTGACTAGATTTGGGTCATGCTTTGCAATCAAGTAAACCATGTCGCAAAAACTGCCTCGACACATTCTCCATGGCTACACAAGATGCCTCAAGTTGTATGGAACATCATCACATCTTTAACCGGTTTGATCAAGTTTTTAAAATCACACAGTTTATTACAGCACAGTTTAACTGCCACAGTCACCTGTATTTGCTTTAATGCTTTATTACTCATTCTCTAAAGAAGATGGAATCCCTATAAAACTTATAAAGGCATAATTTCTAGGAAAGCTTTACTATGAAAAAAATATGAATTTAACCACTGACACCATGGAATGATCTACATATACATACACACACATACACATACACATACACATATATATATATATATATATATATATATATATATATATATATATATATATATATATATATATATATATATATATATATATAACATTACATAAAAAAAACTCTGCAGATCGCTTGATCGCCCGCCCAAAAAAGAATGATCACATTACCCCAATCCGCCATCCGGTTTCCTTGCACATAAACTACAAGATACTAATCCTCACTTATAAAGCTCTCCATAACCTTGGTCCTGCATATTTATCTGACTTAGTTCTGCCTTATATTCCTGCCCGTTCCTTACAATCTTCTAGTGTGGGATCGTTAGTCACTCCTAAGTTTCGTCTGGTGACTATGGGAGCTAGATCTTTCAGTGTTGCGCCTCCCAGATTGTGGAATGCTCTTCCAAGACATCCGTCAAGCATCCTCCCTTCTCTCCTTCAAAAACCTCTTAAAAACACATTTTTTCTCTCAATATTACTCTTCAGTTCTCAGTCTGTAAATTGTACCCTGTTATGGACATTCATATAAATTCTCTCTGCATCGCTAAGTTAATTTTGTAAGTGGGCTCTGTATAGGTATGTGTTATGTGTTGGTATGTGCATCTCTAATCTAGCTTCGTAAGCGACCTCTGTATGTTGGAAAGGCGCTATATAAATAAAAGTTGTTGTTGTTAATAATAATAATAATAATAATAATAATAATAATAATAATAATATTATATGAATGATACACTTTTTGAAATAAGGAAATAACACTAAGAAATGCCCTTAAGGATAGCCTTAAGCATGTAACAAGTTAATACTAATCATACTAATCGGTAGCCATTTCAAAGTTGTTAAAACTTAAACATAAGCAGACAAAGGGAAATATACACTCACCCTCCAATTTATTAGGAACACCTGTACACCTGCATTTTTTGCATTGTGCTGCTGCCACATGATTGGCTGATTAGGTAACTGCATGAATGTGCAGGTGCACAGGTGTTCCTAATAAAGTGGACGGTGAGCGTATACTATTGATGGAATGAATATGAAATTAGAAAATTAGCAGCGTGATGGAAGCGCACAAAAATGTGTTCAGGAAGAGATGTGCTATACAAACTCTTCAGACCAAAAACCTCTAAGGATGTCTTAAAAAATAAACTTTCACCATCCTTTCTGATGTCTGGATCTGTTGGAAGGCTATGCAAAGAGACATTTGCTACCCAAGAGCCAACGTCATCTCAATGTTTCATTTGGCTAGTGGGAGAAGCTGCTATAGGCTGAACAGGCAGGCAAATGTAAATATAGGCAGTCATATGCAAACATGTTCAGACCAGTAGTGGCATCACAGCGACGAGAAATTCTAGGTGAGCTTAGTTCAGTTGAAGCTTAGCTTATGTAGTTGGACCCTATGGACTGGTGAGGGGAAAAATATATATTGAAAGCTTAATGCTTACATGCTAATGTTACACTTGAACTGTCTCTACATAAGCATAGCATATCCTATTTCATTTTTTTCAAAGCCAGGAAAATCCAGTTCTTTATTATATGGGCTCGTTAAGCAAAAGTATGCCATAAAAATCATTCCTAAATCATAAATCTTTCACTAGAACGATAACACAGGTGTGACCTCATCCTCTGTTTGTGTAGTTATGCATACACACAAATTTTTAGAATACAGAGTGAAGAGAGTGTGTGTGTTCTGTGTGTATATCTATGCGCACGCATGCACTTTGCCTTGGGCGTCAGTTTGGTTTGTGCCCCAGATGTGGCTGTTTTTCACTCTGATAGAGGAAAAATAAAAAAAAAGGCTTAATTGAAAAATCATGTTCTGCTCTCCAAACAGAATAACTCAGATGAAGCCCAAGCCCTCTCTCTCTGGGACATCCCTGTTACCATAGCACTATCCTAAACTTCATTGCTGTTATCCTGGAAACAGCTTGGATTTCACATCAAGACCTAGCCACATCCCTGACTCCATCTATGATATCAGCCTACACTCAGCCATACAGGACGGAGACAGAGAGAAGCACCTACCCAAGTCATCACATATAAATTTAACGTATAAAGTGTCTGTATGCAGGCATATTCTGCTGTTCGGATTGCCATGTTAGGGAACTGAGGAACTTACTAGCCTATGTAGACACTGTTTTAGAGCACTGATGTAAACTGTATCAAGAGGCGGAAAAACACTGTATTAACATATAACATCAATGTTCTAGTGGCCACCTGTCAGTCACAGCAGCAAAATCGAGGAACATGTATAAATTCAGTGCTGCATGCTGAAAAAAGTCAGACAAAACGGGAAACTCTATCTCTATTGTTCTAAGAAGTCAAAGTTTCGCCATGACTCTGTCAATCTCTCAGCCATAAAAAAGGAGGAAGAGTTATCGCGTGCCTGTGGTAGCCGACTCGCTGCATTACTAAAGGATTTAACACACTCTTCCCTTAGGAGGTGCTGTTTTGCCTTTTTGTCTTTTTCAGATCTCTGTATGCTTTGAGTATTAATGTTGTTTTGTGGATGTCACACTAAATGTAAATCAGCCGTGCCATGAACACGCTTGGTAGGTGATTTTATTTACCAGCACACACACAAACACACAAACACACGAGTATGAAGAAAATCAGAGTAACTGAAACTTTTGTAAAGTTGGTAGAAAATTATTTTTTTGTTCGGTTTGGCCTAAATATTTACACCCAATTAGACTACGAATGATAGATAGATGAGGACCAAAATAAATAATATCTTTTAGTAACATTCAGTATTTAACCATTTTTCTTACCGTGACTGAAAAACTGTGAAACTAAGTGTGCTGAATTTCTTTGTTTCAAATAAATTTCTTTGTCTTCATTTTGTCATAAGGGCATGCAAACCTCGCAAAGATGGCCGTGAATCAATCGATTTTTCATTTTGCAAGGGAGTAGTGTTTCCTTTCTGCAGTGACCTATTTATAACACACTATCAAATAAAGAAAAACAATGGCCAGCTCAGTACTCTCTTAAAGAGGCACACGTAAGCACTTTTTCCAGCTCCAGTAATCCGTGATGTAAAGCCAGAGTGGTTCATTAGTGATCAGCACATCTGTGCACCTTATGTTTGCTCAGTGTGTCTATATAGTCATATGCAGTGAAAGTTTTAGACTTTAAGTGTGTGTTATACAAAGCTTGGTTAGATGTATCAGAAGCAGTGAACAAAAGTTATACATCACTTCAGCAAGGATGGGAATCACCCATATGAGAACAGTTAAAGAGTAAAAACACTTTTAAAAAAAAACAAAAAAAAAAAAAACAATAACATGATTGCCTTACTGTATTCCCTTACTTTGCTGCCAACTATAACAATTCATATAGGCTAATAAAATAGCGGCCTTCTTTTTACAGCACTGGAATGTATAATTACTGGAGGGTGCAATTATCTCATCATTGTCTTTTATTAAAGCTGTTTGAAAACCCCAGGATACAGCTTTCCTTTCTTACCATGACCACCCTCTTTCAATCACTCCAGTTATCTAGGCACTAACAGCTCAGCTAAGTTACCACAGACAATCGTGAGAAACAAATCAGAAGCAGCTACACTCATTGGGAGGGCAACTTTTTACTGAGAATGTAGACTCCTTTACATTTTTTGTATTTTCATTATCAACTGAGACTGAATGAAGGCTGTTTAATTCGCACATAAGGACGACTCTTCATTAATATTTGAGAAAATCTTGCACCAGGTCTCCAATTGCCTCTAAATATTCTTGCAGTGGTCAAACACACTGCCAAGGTTAATACAAAAACAGTTTTAATGTTACGGCTTGGAGAGTGAAAAACACAAATGGATAGTAAATGCTTGCTATATAAATTTGGAACTGGCAGAAATTCGACAGGACTTTCTATTCCATCCGACCATACTTGCGAATTAGTTCCACATTACAGAAGTCAAAAATCAAAGACACGGACATACACACAGGCATAAGAGCATGCATGTCCATGTCTTTGACTCTCGTAAGAGAGGCTGTATATATGATGAACTTAATGAAAAAAGTAGGAGCACCTGCATATCGCAGCATACACTAAATGACCATTTGATCACTGTCCTGTGAAAGAAGCAGGTCTCGGAGGTTTCAAGCTGTGTCTTAGACCACAGTGAGGGAGAGTCTGCTGAAGTAGGATGAGGCCCCAATCCATCTGTTCTCCAACCTCATCCACCACCCACTCCTGGGCCTCTATCGATGATGTAAGCTTATGTAACAGGGTCAGCTGTAATTCACGATTGAGGGGTGCCCTGGAACTGTGCTCTAGCACAACAACATTAAAGGAACGTTGACGTTAAAGGAATTTATGGCATGCTATGTCACCAAAACCTGGTTTGCATTATCTTGACAAGTTTGACGAGTAGCAATGCAGGCAGAAAATCAATCAAATGCATTATGTAAAATATTCCCGCTATGGTTAATAAAAGCTCATTTTGTAATTATCCTTGTTTGAAAGTTCTTACTGTTTTTGGATGTTGTCTCACACAACAAGGGAACACATCTGCAGAAATGAAAAATTGGCGTGCCAAGGAATCAACACCAAGACAGTAAAAAAAAAAAAACGATTTCATAGCAAATGAAAACATCTTGAACATAGGCAGAAGTGTGTTATATTTCTCATTAGAGTGAATTATTATAACTTGTACAACAATGCTGCTGAATTCTGATTTTTCAGAAGGTGTTTTCTCTAACAGTAGCTCTGACAATACTGCCATTTATTCAACAAAGAAAAACATAATTGGGATATGGTGAGGTTTTCTGTAATGAGACGTTTACTTAAAATACAGTACTTTGTAGCATTCTGTTACAATCTTTGTAACAAGTTTTCTCCCACTGGAAAGTCTTCAGGACAGAGGACTTTGCGCTTTGGCAAACTGATGTAGCATAAGAGGAATAAAACACGATGGGACATGTTTTTATAGGAAAGTAATCAACTTTGGGGTGGTAACAGCAACTCCACTTTGTTTACATCACACCACCCCATCGCTGATTATTCTCCTGTAACAGCACACCTAGATGTGTTGTTAATTCACATACTAAACAATAACATAACATAATATAAAATGATTCAATCTATTTCTAGACATTCTATTCTGTTTCCATTTCTTTCAAGCACTTATTATCCTCCAAAGGAATACATAGTTTTCACTTGCATTGTTTGCAGTGAGAAAGGAGACCCTTCTGCACGCTGGTACTTTAAAAACGCAATCACATTTCCTTAAGTAGGTCATATCCTTCCTCCTAATGTTGCAAAAGGGAATGGGAATAACATAAAGCGTCATAACTCATCATAACAAAAACAAGCTACTTCAATGGACTGCATCAACATCCTCTGACCATGCTAGGGGATTAATTAGCTGGCCAGCAGAGCAACATGACCGCTCTAAGCACCTTCAGTTCACTGACCTGCTCCAGTCATCATCTCTGAACACAGCAGGGGTTCGAGTGATGGATATCAGTGTTAAAGCGCTGGTCACAAACACAGCCATGCTGAATGTCTATTTCATAAATTTCAATGTGAAAGCGTGTGCATGACACACAGTGATGCCCAAAAGTCTGAGACCACATTGAAAATATGGGATTTTTCTTTCCCATTAAAATTTGGAAACAAACAAGGCTTTAGAGTTTTGAAATATTTAAAAGAAAGTAAAATCTTCAATATCTTGAATATTTAAGATTCTGCACTATTTCTAGGTGCCTATTTAAATGTAAGCAAATTTGTGATATTGACCATGTTAACTGCTTTGTACAAAAGGTCAGACTTTCCTCAGGTCTAAAAGCACGTGTTCAGACGACACTCTGATGGATTTGATCTAAAATGGATCATAAGGTTTGGCACAAAAGTCTCTCCCCAAGACATATATGTAAAGCTAAATACACTTTCCATGTCGAACACAAATACCATAATACTTCTGAGGCTCATAGCAAAAAAGTGAAAGGCTCTGTGCAAGGCTTTGAGAAAAGTGACTTCAAAAGGTGTGTAGTAATCCATCTGCAAATCAGAGCAGAACAATGGCAACCCTGAGGCAGGATGAAAAGGCAATCAGGTTTGGCAGAGAACAGCACAAGCCAGGGAAACATCTTTGTGGGTGCACTAAGCAAAGATTTCAGTGGTGCCAAGGCATCACACCACAGCCTGCTCTAGTACATGCCCTGTCTAACACATGCTCTAGTACAAGGGACAAAGACAAGAATTTGTATGGAACTTGAAGCACACACAACTTTCCAAGTAATTTTTTTTTGCATCCCTACTCCTAATGTAACTGAACTGAGCAACTGAAATGTCATCCATGGCAATTTGGCAAATTTAAGCCTGTGAAACTGCCCCATTCTGAGAAAGTTCTCCCAAAAGTTGAATAGCATGAAATTAACATAGCACTATAAAAATCACTTGTAAAACTAGAACAATCAAATTCACTGTGCACTTTCAGGCCATTAAACATATAGTCAGCAATTCTGGCAGAGATCAGCTCAAGCTGGCTGTTTTGAAACTCAAAATCCAAACAAATACAGCCCCTCCCTTCACTGTTCTCTCCAACGCCACGCACCCAAAACACATGTACAGTATGTGCACTGCCAAGGCTACGATGCCTATATGCTAGTACAAGAGCAGGAGCTTTTTTGAGTTTTACAGACAGGTAAACATGGCTTCCTCGTACTGATTGGCTGGATGATGGTGGCCATGTCATTTGTATGGTGCCAAATAAATCTAAGTTTGAGCAGGTATTTTATCGAAGGCTGCCAAAATGTGAAGAGAACGTCACCAAATATTAAGAAAAGTGTACATTTAACTTCACTTCTAACCACAACACTTTGCTTACTTCCCCCTCAAACTCAATATAATAACCCTCTTAAATTCAAGGCAACACTATTCCAGCACATCACCTTTGCTATACTTACAGAGCTACATTATGGACTGTCATATGACTATTAAAGAATGAGAAAGCCAAAACCAAGCCATACATCTCTTCATACAAAATGAAAGACCTTCATAAAAGGCCCCAAATATCAGGTGTCAATCTCAGAGCCTGGCTAAGTGCCATACACACTTACACTGAGCATAATGTTGGGTATGATGTCAGATATCTTTCACCTACAACTGCTTTTAGAAGCACTCGCTTTACTTTTTCATATCAAATATTCGTGTGAAACTAAGCAAAACTTGAAAAGTCTGTTATTAGATACAAATATAACTTACTCTGTACTCATCTGTGTTTGAGAACATGATTCATGAATGTTTAACTCTGGCTGATAAAAATGATCTTGAGCTTGATGTTTGTGTCAGATCGGTCTCCCCATTTAAGACAGATGTTCTCTCAATACAGACTTAGAGAACATTGTGCATGTGCTTGTGAGTTTTTAAAATATGCTCCACAGCTTTGACGCCATTATATCCCTTATTTGAGGATAGAATCTGCATGCTAATAGCCAGCTAGCTAATGTTAGTGATGAATAAAATTGTGGTTGTTGTGGTATATTTTTACAGGATTGGCTATGGTTAAATATAGCACTAAAAATAACAATGGAAATTAAAATTCAGAGTGTGAAATCCTTTTTGTGTGTCTACTTTTGACAAACGTGACCTAGTTTGCTAATCCTAGAGCCCGACTTTTTTAATATCACAGATATCTTTAAAAAAAAAAAAAAAAAAAAAAAAACACGACTCTTACAGTGTGGGAGGCATTTCACTGGCATGGTTTGGGTCTTCTTGTCCTCTGAGACAGAAAAGTCACTGCAAACCAATACAAAGTTCTTCTGACTGATCACCTTTATCCTACGATGAAACATTTCTGATGGGCTTGATCTCTTCCAGGATGACAATGTTCCCATAAGCAGTGCACATGGATCTCAGTGAATGGTTTAATGAGGAAAGAAATGATGAAAATTATATGCTGTGGCCTGCACAGTCACCAGATCTTAACCCAATGGAACACATGCTGTATGTTTTACACAACGCTCTCTGTCATCATGAACAAAACATCACGTGAGGAAACATCCTTTAGAAGAATGCTGTTCATCCCTCCAGTACAGGTCCAGAGACTTGCAGAATCTATACCAAGGCACACTGAAGCTGTTCTCTGTTCTGGTGCATCAATGTGGCCTAACACCTTCCTATACTGGTTTTCCCTTTCATTTCTGACCCTTCTGTATGTCTACAAAGATTGTTTTTAATTGTTCAAAATGATACATTCACAAAGACTTTAAAATAGTGTGGCATCCCTGCTGAAAAAAACAACAACAACAACAACAGAAACCATCACAAAAATTCTAATGGTTTCCACTACAAATACCATTACAAACCATTAGCTAACCATTACCATAATTGGTCCTTAAATGGTATCCAATAGACATAACATGCCACCAACAGAAGGCAACAGATTAGCAGTAGAGACCCATAGACACCATTAAAGTTTCCATTAAAACCAGTACAATTCCCATTATAACCATTAAAACCATTACAAAGTCTGAGGGTTTCTATTGTTTTTGTTTTTTGCTTTCAGCAGGGATGATAGCAAAACAGCATCTAGGCAAACAGTATTAAACCCAAAAGCACACAAAGAGAGCTGAAGTGGAAAACGACATGCATTCATTAGATGTTTTGAATATTAAATGTGCTAATAAATGAATTAGGCGTTATGGGTGGTCCATACGCATGCGTGATTGTGCTAGCTGGTCAGTTTAAGCGTAAAGCCACACAGAACATAAAGAAACGAATTGTTTGTAAATGAGAACAGAAAAATGATCAATAGATTGCTGCGACAAACTTACTTCAGCAAGTGTCTCACTGCAGGAGTTGCAGAAAAAACTGAAAAATGTAGAGGAGCTCCAGCGGCGTGTGTGTGTGTGTGTGTGGAGATTCAGCTTCTTAACCAAAGCGGCGGTTCTTGACAACTTCATACGAGTTGAGTAAAAGAGACTCCACACCAGGCGCAGGGCGGGTGATGTTCTCCAGACAAGCAAAGCAAGGCAAAGCTGTTTTCTGTACAAGCGCGTGGAGAGCAGTGGAAGCCTCTCAGCCCGTGTGTGTGTGTGTGTGTGTGTGTGTCAGTCGCTTCTGAGTGTCTCAAACTCGTACACACTGTTGCTCTTCTGCTCTTCTGCAACAGCTTCCGGCCGACGTGAGCTTACTCTTAAAGGGCCGAAACCTTCCTCACACACACACACACACACACATATACAAACAAACACACATACACACCACTGGTTAATTATTGATGATGTTGTCATAACATCCTCTGGTTTTAACTCAATTACTTTAGTGACGTGAGTGATGACGCAATTAATTAATTAGCCTAATAATTTGTCATTTTGATGAACTATTAATTAATATTAACAAGAACGAAAATGTTCTTGTTACATATTGTGTGTGTGTGTGTGTGTGAGATTCAATCATCTTTAGGAACCGCTTTATCCTGGTCAGGGTAGAGTCCGCAGCCAATCCCAGGGACACTGGACATGAAGAAGGAATACACTCTTCAGGGCAACACACACACTCATTCACACCTAGGAGCAATTTAGCATAGCCAGTCCACCTACCAGCATGTTTTTGGTACGTGGAAGGAAACCGGAGAACCCAGAAGAAACCTACACAGACACGGGGATAACATGCGCAGAGAGTAACCCGAGTTCCGTTCTGGATCCAAGTAGGGATCCTGGAGCTGTGAGCTAGCAACACTATGCGCTACACTACCATGACATTCAGTATGTGTTGTACAGTATGGCTTAATATCTCTCTCACTCTCTCTCTCTCTCTCTCTCTCTCAAAAAAAAAAAAAAACTTTCCTGCATGTCTTTGAGTGATCTAAAGTCAGACAGGATCTCATTTTAGGTTTGCATACTGGAAACTGAATTTACATACTGGTGTCCTCTCTACTTTTTCCACAGCATCTACCTTATATACAAGGTGGTGGCAGCCCCTGAAAAAGGCTTTCCGCCCCAACTCTGAGCTCAAATCATATCTCTGAGAGATCTAACACAGTTCATGTAGTAGTCTTAATGAATCATTTCCAGCTCATGTTCATTCAAATAATCATTTTAGGGTTGTACACTCTAAAATGTAGAGTGGTTAGAGTGCATCGGAAAGAAAAGGCTTCCTTGAGAGTTCTTTGGATAGTTAAGTGTGCTGTACTACCTAAATGAGTTCTGCTTGGAAAGACCTAAGAATATGGATTTATGTACCAATGTTGAAGCCAATACGGTAATGCTATTATGTAGGCAATTATTATACACCAAGGTACAAATCAGATATTCTGCGAAAGTAACCTTTTTTTTATACATAATTATGTGCTACCAACCATTAATAAGTTCCTGTCTGCCATCCCCTGTTTAAATATTAAGACACTGCTTATCAAGACTCTCTCTTTCTCTCAGCAGTGTATTTGTGTGTGAATGTGTTTATGCCCTGACCCTTCGTCCTCTACATACTCTTAATATTCTGTAGACCTCTGCGCCCTCATATGCTGCTCACGGTTTTCAGACTTTGCACAATTAGGCTGATGTTAACACAGATGCTGGTCTAACAGTTAACCGGTTAGTGTGTAGTTAGTAGGTGTCCGTATATGTATTGTTTTGTGTTGCGTGTATCGTTTTTCTGGCACTGTAGTTCTGCACACTAATCCTGGCACAATGTGCACTGTTATCATGTATCCACAAACCCAGTGTAGTATTATACGTGGATAGGCTGACAATAAAATTACTGACTTCCCCTGAAGTGTTTTATGATTCTGACATTACATCTTCTCTTGTGCATTGTTTGGGGTGGCGCACATTTGTGGCTGGCTTGCAAAACTAATAGCTATAATGGATATTGATCAACAACAGCCAGTGAGCAAACAGAAAGAGAATTCAGCAGCAACCCAATGATAAAGTCACTGTTTAATGTTTGAATAGTTCTCCGTCTCATATGTGAAAGATCCTGGTATCACAGGAAACAATCTAGTAGGAGAGAAAACACTCAAGTGAAGCTTTTGTATTGTAATTTCTAACAGTCAGTGTTTTTAAAACACAGTTGTATATGATAAATTTATGGTTCGTCGTCTACTACTAAGAATGTATTGTAGAAAATTAAAAAATAACATTATACGAATTTGGTTGTTCCAGCTATTCCCATATAATGGATTCTTTCATTATACATCATACAGAATAATGCTCTTACTTTCAGCAAGATTATTCATCTTAAACCCAAATTCTCTGTCATGCAAATTAGTGGTTTGTAAAACTCCTAGAGATAAAACTCGGTTTGTGATGGAATGACTAAACACTGCAAGGATGATGATTGAAAGTCAAGCGTTGAACAGAAACAACATCCAGAAACCAAAATTTGTATAGCGAGAATGACGAGAGCGATAAATATTATGATACACAGCATTATAATATTTACAGTCCACTTTCTCTGTCATATGTGTGGTGGCTTGGGAAAACTCTTCACATGAACTCTTCACACTATATAGTTCTGAAAACTATAGGCTCTACTGAACCGAAATATGTTTCTCTGTTGCATGTGTTTCAAAGGTTCTAGCACTTCTATTTACCTCCAAAAGTGAAAAGCGGGAATTTAAAGATTTCATTCTGCCTGTGGATCAGGAGTATCACAGACATTTTGACCACCGGTATTTGATTACAAGCTGAACTGATTAGGCTCATGCCTATCTCTCTATGGCATATAGCTATTTAGCAAATTGCTCAAAGCTTAGCATTCAATATGTGAGGAAATCACACCTAGCTAGCAAGGTTTTAGACATGTTTATGCAGCCTGGCTGTTTTTACAATCACATTTATTAAACTGGATTCTTACCAAACACGATTTTTGCAGGTAAATAAAGACATTTTCACATGTTTTGGTGGAAAACGGTATTTATGGTTCCTTAAAGTTGAGTTGTCATTTCAAGTATGTTATAGGAATAAAAAAATAGCCAAAAACCTTTTTTTTGTTGTTGTTGTATTTTTGGCTGTTTGCCAGAATTCAGCCACAGACACATAGGACTGGTTTTCCCCAGACTGCCACATATGCAGTAAACTGTATGTAGCTGTATCTTTATGACGTGGGGTGATGTTCTCCCTGTTCATCAAAATAACGAGTACATAGAAAAAAAGTGTGCCATAAGCGGTGACAAATCACTGAATGATTGACGAGCCCCTGATCTACACAGGGGTCTTAGAACATGTGTATTAAAGCAGGAACAGTTGGATTGAGGTGTGATGGAGACCCCAGTGAAAGTTTTTTTCTAGATGTGCCCTGCACACAACTAGCTCACAAAATAAACTTGCAGACTAACAATTTTAAATCAACATATTAGCTCTGTCTTTTTTATATTCTCTTGTTCTCCATATTGCATTTTAATTTGTCCTCATAATTTACATTTTCTTGCACCTAACAACAATGCCTATGTGTCATGAGTTACATGTCTTATACAATACACATGTCCTTCAGCCAAATAATAATAATAATAATAAAAAAAATGCACACAATATTCATTGGAAGGTCATTTGAAAAACTAGAATTAATTCATGGTTTGAGATTAGTTTCATTTCTCCATTACAAACATACAGTAATCTCGTTCACTACAAATTAGAGCTAAACGCAGAAACCTGTTCAGAAGAGCTCGTTGTAACACTCTGCTTACGAGGTCAAGCCGAAGTGCCAGGCCTGGAGCTCTGGATCTGCCTCAGTGACTGTAAAGATAAAATGCAGCTGTTGAAAACTGTAAATAATGTTACTCAACAAAGCCACATTTTGCATACCGCAATAACAGAGGTTTGACTGGGATTCCATTTGACAATTTGATCCATGAGAAACATATGTGTCCTGCACAGAAAATTGTGGTCTTTGGTCTCTGGGTCCGTTCGACATTTTACTTTGTGTGTGCTATATGAGTTAGGGCTCAGGAAGCTTATAAATTCTTTTACGATACATTTGTCTCAGATGGAAAGCTGTTCCCAGAAACCTAAGGAAATGCAGGTATTCCTTCTCTAGATTCCTACAGAAAACTTCCCAAGTGCCCCATAAACAACTGTGATCTATGAACACACCTGTTGAACATATCCAGCTGAACAGGTGCCATTTGAATGAATATTTAATGACTTGGTTTTTATAATTCTATACAAATCAACAATTGTCCTGTCAACAGAATGCAATTTACTGTGAGACTTTGCAATGGGAGACAATGAACACAATTAATACATTCATAAGGGTAGGTATGAACTGAAAGCAGAAATACAGTGAAGATCCTCTTCTCATTTAAAAAAAAAAAAGTTCTAATAACAATGCACAGCGTTGTAGCTCTCAGAGAGAGTCTGTTTGTTTGCTAGGAGCAGAGACACTGACTTATGAAGAAGAAGAAGAGACTAGGCTTCTCAGGGACATACAGAACACTGGTTTCATTTGTCTGGGAGACACAAATAAATGTATCTAATAAAACACTCAGTACAGTGTTTAAGGTAGATTATACAGGCATTGTTGAAGGCAACATGATGAGTGTATGACTGAGGGTGCGTGAGTGTGTCTGTGTTTGTTGTTGCCAAGAGGTTATAGCACAGCTCAAAAAAAATAGAAATAAATGAGAAGCTAAGAACATAGAAGTTGACTAGATTGAACTTTGAAAATTGAATCCTCTCAATAAGTAATACAGTCACATTCGTTGGGTCAACACATTTTTTCCCTTTTAGTCGAGGAAAGGAAATGTCAGGACTATCAAAATCAATGGGATTCTATGAGTCAGTGGAGAGATTAAAAATGGGATAAGAGAAATGCAAATGGTGCGAAGAGGAGTGGAGAAAATCAAACTGGTTAAAACGTGAACTGACATCTGTGCGATGAAAATAGCCAAAGTTCATGAGGAGGGTACAGTGCTTTGTGTGAGTTCTCAGCCTCCACAGCAAGTTTAGTCATTTTCTCTTGAAAGCTGTTGAAAGGGGAGCAGTTTCAAAAGAGTTTTGAAGTTTAAGTTTAAATAAAATAGAGAGACCAAAAAAGAGCAATGCAAGCGGGTAAGGGACAAAGCGTCTTTGTACGATTGCTGGTTCTAGTTCAAAAATCTGTAGTAGGAGTAATGTTCAGAAACTATGATGCAATACGCTGATTGGAAACACAAGGTTAACCTGATAGTTATGTAGTGTGGTATAACTTCTAAACCGCAGTTTTCTTAACATGTCCTGTTCAGTTATTTAAATTATACCCAAGTGTGGTCTGTGTTGTCATAGCAAATCTATCCGAGCCATTTTGCAGTTTGCAGCCGACCTTCTAAGAAGAAAATGTGTCGGTAGGAGACACCAACGATTTCATAGAGGAGAAGTCAGGGCTATTTCAGTCATTCAGCGGAAAAGGTGGATTGGCTGAACTATAAAAGTATAAAAACATCACACAAATGACATGGTGGCGGGCAACGCGGTAAAAACGGACAGGTAATTATACAGTATGTTAATTACGTAGCAAGCTGTAGAGGTCTAGCTCTACCAGTAAAAAAGAAGATAGAATAAACACCACACAAAGACAGATATTTAATCAACCAGTTATTTATGCATCAGAAAAAATATTAATTTGCAAATATAAACATACACATGCCTAATAGTGGACTACATTAGCATTAGTAGCATTATGATTTTATCAGCAGCAAAGGTACATTCAATTACTGCTGCTTGATTAGAACAAATGCTTCTTTTTATTTTACTATTTATTTGAATTCATTAGTCAGATAATTTGTCCTAAAGTAACTTACACCTTAAACAGAACTTGTATAAATGCTCTCAATCAAGAACACAACAGTCTGACAATCTTACAATCACTAGATCAGAACCCTGAGTCATTATTAGTATCTAATAGTATCTATTTTTTTAATAGAAAAAATATTCTATATATATTTTATATATTATTACCATATGGTCATAACTGAACTGAGTTTTCTGAATAAAGCAAAATAAGCTTTAGTATGACTAACTAATTACAGGCTGTTATCTGATACAGAATAGAAACCAGTTTCTGACTATGACTAAAATGATTATGTAAGGTATGTAAGATCCAGCAAATAAAGAAATTCAAGAAGGCTAGATACTAATTAGATTAAGACATAAATGTAATCAGACTGAAAATATGGCAGATGTTTAGAAGCATCAGAATGCATTTGTATGAGTAATGCTGATGGAGATGGCATGACAAAAAACAAAACAAAACAAAAAAATTACTAAAACTCACTGGCCCTCTGTGCCTGCTGATCATTTATAAAAATCCGACATATATGCAGTGACTGAATTCATTCATTTCATTCGCTGCAGTTACATCATTTCATGTCAGTTATAGTTAATTGGCCAAAACGTAGAAATACCAAAAAAAGTTTCAGCTGAAAAGTGTCCTGTGACCTGGAAGAGCAGAACAGAGGGAAATACTGAGTAAAGATCCAACATGAAAAACAAATGAATTATTTAAACGGTTTGTATGTTGCATGGTTTGTAACAACACCCACTTGAAGACAGACAGCATACTCTACACAAAACAGCACGACACCATGCATTCTGTGTGTTTTTCTACAGAGAGACTGCTGTGAAGAGAAAGCAGGATGGATGGAGCACTGGGGAAAAGAAAGGAGAGATTTAAACAGAAAGGAATGCAGGCGCGCTGAGGGATGGAGAGACATCTGTATGCTGAAAAGCCAGAAAATGAATAGCAAGGGAGGGTGCTGATGGCCGTTACAACTATAATAAGAATGAAAAATAAAGTGTGAAAACGATATCAGACAGACAGAGTGGATAGTAAGTCAGGGATATGGAAATCTCTTGTGAAGGTGAAACCAATGTGTGGGCTTTTCTGTAATAGATTGTTGTATGTAATTAGAAAGTCTTTTGCAATGCATCTGCCTGGAATGATAATCCCTTAAAGGCCATTATTGTAGATTATATCCAGAATTTTCCAGGACTACTTCAGTCCCTCGCATCACAGCAACTCTGATATTCTGAGAATACAATATGGCTATAACTGTCCAAATAGGGCTGATGAAATCATGATCAAATGCTTAATGAATGAATCTTTACAATGCTAGTGGACCAGAGAGCCAACAGTAAGACAGACAATACAGAGAGCAACTGAGAAAGGGTAACATTACATACTCTATTGAAGGCAAACCTTCCTTAATGCCTATTGCAGCCTATTGCAGGACTGTACAAATGATTCCTACAGGTCTATATATAAACAATTTGACCATACAGAAAGCTATCAATCCCCTTACTAAATACTGAAATACTGATAGACTCCATAATGCATAGATGACATAATCCACTTACATGAGTTCCCCCACTGTTTGGTGCGAATGTGTGTGAATTTTTCTATATCTGAAAGCCGTATTGACAAACAGAAACTCAGTGATGCTCAGCACAACATTTACATTTACAACAATTACATTTAGCAGATGCCCTTACAGAAGTGCTCTGTAGCCTCGATCAAAAACATATTACTGTTTAGTGCTCATTTAAGTGCTTAGTGGATAGATAGGTATCTGTATGAAGATGAGTGAAGAGTCAGTGAGTCAGCTGTTTGGACAACCGAGGCAAGTTCATTTCACCACCAGCACATGGGTGCCAGCGCAGAGAAACGTTTTTGCCATTTTTGGCTTTGTAGGCAAGCTCCAGTGTTTTCAATCTGATGTGAGCAGTTATAGTTATAGGAAGCCAGTGGAGAGAACACAGCAATGGGGTGATGTGGGTGAACTTGAAGAGAGATAAGAAATAAGTCATGCAGCTGCATTCTGTAACAGACCTCCTAGGAGCAAGTTGCAACAGTCCAATCTCCAGAGACTGAACATCCACCTGAGTGGCCATAGAGAGAAATGGCAAGATCTTCGTGATGTTGTAAAGGAGAGACCTGCATGAACATATCAGGCTCGCAGTATGAGGAGAGAAGGATAGATGGATGTCCAGAACTATCCCAAGTCTGTGTGTGTTGCCAGATGGTGTGATCTGAGAGTTCTCCAGGGAGATCACAAGATCCTGACGTTGGGCTGCATCTCCAGGGATATACAGCTATTTAGTTTCATAGAGATTAGTACAAGTGTATAAATATTATATACAGTGAGTTATAGTCATATCTTTAGATCCTTGGAAGAAAAACTAATTGAAAATCTGTATTTTCAGACAGACAGGGTTGCGTAAAAGTACAAAAAGAAAGAGGGGTTTATACTGTAGTGAAACTAACATGTTGCAAATTCATAACAATTCGCATGACACAATTCATACGAAAAGTTATTTAAGTTAAGTTAATTGAAATCGAGCCACGCCAACCTCTTGGGTTCAAATTCCTGTTTTTCATGAAATTGAGTTGAGAGAAAAAGAAATGTCTAGAAATCACTACTATGTTTTAAAATGTAAGGACCAGTGGTTCCTTAAAGGTTCTTTGGATGGTTTCTAGCTTCCTAAAGGGGTTCTGCCTGCAATCCTCTTTGACAGAAAAACCCCCTATACTGCAGGGTTCTACATAAAAACATTAAGGCTTCCCCAGAGGGACCAACCATAGAACCCATCAGGGTGCTAGGTGGTACTTTCTTTCTCTAAGAGTGCAGTGGAGCACAAAACAAAGCGATTACTTGACAACGAATTGAGTTTATATTGGACTTTCTTTGACAGAAGATTTTCCTTCATGACATTACTGTGTATGAATCACAAAGATGCACAACATATTCACTCTATCAAGCCAAATATTGAAGATACTAGGATATAAAATAGGGGTTGGGGGAGGAACATGACAGAAAAGAATTCGGGTCATGTTAACCCAAGCTATGCGAACTGAGCCATGCAATGATACAGTATATCACTAAAGAAAACAAGTTCCAAGCAGAGATATCAGTTGTTATAAGGAGTAATAACAGAAAAATATGGAGGAGTAAATTATGTTTGGAAAGAAAGGACAATATCCGGTAATCACTCTAATCTACCATCTTTTCCTCGCCAGTGGGAGATGATGAATAATATTCCTATTGAACTGATGACTGGTTTAGAGGAATATGTTGACTCATTGGTTTCTTTCTGAGTCAACATGTCCATGACCACTGCTCTCTACTGTATACATTATTCAGATCAGACCATTCAGACACTGAATGCACCGGGACCTCAGCCTGCATGTGGCCTCCAGTTACTCTCAGTAAATAATTGATAAGCATCTACTCTCTCTTTCTCTATTATCAGCAGAGAAAATAGACAGACGGAGAGATGGGCACACAGGGAGACAGACAGACGCAAATGAATTGGATACAGAACATTGTGTAATGACAGCTGACTGCTAAAAGGAGTTATGAAATAACTGCACTTTAGGAGAAAGATCATACATGAAGCTCTTCCCAGTTAACTTCCTATAAATTCCCATCTCTCCATTTCTCAACAATAATCAGAAAGCTGCTTTACACAATATAATAGCAAGCCAGAGTCAACAGTGACAAGAAACACTCCCTGAGACAAGACAAAGAAGAAAAACCCTGAGAGGAACCAGACTCAAAAGGGAGCGCATCCTCTTCAGTGTGACGCTGGATTATAAACCATTACAGTATACAGGTGTAGAAGAGTAAAGGCAAATGGTATTTAGGGTACTTAGTGTGTTGAAAAATGCTTAGTATGAGCATAGTGTGTGAAGAAAAGGTGAAGAAAAGATGAGTCTTCGGCATAACTGTTTTTGTGGAAGTCTCCAAGCTGACGTAGAGCATCAGGATGTAGAGGTTCAGGGGAGGTTAAAGATGGCGAGGCTGTTTGTTAGTTCGTTTTTAATTTGTTTATTTTGTTTCCTTCAATTTTAATTTGACTATGTCAAATACTTTACAGTTTGGCAGTACTAGCAAGTCAAAGAGCCATGTGACTCTGCTGAGTTTTTATCTTGATCTGGAAAAAGGCAGTTTGTACTCTCTTGTTTGCCAGGATCTGAGTGAGAGCCTTAAGACTTCTTGGAAAGACAGAAGGGGTTGCCAGATAAAAGGCATTAGTCAGCCCTGGCCTAAGAGAGTGCAGAGACATTAAGAGGGCCTTTTCTCTGTCAGTCTAATTAGAATGGGCTCATGACTATGTGCTGTAGCCCCATTGCCTGGCTACATGGTTCAGAAAGGCCATTGGGTCCGGCTTTGTGAGGGAAGGGGTAATTCTTCAGCCTAACCTTTTACATGTCTAACATGGGAGACACACATAAAGCTGATTCAATCAACGATTAAAAGTACTTGCTGTAATTAATCTTAGCTGCTGACCTTTTGGAATAAAATAGCATTCAGTGAGAGAGAATTGCAGAAGGATATATACTGAGGGACTGAAATTACAGCTATAAACCAATAGGCCACATCTAAACTCATCCGTAAAGATGTGACGTGCAGCGTGTTGCACAGCTTCTGACAGTACGGAAGAAACATGGGGCTGTAGACAGCTTTTGCTGGTTCATTGTAGCTTCATACAGTAGCACTGCCATTCCTTACCCACTTTCTCGAAAGCCATTGCTCTAATTCCTCACAATCTCCAGAGTCCAAACTGGAAGTTCTATATCCTGAGGGTCCTTAAAATGAATTAGGATTAGGCCAAAGAGATTCCCGAGCTATACACACACAGAGAGAGTCACAGGGCAGAGATACCATGGTTCATTTGATTATTTGACAGATCCTCTGGTTAGGGCTCTGTTCACGGTACACAGAGAGGATAACACAACCCTCAATCTGGCAAGAGTGTTCATGCGGTCAACAGAAATCTGAGTTGAAATCTGATTTGCAGAGTAAGTGAATTGGCAGAATAGATCTTGTTGTTCCCGCACTCAATAGTTATCATTTAATATGACTAAGGCAAGCAGCAAGGAAAGACATTTTGCATTTCAAGCGAACTTCAGTTCTAAGAAGCAATGTGCTGAGTATTTATATTAGTCAGTATTTGTCAAGAACTATGATTACCTACTACTACTATCATTAGAAAAACGAAAACCTACAATTCTTTAAACCTTTCTACTTTTAACATGCCAAGCCTTTGGCCATTAGCATGTCTCTCCTTCCACAGTAAGATCAAACTGTTACTTTAAAATGTAGAAGGGAAATCTCAGCTCTTACAATAACGTGATCTGCATTTGGGTGGCTACTGGATGATATTCCTAGGAACCTGAATTACAGTTAAAAGAAAATTGTATGCTTATTATTTTTAATTATAATATTAAAATGTCATTATACCATTAGAATAAAAATAATAAAACTATTACAATATATATAATAACAAATTATTATATTACTTACGCCCTGTGGTGGTAATAATAATAATAATAATAATAATAATAATAATAATAATAATGTGTCAGTAAGTAACCTACATATAATTAGCATCTAAAATAAGTAATAATAAATATTAAATAATATTGTTATAGGATTCTGTACAATAGCACAATTCAAACAAGGGCGGTCCATGCAAACAGTTTATTAATTCATATTTTGTTGTAATGTACAAAGAAAGCACTTTCCCAACACTGTGTTTAAAACCAGTTGCTTTGAATATGTGCCTATATAATAAACACTTTGCTTCTTTAAAATACTCTAAAAAATAATGTTTTTATTTTAAATATCAATGCGTTCTTTTGGAAGATACAAATATGCTTTTTGAAATATAATGATATTTAGTATATAGTACCAAATGCAATCATATGCAAAACCCTAATCCCCAGTTTTACCCATGATACACTGCTTATCTCATGCTAACAAAGAATAATTAATCAACACACAGCAACAGTGACTTACACAGGAACAGATACATACATATACACACACTGTTTCTGTATGAAAATAGAAAGGATTACTAACAGAAATATACTCGAGCAACACCATAGTCATTTATGCTCTAAACCTAAACACTGATGGCATTGGCCACTTCCTGTTAAATGTACGTATGACTCCTTTCTCCCCAGCCACCCATATGCTTATAGACATTAGATTAGTCATCTATAGAACATGGCCTGAGTGCACCAAATCACCTTAATATTAATGATAGTGTGTTGTATGATGTTGAGGTTCTCATGTAGCTGTTCCTCGTGTTCCTCACATGTAACATTAAACAGTGTTTATGAAATACTAATACTGATGGTGATCTAATGGGAGAACTTCAGATGGAGCCTACACTGAGCATGCAAGACAGTAATTAATAACACGATACTCTAACTTGTCGAGCAAGAAGTAGTGACGTATGAAATATACAAACAACACACAATACATTTTCGACATTTCTGTGTCCAAAGGCACACCATCATCTGAAAGCTCATTTACTGCACAGACTCTGCAGGAAATTACACACACTCATAGGTGACATTTGCAAAGCGATTGTAATCAAGCAAATAGAATTGCACGATTAAATGTCAAGTAATTTTATCACGTCGCATTTTCCTTTGTACAGTCTGAGGATTGCGTGCTTAAAAAATAAATACACATTTGTTAGGTTTTTGCATCTCTGACATGATATAATATTTTCGGCTGGTTACTGATAATTACAAGCTCATGTTGCATATATGATACTGAAAACAAGAGTAAACCGAAAGGTATCACATGCTTGAAAAATGACAACGTTAGTATGGCCTAATATTCAATAACAGCTACATGGACATAGTGATATGAATATCTCGGCTGTCAAAATGCAACATTCAGTTGTGCTCGTTGTTAGCGAGTACATTGCTGTAGGATGATAATGGATAAGACAGATTAAATATTCACTCACACTTGCATCTTTTTTTTTTTTTTTTTTTTACAATGGAAGACTTATAATCAAACCTTGTTTGAGTTTATAAATTTGCTTCTGGTAACAGATTTAAGCACTGACTTCTTTGTCACTGGTTATATTGCAGGAGATGAGAAGTCCAAGCTGGCATGTTGTATATTTTATTTTAGTCTATCTATAAACTTGTTTGGTGAAAATGACAAACATCAAGATGTGCTGGTGCAGATAAAACTATTTACAGCCATTAAATGTAAAACATATTCATTTCCACGTTATATTCTTCTCAACAGCTTTGTATGAACAGAATCATTCTCATTTTATTAAAAAAATATGTTATAAAAAAGATGCATAACATGAGGAAAGTGTGCTGTCAGTTTTTGTTTAGAACAACAACAACAACAACAACAACAACAAAAAGAAGTTAAAAAGAAAAGCAAAAGATTTGACTGATTTCCCAGCCAGGTCACAGTGACAGGACGGGACAGTGTGGTCAGTCTGAGATGCTGTGCCAACGTCCAGGTTTACACCCTCTCGACTCGACTGGGATCATAAGAGTCTGAGGAGTGAAAGGAAGAACACATCAGTTCAGCAATGATTTAAAATGAAATGGACCGTACTACCACCAAACCAACGCAAAGCAAAGAAAAGCTAAATCTGAAAATAGTTCGATTTGGGTTTCGTTTTAGTGCAACAGGGGATGTTTCCAAATCCTAGTGCTGGAGTCACAGTGTGCTACCGTTCTTCCTGTTCCAACACACCAGTTTAAAACTCAAGACAAGATTCTTATTTCGCTGATGAGTTAAATCATGTGTGTTGAAGGGAAAAGAAAATCACTATGAGCAGAACTGGAAATGCAGGCTAAGTGAAATAATCTGGACAATACTTCCCTCTTGTGGTGAAAAACACTTATTGCTACAAGATTTTGTCTTTAACATTCACTTTGGAGCCCAAGTGCACAAATGAGTGTTTGGTCTAAATATAAGATTATCATTATCAAAAAAAAAAAAAAGAACTAACAGAACTAAATTAGAAGCTCATACTACGCATAAGAAAATGAATAACACTGGCACCAGTGACCAGGATTTGAATGTTATGGACTGAGAAGCCTTCACTGACCAATACGAAATTATAATAAAAGCTACAAGAGCAACTGCATGGAATTCAATAAGAGGCCAACAAACAGGGCTTTTACATTTAACACACAACCACCCCACTGCTCTTGGTTACTTGGTTATATATTAGTTCAACTGCCCTTAGACTAAAGAACATGCTTGGAAGAAAGCACTAACTGCCCTCTTCAGTATACATAAACTCAAAGACATCCATGACTGGCTAATGTCGCTCTGATTGGCAGGAGAGAGTAATGCCATCCACCCCAACCAGACAGCGTGACCAATTACGTTGTCTCAGACTGCTGCTGCGTTGCCTATTTGTAATCTTCGGATGGGGAACGCTTCAGTGTCACACCACCCTGTAGTTGTAATGAAGAATGATAAAGCTCAAATGTTCAATTGGATTTGAAATATAACTTTATATACACTTGGCACTTTTGAAGCAGGGCCGCACAGTGGTGCAGCTGGTGGCATTGCCACCTCACAGTTCCAGGGTCCCTGACTCGTTTAAACTGATACATTTGCAAATTCGTAACTGGTGATGGATTTAATGGATTCATTGTAACTAATGACATCTTATAATGTGCTCCTTGTTATAAAATCTAATTTTCTGTATTTAATATCACTTGTACCTACTGTTTTAACCAGGGGCAGGGACCTCAGCTGTCATTTCTATGTACCAAATAGCTACTATTATACTTTCTGACTACCACGTTTAAGGTTAATTTTTGGTAATTCATAGCTGTGTAAAATAAACTTGCACTCACCTGAAGCAGACTGAACGTCATCATCCTCAAGTGAATCTGAATCAGTGGTCATACTAAAGGTGTCCGGGAGCGTGATTTCCCTCTTGACCACTGTTCCACTGCGTGACTGAGGGACTGGGACTAAGCAACCCATGGCCTGTGGTGACTGTATTGTTCTTTCCACTATTTCTTCTTTTATCTCTTCCTCCTCATCCCTCTTTCTATCAGTATCCTCATCTATCTTTTTCTCAAAAGCAGCTTGCCACTCATTTACTCTCACTTCATTCATTACAAATTGCTCCTCTTCTCCTTCTAGTACGTTGTCCTCTTGAACTCTATTTTCAGTTCTTTCCTTTCCTATTTCCTCTTCTCCCCTCCCCTTCTGGATCTCTTTTTTGAAACCGCTGACGCATGACATTGACTCATCCACCAGGACAGGATTAATGCGCTCTGCAGACATTTCTTCATTTCTGCACACAGAAGATGGGTGATATACCACGGACTTGTCTGGCTGGCCTTCAGACATGTCTGCAGCAGGCGTAACCTTTTTCTCACCTCCACACACACTTAAAGTCAGATCCTCATCTTCAGTCACTGGCAGTGATAAACGCAGGTTATTGGGTGGAAACTCGGGTAAATCCAACACTAAAGAAGTAGTATGGCTCTCCTGATTGGACTTATCTCCTGTAGCAGTATCATTCTTCACCATCAGTTCGTGGGTGTGGACTGATGGCTCTATCACTTGCTCGTACTCTCTACTCACGTGCTGTGTTTCTTCATTTGGCCTTAGTTTCATGGCTTGCATAACAAATTTAGCCTTGTCCTCACTCTGTTTGTCACCGTGCTCATTTTCCTGATCCTGTCTGCAACCATCCTGACTGACAACCAAGGCTTCAGCTGGTACAGCAATGCCCAGGATCCTGGCTGCTCTCTGTTCAATTGACTCGTGCACAGGAATTCCTTTGGCACACTGAATTTGATACAGATTGCTAAGATCTTCTGTTGGCATGCTATTGGCTTTCTCTTGACTCAGAAGAGCCTCCAGATGTTCATCTGCTATTGTTTTTTCATTGCTCAGATACAGATCATCATCATCATCATCATCATCATCATCACAGTTTGCCATAAATGTGAAATGCTGACTTCTGACACCACGAATGTGAGGTGACCTTTCCGAGTCGGTGATAACTTTGCTGTTCTCTGACACTTTCTTATGGTCAGGCTTAGTAGCAAAACTTATATTATTGTTTGAGTGCTTATGATTTGCACTGAAGTCAAGGCTGTTTGTATTTTGATCTCCTCCACTATCTGAAGATGTGTTTTGTAAAGCATCACATGTTTCTGAGTTGTCAGAGGGACTAGTCAGCATTGGAGACTCGGGGCTTAAACCTACAGGTGATCCCAGTTTCACTGAGTCCGGGATCGCTGTGTACACTGTAAGTCCTACATCCTTCAGTAACGACTCCTTTGGCACTGGAATATCCAACCTGTTCAACCTCGGGTCATCCTGCATCATACTCAAGACCTCATAATTGACAAACTCACTGTCCATCTCTTGTCTTAGTGGTACGTCAGGATTTACAAACCTCCCCGTCGGTGTAGAGAAGACACTTCCTACTTCCCTGAAATCTTTACCTGTTTGACTCATACTTCTGTGCTCTAAATCTGACCTGAAATCTAAGTTGTCATTCTTTAGCTGTTGCTTAGGACTTCTTTCCTTATGTTGCTGTTTAACCCTATGTGTAGCCAACTCAGGCCTAATGAACTCTGTGCTTGTGTTGTCTACCTCTAAAATGTTTCTCAATGCTTCATCCAGGTCTTCTATAACCTGATCAGTGGTTTGTTGTTTGGCATTTTGATCTTGCAGCTCCTTGTTAAAAGACTCAAGCTCTCCAATGGCATCCCATGGTCGCCTGTTCACAGGTTTTAACAAGAACTGGCCAAAGGCCTCTTGGCCATTTAATGCTTGAGGTTTGGGCGCAGTCTTTCTCAGTGGTGGCTGGCGATCAGGAGATGGTGGTGATGGATTCGTTATGACTTGAACTGGGCTTTTTACATTTGAACTGCTAGCTATTTTTGTTTGGGAAAATGCACTGTTGCTGGAAAGGTTGAAATTCTTTTGGACTTTTATGGGACACTTGTAGCTGACACTGCATTCAGTGCCTAGCCCACTGTCTGTGGACGATGGAGGGTCATATGTGACCTGGGTTTGAGGATTTTGTGCATTTGTATTTCTTGAACCCTCAAGAGAACCTGTCTGAGTCTCTTGATTTTTATATTGATCTCCTGGCCAGGATCCGGCATAGCACAATTCTTTGTCAGCACTTGCATGGAGAGACCAAACATCTATGATCTCTTTCCGCAGTGGAGCTTTTTTGGTCCTTTTTGTGTTTAAGGAGCTGCTGGATTGTATTAACTGCTCGTTGTTATTTGCAATCTTTGGCATGTCTTTGCTACAATGCTGGGTCACTGAATTTTCTGTAGCTGCTACTACTAAGCTTGATACTTTTTCATTGTTATTTGGATCAGTAGCTTCCTTGTTGGCTACCATGTTTATTGGAACTGACACTAAGCAGAACATAGTCTCTTTAATTTTCTTCTTGTTTTTCTTATTTTCAGCTGCTGTTTGTGCTTCAAACGTCTTTACCTGTGTTATTGTCTCACAGAATTGTTGGTCTATGCTAGGTTTCTGTTGTGATAATGTTGTTTGGAAGGTATTTGGATAGTCAGGGCTGGCTGGGTACCTGTTGGAGTTTTCATCATTTGTTGATTTTGAGTTGATCACCTCTCCTGAAACCTCCTTATGCATGACTGCTTCGTTAACACAGTCACTGATATTGCTGTTACTTGCTTCTGTGCTGCTGAATGGTTTACCTGAGAGCAGAAAGGCACTGTCATCAGGAGATTTCTCAGATGTGGAGGTGATGGGAATGTCTTTTCTGATATTCCTGATTTTGTCAGCATCCGTCAGTGAGTTCCCATCCATTCTCCCTCCTGAGATATGTCTGACTCGTGGGTCATCAAAGGGTATGTACTGAACATTCCCTATGTGCTCCTCTACATAACCAGGGTATGCCTGTCTCCTACAGGGCATACTCCTTCTCCCATCCCTGTAATTGTCGGGCCAAGCCATTCCTGTCTGTCTCATGAACCACTCCTGGACCTCGGCCATGGCAGGCCCTTGCATGTACGGGTCTCCCCTGCACTGGTAGTTCCCCAAGGAATTGGCATAAGTCCTGTGCCCTCCCCTGATGACAGGCTGCCTCCTGTATGACGGTGGAGGGATGTAACCTGGGGGCTCCATGCCAGACCCTCCAAGTTCCTGGACAAAGTAATCCTGTCTGGAAAAAGGCAGTGGAGTTCTGTCTCTGGGGTGGGGCATAAAATCAGCGGAGAGCATCTCTGAACTTCCACGCATCTGCTGGTGAACCTCATATGATGGGGGTCTAAGAGGTCGGCTAAAACGAGGCTTTGATGGGGGCGCAGATTGTACGCCTGACCGGCTATTTTCAGGCCATCGCTCCCTACTTTCCCCTTCGCTGAGACTGCGACCTTGAGGTATCCGTGACTGGTGCCCATTTATTCGATAGCTTCCACATGGATCTTGGCCAGAGGATGGCATGCTTAAGTACTGGAGGCTGTCTGAGGGCATGGCCATTCTGGGTAGGGACTGGGATTTGGCTTTGGTCCTGGGAGGAACAGCACCCTCTGCTGTTCGAGGCCGCCGCTGCTCCTGTGCCCATCTTTCACCTTCACTTTCAGACATATGTCGACCCATTCCTACAGCTGGACGCCACTCTTCCGTTCCTAGGCTCTGGTACTTCCTCTCTGCTGCCAGTTTCCACTGGTAGAGGGCCAGTTCACGCTCTCTGGCACGTGCGCTGTCTGCCCTTCGTTGTCTCTCACGACGATGCTCTTCAGTGGTTAATGCTGACTCTGGCCTTCGTTGCATGCCCTCTGCTTTATGTTTACCACTTAATTGTTTTCCCTGTGGCTCCCTGATGTCCACATAGTCCAAGAGCACGTTGAAGTCTTGACCCCGTCTCCGCCAGTAAGACACATCATGCTCTGGCCGTGGATGAGTGTACATTTCTCTGTGGGCATCATGAAAGCTGCACCACAAAAAAAAAAAAAAAATAATAATAATTTAGTGAGTTAGGCTTCACAGATGTTCCTTTATCACAAGTAGCAAATATAGACAAGTTCTGTATAAGATATTAATAGTGAAAAAACAAAAAATTATTTCTATTACATTTTTATTTTCTCTATTTTCTGCTCATTCCCTTATGCTAGTTTTTTTCTTCATAAATCACTCTGATCCGTATCTTTATTCATGAAATGTGCTATATAAATGACATTTTTTAAAATTATAAATAACATTTTTTAAAATGATCTTTTTATGATGTGAAATCTCTTATTGAAGACCTTTTTTTATACATTGAATTATCTTGTGCTGACCCAAAAAAAAAAAAAACATTAAATGGCTTCATGAATAAAAATTTTTCCAACACTCGTGTCAGCACTGCTCTGATTCCACCTACGAAACAGCTGTGCTATAATTAGTAGCAGAGCAATGTTCACATTTGAGTTCAAAATATTTTATTAATGTTGATGTTACATAACGAATGGAATCAGGATCTGACAGAAGCCTAAAGGGATTTATAATTTACCAATAGATCTGCATTGAACATATAAAATAATGGGGTGCTCCAATATAGTTTTGTTTATAACATAACAGTCCTGTGTGGGAGGAAATGGACCACCGTACTTTAAAATCTATCTAGCATAGCAAATGGGTGTATCAAGGAAAGAGTAAGAGGTACTGAGAAAAAAAAAAGAGAGAGGATGGAGCAGGAGCTGGCAAGTGAGAAACTGAGTCGTAAGTAGTATCTGATGAAGGTGAAGACCCAACACTGTAAAGTTATTTGCATGTTTTAAAATATATACATAGTAATAGAGAAGATATGAAGAGAAATAAGGAAACAGACTGCACAAAAGAGAGAGCACGCTGTTAGTATCTTGTCCTTTAACTGAGGAAAGGTCCTTGACAGCTGCCACCATTACATAACATGCCTCATCAACCCCAGATAACTTAAACCTGAGCAGAAAGAAAATGAAGACTAATGTGATAAAATGTGGAGAGGTTGTGTATGTCCTTGAATCTGCAAGAGTAGGTACACGTGTGTAAGATAAAAGTATAGGGCTGTAAAACACTTCGACTAACCCGCTGTCGCTGGTCAAGGTGCCTCCTGGCGAATGTTCATCTACTGGGTTAGCATTGTCCTCTGTCTTCTGGTTCTTGTCCCTGATCTCTGTGTCACTGGGGCCACCCCGAGATGTAGACTGTTTCACACCAGCACCATAAACATAGTCCGCTTTGTAGCCATTCACTGCGCCATGTCCTGTCCGCTTGTCTGTGATTTCACACCGACTGTTGCTGTGCGTCGGCGGCCGCTGCTCATGGGACGAGGATGAGGATGAGTGCGATGGAGGGACATTGTTGTTGCTGCTGATTTTGTATCCATGAGAGATAAGAAGGTCCTCCACGCTGTACATGGCTAAGCTCGAGTGTGGTGTGGTGTCCAAAGTGTGTGTGCGGATGTAGTCAGAGTTCTAAACGTTTTCCAGATGAGGCGTGTCTATGAACAGCTGCAGCAGAGAGGCCATCACTGTGAAAAGAAATAAAATGGGACGAGGAAAAGTGTGAGAGGGAGAGAGTGAGAGATTTATTAATATGATTTTTTTTCCCCCAGATCCCTTTGATGTGAAGACTGCGCCCCTAACCAAAGGCGAGACTGTCAAACCCCAAAAAAGGCCCTACCTTACAACAAGAGAAGCAATTCTCAATGGCTGTCTGCCTGCCTGTCTGTTCGATTACCCATTCCCATTCCCCTCTCACCCCCTGCTTCTCTTTCAGCACAGCAATGATCCTCTATCCAGCCCACTGAAGTAGAAGGCAGTACGCCTCATGCACACTGACCCAATTAGAGGGAAAAATCATAGCTGCCACGTTACCCCACTGCTTACTACACAGATAATCAAACAGGGATAAAACAAAGCCAGCAACATCAGAGGACAGTGAATGAAATGAGAATGAATGGAGCACTGTCATACTAATTAAGACTTATACTCAATGCATGCTCACTGACTAAGCAAGTCTTGAAGTGAATCCATATTTATGTGTGCCTGTGGTGGAAATCATCTCGGTCTCAGAATCTTCTCTGGCCACAAGCTTTAGGTTCTTGAAATTTGCAATCTGACTGGCTCTCCATGACTTCTGTGTATGCTGCGCTCCCATGCACCATTTCCAACGGAAAAACAAGCCTTTGAACACTGTGATACACTGTGATACTGCTCTTCTTTGCAATGAGATATAATCACTGGATTGAAAAAGGTTCACAAAACGTGCTCTATTCTAACAGTTTGTGCTTCTCTTTAACTCACTGGTGTACAAGGGCACTTTGAGTAACATTGATACTTTTGGTTTACTGTGTATTCACTCCAATTTAGTTTCACTGCACACATTTCAACAAAACCAAAAAAAATGTAGATCACTGATGAAAGGATGGGGAAGGGACAGGGTTGAAAGATTAGTTTTAGGCAGCAAGATTAGCAGCTCTCTTAAAAAATGCTCCAACACATTAGGGATCAATTTAAATGGAATAAACACAGCATATGTAAAACATGCACTTAAAAAATCCATGTCCATTTTATTTGCAGAGTGACACAGAATGATATCACATTAGGCAGGAGATTCTCTGTGTCTTAAAAGTGAAAACTGAAACCATGCCAGCATGACTGACTAAACTGGCTCTCTGTTACACCGCAGCAGAAGAATTTCTATGGACAGTGAGGTTATCTATCTTTTCTGTTACACACACATACACACACACACACACACACACACGCACACACGCAGACACAAATGGACTCTGCATCTTAAACTCTAATCATACCAGTTCAGGTGTTTCAAGGTAAACTTTCAAGCAATCTAAACAAATACAAAAAACTCATAATTCATAGTTTTCTCTCTATTTTGTTTGGTCATAGTTACTTCTACACCTACAGACCTATGAATCTAACACTCTTGCTTCAAATAATTCACCATCTATACCATCTAAATACCAGAGTATATTCACGCGTGCATTCAGTTGTTTGTTTGCTCATTCATACATTCAGTAACTGATTTGTTCTGGTCAGTCACTGTGAATCCGGATCCTATCCGGGGTACACTTGAGGCGGGATACACCCTGGATTGCAGTGTGTTGTGTGCTAAGGCTGTTACGGCTAAATACATTAGCGCCAAAATACCGTAAGTAAAACTGATCGACGTATGAAAAACACGAGGGTAATTCCTAGTTTTAAACATGAACCTGCTCGGCTTGTGTAGCAGATCCTTTGTGGTGGCTTGCTGCAGTCAATCGCACACATGTATGTAAATTATTTGCTTGAAGGCAGCTCACTGATTTTCCAACATTTCATTTGCCCTCTCTAGTCTGATTAGCGAAGTGACGTCACGGCTTGATGAAACTAACAACGTCGACAATGAAAAACAGAATGTGTAAAGACGACTGGACTGAGAAGTATGCGATTATTTTCCACTTCAAGTTCAAAATCTGTTACAAGTGGTAATGAGAAGCACCAGTCCAAAAGCACAACCCCTTCAAAATGATGCGTCTTATTTCTAGCCATGAACTAATCACTACTGGTTACGCATCTAGGCATCACTCCTTTGTTGCACCAGAAGTTACGTTTCAGTCTAAACTGAAACATTATACCTTCATAATCTACTGCTGTAATGTAAATCCTTCATGAAAGAAGGAAAGGTTTAACCTCTGTGTCTTTTATTCTACCTGAGAACATCCGCTCTTTCAGACACACGAGTGTGTCAGTGAATCTTGGTAAAGTCTCTGAGCACGGAGAACGCTAATACGATTACCTTTCTTTAAAAACCTTAACCCTGTTAGCCTTGGAGGATTGACTCTTGACTTTCTCTTGGTGACCCAACTTCCTGTAGTGTCTTAAATGATGTTAAATCCTCTATGCAAAACAGTGACAGTGCTGCACGTATAAATGATCCTAATTTGTGTGATGGATGCAGACTTCTCACTAGTTGTACTCTGCATCCATCATTTTCATCCAAGCTACTTCAGATGCGCACTTCCTGAGAATTTTGTCCCTATCTTAGGGACAGAAGTGAAGAAAGCGTGCTCTAAAAACAATAGTTAAAAAAAAAAAAAATAGAAATAGTTGCTTTCTTCAAACTCAAATGACACAGTAAGAACATTTAAATTATATGAAACTACAGATTTACTGGCTACAAAACCTTTATTATAAGGTTTCCAAACACACACACACACACACACACACACACACTGTATAACCCAAAAGCAAACACTATTTAAATTCCAGTGAACTGGAACTGGAAAGGTCTTGCTATTTGATACAGCATTTATATGCTCTATTTTTTGCAAAAATAAGCTGCAGCTGCCACCGCACTTGGAGAATGAAGCAGGCCCGTTGTTCTGCTGAGTAATACAGAAAATGCCTGTTGATTTAAAAAAAAAAAAACATGTCTGCTACTTTAATGATGACAAACAGCTTCTCACAGTGTCTTTCAGAAAAAAAAGTGAATATCTAGTAGATTTGGATGATAACACTTTTTTTTTTAAATTTATGACCTACTTTTATAGCTAACATATCAGGCATGCTAAAAATAAGCAAAACCACATGCAGAACGGTGATGTCATGAGTCTACAGTGCATGAAAACTACACTGAGAAAGAATAAATAAATTTCAAAGAAACAGATGTAGGGTTATATAAATTCTACAGTAAGCTGCACAATCCTAAGCCAATATAGCAGGACGATTCTACGAATATGACAAAAGCAATCTCTCAGGCAGCCGGTACCAAGAGGTCTACATTTAAGTTTGCAAGAACTTGATTCTTTAAGCACCAGTAATGAGCGCTGTCTTTTTTTTTTTTAGTTCATTTTATTTTCTTATTAGAACTAATTATCTACAAGGAAGCTAAGATTTTGGCTAAGCTACTTCTCCTCTGTAGACTATGAGGCATGACTGTGGTACAAAGCCTTGTGCTCACTCATAAATAAATCACACATTTTTAGGTCTGAGCTTTTTGGAGGGCATCTGGTCTCTTCCTCACACCCGCCTTCCCATCAGGCGTGCAGAGAGCCCAGAGCTGCCGCCCTGACAGTTTGGTGTCAACTCCTTATTCATAGCCTTAGTGAGATTTGTGGAGTCCATTTCTAAGAACGGGAGGATGGAGGAAAAAGTGGTGCAGGATACAAACGGTGATGTTTGGGACGTCAGAGCAAATCTGTTGATCAGTCTAAAATGTTTAAAGTGAAGGTCACGCACATTTGCCACAAGTAACAAGTTAATCAAAAAAAAAGTTGCAAAATTTCTTGAGTGTTGGTTTCTTGATTCAAGTCCAGGATCTGTAGCAAAAAGGCTGCACTAATACAGTGCAAGTGCCTTCTGTTCAAAATGAAATTTTGAAATAAATACATTTTAGCACTCCAAAAACTGCACTGGCTGCCTAGATAAAAACGATATATGGTCTGCAACTCTATAATTATTATCAATTCTCGGACCTGAACTATCTCCAAGGAACAATTAACAAAAAAGAGAACAATAACATGTCTGTCCTGTCCTTCAGAAAATTTCCATTTTAGCCACACCTAATCATTGTTCTACAGGCTCTGTTACAATGAGGCCATGACACTGTCCTTTAAGATGCGCAGTAACACACTCAGTTTGGACCGCAATGACTTCATTGTTTCCCTCATGATATCAGATTGGTCAACCTCTTCTTCCTGAGGATATGCGAGCTACAGAGAAGTGTAGCATGTTGAGAACCAGCGGCTGTGGCTGGACCCCTGAGGAGAGAGGCAACGTCAACAACACAGCGACCCTTCTTATGAGTCATGTTAGACCTACGTGCTAAACTTCAACTTCTGGGGATCTTTCTCCAGAGATTTATCATTTGTATTTTTTCCTGTTCTCTGCCTTCTCCAGAATATTCCTCTGGATTCCTGTCTGTATTCATTTCAGGCTAAAACATAAAATTAAGAGAACAAGATTCTATTACAGGGTGGCCTTACAGCTCCAGGGTTTGAGTCACATGTTCTCACTGTGTCTGTGTGGGTTTCCTCCGGGTTCCTCGGATTCCTCCCACCTCCCAAAAACACACCAACTGGCTACTCTAAAACATCTCTGGTGTGATCGAGTGTATGATTGCGTGTGTGCCGTGGTGCCTTGTGATGAACTGGCGCCCCTTCCAGGGTGTGTTGCTGCCTTGCTTGCCTTTCAGTGCTCCTGAAAGCTTCCAGATCCACCACCATCCTGACCAGGATGAAGCTCTTACTCAGGGTATATGAATGAAAGATTCCTTCACAAAGGGAGGTGAAGAATCCTCGACTCATGTGTAAGACTTGTTATAAGGAGTGTCATCTCTTCCATGGCTTTCATGTACTGTCTTACTGTTGCTCCACAGAGTCTACAGGTACTACATCGCATAAAAACTGCATTATACATACATCAATTAATAAATATGAATATTAATAATTGTTGAATTAAATAATACACATACTTTATAGTATATTTCATTTAAAAATTGATGTGATCATATACATTTTATTCATTTCATATAAAGTTTAAACATTAGAGCCTTTCGCACCACGGGAACCTTTTCATAGTACCTGAACTAATTGTGGAACTACCCACTTTTTGGCGTTTTCGCACCTCCGGAACTGGGTGTGATTTTAGTACCGGACTGCCTTTGTCGAGAACCAAATTAGCTCCTACTCCGGAGCAGGGTCTAACCAGCACAACTGGTACTATCCGTGACGTAAGTAGACGTTGACTGGCCGAACGCGTATGAAAACGCCCTCACCCGCCATGATTTAAAACGCTGTGTAAACATACTGTAGTGTCAACTGATTTCGCAAGTATGGAGAACAGCGATAGATGGACGGACGCTGAAGTGCAACACAGCTCCGATCACAGCGTCCTCCATCCTCCGGTTGTTTACGTTGCTCTTCTGTGTTTCCGTTGCTGAACGCCGCGCACAAACGTCGACCGCCTTACGTCACTTCCTAGTGTCCACTGTCGGTCCGAATGCAATCCTTTAAATGGTTCTGGGAAATAGTTCGTGCAAACTCGCCCAGTACTTTTAGTACTGTACATTTAGTTCTGGAACTAAAGCGGTGCAAAAGGCCCTATTAATTATCCACTAATATTTTCCATATTTACAAGAAAGTGTCAAAATACTGTTTTATTACATTTTTTTCAACTTCTTTTTTCTTATGCAGAATTGCTTAAAAAAAGACTGTGTCCATATCTGGCAAGGTGCCACAGGAAAAAATAATTAACTAAATTAATACTGATATTATTCATTGTTAAGTTTTAGACAGCATTTTACCACTTGACCTTGAATGACCTTTGGATATACAAATCAAAGCCTGAAGTAAAAAATCAGGGATGTGCTTTCATTGTAACCCTCAAACCGTCGGCTGCTTTCAGGGCTGACTGAAAACATCAGACAAAACTGCTTTTTAAAGTGGTTTCTAAAAGCTGACCTGAAGGCAAAGATTAAAGAGGCCTTTTGTCAGAAGATAACAGTCCACCCTCAGAACCAAATCCTGTGCATTTCCAACTGTCTACATCTAATGTTAGAAGAGTCAGACATCTCGGCCTCAGTGTGATAATGCCAGCCAAATTGTCCCCAGCTTTCTTTATGCTCAAAGACGCTCTAATCTATGCCTTCGGGGTGAACGCTGAAGCAACCCACTACTCCTGGTTTGTTTAGGACTCGTCCATGGTTACTAGTGTTTTCCTTTTCTGAAAAGCGGGCTTTCCAACAATGGAGTACAAGCAAGGTGACGACTCGGGCACTGCAGAAATGCTTCCTGATTACATTGGCGCTCTTATCATAGGATTGTTAAGACAGGAAATTATGCTTTTTTTTCAGAGTGGAACTAACACATCACAAACCACAGCGCCAGGTTTCTGCTGCACAAAAACACACATGCTCTCCATCCCGTCATCTCACAATAATGTTTAAGACTTTAGTGTACTCTCAATATGTCATTTACTGTATTTCACAGTTAAAAGCAGCATGAAATGTGGAACCCCAAAGGCGGAGTATGTTGATTCAAAACTTTTTTCAGCTGCAGAGTCGGCAGGTATGCCGTAACCTAAAGCCAACAGAGATCTACTCTACACATTTATCTGTATCTGTATCTGAGTCTGCAATTAACTATCAATAATAGCTGATGTTTCATGGTCATTTGAGACATCTCTCTCTCTCTCTCTCTCTCTCTCTCTCTCTCACACACACACACACATACACACACACACACACACACTTGTGTATACTGAGGGAAGCAAAACAGGACATAGTTAAATAATCTTATCCAACAAAAACACAGGGTAACATTTACAGAGAAGTACTAGCTTGGAAGACGGGAAAGCTTTGGCAAAGATGTGGAATTCAGGCTTCGCAGGTCAATATGTCTTGATGTAAGCAGCGCTGGTGCCTATAAAAATCAAAGTAGTGAGCTTGACTTATGGCTTAGCCTATTCTGCAGCTTGCTTCTCAGTGCAGAGCTGTTTTTGACCTGCTCAGCATGTCTGTACATAATTAGCGTGCATCAAGGGGTTTGGACTAGCACGAGACGTCAGTGGCAAAGTCTATCAGCTCAAAGTGCTCAGATCAAAGAATAGGCAAACAGAAGAACTATGATAATTACTGTTTTAGGAGACATTTATACAAACGCCTCACTGCTAAATATGTGAGTCTTAGAAAGACTGAGAATTTGCCTGAAGACAGCCGGTGGCCATAAAATAAAACATCGGTTTTCAAAAAAAAAAAGATCAAGATATCAATAAATCATATTATCTATTATCCTATTCCTTTTTTATGATCAATGTGAGGGACATCATGCGAGAAATAAATCTCTGACACAGACTTGTATTCATCATGAAGATTCAACACAATCACAATGGTATATCGGTGATCTCCACCACGGAACACAATTACGTCATTGTAATTAATCTGAAGAGGAGAAATTACACAGGAGAAAGTGAGCGTTATGATCCATGTGTCTTCCATATGGCTTTAAGGCCTCTAGTATATGAGTCTGTCAAATCATTAGGCAACAAAAGCAGGCATTCACCTTTCATCACTTTTAATTGCGACTAATAATCCAGCTTTATACTAATCTACATATGGTTGCACTTTGCATGCTATCACAACCAGAAGGCTTTTAAAAGCTGTAAAAAGCTTTTTTTTTTCCACTGAAAATTACAGCTGAGAGGAAAAGGCTATTCCTGCAAATTTCAGTAGAACTGCAAACACCTCACTCTGACTGTATATGTTCTGATAAAGTGTGATAACGTTTGATAAAACTTTCCTCCTTATTCCTCACTATCTAGGAACAACAATCCAGCCGTATAAACAACCACAAAAATACACTCCTGCTGGATCTGGGATTTTTAATAGCTCGAACAGAAATGTCTTAACGAATAGTCCAGACATCCAATCCAAAATTGCAGTTTTATTCCTTTTTAATTGGGAGAAAACTGCACTGTCATTGTACTTCTCATCCTCATTCTGTCTTAACAAGCAGTTTATTTTTGGTGTGGTGGCCTAGAAAGACTACAAGTTTTCCTGAACTGAAATAAGTTCCTGTTCTCCAGGTACCTCAATCTCAAGCTATAACATTTTAAAATATGGTTATCCCCAAATGTGAAAAAGTAAATGTGAAACTTACCTTTAAAGACTTCTACGTCCACTGCAGTGTAGGTGAACTCAGTTACACTCTAATTACAGCCTGAGTTGATTAGGCTTATGTCTGCCGCACTATAAGGCACCTGGCTGTCCGGCAACTTCATCAAAGCCTGACATTCACTGTGTGAGGAAATCCCACTTAGCTAGCAAGGTTTTAGTCAGCTTTAGGCAGTCTGACTGCATTCGTGAAACTGGCTCCTGACCTGACGTGATATTTGCAGAAAGATAGCCTGGGCAAGAATAAACAGTAAAAAAAAAAAAAATTCCATGTATTTTTGCTAAAATGATTTCTTAAAGTTGATGAGTCAAAGTATGTTAAGCTTGTTTATCATCTTTTTTTCTTGTGTCTTTGCCAGGATTCAGCTTTGCTGACATCTGATGGGAACTCCCAGAACACTACACAACTGCTATGCTGCTAAAATTTACTTTCCAGTTTCCATGCCGTCCAACTGCCACATCACAGCATAAATAATTTCCCCAAAATGAAATCATTGTAATCTTCCAACCGATTTAAGGGAAACTCTTCAAAATAGTTAACATTATGCAGACATTTCCCTCTGCTGTTATACTTATGGGCTTTACTTATGCATACATATGTTACTTGGGCTACACTTGCAACATTATGTTGCTATTTTCCCTCCACATTACATATGCACAATAAGTTATTTATCATTACATAAGCACGATAAGTTATTTATCATTACATAAGCACGATAAGTTATTTATCATTACATAAGCACGATAAGTTATTTATCATTACATAAGCACGATTCATTATCAGTTAAATTATTAGTAAAGTAAAGTTATTTATCGAGGTTGTGAATAAATGTAGACAGCCTTTCCAACTCCGCAGAGATCTGCTGAACTAGTGGGAAAAGGACTTTAAAAACAATGAGTCATGGAATATCTTTGCAGTGGCTTCAGTGGTGTTTGACCAGCCATTTCCGATGCAGCTACAGCTAAGGACACACTCTCACTTAGAGGGCACTGTGCTCTCACACTCCGCACTCGGAGCAATGATAACAATGAGCAAAGTGTGCTTAGGGCAATACGCATAAACAGACACACTGCAAGTCAATTACCCAACTCTTTGGCGCACACACAAAAAAGGCACACATACAAACAAAGACACACTCCAGCTTCTCCTGCTGCTTCCCCGTGCTTTTCCCTTCTCTCAGAGCCTCCCTGAGGGAGTACCGTGTCTCTCGCACAATACTGCCACTATCTGTGCTTGTTTTCGTGACTAGCTCGACTGAAGGGTGAGAAATGGTCAGCTAACAGCACGCAAGCTCTTGGGACTGTATTGGTAAGTCAGCAGCAAATTGGGAACTGAGCTATGCTGGCCCAGACTGACCGGGATTTACTGTTCCAGAGTCAATATTACACAGAACAAAGTTTTATTAGCTATAGAAACCGATTATGGGCTTGTTTACATCAATGTTTGTCAAATTCAGGTTCAGGGACCTCAGGGTCTGTGAAATAGCCTAGAGAAGAAGTCCAATGAATTACGTCATTTTATATAATTTCATTTAAATTATTATAATGAATTCCTATGAGTTTTGATCCGCAATCAGAAGAGTTCATGTAAACTATGATACACATCTAGATATGGCTTTATGTTCTGTATAATTATGGAAATTAAAGGAGCAGTATGTAATTTTTCATCCCACTGCCACCAGTGACATAAATCACAACTGCAATGAAAGCATTTCCCCTTCACCCCAAATGACAACACGGTTTCTGTTAAAACTATGCATACCTCATAGGTTGCCTTTTAAGAAAAAAGAAAAAAGCAGAGTTGTGGAGAGGAGGGGTGGAGCGTAGTGCTGGGCCAGAAAAATAACACCGAAAACTGAAACAAAGAAATGAGCTAAATCCACTGCATGACACTATGCAAATCACAGCTATCAGTCAAGTTTTCTAAGGTATCCTTGAAATTATTTTGTTATTATGGGTCCTGAAATGTGTAAATCTCATAAACTGCGCGCTAAAAAACAGGCCATAGCTGTATGCTGTAAATGAAGAATAACAGATTTTTGTTTTTTAGCAATCCTCAGGCAAAAACTCTTCTCTAAACGTATACCTCCCCCTCAATCTGGAGAAGCTCAGTGAATTAGGTCCTTGTGACATTCATGCAATGACTCAACTTCAGCAGAATTAGATAATGATATTTAGCAGACACTTGGAAAGCAAGGGCTGACATTGAATACAAACACGAAACTTATTCGGGGATGAGGAATGCACGTCTTTTATCAGTGATGCAGGAAGACAAAAGCGCTCGATCCATTGATCTTTAATAAAGAGGAAGGACGTTCACTGCTGTAGGACATTAGATCAAAGGGGTATTGATTTTTAACTCTGTTTGCAGATGTCATCTACACACACACACACAGCAATTTAGCAAAATTAACAGATGACAAGAAGCATGTAAACAAGACATCTATGAAAAGTCAAATTAAAAACTGACAGGTAATATTAAAATATATATATAATATAACTATCAACATGCAGCATACTGTGCTTTTATAGCAGCATCTCATGACTGAAGTGAAAAGGCCACATGATAAATACTTGCGTATTTGTGTTTGTGTATTATTCACAGTGTAATCATATTAGGTGTCTAAGTATAGAAATGTGCTCCCGCTAGGAAACAAACCCGACTCTGCTTGCCACGTAGGCCTAATATCCCACAAGTTAAGTGACTTTCTGGCTTTGTCAAGCAAGCTTGTTCCTCTTCCTTCCACTCCTACAGACTCTATAGCAGGGCTGCACAATACTGCATTAATCATTTTGACAAAGCATGCTAAATGCAAATGAACATCCTAACCACAATGTCAGATAAGTTTCCAGATAGGTGTTCTGTGCAGGATTATAGCATTTAATCATCCAGTTAAACACAGATTCTTCAGATGCTTTAATATGTTGCAAGATATATCGCCAGCTCTGCATGCACTCCGTCCATATCTGAGCTCTGTGTGCTCAATGTTACACCTATGAGAAATTTGTACTCACAGAGAGACGACAGAGTTTTTGTCTTTCAGACTTCAGGGTGCGAACTACGATTCCATAAAAAAAGGAATCCTATAAATTCTTTTGAACTTGAGCAATTTTACCTGGGCAGCATTCAGTAATCACTACACTGCTGACCTGCCAGTAACAAGCAATCTGCACTAAATGTTTTTTTTTACAAACTATATATCATTGCTATTATATATCACAGTTGTTCCACTCCGTTTAATGCACCCTGAACTGCATCCAGCTGCTATTTCTACCTCCACCGTAATGTAAATTATAACTGAGCCTACCATTTCCATTTTGTTGTATATTAGGATGGTACTTGTGCTGTGTTGTCTGAGACGTGTGTGTTGAATGCATCGTGTGGTGACCAAACACCAAGAAATATTCCTAATACATGTGAATGTATATGGCGAATAAAATGATTCTGATTTTAAAGCATCGTGGCCTTTTACTGCCCTGCAATCCTCTCCACCACTAGTCGACATCTGCACACTTCCACACCAGACCATCCTAACCTGACACAAAATTTACACCAGGTGGTTTGAGTGAATTCTGGCAAATTTGCAAACAAGAACATACAGCCTGGGTTGATTCCCCACTTTACGCTGCTGGGATCCTTTCGTAAACATTCGGGGTTCACTGTACGCAAGGATAAATACTTTACTGGGGTTCAGGATGAACATGTGAACTTTTATGCTATCAGTTTATTGTTTAGTTGTTCACCGTACGTAAAGCATTCACTAACTATACTGAAACGAATAGAAAAGCCGAGTAGTTACAAGAGTCACAAACGTAAATCTGGTCTCACAAAAGTGTCCTGCATGTTTAGGGGTTCAGGTAAATTGTAGAACGATCTTGCCGACGAGGAAATGACCCAGTCATCGTATGACAGTTTAAAGATTTTGTGAAAAGTGAGGAGGAGCTTTCAATTTCCATTAAGTCTCATCCCTCTAGTTCTAGACATATGGTCCTGATCTCTAGGGCCACAGAGACACACTTAACTGCAGTTCTTTCTCTTTAGAGCCCTCTATGGAAGCATGAAAGGTCGATGGTGGAGAAGTGAAACCCTTCTGAAGGCTTATTTCCACTGTGGCAGGCACCATAATGTGAATAAGGGCTTGTTGACCTCACACTCCCCCAATAAGAGACTGAAGGAGAGGAGTTTCACACTCTCTCTCTCTCTTTCTCACACACACACACACCATTTGCCTTGCTGTCAACGCACACGCTTTCCCTTTTGAAGTAAGGAGCTGGTGTCAAATACACAACACACAACAGTCACAACACACACAACTGCTTTAGCTCATTTTCCCCACAGCTGCTGTTTGACCAAACGCGACCAACTCCCAAAATCTCGTTGTGAATATTTACACTTTCTGCTGCTCGTAGCTCAGATACTATCAACTCCACTGTCTGTATACAGTCTCTTTAGCATCATGTTAATAAAATAACTTAGTTTAAACAAGATGTGGTCTTAGCTACTGAATTAATTTAAAGAAAAACTGACAATTACACGACAGACTGAGTGAGAGACTAAACCGCTAGTTTTACCTCAGAGTCCTCATCGTCCGCGTGCACACAACATCCACAACTAACAGCTACGTTATCCAGTGTTAGAGTCACACAAAGTTGTGTAATCCTCACAAACGCCACCCAAATAACCACACTAGCTCAAATTCTTCTCTGCCCCAAAAAAGAAAAAGAAAAGAAATGTTTACTAGCTCACTCAGGCTGCCCCCAAAACCCAGCAGAAGCTCAGCACGCACGAGGTCCGTTATTATTCAGCAGCTGTGAGAAGGCTGCGCGCGCGCCCCTTCCTTCACTAACGCCATCATCACGACTCAGCGGTTACACCGTCCTCAGTCAGTCAGCGCGCGCGCACACACACACACACACACACACACCTCCCTGAGCTGAAATCCCACAGAGCCAGGACGCTAGCGCAATGAGCGCAACGGAGCACAACGTCTCACGTACCTGAGATTGGGCTTTGCGTGTAGCTTCTGCCGCTCAGCTGGACTGCTGTAGTCCTGTTAGTCCTGAGACATAGATACATACACACACACGCGCGCGCACGCAGAGAGAGAGAGAGAGAGAGAGAGAGATGGCTAGAGGAGCACACCCTCTCCCTCTGCGTTCCAAATGGGCTGAAATTGGTTCCTTCCAAAGTAGCAGAGAAACTTTAGCCTAGACAGAGGACGGAAAGACTAACACACCCCTACTACTGCCACACACCCCTACTGCTGCCCCCCCCCTCCCACACACACACACACTCTCTCTCTCTCTCTCTCTCTCTCAGCGAAAAGTAGTACATCTTGTTACGTCTTGTGTACCTTTAACATATATCTGTCTTTCACCTGGAAACGTGGATATAGTGTGCCTTCAGATATATGGTACATAAATAGACCATAATTAATTTTGTGTGTAAAGCTTTAAGGATACACTTCTTGCACCTTTCTATACTATAGGTAAAAAAGGTTTACTCTAGATGGTACTACATCAGTGACAAGGAAAGGTACAATTTTGTACCCTTTCTCACATGCATGTACATATGCATACATGCATACACGCATCATCATCATCATCATCATCATAGCACTTCATCTGAATGGTAAGTGTTTGATGAGAATAAAGGTAATGTGGCCCTGTGTTATTGTTATTGTACCATCACGGACAGATCTTTAGTATATCTTTCCCCATGGAAGGAGCACGTGGTGTACCTTAAATTAGCTTTCAGAGTAAAGCTTTAAAGGCACATTAATGGTTCTTAAGGTCCAGTAATGTACCTTAAATGTATAAAGATACAAACTACAGGTACAAACGCTGTTCCTTTGATAGTCCCACCCTAGCGACAAGGAAAAGTACAGTATGCTATCTTTATTCCTGAGAGCTCAGTGACCCACTGCAGGGTATTTGTGGTTTGTCAGGTTTGTCAGCATCAAAATGATCTCAAAATGTCTTATGATTCTTTTCTGGGAAAGATATTGTACGTGTTACCAAAATGAGCACCACCGTCTTCTGGTCATCCATATCTCATTACTAAAGATCTGATTAGCAAATTTAATTTACACTGCCTTCTGATGAGTGCATTTAGCAACAGACTGTTGGCCAAAGAAAAACTGTAATAGTTTTACAAACTGGCTATCAAATGCAATTTTATATATATATATATATATATATATATATATATATATATATATATATATATATATATATATATATATATATATATATATATATATATATATATATATATATATATATGTGATATATCAAAATAGTTTCACCAAGACTGTATTACATTTTGACCAACTTCTAGCCCCAGAGCATTCACATAATTCACAGAGCTCTCCAGAGCTCCACTCCCATGAACACCTGCCAAATTTAACTCCTAACAGAGTGCTTAGATGAAGGATCCTGGACAAAAAAGTTCTGATTTTCAAGAGATGGGAACTGGACCCATAGAGACTGCATGGCACAGGGCCTAGAATCTGAAACGCCCCTTTCCACAAACACACAATCATTCAAGCACAGAGAATCAGAATAAGTCTAATTGGTCTGTGTCTTTTCAAATGAAGGGATTATTTGATCTGTGGTTTTTGCTATCAACATACAAGCACACACAAAGAAAACCACACAATCTCCAAAACTCCACATACCTGAGTGTTTTCATGGCTGACTGTTCACAGATGGAGGAGAGCTCTAAAAAGAACAAAGGCTGATGGATTTCATAATATTGACACAGATGTTGCACATATAACTAAATCTGTGTAAGATGTTCCTCAGAAAGCGTGTTGTTTGTATCTGGTGGACAAATCTCAATCCGCAGCCCACCTGAGTATTCAAAGGGAGAGTCACAAAGAGAGTTAGTTCAGGGTTGGTATGAGCTTGTTTTTGGTGTTCACTAGATATGTTTTCAGAGACACCACAACATTTGCACATCTGTAAGGTGGACGATCAGGGTCATGGAACCTTAACCACTGTAATGCTTGTGATAAATCCAGACTTCATATTGCCTATCGGATGCTTATCTTACTGGTGTAAATCTAACCACTGGGGAGGTCTGTTTCCTCACCTCACACATTTCCTGTGGCTACTTAAGTTAAGATAAACAAACTTTAGAAAACTCATACCTTGTGGAACATTGAAGTAGCATCTGCTCTGTCTCCAGCTATTGTGTGTGTGTGTGTGTGTGTGTGTGTGTGTGTGTGTGTATAAACTACCATAACACATGAAACCTGTATGGATTTCAATGCCAGTAGACATAAACCAAAAAGAATTATATAACCACTGGCAGGCTTGAACAAGATTTAGATTTAAACAAGCACCAAGCAGAAATTTCCATGAAAAAGTAATGAAAACAGCAATAAAAGTAGGATAAACTTTGGGTTCATGGAAAAAGTGTAGTGATATTTACTTAATTCTGTCTTAAAAGTCTTAAATCATAGCTATGGTATCTTTCACTTTTCAGTCCAAATATCTAGATAGTCGTAACCAACTACATTTACCTTATGTAAATGTAAACCAATATACCTAAATCATAAAAACATCATAGAGGCTTTTTTGGACCTGAAGAGACAGTAGCAAGTGAGAAAGCCAAAGTCTTCAGTAGACTATGGTAAGTTCTCCAACATGGTTAGACCAGCCTACAAGCCAATTTCTTCACATAGTATAACAACGCAACAATGTATTGCTGCAATAAAATGCAAAAGAGAATGGTCGCACCAAATATTGATTAGCGTACAGTAGGTATACTGGGAAGTCCTGAATCACAAAAGACACCATGATGCAGTGTCAGATAGCCTGACAGCAAATGCTGTCAAATTAAAGTCAATACTCATATCTCTGGCAGGTAGAGGAATTCGTGTAGGTCATGAAGCTTATAAAAACTGGCCTGTGTTAAATTAACATCTCTGTATGTACGATTTGTTAAAATATATGACAGAATATGCAGTAATATGGCCAAGATGTTATTCTGTTCCTAACGTCATGTGAGTAGAATTCTGGTAGGTGGTTCAATGCTTCAGGTTTCTGATTCACATCCGGGTGGGAGTTGGATTATTTCACATCCTGCAGCCATAATAAAGGACCATGAAAGGGTATGATGCAATATAATGGCATATCACTGCTTCCATTTGCTAAAGAGATGAGCTCCAATAGACCAACACTGAGAGCAGAGATTAATGTGAAAGTAAGAATAGGTTTGTGGCTGTAAACTAGGTAGGAGTTGAAGATATTTGGAAGGTAGACAGGCTTTGGAAGCCAATCCATATGCAGGTTACTGTATACCATAATCTCCCTCATTCACACAGCTTTGAATGAGGGACACGGAGGTATTATCCACCAGTCATTGTACTTCACAATACCATGATATTCTGATAAACCCTGCAGCTATGCTGTCATTCTAAACCAAGAATAGTAAAAAGTCAGACTGTGGTTTCTTGAGTAGGAAAACATGTCTGGCGTACTCAGGCCCCTCACAAACAGGATGGTGCCAAACTGAAATCAGATGAAATAACTACTAGTGTTCAAAGACACACAGTTACTGAAGACTGAACTCAGGCTTTCTTCTCTACTGGTCTAGCCTAAACCTATAATTTAGCATAGCTATTTTAGAATGCTTGCATTGTCCTGTGGTCACTTGGGTCTATACCATCTCACCAGAACAGGAAATGTCTCCATAACCAAACAGTGCTACGAATGGGCCCATTCCTTAGGCCTGTCTAGCCTCAACCCTCTGATGACCACCACACTGATTGCAGCTGACACATGAAACCAAGCAACAAAGGGAACATTTTTTAAATATTGTGGTTCAGTGTATTTGCTTATGCTGTAGTGCAATGATTTGAATATTGATGGTTATATTTAGCGAAATAAAAAGTCTACTGAGTCCTACAGGGTAATAGAGGAAAGATCACTTCAGTGCTCATTTTTAGATTCATTATTTTAAGAATTGTTTAAAAAAGGATAAATGTCTTTGTCTATGCATTTTTTTTAGCAAGGTGAAGCATAACATATCAAGCATACTGCCAATGACGGTGGATGTTCACTGTGTTGGGGTTTGTTTGAATGGGTAATATGAACGATAAACAATCACGAAATATGTACAAACAAACAGACAAAAAATTATCCATTTATTTCTAATGATATGAAACTTTTTTCTCAACATGAATATTGATTAAGAGGAACTTTAACAGTCTTTTAATAGTAAATAAGAAAAGAATAAAGTAAACTGTCTGAAATCCGATCAAAACGAAAGGGACTGCTCAAACTGGTCTCCAATTTCCAGCCACAGCATCTAATCTCTCCAGTTTTTCCTCCAGAAAAAACTGGAATGAAAAAAGGAAAGAGTCTGATTCATGCCACAACAGCCTCTTTGTTTCACTAAATTGAACATTCATTGAGTACCTCTAAATTAAGCCACAAACATAAATAGAGTGTGTGCTGAACAAAGCCCAAATTAAATTAGGCCTTAAATTAATGAATGATTCAACAGAATGCCATCAAAATATGAAAGGACTCTGGAAACCCCAAACAGTCCGAACACCCCCTCCAAACACGCACCCACACACAGTTATACAATAAACACACAAAGTGGATATTTGTAGTGCCATGGTGGTTTTGCATACTCACCCATCGCATTATATGGCAAGTAAATACCCTTAAAGCAACAAGCAGACCTCCCATGATCCACTCCTCCTCCACTTCCACCTTGACCACAGCAAATCCTGAAGCAACTGGGTTTTCCTGAGCAAGCAACCACACTAACGCAGAACAGATGTGTGTAGGGTGGAGCAGAGGCTGAGGGGTGGGGAGGGGTCGAGCATTAGAGAGCAAGAGAAGGAGATGTGCTTAAACTTCTGCCCCAGCTGGGGCATCTGGATATGGAAAAGAAGGAAGAAGCATTGCAGGGAGGGGGATGATAGGGCAGGGGGGGCTGCGTTTAACACATGAGGATCATGTAGTGGTGTCTCACCTCTGAACTGACTTCTGAACTGCTGCCTACATGTAGTACGGTGATTCAAGCTGATTCACTTTGATGTGGTAAGGGCCCACAATCTCATACAGCGAACTGCTATAGCACAGCACTCTGAAGCTTATCCAGGATGGGCTTCACACACTCAACCTACCTGCAATATCTATTTTATAGAGTGAAAATGGAGCTGAACCTGAACGCAGCTGATAACCATACCACTTCATTGAACTTGAGACATTTATGTAAAATAGAAATGGGCTTTTATTAGGATTTCACTTACAGCTCATAGGTTTTTTAAAAATTGCTCTACCTTATGTCAGTAGGTTTTGAATATGTGAAACAATTCTTTAGAAATGAGGCAATGCACATCATTAAAAATTCATGACTGGATTATTTTAGTGCCATGGTAAACAACTAATGAGAGCAATGCTGTTTGGACAGTGAGGAAAGCGGATTCATTACATGGATTTCACTCTTGAACCATGCATTTGAAGTTCGCTGTTGTGAATTATGATCTTAATAAAGATACATTCTTGGTAATGCTTTACATTATGGTTTCCTTAGCGGACATTGCTCAGTACAAACCATGTAGCATTAATACACCATAAGTAACATTTACAATCACTTGCATTAATAGAGTTTAAATAAGCAAATAAATAAACAAACAAACAAATAAATAAACAAACCAGATGAGCCAAATTATCAGCACTTGCATTAACCAATAGTTGTCACATCCATAAGCAAATTAAACCCACAGTCACCAACAAAACCATCATTAACATGTTTGTGGTTGTGAACTGGTAAAATTCAGAACTTGGCCTGAGGTCCAGTATTTACACTTTTAGACCAGATTACATAATTTAATTCGTAATTTAATTTCTGCTCATTTAAATGGAATTATTTTTTAATAATCGATTGAATAAGCGTTATTCAGTGCAGGTGACATTTCATTAACATTTTACCAAATACCAATTAATATGCATTAAATATCTATGTATGCATTAAATAAACATGTATATGAAAGTTAATTTCTTAATGCAGTAAACAATGTTAGTTAAGTGAACATTAATGTATAAACCTTAATGACTCAGCCACTCACAGTTATACCGTGCAATAGCCAGGTAAATAAATTAAAGATTCACCAGGATTCACTTTATTTGATTCAACAAGAATGTCAGTGTTTTTTAATTGACCACTGCATTTCTGTAAACCTGGTGGTAAATAAAGAGATTTACCATCAGATTCTGACAAAAAGATACAAGAAGACAATCAACAGTAGTGAAACCACTCTTAACTTGTGATCAAGTTCACAAGAACTTTTTATACATAAACACTGATGCTCCTGCTAAGCAGTGCCTTAATTTGTGTCTGCAACTAACTTTGTATTTCGTTTTTTACTACCCTCTGTATTGGTTAAGAGCTGTTTTGGGTTTGTGTGGTTGTCATGATTAGCTGGGCAAAAATGGCACAAAATACCATGCACCCTGCCAATGGCAGTGTGTGTATAGCTTTCATCGACCAATCTGAGCAAGCAATGGGTTTATTTAAGAAATGCAACCCAAATATACACTTTGTTTTGGTAGTGAATTTTATTTTTGGCTGGTGAAGTGTCACCGGTTGCTTTTGGCAGATTTGGCAACCATTTGAGTCACAAAATATGATCAAGTGAATACTGAGGATGCACGTAAGGAGCGACAATACCTGGTGTGAATGATTCTCCTTTCTGGATCACCCGAGGCTGATGTTAATACTGAGTCTGAACAGGGCTTTCCTGTTCTCCAAGCGCACATCAGACATCTTGGCTAATTTAACAAGACTACCACAGACCCTTCGTCTGCCAACTATGATGTCAGACCATTTCAGAGAGAGAACCGAGAAAGGAGATTCCCTGTTTTAATCAAGAGAGAGAGACCAAGAGAGAGTGAGAGAGAAAGGAAGACAGAGAAAGACAGAGGGAGGCAATCCAAGCCACATAAGAAATCTAAAATGAATTCCTGGAAAATTTCAGTGAACGTCTCCATGGACATGTTGTAATGTCACTGGATTTCACTGTTCTCAGATATTATATGCGTACAACTTTGAAATGCTCTGATCTCACTTTTTTTTTTTTTTTTTTTTTTTAAATACTAAAGCTTCATGTATTGGCTGATATCCAATACTGATCTGGTATCCAATGATGTCCAATATGTCCAGTATGTACAATACTTCATTTGTACTTCATAATATACATACAAGATAACATTATTATTATTATTTATTTGTACTTGAAGGCTACTCATTTGACAGGAAATGCTTAATGATTAATATCCAGAGATTAACATCTCTTGTGTCTCAGATAATAACAACTGGAAAAAAGGTCTAATGTGCAAAAAGTTCATTCAGAATAATGACAGAAATTGCAATTCCAACAAAAATTAAAAAAAAAAAAAAAAAAAGTAACTATTTATATACCAATTAATAAGAGATATCGTTGTAATTTGAAGGGTTTATTTTTGTAATTTATCATCTGTATTTTGCTTTCTATGGTCCTTTTCTATAGAAAACTTTATAAACTTAAATCCAAGCAGCAAAATTCTGGAACATTTTAAAGGTCACCACAGCAGCTACTTGCATCCCACTCCACAATTAGAGTAATTGCTCAAAATGAAGGGTATTTAACATCCAAGTCTCGGAAAAATAAAACTATTCTTAACAAGATCCTGTGTAGAATATACAGGATAACTGCAAAAAAAAAAAAAAGGCCACAATATACTTATAGCAACTCTGGCCATACTTCTACATTAGAAAAAAGCTTCCTAGTGTCTATTCACCCAGTAGAGGGTTATTGGGTCACCTACAGAGGCTCTGGTGTGTGTTTTAACATGTGAGTGCAGGACTCCGAAATGTTTACAGTCTGGTCTGTGCTCCAACTATCACTGCACTGTAAAACACACACACACTTAGAAGAGTGAAATAACATCAAGCACTCAGACACAGAGGAGCACATTTCCACAGTAATAGTCTCAACAATCTAAAGCTGTGTATGAATATACATCAAACTGCTTTATTTAGCAACCACAGATGATTATTAACACTGGGCTTGAATGAGGTCACCCACATTCAGCTTCAGTACCAGGCACTGCCACCTCCTTCTCTATTTCTCTCCCACTGTAGCTGGGGTAGGTATGATCCAAGTGATAATACGGCAAGAAGAGAGGCAGTTTAGATGAAGTTATTCTGGATGAGAGGCAAAGTGATAATCCCCATGTGGAATTTTGAAATCTCCACATATAATGCACATGCACGCACAGGACATATAATTCAGTCTATATCAAAGGAAAGTTTGGAAATAAGTGAGCAACTTAGAAAGCTTTGCACAGCTCGGAGGGCTGTGGCTCAGCTGTGTGTACAGATTCCAGGATCAAATTCCGGGACATCTGGACGGTTGATGGTGCGTGTTGGTATAGTGTTATATTCACGCAGCTGCTTTGCACTGGGCCGTGCATTTTCACTGACAAATTTACCTATAGCACTGGAAAAAACGGAGCTCACGAAACACTAAACCTCAGGTAAAATGCATACTCTTATGCTCTTATTAAGGAAAGAAAGAGCAAAAAAGCACCGAAAGAAAGAAAGAAAGAAAAGAAAGAAAGAAAGAAAGAAAGAAAGAAAGAAAAATTGTTAATTACAACATAGTTTAAATGTGTTAAATTGAAGAAGTGTGAAATCATGTGAAATCATCCTCCAATTACATTGCTGTTCACTTTTTTTTTTTTTTTTACATTTAAAATAGCCTACTAGACTTGCTTAACACATTTGTCTTAAAAACTGTCCACACTATCTGTTAAATATGATAAAAATCAACATTAGAAATTCATTTTCTCCTATCATCGGGAGATTACAGGTTTGAATTTATGAAACTATGCTACAGTCACCACGGTCCAAGAAACCAAACTTGACCATGCTTTGTGGGTGGAAGTGACATTAGTATCATCTGTCAATCAGAGAGAAACTAGACAATCACAGGTGTCCATGAGCTCATGTATGTGGAAGAGGGTAGTTAGCGCTTTCCTCCGAGTGTGTTCAGCTGTCATATAATGTAGCAGGAGCTTTGTTAAGAGGAAGCACGTATTATACTTCACCCTCCCTACTTGGTAGCTGTTACGTGATAGGGCAGACAGCTAGGTGGTGGAAGGGAACTGGCCAATTTCAATAATCTTTACAAAAAAAAATCTTTACAGACTGTTATGTTGATTGCTCAAAGAAATGTATAAGACACGTACATATAGCACTGACTAAGATACAGTGAGACATCACTCAATGTGTGTTATTTTCAGGAATTAGCCACCTCTTCACCTCCTTACAACTACTGTTTTCCATTTCCTAGAATTACCCTTAGTGAGTAACTAGTGTAATCCTTTAGGATCACACCCAAACACCATATATCATTAAGTGAACCCTCCAAAGTCTATACTCCTCTCATGCCAACCAACCTCCCTGGCTCCAGTTTGCAACACTTTTTATTTCAGCGGTGCATTGAAGCATTTTTATCTGCATTCCTTATCCCTTTTGTCATATGTTGATAAAGTCAGCAAAGCAAAGCCTTTACAGTGAAAGTAAAATATATATGATTTAAAGTAAGCATTCTATTTTAGCTGCCATGATATACCCACTGTAGAGAAGGGAGGGGTTTAGGGGCTTTTGAGTGTGCTCGAGGGGGAGGAAGCAATGAGGTAAAGTGTTCTTTAGTCCAAGTGCAACATAGTGGTCTGTGGCCTAAAGGCTCCTCCAGTGAGGCAAGGCAAAGTAAACAAGAGAGAAAGACAGACAGAGAGAGAATAAAGCAGAGCAAGAGTCTCTGTTTCCACTGTGACATTTTACCCTCTTGGTGTAAGAATAGGTCATATTTTTGAAAAGACCATATTTGCAAGGGCGAAAGGAATTTTATTGGAACTTTTTGGATTTTGAATTTTGAAGTATAAATCAAGGACATCAATACGTAGTTACATATCTTTAAGACTACAGTGGTGACCAGAGAATATTTTAAAAGCTAACCTTGAGAAATGTTAAATCTTATTAAACGTTAACCTTAATCTTAAAGTTAAGTGTCAGAGCTGCTTCAAAGATTGAGCCTGAGCCTGATTCATAAAGTGAATACTGAATGTTGAGTAAATCTGGGATGCAAAAGAGACATATTGTATATAGTTGTTTTTTCTGCCTTTTTAGTTATCTAGTTATCACTTAAAGCTCCAGTATGTAACTTTTGAGGATTTGGAGAAGCCTGTAGTAAAAGACAACATGGCCTTTCTCTTTGCGGATTAATCACCTTACACAAACGTTCAGGTAGTATTCACATAGTGTATAAAACGGTGACAGTGTTTTGTGATTATGTATGCAGCTTTAATCAATTGCATTTTAGGTAACTACAATCTCTGGCTGCTGGAATAGACACAACATCAGATTTTAACTGACCACATACATTCAGAAACATTAAAACGTGTTCCAAATGTGAGGAACACATTGTAAACACAAATTAAAACACAATATATTTGTGCACAGTATATTTGAGTGGTGTGGGAATGGGAGTGTTAAGAATTGTTAGGGTCAGGAGAAAGTTATGTAACCCATGATTACATACAAAGATAAGAGATAGAGCAGTGCCCACTTAAAGTAACCAGCACATGGTTTAAACACGCTGGTTTGAGTCTGCAGGAATGCACGACTTTCACCTGGACTATTTTTCTGTAGTGATCTGAACAGAAAAATAGCTGTTCCATGCTTCAGTTCCATGCTTAATTTCATTCAAATACTGTATGTCCTAAAAATCCTAAAGTTGCAAAGTAAAAAATGTAAAGTTATAAACAAACTAAAGATAGAAAAGGTGACTATTAAAAGTCTTGAACTTCAATTGAGGCTGGTACTTAAGCCAGTCCAAAATTGGCCAGATGTTTACTCTCGCAATCAGTATGACCATCCAAGTATTTATAAAATATATACTGTATTTTTGTAGCTATAGCTGTGTAAGGTGGTCTCCATTATGAGCAGGATTCCAGCAGCGGGCCTCTTTAATGCCCACTTTAATGCCAGGTTTCTGTGAGAGCAGCTCTGCTAACAGCTCTACATCCTCCTGCTTGTTGACTCGACTACCCCATAAAGTCTGTGAGCCACACTGCAGCCAGACCACCAACACTGCCTGAATGACCTCAGTTTCTACTCCACTCTCTCTTTCATTACAATGACCACCTGCAAGATTTAGGTTATTTTACATGAGGAAAGAAAAAAATATGCTTATTCAATGGCTGTTATTAAATGTTATTAAATAATATCTAGGAGGGAAAAACCCACTGTGCACAATGATATGTAAGATGAAAAACTTAATTTCCAAGTTATTCTCTGGTTACTCACCCTAAAGCCTATTCTTGTCCCATTCAGTCCTTTTCTGCTAGAACCTTCTCCCTAAACCTGTGAATTTCTTAGTGGCATTTAACCAAGTCACCAAGCTTGTTTCCAGTATCTCCAAAACTCCCATGACCACCGAATCCCAGTTACCATAGTGTTGGAATGCTGCCTGATAGCCCCAGCATTCCTGGAGATAAAAGTGGAGGGAAATAAGATATCTGAGCCCTTATCATCACTGAACAGAGGCCATCCTACTGGCCAGAAAACTATAAATATAAACAAGTACCCAGAGTAGCATACCATCTCACTGATGCTCAGGTAAGACATATTCTAATCAGAAGAAAATGTTTCTGTAGTGAAAAGGGGTTACCTCTGTTCTATTCAATTTCACCTTAAGTGTCTTAAGTAGTATATTTGCATCAAATGAGCTCATTAGTGTTCATATATACACATTTTGTTGTCACCCATAAGACCAAGCCTAATTTTAGTAGTATCGTCACACTTTTGTTTAGATGCTCCACCTAAAGCAACACACAGAAAAAACAGAAATGGACATTCATGTTTAGAATTTCTTCGGAACTTCCAGTGAGGTCCCACCCTCAGAAACATGATAACTGTCTAGTCACAAGAAATCAAGTCTCTAAAGACCAAATAATTTCTCCACAGCAAGTCTGGCCACCCCACCTTCACAAAGCGACATCAATTACAAACTAAAACTTAATTAAAGTTCCTTTCATGGGGAAAGGCTCCGCAGGGGGAAAACATAGGAATTACGCAAGGTTTGAATTCTTGATTATGATCGTTTTCTCTAAGAGCACAGCTCAGACTGCAGTGCCAGCTGTAATTTAAATCACAGGTTTTTATTAATGCACTCATTATACTATGATATCATTTAAAATAAGGGACTTCCATAGTGAACACTCTACATGACCTAAGCCTAATAAAAGGAAAAATATAGTTTAAAAACTTGTAATTTAACAAGGAAAAAAATTATATTTGTTGATTTGGTGAAGTTAAAGAGAGAACTTTCTAACAGTCAGTGAGTTTTCTGCCATGGGATAGTCTTCAGGACAGTTGACAAGCATTGGTTTGTTTGTTTTTTTCTTCAGAAGAGAGTAAAAGAGAGGCTGGTGAGATAAGGAGCGTTTATAGCTGCTATAATGTTAGTGATATCAGGAACTAACTTGCTCCGCAGACGTTCCACAACATTAAATGCAACTATAAACTGATAAAAAAGAATGTCATGGAAATAATAAAATGTAATTACTGGCAAATTGCTGTGGTGTATTAGGACTAAAACACTTCAGGAAGTGTTGTTACAGGTAAAATAATCAAGTTCAGGGTGGTAATGGACGTCACCCTGTCATGGATTCTTTTCCTATAACAGAACATCCCATTGTGTTTTATTCCTTACTTAAATCATGTTAAAGTCTCTTTAAGTGTTTGTTATTTTAGGTCTTGCTCGAGTGTGAAATGTGTGTCATTGCTGAAGTATGTGACCCGTGACCCAACATCAACCAAAACCATACATATTAGCTGAAGTGGGGCTCACAAGACTTAAGGACCATTTGACCAGTCTATTAACCTCTGACTTTCCCTGTTGTCATATCTTACTTTTATAAGCTAGTCCATTCTGTCTTGGGAGAGAGAGAGAGAGAGAGATAGAGATCCTGTAATAAAGCTGTATCAGTTCACCAGTAACTGGCCACTCTCATTATAACAGTCCAGAGGGAAGAAGAGAATTTAATGTGTGAGGCAAGAAATTGAGAATATGGCTATAACAATATTATATCAGAATAGAATTTACATGGGAGAGAACGGAAAGCAAGTACAGAAACTCCCAGATGATGGATGGCACAAGTCTGGAATGACCCCTTAGGTGTCCTTTCCACCCATAAAGAGTTTCTGAAAACAAGGACAAAGGCAGTATCTGAAAATAGAACAAACAAGCAGGATTTCACATTAGTGGCCAAGCAAATAAAGCTATTACACAGAGATACAGAAAGAGAGAGAGAGAGTTTCCATGGCACACACCCATGTTTTGGCTCCTTGGGCTGTTGAGAAGGAACTGGCTTGATGACAGAGAATGAAATGGAACCAACTAGGATGCAGGCTGTGTGTAATTGGACACAAAACAGCTAGATATTTTGCTGTTTTGTCTCTGTCTTATGGCATGTTGGATTTTAAATGAAACCATAACTGGACAATCTCAGCTGCAGAATCTTACATCTTAAATCTTCATTAAGGGTGTTGAGTTACTACATAACTTCATTCAGAAATTGAGAAGCGTGATATCTTTTTTGCACTGGCTCTCAATGCTCTGTCAAAAAGGCCGTGCCTAACAGTAACAACCACTCAGATTCCTCAAATAAACCAATACATAACAAGAAAGGTTCGCCCAATAGGTCACAACGTTTAAGAGGTCACTACTACATGAATACATTTCAACAAAGAAGTGATATTTTAATAAATGTCTATACAGTATGGATATTAAAAGACAAACATGTGTCTGTCTTTTCTGGATTCATTCAAGTGACTCAGAAAACAGGATGTGACTCAGTAAACAGAAGGTTTTTGATTTCTGAAAGTTTAATGTTTAGTAATGGGTTAAACCATTTTTCCACTATAGTGGTCCTTCATGACTGGCCAGATTTGTTGTTACTGATAAGCTCACAAATGTTTCTTTTTTTTTTTTTTTTTTACAATGTTTCCAACAGTTAATTTTGAGGAGCCTTGAAGCCTATTGCTACACATGTTTGTGGTTGTTTAATTTAGTTTCTTTTTTTTTTTTCATCATCCATCCATGACCTCCTCAAACGTTTATTATACTTAGTACATAATGTAATGACACATAGCTGATGAAGAATAAGCTGAGTGGACAACTTAAATGTACAACATAGGGGGTCTATGTCTATGTATGGGATCTATGCAGGACTATGTATCCAAAAAGCTTTTGGATAAATCTAAGCAGCTAATTAAAGCTGACGGTATCCAGTTTAATGGCATATTCACTGTTTCATCTGAAATCCAATACTTTACAGACTGCATAGTAGTTTTTGTTCATCTGAGGATGGCATAATTAATATTTCATGATGGCAGATTTAGTGGTATTAATATATACATAATAATGACATGCAATGGCCTTCTTTTTTCCCCCACACTGTTCATTTTTAATAGGACTTCTGATAAAATTTCAAAACAAACTGTTGTATGGCATCCTGCTGACTGACAAAAAAAAAAAAAAAAAAACAATCTGTGAGTTAAGAACCAGGGGTTAAAGTCAGTATCTAGACATTGAAAGCTGTAATTTCACGACAGACTCAAACATATGATTTATTTGATAATACTACAAGTTGGATACAGGCCATTTAACTTTAAGTTTGTCTTAAATGGGTTACAGACGAAAAAATCAACAACCATTTCAGCATCCTTTTTCATGGTGCAGAAGGCAGAGTCCCAGAGTCCCAAGAGTCCTAAATAATTACTTTCAAATAAAGAACATTTCCAGTCAGACTAAATACAGAAGAGAAAAAAATTCCTACAGTTTTAAAGGGAGCAAGGAGAGCAAGAGAGTGACCTAGTTAAGCCTACAATCCAGCCACTCACAAAGTCCTTTATAATTACTATTTCAATTCTTTGGGACTCCTCACCAGAGCTGTCCTGAACCTCTCCATTCAACCACAAAGACTGAAGAAGAAAGATTTCATTTCATCAGCTAAATTCGGCTTATTCAGGCTCAGGCATCTTGCAGATGAGGAGTGTGAGGCAGCGAGCACGTCAGTCAAACAGCTGAAGTAAATATCCATATATTCACAATAAAAGAGAGGCGTAAGCTTTCAAATCATAAGTGAGCACAATGTGACAGGGAGACAGGCAAGAATGATGCTAGTCAGAGTAAACATGCGTGGTGAGACTCCTGTAGTTCCTCCCAGTCTTGTAGCCTTCCTTTCATCCTCCCTTTGGGTATTTTAGGAGCACAATAAATACAAAAAATATTTCCTTAACTTTGGCTTATCTGGCTCCCTTACTACACGATAAACTGTATTATCTGCATTATTTATCGCCTTATCAACAGACGGTTGTGTTTTTAACCGGTCATTGTTAAGCAACATGGTCTTAGACTTGCACATTCATAACAATTCTTATGAAAAAATTTAGGAATGTTATGGTTAGGGTTAAGGGTGGGTACATTTTCTTGCTGACTTGCTGAAATCCAAAAATAGTACCCTCATTTCCTTGAACAAATACAGTTTTTTTCATAGGATCAGATTGGATTTGCGATGCCATTTTTATGAAAGCATTTAGAAAAATTGGTCCCTCAAGGGTTTTTCATATAGTTAATAGTTTTTAGGTGTTTCACTAAAGGTGTTCTATGTGCTATACTCTCTTATAGAAGCATCTGTGGGACAAAACGAAGAATGCTTTTTAAACTGTATGTATGTCAATGATCAGGGAACAGAAAAAGTGTTTTATTGAAATAAGAGTAATTATTTTCTGCAAGAGCAATTATTCATACCTATTTTTTTTATTAGTTAACCACTTTCCTGCACTATAACTCCATCTATTCCCTCTGTTTTCCCTTTCTCAATCGCTCCCTTACAATGACCTTCTCCCTCTTGAATCTGAAATAGCTTGAGTAAACAGGCCATGTTAGCGATGTCAGAGCAGTAGGGTAAAACTGGGCAGTACCTTCACACCTCTCACTCTCTCCCTCCTTCCATTAGCAAGCATGTGTTCTGATCGGGGTGAGGGTGGAAAATTCCTGAGCTGTAAGCTAGCTGCACTCCTGGGCTGCCTCCCTCCTAAATTAAAGGCATGTGTGGAATCTTGAGCCAAGGTTCTGACAGTGAGGCAAGAGAAGAATAGCAGAAAGATGAGGAGAGCACTCGAGAAAGGGTGGATAATGAGAGGGAAAGGTATATCTAAAGCGACAGACGTATTAAAATGAATGTGAAAGGGAAAATCCGAAGATGGGGGTCAGGACGGGGTGGAAATCAGAGATGCATTATTAATTTTGATGGAAAACATCAAAGGATAAGGACAGTGCAGAGACAGGGAGGGAAAGAAGCTGCTCCTCGGGGATGGAGAAAGTACATGTCCTTTAACTCTACCTCTCATTCTTTTCACCTCTTCTCACTCCTTGGCTCATTCTCCCCATCCAGCGGCCCATGTGGGGGAAGAGAAGGGTGTTAGAGAGTGCAGATGTGAATACCCCAAATGCCAGTTTAATAAAAAGAAAACAAATCTGGCCCACTTTCTCCAGCCTAACCTGGCCTACCAGAGGGGAATTAGAACCTGCTGCCGAGGGGTCGGAAAGAAACTTCTGGAGCCTTTCCAGCCCCTAAGTTCAACCTTCTCATCCCCACCAGCTACCTAAACACAGATGTGTAGGAACACACACCCTAGACAAGCTCTGTGTGAGTGTGTGAGTACTCCTTACCAAATAAACTAATCATATTTGCTCTTGGTTTATAGACTAGCAAGACTCCAAACGTTTGCTCCTTTTAATGGATAAAGCATTTTATCTAAGCAATTAATCAATACCTGTAATGAACCAATGCCTTGGATGATTTAACTAATTGTGTCATTGATTAGTCAGACCCAATAAAATAAAGCACAGCTATTAGACTCTGCTTAACTCTGATATAAGAGTTTAGGTAGTTTATTAGTCCCAGAGCCAGGAATAACTATAGATAAACCTTTCTAGTGCCCACATTTCAGATGACCCCAAATCACATGCAGACTGGTGCAAAGTCAATCTCTTTCCCAAAAGAGAGGAATCTGAGGGCGCTATCATTAGGAAAACCCCAATCAGGGAAAGAGATGCTTTGTCACTGTTGGATTAATGAACATTGTGGTTTGTTTCCAAGTAAACGTGAGTATGAGTTTTTATTCATTCATTCATTTATTTATTTAAATCTGTTTGTAAACCAATGAAATAATGCAAAGTATTACACCATAGTTTGGACCCCTGATAATGTCATTAGCAAAGAGGCACCAGACAAAATCTGGAGTTTCAGATTTGCTAGAGGCAAATTCCTGGAACATTTTAAACCTTTAAATGTCAAAGCGACATCATATGCCATTCAAGCTTCAGCTGATTCATCCAGCATCCAGATGATTAAGCTGTTGGCAACAAGGCAGCAACATTTTTTGCATTTTGTATTCGCGGCTTATCTAACTAGCACATATGACACTATAATATGTAGCATTATATTCAGCCTGCTGAAAATATCTTTTTTTTTTTCCCTAGCTGAACTCCAGATAAATAGATGATGTAGAGGATATCTCTAATTTTGACAAAGTGCTTTTCTTCTAGGAGAGAGTGACCTCCTTTATGGACCTGAAGAAGAAATAGGAAAAACCTGGGGCTACATGTTTATGGAGTGTGATATTTGACCTCACAGAGGTCAACAACACGGGTGGCATGATCTGATAAACTTGGACATTTTTATTATGTCCGTGTGAAGTGTTTATAGAATGGAGTAACCCTTAAAATAAGGAAAGAAAAATGGAGAGACATTTATATAGCTCGGGAGACAGGTAACACTGATAGACCAGCGTAATGAGGTCAAGCCATACTGAAACCTGTTTAAGTGTTAAAGTTTTGATGCAGTGGTTAGCTACATGCGGTTTTTATTCTACTGTGAGATGACTGTGATATGTCTATTAGCTAATCGGTCCAGCCTTGCCTCCAGGAAAGTGGTTACCAAAGATGAATGACTACACAAATTACTAAATGAATGCCACCATTTTTCACAGTAATCATATATAAGACCCTGCAGTTTATGCTTATGGAGATGGATTTTCAGATGTGGTTTTGTTTGAAATGATACATTCATCATGGCAATGAAACATGTCTCCACTTTCTTTTCCCCTTTGGCAATGATGTGCCTCCATTTCAGTTCCAGACAGACAGCACTAAAGACCTGGCTGTTCACGTGACCTTATTAGCCCACACCTGCTCATTTACCCTCTCAGTCATTCCTGCTGTTTTTCTTTACTCACACACTCTCTGCATCCCTAGCCATTAGGAATATCATTAACAAATAACAAGCTCGTAACAGCACGTTATCAGTCATTGTACTAGATAATGGTACAGGACACACTTTGTTGAAAATGAACGAATACATAAATAAGTAAATACACAAACAAACAAGCAAATAAATGAATAAATGAATTAATTAATTACCACTAAGCTCTGATTTTTTTGTTTCTTCCTAATTAACCCTGCTAATTGTTTGATATGTGGTGTTTTATATAATTTTTTCAGCAATGATGATTGGTCAAAAGGTCTTATTTGAAAACTGCAGGTCTGCTGTTTGTAATACAGCTTCTGCCTGAAAATCTAGCAGTGAATACATAAAAACAATAATTTTTAAAAAATGCTGAATGCTGGTTTATGCTTCAAACAAAATGACAACGGATTTTTGGAGTGGATTTGCGATCATGATTTTTTTTTCTTGATAAAACCAAAATCAAGAATCAAGATCTCTGTGACAAAGTGGAATTTAAAGCAATTCTCAAGCCAAAAGAATTATTAAATTATTAAGCAGTATCCAAGACATTACATTTCATGGCACAAGGAACTATCACAGACATTTAAGGGTTGTTTTAATATCTATATTGTCACTGCCCTTAATAGATCTTAATATGAATATTTGCCTCCGATACCCTACATGATTATCATAAATAAATGCTCTAGAAATGTATTGAGCAAAGCTGTAACAGTGTCAAATTAAATGACGTTGTTGACACTGTTTTTTTTTTTTTTCTAAAAAAAAAAAATCCCAGGAGTTTCTGAAATACTTAAACCAGCCCATTTGGCACCAAAACCCAAGCCACGGTCATGGTTTGTTTTCTTAGTTTTCTCCATTCTGGGGAGTTACAGAAAAATCTATAAGTGTGTATTATAAGCATCAGAAATGATGAAATTGTGTTTACAAGAAAAGATGGGCTACAAGCCGCAGCTGGACTGTAGACAAACCCCCACACACAGATAATGCCGGGACTTTACATAACTGATGTGGGACAATAGGGAGGATCTCTGATGAAGGCCGAACCTGACAGAGCTCGCTTTGTGTGTGTCTACCCACATATGCATCCGCACTGCCTGAGACGATAGGAGTTATAATTGTCCTCGCCCTCAACTTCACAGTTCAGCAACCCTCCATTGACACCATATTTTCCATATTTTCTATGCCTTAAAGGAGTCGCTCAAGTTTTTGTAGAAGAAAAACAACATATAACATAAGGTTTATTGTGCATAGTGCATTAATGAAAAACTTTTTTTTACTGAAAAACAATAAAAAATAAAAACCCTCTCACTTCTGTACAGAAAGTACACACACACACACAAAATTCAAGATGAACCGTTACAGGTTGGAACCTAGGAAGGAATCGTCTTAATGCTTCTCAAAAGTTCAGAAAGGAAATTTAGCATGAAAGGTGAAATTAGAGCCCACAATTGGGTCATTCACTAATAAAATGAGGAAGAAGGAGAGCTACCACCCTAGTACTACTATACTAATGCTTCTACCAGACAGATCCTGCTCTTTATAGTTCCAGGAATGGGTGTCATTACTTACGGATCCACAACCACAAGTAACATGAGCTCAGAAGGGCCTGTGCAGAACTTCCAGAGCTGACTAAATCTGTTGCTGTTGTCTGAGGATGTGGAAGAGAGAGAGAAAAGGCAGGAAAGCTCAAAAGGAAACTTTTGTGCATGTGAATGAGTGCCCATATAATTTGAGTTTATGAGAACAGTGTTGGCAGTTAGTCCTTAGACATACACAAACACATGCTGTATGACTAGTGTGCGTAAAAATGAGCTGGTTTTATGAAGACTTACTCAAACTCATATTATTTCTCCATCTTGGCTGCTCAGCCCCCACATAATCATTCTGAACGCTCCATGGCTGCACACACACGCAACACACCAGCGTTACCAGGGCTATGGTTTTTACAGTGGTTTTGGGTTGGGCATATTTCATGTCATATTCTGTAAATGCATGCATATCCTATTGTACATGCATGGATTGTGGTTAGGATTAACATGTGAATTATGAGGTGTATCCTTTAGAAATAAGATACTGATTCATTCTACTACAGTGAATGAATATGAATGTGAAATAAAATCGACTTTTACTGTATGAATGTAGCCTATTATGCTATTTATGATATAGTCCTATGTAATAATGCAAAACCATTTTAGGGCACTGGTCAAAGAACTAAATTTAACTGTATGCTTGTAATATTACCGTTGTAAACAATACAATACCTTTTGCAACAGTGTGGGACATTAAATGCAGTGTGGGTTTGGGCAGGGCAGATTTTGACATGGGTTGGGTTTATATGGAAAAAAAAAGTAATATACAGTATCTATACAGCGATGTTCATTTTGAGTTCAAAATCTCAAAGTGTGTTACAGACAAATGATTAGAAAAATAGAACAAAGTATTTATAATAAAGGCACATGAATGAACCAATTAACAATCATTAATGAATTTTATTGACTTATGGTAACTACTACAAATTGTGAAAAGTCTGTTTATCACGATAACAGACCCCAAAAACTAAGCCAGGTTAAACAAATATGTTTTTAATTTGGATTTAAGAACACAGAGTGGTCTATACTGCTTCAGGAGATCAGCAATTATGCTGGAGCTAAATTATTCAGAGTTTTAACTATCATAAGCGAGACGATATAGTTCAAATTAATAGAGAAATATAAACTGAATAAGATTGGGGTAACATGCTATTTGAAATAAGGAAAAAAAGCAAAACATATATAATCTTGTAACCTCTAGTTTTTAAAAACCTTTTAGGTTTTAGAGAACCTCTATAGCACTGGAGTTTACCTTGAAGGAAGTGCACACACACACACACACACACACACACACAATAGCTGAATTGAACCCTATGAAAAATCTTTATTCACGCCAAGTCTGGATGAGAAGTTGATCCAAATTTGTGTCCACCTCTCTTTCATATTTGCTCATCATATACCAGCACTTTCAGGCCATTTCTCTTAACACACCTATTCCTTCCTCTGGTTTTGAGGTTAAACAGCAACGTGTAAGCAACAAAAGCTCTAATCAGAAGGGGGTGAGTGGTTGATGTTGCCTTGCCAACTTGACCTTGACCCCGTTCCTTTGACCAGACACCCTGTATGTAGCCTGGGTCTGTATGTGTGTAATCAGGGTCCAGTTGGTTATAGCCAGTGCTCATTAGGACTGCACACAGTGCATTTGAATGGAGAAAGGCCTGTCTTTGTGAATCAGGTCTTCCTAGAAGCCATGTTGATGCTGTCATTGCTTCCTCATTGTTAACAGACAGAGACCAGCACAGAGCAGAATGCCTGCATCACTCCTGTGAGTTATAGCAGCGGTGCCAGGCTCCTATTATACCTTGCTGATGTAGACCAGTTGAAGCAATTTCACTCGTCGGAGTACACAGAGTGGTCCAGTGTTAGTTATAACTCTAAGACAATGTGTGTGTGCATGTGTAATGAAAAGACTGTTAAAAACAACAAGGCTGGATTTTCCATCAGATTACTGAGCTAATCGCTACTGGCTGGCTGGCTCAACCCTCCCAGGAAGGAAAAGCTTCAAAAACACTTTCAGGTCTTGACTCTCACGAAAAGACGACTCCACACTAAATACTATGCATGTGAAAAGAGCAACAAGCACATCAGCATAGAGTAACAATGCAAAGTCACTGAAGACAGAACTATGAAAATAGCTTTCAACATCATTTAACAGTAGTACAAATATATCACCATATTGCATATTACTTGATATTTTTGTTATTAAAAAAACTTCATTTAAAAAAAAAAGGAAAAATACCAGACACACAATGAAACAAACAATATATTCTATTGTATAGAAAAAGCTTATAGTAAAAAGGATTTACCAGGCAATAACTAAAAAAAAAAAAACCCACAGTGCTCCAATTTCACCAGCAAAACCTCCAGAGTGCTTAAATTTAAAGTTTAGACCGAAATCCCACTAAGATGGAAAAGCAAAGGCCATTTTCATTACATGCTGTTTTTCCTGCAAATCCCATGTTTTTTTTTTTAAACCCTCAAGCCACCTTTCTAAATTCTTTCAGGCTCAAGAGAACGCTAAAGCCAAGAATAGAGAAAGACATGCCTTTTTTTTTTTAATAATCCAAGTTCAACTCCTTCATCAGACTGATGGCCTAAAAGCCAAGGATCAAAGTCACGACAAACCCACAGTTTCCAGAGTAGGTTTTCCCACAAGTCCTGCACAGCGACCTTAATTTTTATTCTTCATGTTGTTCTCTCCAGCATTGTTTCAGAGGGGGCTGGATCGGTGAACTGCAAAGGCCTCAGTAACAATGGAGAGGACATGATGTGGTAAATATGGTTGGAGAATTGAACCGAGGTTTCATGTAATGATCAAACATGCTATAATTCGCCTTAGAGCTGCTCTCACACCAGGCTTGGTCCTGTTCAACCATTTCTCTATAATGGGTAGCATATGCTTCTCAGTCATATTTTTGCAACCAATGAACCTTTGAAAATATACTTCAAAACAACCACACACACATACACACACAAAAATCTGCCTCTGAGACGCATTATCGATTTGGGGTCTGAATCGAAAACACAAATCACTACATCAGTCATTTATGTACAAGTTTACTACTGGAAAAGCATCTATTTTATCACAGTGGTTTCCTTCTATATTATTTGAACTTTTTCCCTAATCACACCATCCTCCATGCCTCTGTCTCTCAGGGACCTCAGTCTCTCTTCTCACCTCCCAGGTCAGTTGAAGTGCAAAGTCACTCTTCAGTTGGTGTTAAAGTCAATAACTGGCTCACACTCCTTCATTGCTCACGTGGTGCTCCAGATGAGAGGAGCTGAGGAGAGATGTTTTCAGCTTTATTCTCTGACCCTTGAACTTGACAGGCGTGGGGCGGAAAAGCAGATGTTTGGAGCACACTCCTACACTTACGCGGAGGACAGGGCCTCTCTATTTTTGTTCTCTTCTATCATCACTGCCTATTTACTCCACTCTCTGTCCACACTATAGACTATTAAACCATTTATTTTAGACTTGAATGTCTACATGCTTCAGATTTCAGCTGCCCTCTGCGTCGATGCCGGTTAAGACTCTAGACCTGGTCATGGACAGGCCCTGTTCAGTCTGGTGATGCACAGGATATTCATTGCCAAACTCATTAGAGGATTCTTTAATATACTTGGGATTTCAAATAAGGCAAGTGGAATCACAATTACAGATTTTATATTATTTTATATTACTGTGTAGACTCAGTGTTTTTTAATGAAATAATAATAATAATAATAATGTGATGTAGAGCCAGAGAGAAATTTAAGACACAAGCAGCTATTATCAGCAACTTCTACAAAGAACAGAAAAAAAAAAATCGCAAGATGTCTACCTCAGCACAGGATATTACTTGTCTGACACCAGAACATATACACATGCTAACATCCGCAAACAATGTAGCGTTAGATTTGAGAGATATTATAAAGGATGTAAGGATATCAATAGCACGAACATAATAGTAACAAATAGTACACAATAAAGTACTATTTTGTATAAGTTACTATTAGTACAAAATTATTTTAACTATTTATTTTAACTATTCATATAAATTACTATTTTGTGTAAAGTACTGTAAGTATGAAGTACTATATTGTTACTAGTTTGAATGTTTATGCTAGTTGAGCTTTTTATAATGGCTATTATATATGCAGATGAGAGTTATGTGACATTTGTATTTGTATGAGTTATCATATAGTCATCTTTGTCAATCTGTAGGTTAGTTTGAAAGAGTTACTTTGTAATTATGGCTGCAAGTAATAAATGGATGTTAAACCTTCCGAATTTTTCAGACTATGAAAAGCTACTGATCTAAAATTCTGATATATATATATATAATCATATAATACATTTTATTATTTTGATAATACATTTTATTTATAAAGCACTTTACATTTTAAAGAAAATCTCAAAGTGCTACAGAAAAGAGTCATAATATATACATATATATAAGAATAGCTTAGTTCCCTAAAGAGCCTTTTGACAGATGGTACTTTGATGAAAATAATAAAATATAGAGATGACACCAATCTGATACCCAGTAGCAGTAAAAAAAATGGTGGATCATATATCGGAGAAAACATATCAGGTGTAGGATCCAGTATTAAATGTCAAAAGTTGGATTGGATTTGGAAAAGAAATGAATTTTTGGAACTGGACATATTTACATATAAAGACATTCAACTGTTTTTTCCTTTTGTTACAATTGATTTTATTATATTTACACTTTTATATTTGCAACGTAAATGTTTGTGTGTGAGACTATAACTGTGAACTGCTTCAGTTTAAAAAAAAAAAAAAAAAAAAAAAACCTTGGCAGTTTTTAAAAGAAAATATCAGGTGGGTATCTGTATGAGCTGATACTCAAGGTGTGAGTATCGGTATTGGAGAAGGAAAAAAGTGCTGTCGTGTCATCTCTATAATAAAAACAAACTTTCGAATGATGTCTTGGTTACAAAAGACATTTCAGTAGACAATCCTTCAACCATTTTTGTTAGCGCTTCAAAGCAGTGAATAACCAAGCAGACGAAAAATGTAAACATTTATGGAGAGAAATGCTTCCTCAGTTCTTTCGTCCATCGTAATTCTTTAGGAAACCAGAAACGGTTCCACAGTGGCGTCACTCATTAGAACCTTTTCTGGCTTATCTTTGAAGATCGTACATCAGACAGCTTTTGAAATATCAAAGTAACACAAAGCAGCCATTTTGTTAAAGTAATTTAATCTCATACAAAACAGAGTTAATGATATATGCATATAGGATCAAGGTAGATGTCTTTCTGTTTATGTACACTAAATTGGAGGAGGAAGCCCACGTCACCACAGAGCACACATTCATTCAGACGCCACGTGGGCTTTATACTACAATGCTGTCTGTCTGGTTCACTATAGCGCCATGATCCCTTTAATCTGAGCACAGTGAGTGAAACTCCACTGTCAGCTATCCATCTTAGTGAATGGAACAACAAGCTCTCCGGCTTCCTGTTTACATGAACCTAAAATACCCCACAATACCTTGAGGGAAACACTGTAGTTTTTTTTTTTTGTGGATGTTGCACTGTTTTGTTATTGTGGTTCAAACAGGCTGGGCTGTGGTAAAACAGGCAGACAGTGGAGCTGATGCTCCAGGCTGAAATCACCACAGCCCGATTCAGCTGAACTAATCACCACTCGGTTAGATGCTCTGAGTTTGTGAAACATTCTCAGTTCTTTCATAGCCACAGGCAGGCTCCATTAAAGTCCAGAAGCATGCTGCCCCCTAGTGGTGACCATTAACAGCGCTCTGTTTCGCACCTGCTCCTCCACTGCTGCTCTTTAGTGACTCCAGCAAAGACTTTATCCTCTCGCTCGCCGGGTGATGTTTCTTCTTCCTGCGACCCTTCACCCCTGCTGACTGAGCAACCGAAGGCAACAGGAGGGCAGCCAGTCCCCAAGGCGGGATTACATCGGCTGATTGACCAGCACTTCGTTTAAGCACCTCCTTTTGCTCAAGAAGCCAGGCGCTCTCACGACACAGTGCCACGAATCGCTCCAGCTGTGTTGTGTTCACGTTTTTGCTAATGTTTAGACCCGTTTCGAACGGGTTCTGGATGTGCAGAGGGGTCGACTCGGGTTTGTTCTGCTCTTTTCCCTGGAAAGAACACGTTTAATGAATGAAAGAAAGCCTTTATTATCTCTGTATACAACGAAATTAGGAACACTGCTTCTGACTGGTGTTATAAAAACAAACATATAACATTGGACAATAAATAGACTATAAAGTGAGTATACCGTATAGTATAAAAGTATGTATATATGTACAGCAAGTGACCAAGTCATAATATTGCACATTGAACATTCAGAACTTTCTGAAAAGTGACAAGTGATAGTATTGCACATTACCCTCTTCATTGGTGTAAACAGTTTAGTATAGACACGCAGAAGTACAGATTGAAATGGAATAAGTGAGCGTAGTTGAGTAAGTGACCAGAGATAGTAATTGCACATGTGCATTCTAAAAATGAATATGACCAACTTCAAATTTTCTTGAGCTAAAAGAACTGAGGTCCTGAGCCTGCACAGGCCCTGCAAAAACACAGCCGAAACTTTATGGAAGATGACTCAGTAAAATAGGGTGGATGGACAGAATGATTTAAAAAATGATAAATGACCAGAGGCCTGGTGATAGATTCCCCAGAAGCGGCACATTTAGAGGCCAAGGTCTGCATTTTACAGCAGCAGCAGTTGCAGCAGCAGCAGCAGCCCCTCAATACATCAGCACAGCTACTGCAAAGTGAGTGTGAGTGTGTGTCTGCGTGGGTAAAGAAATATACAGGCTGAGTGGCCATGGGAAGTGAATGTTTCAGAATATTTATCCCCAACCCACTCACATCTGTCATGTATGGGCTATGTTATGAGTGCTCTTTAAGGCAAATCTGAGGATGATTATGATGCTTCACTTTAAAGTCTTACAGTTACTTCTTATTTTCAGTCAGAAGTGTACAGAAAGCAGCAATCTGTGCGCTCAGCAATATATTATTTGTTACGCACCTTCCTTATGTTGATGGAAGTTGAACTGAAGGCAAAATTGCCATAAAACTCAAAGAACTCCTGCAGCAGTTTCTCTGTTGAGGACACATGGGAACCATTTAGTTTTATTATTATTATTATTATTATTATTATTATCATTATTATTATTATTATTATCATCATCATCATCTTCCTGGCATCATCATTCATTTCCTGGAAACATCACACTGCAATGGTTAACACATATTTAAGGACTGTATAATAACAGCTAAAATGATTATCACTTATTTTTTGATCATAATCAATTTATCATTGCACTTCATAATTCTAAATAGAAAACTGGTTTTTCCTTCACATTTTTTTAAATTAAAAATGTACAGTCCTTCATACAGTATATGGCCAAAAGTATAGGGACACCTGACCAGCACACCCTTATGCAATTCTTCCCCAAACTGTAGCCACAAAATTGGAAGCACACAACGGTACAGGATGTCTTTGCATGCTGTAGAATTAGTTCTCTTTCACCCCAGACCTCCTCGCATGACGTCAGTGCCTGACTTCACTAATGCTTTTGTGGCTGAATGGGCAAATCCCCGCAGCCACGCTCCAAAATCTAGCGGAAAGCCTTCCCAGAAGACTGGAGGTTATTATAACAGAACAGAGGGAGTAAATCTGGAATGGGATGTTCAACAAGCACGGGTATGACAGTTGGGTGTCCACAAACTTTTGTTTTATTAGTGACAAATCCTTAACAGTTTAAGGACTACCTACCTAGTGTATCTGTGTTTTTCTGTAGTTTAATCTTGCTCAGATCACTGACAATCGTGCATTCATTCCCCTCAATAACGCACTGATCTGAAGGGTCTAGGAAACACACACGCAAAGCAAGACACACAGAGCTGTGAATTTATGATGTATATACATTTAAAGTATGCCTGTCTGTGTCTTTGTGCAGAATATATTGTATAATGCATAACATGTAAAGATATGGAAGAAAAAATACGATTTTTTTACTGAGGCAAATCATTAGAAATGAATACATTGTGTACAGGAGACTGCGTACCTGCCAGGTCTCTGAGCTGGTCCAGAGTGGGCAGTAACGGCTGCGTCCTGCGCTGGAGGAAGAACAGCACGAGGACTGTAAGGGAGAAGTTGGTGATCCAGGCCCCAGGAATGCTGCTGGTTATGCCATGCACACGAGCCCAGCAGCGAACCGCAAACACCAGATGTCGCACACGTGCATCCAATTTCCCATACACAAACAGCAACTCGGAGCTCTTCATCGCCACCCTGAGGACACAAGTGGACCGACAGCTGTACTCCCCACAGAGCAGGGCTTCTTTATGAAAAAATACTCAGTTCACTCTAGATCATCAGACACGTCTGCTGCTCTCTGCATCAAAATACTGCCAGATGTGGCTTGTCTTGATCATCTGTTTTGTTTTTTTTTAATGAAGATGTAGGGCATAATGAATTCATGAATAGTGATTTCAGTATTCCAATACTGCTGCCTCTAACGGTTTACCCGGCTTTCAGATACCCATGCACATCCCTAGTACACAGCGACATCATTTGTCTTATTGTTTTACTGCCCAACTTTAAGGTCTATGAAAACTTAGCAACTATATTTCAAGCCAATTCTTACTGATATGTTTCTTAGATAAGAATCTATACAATTAACAATAAAACGATACGCTATGCCAAATTAATTGTTAAATATCTGACACGAAAAGAAAAGCCAGCAGTGTTGAGAAATAACAGAACACATGACTGTCTGTACATAGACAAGGAAAAAGTGACACAGGAAGGAAGACCAGTGGTTGAAATTTGAAGCACATGAACAGAAAGAGGGAGGGAGCCATTTACGCAACGTAGTTGCTGAAGTGATTATTTTTCTACACATGTAAGGGTTTTTACTTCTCAATGACTTCCTGTTTCTTAAAACATTCGCAAGGGGTACACAAGAACAGGAACTGCTCATAGTGTTTCCTTCACATCTTTAGGTTTCTGCTAGAACCAATTAAACTGAAATGTTTTCCATCGTTTTAGTGAGAGTGCAGGGATTTTCCCCCGGAGGTATCAGAGTTCAGCCATTCATGTAATCACATCTCCACAAAACATGCGAGTTTCTGTGTGTTGCTATATGAGTTTCAAAAAAATCTGAAAGACGGTAAGGAAAATGGAAGTGAAAATAGGCACTATGTAAAGCACAATAGTTGACATTTCACCTTTTCTCCCCCTGCAGTTCGTAAGAAGTCTCTCATCTTCTCTTTCCCCCCCGATCTCTTTCGAGAGAAGGAGAAAGATTTTCGCCCTGTGCCTTATTTTTAACCTCTGCTTCACTGCAGTTTCACTGAGGATTGCACGTATATAATTCCACATGTTCTCTCACTTAACATTTTCCTCCACTGCTTTTCAAGCAATACGCTCAGTGCAAGTACTGTATGTCTGACATGTCTGACAATCTTTAAAAAAAAAAAACAAATCCTGTGAATCAGGGAATATTTCTGTATTAAAGATGATTTGGTGAGTTATTTGTAAAGTATTTGCGTCCTAATATTTGCCTTGAGTTGGATATGAGCCATCTGAACCTTCAGCTTCACCCTAAAGCTCTGCATGAATCAGTAAATGTCATGATGCAGTAAGAATTTCACCTGTTATTTGCTGTGAGGTCACACTGAAAGCCTGAAGGCTGGTGAGCGAATCGGACGAGGGGGCAGCGAGCATTGAGGATTTTCTGAACGCCCACGCAGCCTGGGCCAAACTGGTCCACACACTCCCCGATAACAGACAGGACACTCTGTGTGACCGTCCGCTCTGACGTCCCCTGCTTCACTTGATACTCAAGAGAGAGACCAGAGCCCTGGTGGATTTAAGAATACACTCTAGATTTATACACTTAAAAAATATCTTTGTTTGATTATTTTAAATTCTTAAACGGATTGTAAATGCTCACGTAATTCGGCTTTGTCAAACTGCCATGTGAGTGTGGAATAAAGTCAAAGTTCATTTAAGGTTTTGGAGCCATGGTATATACTATATCATTCGACAAAACAGTGCGCTGAACATACCCATTGGTACTTTTCTGAAACTGAGCAGTAGGGGATTATTCCTGGATTTATTCCTGGATTTTTAAAGTTTACATGGTGCACTTAGTGAGTGATATACAGCTGAAAAGCACATCAACCAGCATCTCACTCTACAACATGAATGATCTACATGAGTTCTCAACTCCAGTCCAAGGGCTTCCAGAATGAATTAGACTGTTTGAATACTATTTAAATTTCCATAATATTTCCATGCTTAAAACAAACAAACAAAAAAAACACATTTTAATGATTAATATGCTGTGTTAATTTTAGTTGCCTAAAGTAAGTCTATAGAAACACCCGTTTCCCAAATTTTTTTTGGCTGAACATCAGCTAGTGTCAAAAGTCTTCAGGTCAAAACAGCTCAACCACTTTATATTTCCACTTACTGCTTAAACTTTTATCCTTGATACAGTGTTGATTTGCTCAATTACACCATTTAAGGGACTGCTTTTCCCTACATTTTTAATTTGCCTAAGAAAAGTAAAATAAAAAATTTAAAGAATTAATTCTAAGAAAATACTAATATTGGCAAATAAATAAAACAAAATAAGGCATGACTTTTGGTTTATATAATGATATGATACAAACAAGTAGAGTAACACCAGTAATACTGTTTTTACTTCCTCTATTTGAATACCTGTACTTTTAATTAACTAAAATTCAAATGCAATGCTTAAAATAAATTTTACACACCTACTCCCATCATATATGGTAGCAACTTAGTATTAAATATATAGTTTGCAATATTTACAGCATAGAGATTTTGTAAACGGGAAGCCTTGGTTCAGTTAGATTATAAAAACATTACTCTCACATTACCCAGTCCCACCCTTCAAATGTCAGAGCTCTACATGACCCTTATAGCTACTGACCTTCCTCTGGTTCTGCCCACTGATGCCATCGAGATCCAGGAACATGTCCAGGTCACAGCCCAGTTTTCCGAAGCTGTTCACAGTGGAGCCAAAAGGCCTGATGATGCATTCCGGGAAATAGGCAGCAGCGATGTCTCTGAGCAGCGAACAGACCAAGAAGCGTAAACTGATGTTTTCCTCCGTCAGCTGATACAGATCAGTCAGACACTGCAGCTGCTGATCTATCTGGAACACATGGGGAGATGGAAAATCTATTTAACGCCAAACGTATTTATAAAAACTGTATTTATTTACCACCTAACACTATACGTACAGTGCTGTGCAAAAGTCTTATGCACATGCAAAGAAATGCTGTAGAGCAAAGATGCCTTCAAAAATAATGAAATTAAATGTTTCTACATTTAACAGTAATAAATGAAACAATATTTGGTGTGATGATCCTTCGGTTAAAAAAAAAAAAAAATTGTAGACTCGGGTACAATTTGTGCAGTTTTATAAGGAAGTGAGCTGTAAGTGTTACTGAGCATCTTGCAGAAGCAGCCACAGTTCTTCTGGAGACTTTGACTGTCACACTTGCTTCTTATTTTTGCAGCGAAACCCAACAGCCTTCATTCTGGTTTTGTCTGAAAAGTGTCTCTTATGTAATATGCTGCTTTCTTTACTGACTTACAACAAACATTTTTCTGTAATATTTAATTTTGTGCCGGAAAACTAATGTTAGGAAATCTAAAATGTTTTCGTACTGAATCAGTAATGTAGAAATCATAAAATAAAAATCTATAACAACGTTTGTATTAAAAAAATACAGTGCCTAAGACTTTTGCACAGTACCGTACAATACAGTGTGTACACCAGTATAATAGTCGTAGCGTGTAATAATGTATTGTTTGATAACAACGCTATAATAACTTCTTCCAAATGTTCATTTGTATATTAACATTATCAAGTATGTTTAGAAGGACTGTTCACGTTTCAAAAAGGTGACTTACACTCTCTTGTTTGCAGAGATGTTGAGTGAGCTCGTTGACAGGAATAGGTAGATGCTTTTGGAGCTTCAGCGTGTTTGAGGCATTTGACTGGCTGCCTTGCCCTGTCCATTTCAGTGAGAGGAGACGCGATTTGAAAGGCACAGCTGCTTCATGTTGGACACTTGGTATGCTGCAGTTTGCCTTCAGTGCAGTGATGCTGTCCTTTGTAGCGTATTCCACCACTGCATAAATACCCTGGAGAACAAAGCACAAACATCATTAAAGAGAACTTTCAGTTTGCTAATAAACATGTAGCATTAGAAATGGAAAGTTGGAAATAATGACAAGAAAACAATAAGACGAAAATGCAATTTACTGTCAAGTGCAATTTTTTTGCCACTGATTTGATGTTTATTTATAAATAAAAATAACGGTAAAATGTTAAACATGAACTGTAAGTATCACTTGCAACATAATCCCAAAGAAGAGAGAAAAAAAATTACGCAGAATTTGTCTGAAAAGAACTCAATTAAAAAAATCAATAAGCCAAATGTTTGCTACGACCCTAATGGTGTCCAGATTTGAAGGCAGTGTACGACATCTAACATAAATGTCAAGAGTAGAGGGTGAAAATTGGCCAAGCACTTTTGAGTTAAAGATGTCAGAAGCACAAAACACCCAAAAACTGCTCAGATAATATGAAAGACAATGGAGGCAGTCATAAAGGCAGAAAGCACACCAGCTATTAGAGAATATTTACATCAGGATGATGTAAACTGTTGAACTGATTTAATTTGGATTTTTCACTATTACTATCTTTTAATACACTATCCAGTCACTTTTCTTACTTGTGATAAAACTTATCACCCTGATCTTGCTGAAATCAAATAAATGACTGTCATTTTCGTTTTGTCTAACAAGCCCCAGGCACTATGATAGATCCTGATAGGAAAACAGGCTAGAGTGCAAGAGCTCGGAAATCAGACAGAAAACTACAGAATGTTCTGCTGCACTGATACTTACATAAGACTGATAGAAGAAATGGTTCTGTATGTGTCCATGTTTGGAGATGTAGTCTAAGAACTTTTTCTGGTTGATGTTTGGAGGACAGCTGATGAGGACGGACCTCTCAGCTTGTTCTCGTCTTTCCTCTTGGAGAGCAGAAAACGATTCCTTGCCTGCGGCTGCACCTAAATTGGATTGAAATTCAAGGCTGAGTGAGTGTTTGATAAATTACATCACGGTACACATTTTTGATTGCTGGGATCAGGAATACTTTTATAAAGACTAACTTGTATAAATTGACCTGCCTCTTCAATTACCGTGATATAATGTTTTTGATATATCGACCTTACCTGTTTGATGTAGTGCAATTAACTGGTATGACACAGCTCATATATACCCCACACAGCTCATGTACACAGCCCGTATACACCGCACACAGCCCGTATACACCGCACACAGCCCGTATACACCGCACACAGCCCGTATACACCGCACACAGCCCGTATACACCGCACACAGCTCATATATACCACACACAGCCCGTACATACACACACCACACACAGCCCGTACATACACACACCACACACAGCCCGTACATACACACACCACACACAGCTCATATACACCACACACAGCTCATATACACCGCTCATATACACCACTCATATACCCCACACACCGCTCATATACCCCACACACCGCTCATATACCCCACACACCGCTCATATACACCTCACACAGCTCATATACACCTCACACAGCTCATATACACCGCTCATATACCCCACACACCGCTCATATACCCCACACACCGCTCATATACACCTCACACAGCTCATATACACCTCACACAGCTCATATACACCGCTCATATACACCACACACAGCTCATGTACACCGCTCATATATAACAATCAAGTTAAATAACTTCAGAAAAGGCAACAGTCAGACGAATCAAACCTCTATCTCAATTAAAGTTACCCGAAGGAGACATAAAATAACACGGTGTTGAAACAAACATGTCATATTAGGCTCATTTACCTAACAAGCTGACAGCATGAGGTTGCCTCTGTAGTGAAGGAGAATGAAGGGATTTCAACATACCAGCTTGTAGCGTCTTTTTCACTGTCTGTGCTTTAGTTGCAAACGTGGATCTGGTGAGTATTCGCCGAGCTCGTAAATCTGATTTTTGGCTCAGCTGAACGAACCTTTCTGCTCCTTTCACATGTAACCTACACATCCCAAAGCAGGCCGCCATTGTTGGGCTAAAACCGGCGCATGCGCAGTTCTCATTCTACGGCAACTGCAAAGGGGGAATTTTCAAAATCTTTGCGCTTTTGAAATCTTCTTCACAGGAACTGTGTGTTTGGGGTTTCACTTTAAGGGTAAACAACTTTTTTTTTTTTGTATGCTTTGATGTAATTTACATTCTTGACATTGAGAATCTCTAACTTTAGTATATTATTCTTTTCCATAGTGGTGTATGGAATAATAGATAGACACCGAGGAAGTGAAAGATAATGATAAAGATAACGATAACGATAAAAGCTGCGTACAAAATGGAAAGGGGGAAAAAAAGCCAACAGGTGGCGCGAGTACTAAATGAAATACGGTTCGGTGAGTGACCTATGAAAACTGTGAAAAGGAGAATGGAAACCGCAGATGTGGGAGGCGGTGATGTAGAAGGGCAGCGGAATGAAAACACACAGCTTATTTACCACATCACGGGCAACACAGCAGCCATTTCACAGTATGGAGCTTTACACACTCGTCGCTTCTGTGTGATCTAAACTTCTGTGGAGGTGAGTGGAAGAACTCTTCATTTCTCTGAATACACACTGAAGTCGGGAATGTGGATTAAAGTTGTTAACCTGACAGCAGGTGTTTTTTTTTGTTGTTGTTGTTTTTTTTTAAACTGCGGTAAAGTTAAGTAAAGTTGCTTTTCCCTGACATTCCCTGCACATTCGACATTCTCTCTCTTCTGTTTCTCAAGAAATAAACACACAGAAAGGGCTAAGTGTGTATTTTTTTTTTTTTATTCTGGAGTGGACAGAGAACCAAGTACAACTGAATATATTTTTACATGTTCTCCCGTTAAAGCTAATGTTTCAGAAACGCAGGTCATCAGCTCTTTATAGTAAAGGAGTCAGTAAGGGTCCGTCTAAAAAGTGCATGACATGGGCAACTGTGTAACTGTGTAAAAATCCAGAAACTGAGATTTCCACATTCTGAAGGTTGTAGTAGTGGAGCATAAGACTCCCTAGAGGTGCACTATTACATTACATTACATTGCATTACTGTGTAAGTACAGTAGTAAATGTTACTTACTTATTTTTTATAATTTATTAATGATTATTAATGATATACTTATTTTAAATTAGTGATTACACATAAACTCACTGTGCTACATAAAACGTTTGTGTTTGATAAATGGTCGACGTATTGGTGTATTTGACATCATAACACTGCCAGAATTTATGCTATAAACCCTTGTGTTTTCTTTTTTGTCTCTGATTTGACCTGTAAGAAGTATGTTTTTTCCAGTTCTGCCTTTCATTACAGCCCTGCTGTACGTACACACTTTTGGTACTTTTGACTTCATGTGAGGGGGCTGTTCTGGTTTGGGCTTCCCTTCTCCCTCAGAAACCCCCTTATTTGTGAAACAAACAACAAACAGCTCGAATACAGTTATTCAGTTTAGCAGTAGATATTCAAGCTCAGACACAGTGTTTTAAAGTGTCTGTATTGGAAATTAGCTAATGCATGCTTTAAAAGTCACTACTAGTTGCCAGATGATGTCAAAGACCAATCTGCATATTTATTGATTTTTATGAATAATTGCATATGAGCACTTTGAACAGAATAGCGTTTTATCAAAATAGAAAATAATAGATTATACTATCAGTATATATTGCTACCTTGCTGGGGGGAAAAAAGCAACCCTCATAGACATTGTAATGGTTTTAATGGCTATAATAGGAATTGTATTGGTTTTAATGGAAACTGAAATGGTCCCTGTGAGTCTCTACTGATAATTTGTTGCCTTCTATTGATGGCATGTTATGTCTAGTGGATACCAGTAAGGTCCAGTAATGGTAATGGTTTTAATGGTTAGCTGATGGTTCGTAATAGTATTTGTAGTGGAAACCATTCAAATTTCTGTGATTGTTTCTACTGTGTTTTTCAGCAGCGTAAGTTTGGCACTAGGCTCTTTTTTAAAATAAAAGTTGCTAATGGGATGTAAAAAGTAACCAGCTCTAGTGACAAAGTCACGAAGTTGGCACAGCTGTTTCCTTCCCCTTCCAAAAACCCCTTACTTGTCAAACAAACAACAAACAGGTGCAAACACACTGACGACTTCTAGTTTGGCCTTAGGCGTCCGAAGTCAGACATCTGCCTGACTTTTTGTTTTTCGTAGGATTGTTTTTTTGGAGTTATTTTGTAACTTAAGCCCACAAGCCTAACACATGCATCTGACTGAGCGACACACTTAACTGACTGATTTAAAGATGCCATTGTGAAACTCTGTTTCAGACTTCAGAGGATTCTGCATTCAAAAACATGGATTTCGAGAACCGTAATGTTGGCTTAGAACTACTCTTGGCACACATGAATATTGGAGACATCATCGAGGCTGTGGAGAGGCTCTGCTCGGACAGAGAGGACGAAGAGGAATCGGGCGAGTCACTTGTGGAGGGTCTTTCAGGAGATAATATGGATGAAAACGAGCTCTCGGATGGCACAGCCTCGCCTGGCCTGGTTTCCCGTGTGCAAAATGGCAAAGTGAGGTACGGCAGCGTGGCGGACCTGCTGGCATTTGTCAACATGGTGTCCAACACACCTGCCTCCACACTTTCCAAGCTAGAGGAGGAGCTTGGGGTACTGCTGAACAAGGTGAGGAATGGGCTTTTCAGTACAACACTTTTATAGTCAGTTTGTAGTCTATCATTGTGTCTGAAATGGCACCCCTACAAAAAGGTTGATTATGAGTGTTCTGCATCCCCTAGGCTTGTGGTTCAAAAAGTGGCGTACGTGAAGCATCAGTGGAATCTATGACTTTTTGAATAGACATTACAGTAATAGTGGTAGACTTCAACAATCAGAGTTGTTATAGGATCCCAGAGTTGCCAGAAGGATTCCTGGCAGCAAAATGTTTAAGAAAGCAGCCAGCAAACTTTCCACTTCCTCCTTTGGAGTTTTGACATCTTTCACTCCCAAATTCCCTTAATGCAATAAGTCAGTATCTGAGAAATGTACCCTAGCTTGTACAGAACACCCATAATGCACTACGCTGGTGGTGGGGATTAGTGAATAGACACAAGACCAGACGCAATGTATGTCTTAAAGTGATTCAGGGTAACTTCCTGTCTGTTCTTTACTCATAAGAACCCGTTAGCTTGTGAGTATTTGTGACTTATTTTGGTGCTTGGCACATACTGCTGTAAACTAGGGCTGCTCTTTGAACGTCTTTGTAGCCTTTATTTCAGAGTTCGAACTGATGAATAGTTGCAGTGTATGTTTCCATGAGATTTTTCTTGCAGCCTCACATCTCACCTCCCTTTCCCGTTGCACCCATACAGACAGACATGGTTATAAAAGAGGGCCGCTATCGCATTGATTTGGACGTGCTCCTGTTTCCGTGGAGGCTGACCTACAAGGCTCCAGGCTCAGGCCACATTCCCAAAGGCTCTTTCGGGAAAGTCCACTTGGCCCAAGACATTGAAACACGCAAGCGGATGGCATGCAAACGGGTGAGTTCCTGCAGTGCCAGGAATTTGTGTGCTGTCTGCCAAAGTTCTTCTGTTTCCCTCCCCTTCGGTTAATGTCTTCCAGGCAAAGACACAATCTTTTTTTCCTGTCAGCAATAAGACACTTTTTTCCCATCAGCTCATTACTGTGCATCCTGTTTGGCTGCAGTTTTAAATAGTTGTGATAGAGTAACAAAAATAGTGATGTGTCAGTGTGCCTCTTTTCACTTTGATTCTGTTTCTAGGAGTCTGTTAGTAGATACAAAGCTGTTACATGGTTATAAGTACTTAGTCACATACTTCTAGAGATCATGTGTGCCCTCATGCGACACTCACAAGGACCACGAGGGCATGAGGAACAGAAAGGCAATCTGCTGCAACAATAGGTGTTGTTGCAATTAAAGAATATTTCCTTAAGAGGAAGAGAATGTGACAGGAAGGGACCGGATTTGCCTAAAAAAGACTCTTTGGAGTTTGTTTTTTGTTACTGTTAAACCTACAGGTGTTGAAACTAGAAACGTGACAGAAACTTATCCAGTTCGAACAGACATCCTACAGATGGCAATCAAGCCTGACCTCTACACTATACAAAAATACATATAGGCGGATTACAAATATTTGTGGTAAAACAATTAAAATAGAAACCTTTTATAAGGATCATAGATTGAATAAACATCAGGAATGTACAGTTCAGTGTTTAAACGTTAGGCAGATTTATCTGTTAGGTTTCTAGGTCTGAATAACTTCTTTCTCATCAATGTAACACTCAATTCAAGGCGTGAAGACTGAGCTTGCTTCTCAGATCTCAGATAAACTTCCTGTTAGTTCTTCACGTGCCCTTTGGGAGTCCCCTTATATGAGACCACAAGTGTTTCTCCACACTTTCCCACACTGTTTTAACATACAGCACCAAACATGGCCATTTTGCATGCATCATGTAAATTGCAAGCTTAGGTTTTAGTAGCTTTTCGAACCCAAATATGCATGTAATAGGTTCTCATTTATTTAAGCTTTTGCCTGTCCCCATAATCATACGCAGATCCCTTTGGAGCACTTCAAGCCAGCAGATGTGGAGATCCAGGCTCGGTTCCGTCATGAGAACATCGCTGAACTGTATGGGGCTCTGCTGTGGGAGCAGGGTGTGTATCTCTTCATGGAGGCCGGAGAAGGTGGCTCGATTCTGGAGAAGCTGGAGAGCTGCGGTCCGATGAGAGAGTTTGAGATCATTTGGGTCACGCAGCAGGTTCTGCGTGGACTGGAGTATCTACACTCGCACAATATCATACACCACGATATCAAACGTGAGTCTAATGCACTTACATTCATGATTCGATATTTAGATGATATTTATATTAGGTCTTAAAAGGAATTAGTTGGTTGATAAGTAAGCAAAGTCATACAGAGGATTTTGAAGAAAATGGTCCATTTCCTCAGGGTTCTATTTCATCCTATAATGTCTAGAGTGTATTTTTCTCAGTTCATTGCAGTGAATCAACGAACCAGCAGGTGAAAAAAAAAGGTTAGCTACTAGTATTTATCAGAGGAGTTGCAAGAAATCAGACCAGCTGTTGAGTACAGTGGTAAATTGGTGGAGAAAGGGCAGTGTGGCACCATCTTTCAGCTACAGATTTGACACCATATCTCTTTGGCTTTGACCGTCTTTTGTAAGCCATTTCAGATGCACAGAAGAAGAAGTTTGCAAGGCATGATCTAGGCCTAAAAGTCTTTGATGTTTGTTGGAAATGCACTGCACAGCCATGTTCTCTTCTCCAGACATACAGCGTCCTTAAATAAGTAACATTGTGAATGGTGCATTGTACCCACACAGTCAATTTCAGTTCATATTCGCCGCGCCGTCACTGTAAGCTGTTCTGCTTCTGCACCAGCAGGTTCAGTCTCTCTTCCTTTCTGGCTGTCTCGGCTCCTTTAGACTCTTCTAAACTGTAAATGAAAGTCGTGCTCACATAAGCTGAGTGGCTTTAGTTACAGGCTTGCACTTTACTAGAATACTGTATGCAAACATACTTTCTAAGCAATACTGCCGAGGTGATTCATCATAAAGCAGTCAAAAACAATGCATACGTTTCTGGGAGGTGGCTTTTACAGGTTCTAACTATTTGGGATAGTTTTTTTCTATTTTCCCTAGAAAATAGAAAGCATTGGAAAATGGAGCATACTGCATGACCGTTTACTTCTGATCAGAAAATTTTGGGGAAAAAAAAGAGAAAATAATGAATTCCCAAAAAATCTAATTACTAAATACAATATCTCTGTATTGCATTATATCACCAACTAATATTCAATAAAGAAGATATTGTTCCTGTTATGTGCAAGTTGTGCATTTACCCAAGCAAAGCTCAGATGAATCACAGATTTTTTTTTTTTAAAAGAAGGATACGCATACCTATGAAACCTCTAAGCTTATTTCAGGTAAATCAGATTACACCCCTGTCTGGTAAAGGCCAGGCAGCAAATAAGCAGGAACTGGAATCTAGGCCAGTGTTAGGAGGAAGTGGTGCTGTGTTTTCTTAGCTGTTTTGTTCTCTGTATTTTACCCTTTGAACAGCCTGGAACCACAGCCTAACTCCGTGATAGTAAAGTAAGAGGTAAGGCCAGAAGCATTCCCTTTCCTTAAAGTCAGCCTGAATGCCAGTGAAAACCAAGAACTAAAACTCATGACCTTTAGACATGTGGAAATTCCAGCTCAAGAGAGATTGAGAGCGAGAGAGTCAGAGACAGCAGGGAGAACAGAGTGATGTAAAACAAGTGATGGGACACAGTGTACTGTACAGTGGTGTACAGTCTTGGCCTTTGACTGGATTTTTGCTTTGAGATTAAACTTGTTATTCAGTGCCGAGGAAATTACGTCTCTGTGAAGTTCTTTCAGTCCAGCAGTTACTGCTTCTCTCACATTACAGTGAGTGACAGCGTCCAAGTCTCATGTCACCCATGTATCCTGTTTATCCTCATCTTTGTCCTTCCCTCTCTCTCTCTCTCTCTCTCTCTTCCTCACTGTAGCCAGTAACATTGTGCTGATGTCTGCCAAAGCTGTGCTGGTGGATTTTGGCTTAACGGTGCAGATGACGGAGGATGTGTACATTCCTAGAGACCTCAGAGGGACTGAGGTGAGTGTGTTTGTGTGTGGGTGAACAAACATAATTCATATTCAAATAAAAAAGGCACATATGATTCATTCCATGCTGGCAATTGCAAATATATTAACCTGTTACAAGAAATAGGATTCAACAGTTGTAGAGAAGCTCCCACATATACTGAGCACATGTTTTTAGTAAGAGATAACATTTTGTTTTTGAAATACATGAATAAATAGACATCAGATTCTTTATCTATATTTACTTTGTGAAAAAAAAACTTAATGTCTAAATGTTAATGTCTTTTAAATCATCTTTAATTAGCAAACTGATGCCAAGATCCCTATTAGCTTCACATGTCTCGATTACTCCTATGCCTTAGTGGGAAACTCCCAGATACACACACACACACACACACACACACACACACACACACAGTTTTGATCCTGCCTGGAAAGTCCACCGTGCAGATGATTTGCACTTTGCTGACTGGCAGACTCTGAAACTCCCCATCTGTTCCATCTGTTGTTAAATGCTTCATTCCTTTTCTGTGATAATTTTAGTAGGCTTAACTCCAAGAGATGAATTTATAGTAGTGGAGGAGGCTCATGTGTTTCTTATGCGATCATGGATTATGTATTACTTCTTGATTATCTGGAAAACACTAAGTTACATACAATCGTATAATCTTCTGTTCAGCAGAAGGAAGTAATCATCTACAAAAATGTTCCTCTAAAACTCCACAGCATGCAAAGTATAGGAAAAGCTGATATTTATATTACTATACAAAGTTTATGGCCAGAAGAATTAAATCTCTGATAATTTTTTTTGGTATCTGTCCAGATGTACATGAGTCCGGAGCTGGTTTTGTGTCGAGGACACAACACAAAGACAGACATCTACAGCCTGGGCACCACAATTATTCACATGCAGACTGGTAGCCCACCGTGGGTGAGGAGATACCCACGCTCTGCGTACCCCTCGTACCTCTACATAGTGAGTATATCGCATAGCATGGGTTTTAAATAGGGGCCAAAATAATAGATGTTTGATTTTTATACCACAGTTCTGTTGAATTTTCGGTTGATTGGTCAGAAGGTGTTGGTTAACTTTCTATAACAGCAGCTCTGATAGTATCTGACAGCTTATATTAATGAGCTGGTTTTTATACATTATCATTTCTTTGGTAACGGCTCATTCACGGGGACTCGATGGGACTTGTATGGGACTCCCTTTTGAGTGGTTCCTCTTCGGGTTTCTTCCCCATGTTATCTCAAGGGTTGTTTCCTTGTTACTGTTGCTCCTGGCTTACTCTTTAGAGCTCTACATCTGGAGTTCTGTAAAGCTGCTTTGTTACAATGTCTCAAAGTAAATCAATAACCAATTAACACCTACACGAATGAATAAAAGAGTGAATCCGACTGTGTACAGTATATGTATGTCAGAGGTACCGTTTCTGTGACTGTATGGAAGCAGTGTCCCGAATGTGGTCAGATATGCCTCCTTCATATTACAACCACATAACACAAACCGAAAACAGCCCGTTGGGGAAGGTTATGACTTTTTATCTCCTACACTCTTCTTGCAGTGCTGCAAATCTGATTCAGTTTCTTTCAGTTTATCATTGTTCCTCTTTAGTTCACTCAGTATCACCGGGTCATTTGTATTTCTGCATTGGGTCTAGTTCTCCTTTCCATGATCTAGCTGGTCCTTTTTTTTTTTTCACTCTGCATACACTTACTGTAAAAGGTTTCTGCAGAAACCATTTGTAGCTAAAGCCTTGCCTTTTTAGTTCTGCTGTTTCAGTCACTGGGCAGTAATTTGGACGAATGGTTATACGTGATGTTAGACAGTAAAAAAAAACAAAAAAAAAACTGAATCATACACAGCGTTGGAAACATCACCGAAGAGCTGTAGCCAGGGGTTACTTTAGGGATTTAGGAGGTGCGGGATTCCTACTTCATAGTATCATTCGATTATGTTATTATATGGAGTTCTTAAGATTGATATATAGAAATATAATCGTATTTATAATCGTATATAATCTAGCGTCAGGCTTTAAGACATATTACGTGTTTTGATTTTTTTTTTTTTATCCTCCCTAGTGTATGATTTAACTTCATCATGGAGAACTAGCCCAGAACTCTGCCATTAAACTATTGTAGTGACTGTAATTAGAGAGACATCAATGCTGTTGGTTCTGTTTGTGACTGCAGTTCTGGTCACAGTCTTTCATGACTTGTGCTTGTTCTCAGCACGAGAATTGGGGTGATATTGCTTAACATAATGTTGTTCCGTGATGTCAGAGTTGTTGTCACACCTGGCCACACGCTGGGTTTCAGTGAACTGACGTTAATGGCGTACCACACTGTTATAGCCTTACTGCTTTCAGTTCCCTAAAATTCCTCTTTCTGTGTGCAGATGTCAGTGACTTGAATCATAATAAGCTCTGCAGCTTTGTTTGCTTTCATAAATAATTTGAATATACTTATGTCTCTTTGTCTCTCTGTGCAGATCCATAAGCAGGCTCCTCCTCTGGAGGACATATCAGAGGACTGTAGTCCAGCAATGCGAGGCCTTCTGGAGCGAGCGCTGGAAAGGGTCCCATCGCGGAGGAGCTCTGCCACAGAGCTCCTGCATGAGGAGGCCCTCCACCCTTCACGAGAAGACCAGCCTCGCTGCTGGAGTCTGGATTCTGCTCTTGGAGACAGCACACACCCACTCTTACGCCAACACAGTCAGATGAATGATAGCACGCAAGGTAAACACACAGTCACACACTGGAACATCCTGTCAGTCTAGTCATTTGCATTCCTTCACCCTTTCTCTTGTTGTTTTAGACTCCTCGTCACTGTACACTGAAGACTCTGGCCCGTTTAAAAGAAAAGGTTCCCTCTACTTAGACCTCGGAGCGCTGGCTGGCTACTACAACTTTGTCCGGGGACCACCGACTGCAGAGTACGGCTAGAGGAATCCTGAGGTCTTTTTGAGTGTACACTTAGTATGCGTTTGTGGGACTTGTGGGACATGTATAAGGTACCAAAGTCCTGAAGATACAGTATGTATGGACTGTATATACATATGGAACCTTGTGGTTCATCATCATTGGCAATTCAGTAACCTCAAGTACCAATTAAAAGGGTTGATTTGTTTGATGATGGGCTGGAAATGACATGTGTTCATTCAGTCCACAGTTTGGTATAGAAACCAGAAGGAGATGACTAAAGCAGTGTCAGTGGTGTTGTAACTTACATACTTAACTATCATATGTTAATGATTAAAAAGACAAAAGACTAAATCATTGTATCACTTTGGAAATTGTGTACAGCTCATCTTCCATTAAAAAAAAAAAAAAACTGGTCCATAAAGAGTATAAAGGACTATAAAGGTGAAAAGTTTAATAGTGCTGCATTATAGTTAAGATACTCAGACGTGCATGTAAGTGGATTACTGGATTGATGAGACACTGAATAACAGTAAGGAAACAAATCCTGATTTAATACTTACTGTCTCTGGAAAATGGGTTATCACCCATGGGTTATTTTAGCAATGATGGATTCAGAGTTTTACATTCTGTAACCTCAAGGCTGGACCTTCTCAAGACTACTCAAGATTTAATGGTGTAATTACATGCCAGTATATGTAAAACAATTAGTCTGTCTCTCTACAAAGTCTTTTGTAGAGTAAAAGACCATATAAATATAGTAATAAAAAAAAGGTAGCTGAAAGCTTAAACATGAATGCTTGTAGAAGTTTTATGATGTTTTATAGTTGAAGGACAATTGAGACATAATCCTCCAGGTTCAATAAGTCAACTATACACACACTTTCAATAGGATATGCTGGATCAAATCCCTTGTTTGTGTACTGCAGGGGTTTCCAGTCTTACTGCGAAAGGGCCAGTGTGGCTGCAGGTTTTCATACCAGCCAATTTGGAGCTATTTTGGTCTTCATACAATTATTAGGTGTGGATCCTGTTTGGTTGGAATGAATCTCTGCAGCTATACCAGCCCTTTGTGGATAAGATTGGACACCCTCGGTTTACTGTATGTGCTTTATGTGTATTGCACTTCTGTTTTGTTGGGCACAAATAATCATTATAATACAGTACAGGGCATTACAGAGTTTAGCATTATATAATTCTTAAAGTTATTTGCTTTGACGGGACACTGGATGTCTGCCCACATTTGTGTTTTCAGTACTATTTTCAGATGTTCCTGGAAAATGTTAAGTTGTTGTTCCTGTGGAATGTGTTTTTGCTGAGTACTTGCAGTGCAAACGGTCACAATGGATCATGTGCTTTAGACAAGAATTACAACACAGCTGTAGTGTGGCACGCACAAAATCCTGTAGTAGTTTTGTAGCCTCATTTAATCATACACATCCATGTTCTATATATGTACTATACTGCCACTAAAATGTTTCCGATTGTGTCTTTTTATTTTTCATTTTTTAGTTTGGTGTGAGTCATTTTCTACACCATGAGTCTGGTATGAATGTGCCCTGTGTTGAGATTCTGCAAAGTACATAGATTATGAACTTACATTTTATTGAGATGAACATTGGTTTTGTTTTTTTTGTAACTGTCTATGAAGTTAATAAAGTTTAAAATTGAACATCTGCCTTTTCGGTATGTACAGTTTAAGCAATTACGCAATTCTATTCAGGTGAAAACAGTAATTGCATTAGAACAGTTACATCCTTAGAAAGTTCAGTGGAAATATCAGTCAGTTCCATAGAAACACAGTCATTCAATTCTGAAAAGCACACAGACCTGTACAGTTTACAAAGCTACAAGTGTTCTTATCAAGGACAGATTTCTGCCTGTCAGCTCGAGCAGAAGGGAATTATTCGCATTACATTTATATGAAATGATACCCATGTAAGAGAAGTTTCCCTATTGCAAAGTGAGTCAGCCAAACCATGTGTGACCTTCATTCTCTGACTGCTGTGAGTGTGCATTTCCCTTCAACTCTAATCTTTTGCTAATATTAGCTTTATAGATGTACTGTATTTGCTGCATCATTTAATTCAAGCTTAAACATGTGTACCAATAAGAGTACACTTGCTTTTCTAGTGTTGTGCTTTTACTTCCACACATAAGCACTGATAGTTGCAAATAGAGAGATTATGTCCCTCTTTCATGTCTCATGCTTCACCGGACAGAAACAGAAATATATACATGCTTATACACACACACACATATGTATGTATGTATATATATATATATATATATATATATATATATATATATATATATATATATATATATAATGTTTTCTTATTTTCTATGGAAAATTAAAGGAAAATCTTAAGGAAATGTAAAGGTCATTGTTGTTGAGATAATTTGTTTACCTTGGGCGTTTTTATGTGCCACAGGATGTACTTTCAACATTATATTTCCATAAATATATTTACATAAATACTAAAAAACATTTGCATAAGCAAATTTACGAAGCAAAAGTTCCTCAGAGTATCTGCTTCTGTTTGCAGGCTTATAAGCTGGATTTTTTTTGAGCTGTTGGGTGAGCATTCATTCATTCAGTCATTCATTCATTCATTCATTCATTCACTAACTGCTTTATCCAGATCAGGGTTGTGATGCCTATCCCAGGAACACTATGTGCAAGGCAGGATAATGAGTATTCATCCACAGCATAATACTGTATATATGTTTCTATACTGTGCAAAGGTAAAAAAATAAATAAATAAATACTCTAAAACCTTTGAGCAAATTCTGTGTTACAGTTGTGATATATCTTTGTTCATGCGTACCATATGACCTCTTGCTTTATGTACAGTTACAGCCTGCTCTTCTCCACACCCTTTATTTCTTATTGATACTCAACCAATCAATACAGCTGAAAGTGAAATAAAGTGGCACTGAACAGACTAGAGCTATCAAACCAACAATTACTATAGCTAATTACTCATTCTTACATTCTAATCTTACTCTAGATTGGACTTTGTCTTACAGCTATGCTGATGTAAATAGAACTGAAGAGATGCAGCATGAGAGAATGTGACAGTATGGGAGAGATATGGAAAAAGAAAGAGAGAATAAAGACAGTGAGAGGCAAGTAAAGAGAGAAAAAATAGAGAAAAGTTAGAGAATATTGACTGAGAGAGATAATGATAGAGGCCCAGAGTGTGAGAGATAGAGAGAGATACACACATTCAGTAGAAAAGCATGTAAAGGGAAGTGGGTTTCCCTATCAGTCTTCCACTGACGTCACAGTAACTGTGAAAGTGTATGAGTGTGAGAAGGTATTCCCTGATCTCATTACTTCTTTATTTTAAGAAAGATTCATTACGTGGAGGAGCACAGCTCACATTTACCTTCTCTATGGCAGAATACATGTGGCGGAATAATGCTTCAGATAAATAAACCCAAAGTTCAATCTATGAATCTAAAACAGAAAAAAAAATCAGGCAAATGTATGCGTACACTCAGAAATCTAGAAACTTACACTATTCATAATGTCATGATGAGGTCGTTTCTTTCCAAAGGGAATGATGATGCCACATTATTTGATATTTTGCTCTGTTGTGAAATAATTTCAGTTACTTTGCTGTACTGTAACTTTCTGGCTTAACTCACTTGTAATAGTTCCACATTTTGTATTCTTACCTCATACCACTCTTCCCAATCTGACATTTACATGACACCTAGCACATTGACATTTATCAAGCACATTCCCCCATTGGGGGAACTTCATTTTATTTATTTATTTATTTATTTATTACACATCATTTGTATCACTAACTTACAGTTAGCTTATGAGATGAAACAGGTGTGTTACAGTGGAGTTTTGCATCTGTATAGCTGTATAACAATCTCTATTCATGCTTTATATTAAAAAAATAAATAAACGTTATTTTTTTTAAAACCCATAAGGCATATTTACTCTAAAGCCTGAAACAATGTTTATGAACTTTTTAAAAGGAAAAATAGTAAAGAATTAAACCAAAAAAAAAAAAGAAAAAAAAAGAAATGCTCAAAACATTTTTCTTTATCAGCCTTCTCAGCCAGACATTTGGCTATCCTTAAAAAGTAAAAGTACATGAAAGTGATACGTTTACTGGAGAAAAGCATTCTAAACAGATATTGTACCTGCTTATTAATTTATTATTTCAAATATATTAATTTAGACATCCAGCAGAGGGCAAAGGTTCCAAAAGCAAAGGTTCTCTATCTTTTATTTTCTCAGTTCTCATTCACATAACAATGATCATTAGGTATTTTAGTTATTATCTAGGTTAGGTAATAAAAGGTAATAAAATGTGCAGCTCATCAGATCACCATGACTGCAACTAGTCAGAAAAAAAAATAATAATAATAAGCAGAAGTTCAACTCTTGAAGTGAATAACCATGCAGCCAGCAGTGGGCAGTACAGGACAGGTTTTATCCAATCACTCTCTAAATAGGCCAATATAGAAATACACAAATTATATATATATATATATATATATATATATATATATATATATATATATATATATATATATATATATATAGTGCTTTACAGAAATATATATAAATATTATTTTTTTTATTTATAAGTTTATCCCTAATGAGCCAGGAAAAACCCCCTGAGATGACATGAGGAAGAAAGCTTGAGAGGAACCAGACCCAAAAGGGAAGCCATCCTCATCTGGGTGACACCAGATAGTGTGATCATAAATCATTTCTCTTCTATAACTGTATACTACATAGTCAAAAATTGCAGCTGTGTAAACAGGAACTTATGAGCTTATGAGTGAGTATGAGCATCAGAGATATTTCTGAAATCATTATAGTTTTAGCTTGAAGTCTATTGTGTTGAAGTTATCACCTGCTCAAGGACGGACGCTCGTGTGCAAAACTGTTCACAGCAGTTGCAGTCCTATGGCTATCAAAGGAAGAGCATCCACAGCCATCTTTGTGGTTTCTATGTGATACCATCCTCAGCCGCAGGCCCCATAAAAAAATTATACAGTATACTCTGAATTACTGTACTTAGAACTGCACCAAGGATACATATTGAATAAGTTAAAACATAAAAGAGTTTCTACTTAAGCTATCTATACTGTCCTTATTTACTGCCTCTGGGTGGGAGACTGAGACACATTCAGCAGTATCTCATCCTTATCCTCCTCCTGACAAAGCAATATTTTGTTTATTCCACATTGTTATCTGGACACTAATCTGCCTTGCTCATTTTTCTTTTTCTTTTTCTTTTTTTGCTTATGAGTGAATTTCCTTATGCACAGACAGATAGCCTGTGGCATGGCACCACCAATGTTATTGCAAGCTACTATGTACAATAGCCCTTTTTTCGATGAGCAGTTAGCCAGAGACACACAGTCTCCTAATCTCCAGACTGTACAAACAAGAGAGCCACCAGAATGCAGTTATTACTTTTCACAAGCCATACATGCTTTTTTACTAACAAACCAACCAATACTAAGCCATCCGGACCTCAAAGTCCTGTTTGTCACTGATGATTGGACCACAAGAGTCAGGGCTCTACTCACTCATCACTTTCAAATATTTATCTGAATAGAAATGATTTTTATGCCTCTCTTGCTAGGTTTATTTTGTCACTTGACTGCGATCGTTGTGTTCACGTTGGACTTTTATTATCCAGCTTATTATAGGACTTTGAAGTGCTTCCAAATGAAAGTGCCTGCTTGAATTTTAGACCTGATCCTGTCATTTTGTCAGCTTTTGCCATTTGGTCTGTGAGCAATTGTCCTTTTTCTTCTATGTTGCTTGAATTTAAGATGTAATGAAGGAAATTTATCCTAGACCCTCACAGCAGGGCACATTTCTGCCCAGAGTCCAGACACAGGCTTTAATAAAGCAGAGCCAGTGCACACTATGTTCATGTTCTGAATAAATGAATCATACTTCATATTATTATTTTCTTTGCCTCCAGCTAGAATGTTCTGGGCCTGCTCTCTCTGTGTGCGTGTGTGTGTGTGTGTGTGTGTGTGAGAGAGAGAGAGAGAGAGGGAGAGAGAGAGATTGAAAAAAGAGCCAGATTTGCCTCTAGGGCATTATACTGCATCCACAGATCTCTGCCCAGACGTGAGTAGTGCCAGCACGGCTGGTACTGCCAAGCTGAGGAGAGGGTTACGGCCTAGTATGTGTCATATCCTGACTCACTGAGCTAACACACACTATGGGTAAAGTCAACATCTAGACAATGCCAGCACGCTGGTTGTGCCTTCGACACACGCAAATCCACTTCCAGTCACAAATACACTTGAACGCACGCACACCCTAGACTGATTCTACACTTTCATCTCTTTTAAAGAGTGAAATAAGAACTTGTTCTCTTGTTAAAAACACAAAGGTAAAGCCTGAAGGCATTTTAGATTCATGCGGGGTTTTTTTTTTGTTTGTCTTGTTTTGTTTTTTGGTTTTTTAATCCTGGGATATTTATGCAGTTTTTTTTTACTTATACTTGGCTGCAGTGAAATGGTGAACATTCACACCCACACTAACTGGTTCATTCTTAAATTATACTCTAAGCCCTGCACTTGGTCTTGCTGACAAAGTGCGGCTGTGCTACACTAATTCTCAAGTCCTCAAGGATGTGTTGGTGTAAAATGAACAATTTGGGACAAAGCATTATCAAAGACTTAGTGTGTCATTTCTCATTTAAATGCTTGTGCAGTGACTGGTTATACATTTGTCATTTTTCATTCAAAGGAAAAAACATTCACATGACATTTTGTTAATTTTGTCGTGACCTGATGACACCAACACAGAAATTTCACAAGAGCACATAAAAGAAATGACAAAATCAGCTTATGACAGGAGCACGAATGATGAGGTTATAGATAAAATTTCATAACTGATTGTACTTGGATATTAAGCAATGTGTTAAGTTAAAAAAACATTTTTAAGACAGATGAAAATATCTTTTTCTTCATCAATATTTTGTACACGGCTTTCTCCTTTCAGCTAATGCGCTTCCATCTGCTGCGATTGGTGCCAATATCACATTGAGTTTTGGATGCAAGGCCGCTGTTGAGACTGCACTCGTGGACTTTACCAGTGGGTGAATTAGGATCTCACAGATACCTCACCTTTTTTAAACCCAGAATGAGAAATGGGACCTGCTGCAGTCCTGTGGAGTTTGCAGGCATGCACAAATGAGGGCCGCGAGCCCACATGTACGCCGTTTGGGATGGAGGAAAATGTCTTGCATTTAAAAAACAGCACACTAAAAAGAGGAAATGAGGAAATGAAAGAAAATTGAGTGATAGTTTACTTAAGGGCAGTGTTCATACTACATGCTACATGAAATTTACATCAACTCTTCCTGACAACTTACATAAACTATATAAACACATATAAAGGCTTTTTCCAACATATGTCAGCTTTAGTAAAGGCTGCTTTTGTCAATTTGATGTCAAGCCAACATAACGCTTCAATCAAGAGACAGATTTATGTTGAAAATACAACCCAGGGTTTTGCCCTGGCACAGCAGCGTAGTGGCATTTCCACAGGAATTCATAAAGAGCTTGCACTCACTTTAATCAAGTCAGAAAAAATGCACATAACTCTGTAATTACAAGGTCATGACATTGCCATAAGCAATTATAACTCTACAAGCATAAATATGAAACTCATGTTGCTTAATAAACAGGTGGGACATATATGTAGGTCTGTAATTACAGTGTCATAACACTTCCATAAGTAATTAAAAAAGTATAAGCAGAAATATGAAAAACTCACTGTTAAGGGACATAGAAAATATGCATAACCTTTTTATTACAATGTCATAACTGAATGACTATGCAGCAGTGTTATACAGTTTGGTTGATGTTTCCACCAAGTAGCAAGTACAGCAGAGCATGATTCTGAAGTGCTTAGATTTGTTCTTTTATCTATTTAACTCCACTTGATGAGCTATGTCACATTATTACTGTAATGTGATTCCGATATTCCAGACGTACATTAAAGTCAGTTGTTACGGCTTTTAGCCCATGTTAGCACTGAACATGTCAAAATCTGTCGTTTGATGAAAGCAGTCTTAATGACAGATGACTTGTTTGTATAAGCTTTTATATATGATTATGTAGATTTATGTCAGATTTCATAAAATACTTATGCACGTGTCATGTAGTTGCATAAACACTGCCCTTAAGTGTAACCTAAAATTGCATCTCACCTCACCTCTGTCTAATTTAACTATCTTCATGCATTTTCTGTTCATTTGAATGACTGCTCATTTATTCATTTCGACAATAATCCTTTAACGCACATACCATTTTGGGGAGCTGAAACTAAGGAGTCAATGTGGAAGTCATTTCTTCCTTACAGCTGTGCTAGCTTTTCAGTTTTGCAGCCTGTCTGACAAATTCATTTTATAGTGGGGCAGCAATGCATCTGGTAGCACCTGGTTTGTGTAGATGGCTTGGACAAGGGTATTTAAGCAGCATGGAAAATCCAATTACATCAGTTTCTTCAGAAGAAAATACCTCATGAGGAAAAAGAAACAATGTCTTTCAGCAGCAAACTTACTAAATACAATAAGTGCTTGATGAATATCTGTACATGTTCAGTAAACCACAGAGACATTTGAGATACCTTTTCCTCTGCGATAAAACTGTTCTCTGTGTGTTTGACACAAGACAGAGCCATGGTGGTCTTTAGAAATGCGATTTCACAGGCCACTGCCTTTCCTCCACATGTATTGACATAAGATTTCCTGACATTATAGAGGCTCAATCCATCCACTGACATTATTGCAGGCTTCAAAATCCCTGAGAAACGGGATACTCTCAATGTCATCCACTACTTTCGCTCCCATTCAGACACATACACATACAGTACACACATACGCACACCCAGGCTCACAAAGGTCTCTTTCTGTGACAGGCCAGAGTTGGGGTCTGATGTTTAATAATTGAGGTATTTTAATGCAGCCTCCGCTGACACTGCAGTAAGCTAATGACAGGACGAGAAGTCTACCTACTGAATTCCACAGGTATTGAGTTACAAAGAGCTGCCCTGAGCTGGGTTTATGTTCTTTTACTTGGGGTTTCTCCCAGCAGCAGTGACGTCTCACAGCCTGGACAGACTCCCGTCTGATCATCCTGACTGGACATGTGTATCCGAGCAGTTTGACATGTAGACTGGGGTGATTAGTGTGGCATAAACAAACTAAGCTGCCTGAGGGCTCATGCAAAAATTCAGCCATGTTGTTGTGAAAGGTTGTTACCTTTATGGCTACGCTACCAGTGCAGCTAAGCTACATGCAATAAGCACCAATTTATGCAGGGAAAAAAGCAAAATATTAAATACGATTATGGTTTAACATAAAGTGTACTGATGTAGATGTCATAAGGTAGGAGGCTGAGACAGATGCAGTTGCAGTTGAGGATGAAATTTAATGAAATATCAGGCAAACGAATCCAAAATGTAAGACAAGATCAGGGTCAAAAATCACAGACTAGGTCAGGCGACGCACAAACAGAATAACCAGGGCTCAGGCAAAACATGAAGGTCAAGAAGCTAGCAATAGTCAAAACACCATAACAGTGAATTCAGTATTTCAAGGCTTGGTAGAGTCAGATGAATACACACTGAACATTTACTTCACAGTGACGGTGTGTGTGAAAGTCCAATATGTAGTGCCAGTAATGATTAGTGACAGGCGTGCATGGTTTAGAAGTCAGGTGACTGTGAGTGTGCTAAGGTGCGTGTGTCTTGGGATGTGTAGTCACCCATGTCTGTAGGCCATGGGGTGTTCTGGGAAACTGAGTTCGCTGACTGTGATGTCCTACAGTAAGTCTTAAAGTTTTAACTAAACAGAGAGTTATTTCTGTTCTGTATTTATCTATAAATAAATAAATAAAGTTTAATTGCACACAGTTATTTCTATTTTTTATTTTTAATTTAAAAAAAATTACCATATTTTCATAAGCCACTGAGGACTACATGGCAAACCTGTTTTAATATTTACATCATGTCATGACTTTTAATGTAGGTGAAGAATGCAACAACATGACATCAAAAGTGACGTCTTTATGACAGCTGCCACCTGTTGGAATAGCCTTCATAAAATGTTTATATCAGTTGTCAAGAAAGGTTTGTGTGGGAAGGTCTTATGAACCTGGCCCTTAAATGTTCACTATATTATATACTAAACGTGCTTATTCAAATATTTGCGCTGTGTGATTCTGATGCTAATTTGTTAATTGATGCTGTATTTTCGTTATTCCTGCGATGGTGTGCTGCTCTGACATCAGAGAGAGACATTGCTAGAGCAGCTACAATGGCGTTTAACAGGAGAAAAAATTTCAAACATAATGAGCATCCCACTCAGCTCAACTAGTTAGTGAGCCACAAGATATCACAGACAATGGCTTTGATTGAGGACAGTGATATTATCAGCTGTTTGAGCAGAGCATACGGATTATGAGCTGGTGCCTCTATCAGCCAGTAGGTGAATGGCATTGTGGGTAATGCAAGAACCTGTTAGTCAGAGTGTAAATAGACCAACATGTCAATGAAATAACCAAAAACCTGAACTAAAATAAATCCAGGACTTGACTGAATATCACATGTTAATGTTCTAAATATTCAGGGTGGATCTTCCTTTAAGTGAAGCCTAGCCAAATAAAAATAATAATACACAGGTATTATGGAGGATGGAATGATTAAGAGAGTATTTTAATGCCCTGTGACCTTTGCTCTCTCAGCAAAGTGGCGCTTTTTCAGGCCCGTTAGACAGCAAGTGTACACAGGAGAGCTGTCGGCAGAAATACACGGAGTCTCAGAGTCCTCCAGGCTAATCCCAGTCATGCCACACACAGACCACACTCTTTCACTTTACCCATACTGTAACTTTGATCTATTTCTCTCTTTCTTATTTCTTCTGTTAGGTGTAAAAACAGGGATGTATCATTGTAAACCTTTCTGTAATACAATCATATAATAAAAACTATTATAAGTATTCCACCTTGGGATCACATTCTAGGCCGACTTCTAAATTTTGGCTGCTGCTGTAGAGACCTTTGACTTTATTGATTCCTTATATGTACAATTCAATATTATATGTACAATTCAATATTATATGTGCAATTCAATTTAGATCTTGTTTCAAAGATAGCATGAGATAAGATGACAGCTCAGATTACTGCCTTTAATGTGATCAAGCTGAAATACATTTAAAAAAAAAACACTCCTGTACTTTCCAGAAGCGTCGTGTTGAGATCATCATACGTAATTCTTGAGCTCATATGAACTGTTAAACTCATCTCATGGTTAAACAGTTTTAACTTTGGCCTTTGTGAAAGTTGTACTGATGATGTAATGATGTACAGTTTTTAATTAAACAAGGAGTTATTAATTGGATTGGCTATGTAACTGTGGTTTAACTGTAAGGGTAACATTATTATTATTTTTTTAAAAAGAAAATTATAATTAAAACATATAATTTTATATATCTATTAATATATATATATATACACATATAAATATATATAAATATAAATATAAATATATAAAGACCATTTTTAAAAATATTTTAAAATTGTTAAATATATACTAATTATGATTCTATTTATTTTTTATATTGCTAAAACTCCCGTTGAAGTGAAAATTTCCATAAACCAATACAAATTACATAGTTTGGTGACAACGGTATAAAGCCAACTGCAGTAAATTAACAACAAAGCGAACTCTATACTTACCAGTGCTTCTGTAGGAGTTTTCAATAAAAGGTAAAAAGGTAAAATGCTGACATAAAAGGTTTACTTAAGGTTAGTGATTTTAAGGCTACATGTCATATATAAGCGTTTCATGACAACATGTTTATCATTAAAGAGTTGACAATAAAATTAGAAATAAGAATCATAAAGCAAAACAGAATAGATATTGAAGAGAAAAGGGTCAAGTTTGATGAAGCGAAGAGTGACAAAGATTAACAGCACAAGTCTGAGTAACCTTTAACCTTTCTTTCTGGCTCTGCTCAGTCTGGCTGTTAGCGTGAGACACGGGTACGTTTCTCTCCAACCTGCCCTATCTGTCCAGACCTATTTGTTCATCCTAACGTATAGAACTGTCATTAAGTGCTGAATGCCAGCTGATTGACCTCTCTCCCTCTCTCTCTTTCTCTCTCTCTCTCTCTGTCCCACACACACACACACACACACACACACACACACACACATGCACTCAAACAGTGGAATGTGTACAGATGATGAATGGTGCCCACTCTCCAAACACACACAGACACACACAGGCATTACTTCTGTTTAGCGTCTATTGTCCAAAGGGCTTCTGATTCTTCACGGGGGCATGAGAAAGAAACCTTGTTATGTTTAAGCTTGCAGTGACATGGTTAATCATACAGCTTAACTGTCCTATAGGGAGAAATGTAAATGTGAGATCATTTTACAGTTTTATTGAAACTCTATTTGCTCTGCATTTACACTGTTTTTACTTTGTATTACACTTTGCAGCCTAAGTGCAGTTTATGCAGATTATATATGAAAATTGACTCCTGGTACAGATCATATATATTTTTCTTGTTCTTTTAGTAAACACTGAAGAATAACAGCATTTACACATTAAAAATTGTCCTCTATACAGTTCACACTGTGGTGGCTGTGTGTCAGCACTAATCAAGCCCACGGTAGCGGCTGACTTTAGGCCGTCTAAACTAAAGGAACAGAAGCTGTGAGGTACTTTATGTGAAATGGAGCACGTAGACTAATTAAGTCAAGATGGCCTGCAAACCACTTACTCCCTCAAAGCCCTGGCCCCTTCTCAACCCTCTTATCGAGCCATCGGATATTGCTGAAGTTATTTTTCTATTTTTAATGAAACACACCATGAAAAGTCCCTCTGTCATTTAAGGGTGGGGAGAGGGGGGGTGGAATGTGTGTATGTGTGTGTGTGTGTGTGTGTGTGTGTATGTGTGTGTGAGTGGCAGCATGTGTATAGTCCAGATTGTCTAATCAAAGGATTAGGTCTGGATGTGTGAATTCGTATGAGGTTTAAGCTTGAAATTTTTTGGAAACATTTTTTGATTTATTTCTATTTTTATGTAAAATATTTTTAAATTTAATAAAAGAAAGAAAAAAAAAACCTCTAAAAATATGTCCTGAGTTGTGCTTCATGAAGCAAGTCGTATTTTTCTAACACCTTTTTCACATTCCACTTGTGCTACTTCATAGCCTTGATGTCTGCAGTTTTATTCTACAATGCTGAAATAGTACAGCTAAACATTTTTTGCCTGATGCCGTATGTGTGTGTAAAGCACTTTGGAAGGCCCCAACAGCGGCAAGCTGCTCATTTGTTTTAAGAGCCATTATTCTGACAGGCTATTTACTGAAAGAGGCAGATTAGAGCAGCACTCCACACTGCTGCTGATCCCCCATCTGTCCTACACAAACACCCGTCATACCCTGCAGTTATTAATGCTCTCGCAGTTTTCTTTCTGAGTCTCCTACCAATGATGAACTCTATGAGACTCCTCATCCCTCACAAAATTAAGTTTTTATGTTTTTAAATTCCATCCTAGTCACAGTCTCTTATATTAAGGGGGTGTTTTGGTTTTAGAGAGCAATTTGATTCAAAGTCAGAACTATTGTACATTTCACAATGTACATGTCACAATACACAGTAAGATGATCTTTCCCGAGGCTTAACAGTGGCATATTATGAAAATGTCATAGTCTCTTTTTTGCTTTGACCCATCTATTTCTGTATCTTGGGTGAAGTTCTTTATATGTTCAATTTATATTATATTTTATACACTATATGGCCAAAAGTTTGTGGACACCTGACCATCACACCCATATGTGGTTCTGCTCCAAACTGTTGTCACAATGTGGGAAGCACAGAATTGTATAGAATGTCTTTGTATGCTGTAGCATTACAATTTCCCTTCATTGAAACTAAGGGCCCGAACCTGTTCCAGCATGACAGTGACCCTCTGCAAGTGAGGTCTGTGAAGATATGGTTTGAGGTTGGAGTGGAAGTTCTCAAGTGGACTACACAGAGCCCTGACCTCAACCCCACTGAACACCTTTGGGATGAATTGGAATGGCAAATGCACACCAGGCCTCCTCACCTGACATCAGACATTAGTGCCTAACCTCACTAATGCTCTTGTGACTGAATGGACACAAATTGCCACAGTCATACTCCAAAATCTAGTGGAAAGCCTTCCCAGAAGAGTGGAGGTTAATATAAGAGCAAAGGGGGACTAAATCTGGAATGGGATGTTCAAAAAGCACATATGGGTGTGATAGATAGATACATATTTGCAAGGTTGTTTATTAAGCTGACAGATGGACACTTTATTTTTGAAGTTAATGTGTTGTCTTACAGCACATTCATGAGAAATCTGCTATAAGACAACATATTAGCTTCAAAAATAAAGTTTTAAATTATGAATGATTTATGAATGCCCCATGCAGGTACCCATCAAATATTCTGTTATTGAAGTAACTGTAGACATTTAATTATGGACTTTACATTCTAAACTATAATTAACTTTGGATGTTTCCACATTTTCACTTTATAATATAAGCTTAAACATTTTGCATTGGTTTTCTATGTAGCTACTAAAGAATCTCCCCTAGGGTTCGTAAATGTAAAGGAGCATAACAGTAAATTCTTATTCATTATTTTATTTAAAATACAGTTTGCTGGACTACAAGTAAAATGGTCAACACAGAGTTTGTTGTTTATAAGGAGAACACCAGTCTGTCAGTTATGTTGTTCCTGGAAGTCTTTAAAATGACATTGAGATTTTATTTGATAATTGTGTATATGTTTGGCTAAACTATATACCAGGTCTGGTTAAATGCACACAGATGCAAAACAGAGGAAAGACGTCTTGGAAAAAGTGCCATGGAAGCTGGCTGTCGCACTGGATGCTGTATTGGCCACTGTCCCATGTGGGAAAGCAAGTGAAGTGGAGCAAACCTCAGAAAATGGAAAGAAAGGTACAGTAATAATTAAAACAGTGTGCTGACAGGGAGGAAAGGGTTCAGTGGGTATACAGAGCTCCTGCTCACCAGAAGCATTATAATGTGTTACAAATATTACTTATAATGCATCATGTTAGGTAAGGAGTAAAACATGATGACATGTGCTGCTATAAAAGTATGAAATGCTGTTCATTCATACATTTACAATATACACTGCCCTCCAAAAGTTTGGAAACGCCTGAACAAAATAGGGTTTTTGGGCAATATCAGCATAAATCCTCTTTAGTTAGTGACCATTTTGCATTGATAATAAGGGACAACACAAACTATGAAAACATATTTTATTAAATAAAAAGTTTATGAACATAAACATGAACATAACATAAAATACTCAAATTTTGGATTCATCAAAGAAATCCCCATTAGCAGCTATTACAGCTCTACATACTCTAGGCATCCGAGCCGGTGTCTTGTCTATCATGGAGTGGCCTGCCCAATCACCTGACCGTGATGTCCGTAAGAAGTGTCCAACCAGTGTGAATCATCTTTGGGCAATCCTCCAGGAGGCTTGGAGTAATATATCAAGTCAATGTTTGAATAAACTGACTGCTCGGATGCCTAGTGTTGTCCCTTATTATCAATGCAAAATGGTCACTAACTAAAGAGGATTTATGCTGATATTGCCCAAAAACCCTATTTTG
>CM040986.1:14995282-15031654 GCA_022985145.1 Pangasius djambal | reverse complement strand
ATATCAAGTCAATGTTTGAATAAACTGACTGCTCGGATGCCTAGTGTTGTCCCTTATTATCAGTGCAAAATGGTCACTAACTAAAGAGGATTTATGCTGATATTGCCCAAAAACCCTATTTTGTTCAGGCGTTTCCAAACTTTTGGAGGGCAGTGTATATATATATATATATATATATATATATATATATATATATATAGGAAAATGGTCAGTGATAGGGTGGAGTAATGTGGTTAAACAATTCAGAATGTGTAATAAACAATGATGTAATTGTATGCACATCCTTTATAGAAAGTGTTACTGATTCATCTCTACTGCAGCATATACCACTATTTTAGGTTTTTATAACATTATACTACATAATGTATATATCAAGACATTTTTTACATCTTTTCTACATTTATTTATTGTAATCAAGTTATTTTGGACATTTTGTAACTCTTCAGTGTGTCACTGTGTCAGGGTGAAGACACATTTTGTTACTGTGACTTGAGAATTATCTTTGAAGGCGTTAGGATAAGAGTGTTTATGGTCTGGGTTGAGACTGTTTTAATTTTGACATTGAGGAAATTTAGCTTGAAAGCAAACACACACACACACACACGCACACACACACAGACAAAGGCTGTATGTCCATCGACAAACTGATTTTGACACAAGTGGACACACATATACATAATCCTGTGCTTCTGAAAGCTCGACTGAGAGCGAGGCTTTATGTGGGCAGAATACACTGCATTCAGTGTGTGTCACTAAGGCATTTATTCTCTTTTCAGACTTTAGCGACACTCCTCAAACACGCACACAATAAACAGTGGCGCCTGTCTTCTTCTTCATTCACTGACTAAACACACATACACACACACACACACACACTCACACACAGAGAGAGAAACGCACACATGCAACCTCTCTTTCTCCTAGACACAAACCTTTAGGGATGATGTGTGTGGCTATTCATTGCCCCTAGCTATGTGTTTTTGTATGTGTGGGTGTATATTGGAGAGAAATGAACACAGACCCCATTTATTAGCGTGATTTAGTGTGTGAAACTCACAGATGTCTCACAGATACACACTTATATCCCAGCCAAAACTACACACTTCCACATATTCACTTAGCATCCTTTCATTTCTTTCTTCGTTTCCATCTACTTTGTTCTCCACATCCTGGGCCTGGCATCGGACAGGAAGTAGACGGCACTGCTTACCATACCACCTGAAGACCGCAGGAGGACACGCCGAGACACAAAGGTCCTTCACAGGAGTCAGGTGATAAAATCAGGCAAGGAAAGTCGAACTCTAAAAAAACATGGCATATTAATGTTACTTTTGATCAAGAGACGGAAAGCAGGAAGCCTCCAGAATGTTTAACATTATTCAGAAGCTGTCACTCGGGTCAGCACACAGAGGCTTTTACACAAACGCTAACCTCAGACTGGGAAGAACAACAAACAGCAGCCTAGAGCAATCCGCTACAGTGAAAATGTCCTCCTGTACAGGATGTATATGTGTGTAAGCAGTTTTGCATTGCATGTATTCTCAGAATGCAATGTAAATGTCTAGGAGAAAGGGGAAGAAATGAACACTTTTTGGATTTTCTTTTTAATTTCTCAAAATATGCTTAGTTAGACTAACCATATTCTCACACAGTAAACATTTGATATGAAAAATGCAAATGTAGTTATTCCCCATAAAGAGTTGACATCAATGTGTGGAAACTTTTATACAACACACTAGTAATGGAACTTCATTTCTGTCAGAAAGGATTAAAATAAGAGCTAATACTGTAAAGCTCATGCTTTTGTTACATTTTCTTAAGAAACTCGATGGAGTTGACTTTTAAGAGTAACAAATGGGGAACACGTCTAGAGCACTACATGAAACTTTTTTCTATACAGTTTGAAATGTAGCTCTGGAATTAATGGTGGAGTTGAGAAGTTTTCATCAAAGTTCTGTTTACCAAATGCTGATTTTCTCTAAAGTATTCATCTAAGCACATTGTTTGTTCTTCTTTTCAACACTGTTCTATTATGAATACTTCTACGCTCCAGTTATTTGCCTCTTTTTCCGAGCCCGGAGCAACATATGATACCATTAAAGAGACTTTTGTAGAAGTTCTGTCATTCTATGTGCCAATGTAGGTAGGTGTATGATGTGTGAGTGTGTTTCTGATCATTTTTGTGGCTCAGAAGAATCTGAAAGTCCAGACCCAACCCAAGTAATGTCAGTCAGCGAGGGACCACTTCTTAACCAGAGTTCCCTACAGTCCCTGCTGCCATGACAACAGGATGGAGTAGAGGGCTGAAGAGGGAAGAGGTTCAGAGAGAGGGGGCGTTGTGAGCAGGAATGGGAGTTAGGAGCAGAGGGATGGAAACAGGATGAGAAGACTCCTGGAGACTCGTTTAACTGAACAGAATGGGGTTTGAGATGCCACTCCTAGAACGGAAGGCCCTTTTTCCCTTTTGTTTTCCACTTCCTCTCTCTCTCAGTGCTGCAGCTTGGAGATCGGGTCATGCAGCTCCAAACAGCACAATCATGACAGAGGACATTTAGGATGGTTCATCTGATCTAAGAATAAAATGCAGCAAAAAATCATTTGCAATGGAAAATGTTCAACACCACTTTATTATGCCTAATATCAAAGCACGGTATTAAAAAAAGTTTTGCGACTTTCAGAGAAGAAGTGGAGTTTAATAGATTTCTTTAATTCTACTACTGTCATCTGTCCTGACAGAATGAGAAAAAGAAGAAGAAAAAAAGAGATTTGGTGCAGACTGACTTACTAGCAGCAGGAAACTGACTTATTAGATATAAGCTTTCTGAAGACACCAGGGGTGAGAGTAGATTAAATCCCACCATGCAGAGAGAGAGAGAGAGAGAGAGAGAGAGAGAGAGAGAGAGAGAGAGGGAGGGAGGGAGGGAACAGGGGTGACCATATGCAGAAAACTACAGAAGAGGCCAGAAATGGTGGGTGCTAGACATACAGTATAATTCACATTATGTAAAAATGTTCATCCCCCCTTCCTCCAACAACCCTCATCCACCAACCACCTCTCGACCCACCCACAAAACAAACACCCACATATACACAGGTACAACTATACACACCTGGACTACCCCCAGATCTTCACATAACACAATAATAATTAATAATAATTCAGACTGAAATTACTGTGCCATCATAGGGTTTATTTATTTTAATTCTGTGACAGAGGGGGTGAAAAGCAGAGAAGGCTTAATGGAAGAAACCAGAAAAAATGAAAAAGGACATGATTAAGGGCCATCGCCCACTTGGCTCTTCATTTTTATGAAAAGGTAGTGTTCATGGTGTTCATAAACCACAGAAGTGCATCCAGAGATAGATAGATAGATAGATAGATAGATAGATAGATAGATAGATAGAAAATGTATTGTTTTTGCCAAAAGTTTATTTTATTTAGGGCATGTATGTAAATCTATATGAGAACTGCCCTCTTAAGTGAAATAAGACAGTAGACTGTACAACATTTCTAAGCATTTTGTCTATTTTTTCTTTGTAGTTTTCATGTGTTGAGCATCTTTATGAAAGCACCTCTGATATAGAAAATCTAATATATGCAGTGTTTTGTGTTTTTTTTTTTTTTTTTTTTTTTTTTTTTTTTTTTTTTTTTTTGTCATTTGTCATTTTTATCATTAAAACTACACACAAAAAAATTCATGCACACAGACACAATTTGGCTATTTTCTAAAACGGACTTCCTCCTTCCTATAACACAGCCGCCCCCTCCAGTGCCCCTTACACTCTTTATCAGTGGCCTCTGAACAGGATCCATTCATTCTTCCCTTCAAAAGCCCCCGACAGACAAATCTCTGCTGCCATCTCTCTCTTCCTCTCTCTTCTCTCGCTCTCTCACTTCCCCTGGTGGTCTGCATGTTGGCAGGACGCAGGAGGCAGACAACTTTCCCCCTCTTTGAAGTGAGTGTGTGAGTGAGTACTGCAGCTTGAGAGAGCGAGTCATACAGCTTCAAACAGCACAGTCGTGACAGAGGACATTTAGGACAGTACGTTTGATCTGTGTTCTCCCTCCCTCTCTCTGTATTCTCTCTCTCTCTCTCTGTCTCTCTCGCTCGCTCTCCCTCTCTCTCTCTTCTAGTCTATTAAATGTGAAACTCAATCCAGGACTTGTTTGGTTTAGGAGTTGCTCAGGTGAAGGGTCATGGCAAAGGTCTTGTAAATGGAGTGGGAATCTGATGTATGTAGACGTATTTAATTTTGTTTTAAATCATTTGAAAGTTTTTACTTGAAGTACATAGTTATCTACAGCTTTTAATCTTGTGTTTTTTATTCTCTTCTTGTGTGCAGCTTTTGTCTTTTCAACCAGTCTAAGCAGATGAAAACTGCATACACTTTCTCTGCCACCACGCCATTTTAAGCCATACAGCTCTGCCACGTGTCTCAACATGTTTGGAAGAGAGCGCTAACCCCATACCCTACTGCACTGTCACTACCTAAAACGAGAAAAACGACCCATCTCCTCTCAAAGAGCGATCACAGGTGAGTGAATTTCTTAATTATAATCTTCTGAGCTATTGTTGTTTTACCACATTGTATTGTTTAGCACAAGGAATATATAATTAACAATTCTTAACAATTAATACAATTTACATCATTAAACAATGAATCTAATGATTAACCCATGATAAATCTTTATTGTTTCTCTTATAGAAGGGCTCATCTGCACCAGAATTGTTACTACAGCACAGTCAAAATAACCAAAGTCATGTGTCCGGATGAACAGAGGACGATTGCACTCATTTATTTAAACACTTGAGTGAGAACAGAAAAGAGAGGTCAGAGAGCACACTCTCCACAGGTCTCAAAGGAGTAAAAAGAGACAAAACACACCCACATGCTGATTTGTCCTTCTCTTCCTCAATATACACACAGGAACAAATAGACATGCCCAGATGCATCATATGAGCCATGCTGTGCGGATAGAAGTGTGATCTGTATTCCGTATCGACTTTACTTACGCCAGTTCTCAGGACAAAAGCAAATACATTTTTGACAAGAATAATACAAGCAACCATGCTGACTTGAGTGAAGTAATAGTGTGTAATACTCTACGGACTTAACAAGGAGATTTATGATGTATGTTCATCGTGCTATGAAGAGACCCCCTTTATCCATTAATATGTTGATATTCCAGCTGTTTTATTTTGGAGCCTATAATCTCTATGTATCACATCTGTTGCTTCTGAAGTGACGAATCCATAAAAAAGTGCTCTACAACATTTTTGTTTCATATACATGCCTACTGACTGTGCCAACTTCTCATACACTTCCATTATATGTGAGTTTTGAGTAAATAAGCTTTATTTTCTTTTTTCAGCACATGGAAATGTGTCAAAAGAACGTGTCCATGGTAATCATTCACACATTACAGATAGGTTGGATAGAGGCTAGGTTGAAAAACACTGTAGTATTTCTTTTTTTTAATTAAATAGATTGTGAACAATAGTATTACTCAGCCAACAGTTGCTCTTTAAATGATAGTAGTCTTAAGCTTCCATTACAAATTACCTTCTCACACATCAGATTTCATCCTGTTGTGGTCTGTTATACTCCCTGTATCACATATTGTGCATATCATCATTTACTGCCAGTTTTGGCTCTCTTTTTTCTTTCTACACATAAAAACTAAAAACCTTAAAATCAAAACTTACTCATGGTGTAATGCCCAGTCTACAGAAAGCTTCAATTAAACAAGCCACAAGTTTCAGAATTGTTTGGACAGCAGATAAATGTGAAGAATAAACAGGTTACGTTTCTCAATACTGATGCAGCTAAAAGCCCAGTAAATTTCAGAGCAATAACCGTCATTGTTTAAGTGCTACATGAGCAAACGCTTGGGGATAGTTTGGATATATTTACTTTCAGTTAAAATTGTACATGCCCTCTGTGGACATGTCTCTACAGGGTGTGTCATATGCATGTCCAGGAAGAGTTTGCTAATAAAATGCCCTAAAAGGTTTTTTAAGGAGTGCATGGGAGTGAGTCTGTGTCTTTGTTTAAACATCTTTGTGTGTGGTTTGTAATAAACCTTTGGTAATTTTGTGTTGTGTTTGAGTGACTGTTTGCCCTTGGGCCTCTGAAAACAATTCTGCGTATGTCTCCTGTGTGTGTACGCTTATGAATATGTCTTTGTGCCTTCGTCCACACCAAGTAAAACTTCTTCTCAGAAAGTGTAATAATACCTCACCACTCACTCGCAATTCTCGCCAAGCCTACTCTTTTCAAAAACTACCTCTTAGAGAAGAAATAAAATGCGGTATAAAAAAGATACAAAGAGCTTACAATTTGAGACTGAAATATATGAATCTCCTTAAAAGGTAAATGAAGATCTATGAGCTAAATATACAGTTTAGCCTGTGAACAGCTGTACCAATTCCACTGAGTAGAACAGCCAAAGAAGATTCTGTGTATAAAAGTGATATGTCAGAGGGACATGATGGTGAGCATGAGGCAGTTTGCCAGTTTGAGGTTAAGATGCTCTACAGTGTCTTCTGAACTTGGCATTTGAAACAATAATGTGAAAAGTAACACTCCTCCGTGCCAAGTGGTCTCAGTCCAGCTACAAGTGAACTCTAGCGCAAATAGATTGCAGTAATTGAATCCAACATGCCGTGTATTGTTTGTGGGCAGTATTTTTGTGTAAATATGAGCTGCTAAACTAAGCCAAAGAACAGAGCTGTCGTGTTGCAGAAATGCGTTATATGTTCTGGATATTTGGACCAACAAACAAATAGTTTGGCATCGTTTAGCAGCCGCATTTACAAAAAAAAAAAAACATCATCTCCAAGCTGCCACTGCTGGGCCCTAAAGCAAGGCTCTTTAATACACAGTTGTATCCAAAGACTTTGGATAAAAGCATCGGCCAAATGAGCAAAAATGTAATTGTGATACATAAAATGTTTCAAATTAACCATTTTTTATAATTATCCATTCATTTATTTGGTGCTGGTTCCATGTTCTCCTTGCTCAGGGAATTGGGAGTTCTATGTACACATTTGCATTTTTACACATTTACAACTGAGTAGTTGAGGGGTTAATAATTTCTGACCCATAAATAGAGTTAGTTTAATTTTCCAAGATGTCAAGTTATGTATATTATAACCCTATACTGGAGTGAGTGGGGTTTTTTTGTTTGTTTTTTGTTTTTTTGATGTTTGATGGGTCACATCACAGTCATGTGACTCTTACATATAGAAGCGCATTCAGCAATTCAGCTGCCACAATGTTCTAACGTACAGCATGGAAAGTATCATAATCCAACCTTATGTCGTAAAAACATCACTTGAATGTGTTATGTCATTTTGATATCAAAATTGATCAAAAGAAATAGTCTGATTTGGAATAAGCATTTATAAATGTTTATGTAGATTTTTGTCAGTTATTATAAAGTAGAACTATTATAAAGTAGAACTAGCCCACTATGTGTTACTAGAAGACCATTATGAGTAAGGAAATTAAGTGGGAAAAGACTGCTAAGCTAAATCAAAATCCACAGTCTTTTCTGTTTCACATAAGAACAGTATGCAGTGTTCATTTACCTACCACACCGAGGATACATATAACTGCAAGAGCTCAGCAGGAAGGGGACGTGCTGCCTTAAACGCCATGTGTTATCATCTGCACTTACCTGGTCTAGCCTGTTGGTGGCATTACCAATCTTCTTTGCAGGTACACAATTAATGAGTAGCAGGCAGCATGTGTATTTTGTGTATGCTTAAAGGGATTACATTCTCACATCCTCTCTTTCCATCTGGCCCGTACTAATCAATCTCATTCCGTCTAGGTTTATCAATACCGGCTGATCTGTGTCGGCATAGAGATCTTATTAAAGCAGGATAACAGTTCACGCCTCATAAATCCTGTTTACGTGTAAATCTGCACAACCTGACTATCTGAGATGTATCACACCTCAGAAATTTATGAAAACACAGGGCGTCTGTGAGGTGCAGGATGAATAAGGTGACGTGAGGATTGCCCCCAGTGGAGAACAGAAAGAAAGAGAGACTGCAGGTAAACCAAGATACTTGGTGAAACATTGGATGAAATACTGTCATCCCTATATCTCGCTCCTGGTTTCCCTTTCTCTGTCTTTCTGTCTTTCTTTCTCTGTCTCTGTGTCTGGTATCAAAGCAACATTGCTCAGGTTAAGCAGCCGCTCCTTTGATCCCAGCCTGTCAGGACCCCAGGGGCCTCAAACAGCCCTTTTATCTGCCCAACTACTGGAGCCTTTCACAGAGGAGGACAATAATGCGATTAACTATAATGCTCAGCAGAGTAAAAGAGAGAGAGAGAGAGAGAGAGAGAGAGAAAGAAAGAGATCTATAGAGGCATCAAGTGTAGCAATAATAGTGCAACTTTAACAAAGTCACACTGTGATGACCTTGTACAGTATATACAGTCGTTTATACTGTAGTTGTCATTACAGTTTGAGCAAACTATATAGAGACAACATGTGATCTAAAACTGTAAGGAATATTTAATTCTCTGAACAAATAAACTTAATACAAACATTGGCTGCATTTATTAGGCAGTAATATTAGCCATGCAATCCGTTTGACTTGACTTAATTCCACATTCACATCATGTAGGAGATTTTAGGATGATGGGAAAACCTTTTATTATTCCAACTCGAAAGTGTTACTGCATTGAGATTTTATTTATCGAGGAGCTAGCATTAATTTCGAGCTATGTCCACTTCAACGATTATGATATCTTTTCCCAATCTTACTACACTGTAGCATTTTTATCAGTTCCAGTTCTTTAAAGACTAAGATGAATCACCTGTTGTTTGTTCGTTTGTTTGTTTTTTGGCCTTAATGATACACAGTTTGCTCAGAGAAATCAGGACTGTCCAAAGGTACAGAAAATTCTTGAAATTACTTGAAATTACCACTCGGAGATTGAAGTAAACCATTTCACCATTGTTAAATCGGCAATTTCCTTTTTATTAATCATCAAATCATAAAAAAAATAATAACTGAATGGAACTCTAACCTGACAAGTTTTACCAGTGTTTCAGTTAGACGATTAAGACTCCAGATAAATCACTCCCAGGTAAATCACTTCCTTCCTGTATCAGCCTGCATCCAGATTTCTCGAGAACAACTCCCACATACCATCATAATATGTGAAGATAGAAAGATTATAGATGGATAGGGAAAGGCAGAGGTGAAGATATAGCCCTAAATAGCAATAAAGCACACAGGTTTAGACCTAACCCATAAAAAACTACCATGGCCTCCTTCCAAACTTGATTTTGCAGGACATCCTGTGCTAATTCAAAACATTACAGCTCTCTGTGCTAATGAGAAACATTCAGTGATGCTGCACATCTCGGACACTGTTTACAGTAACCGCGAATGTGGAACAGTTGTTACATATAACATATGGGTTACATTCTGCACATGACAGCTTATACTTTAGTCATCTCTCTCCCTCTCTGTCCAGAGTTCTGGCACAGGTTCAAGTCCTGATGTTATCTGAGGGAGCACTAACTGAACTCAGCGCATGTATTGTGTCCAGCTAGCTCATATCCTGTCCCCTACCTTGACACAACTTTGCTGTTTCATCCCATCTGATTTCTCAGTTCCTCCATCTTTCCCCCAGGGTGAGGTCAGAATTTTTTTTTGCCCAGATCCTATTGGCCACAAGGAAAAGCCATGTCAGGAAAGTGTTAAGACTTAGTGATATCCAGCCATGTTCAATTGAAGAGGCAGAGGGAATGATAGAGTTCTTTTGATCTGTTATCCAGGCATGGGAACAGGCAGCGCAGCCCTAGTATAATAAAAATATTAGTTAAAATCACACAGGATTACTGTATGTGCATTCTGGCATTTCCATTGTGTTAACTAGCAAAGCTTGGTGTCATTCATAGAGAAATAATAATTAATGTCTTTGAAAATATGAATTACACAAATGAAATGAAAGTTTAATTTACAATTTTAATGATTGAATTCATGAATATTTTGAGGCAATGTAAAATATGTCAAAATGTATTCCGATACAATGATCAAGATACGTAAATAAATTAAATCAACATAGTGGCAAACTATTCAAAAATTTAGTAAAAAACGTAATTTGTTGGGAAAGAAGACCACAAAATTTACGAACTAGTCAGTTAACTACTATGACAAAAGTCCATTTAGAAATTCATATGGAACTTCAAGAGAAGTGTTTGTAGTGCTAATATGACAAATGCTTAAGCCCTTTCTGACAACTGGCATAACACTACCTAAACATTTAAAAATGATTACATAAAGCTTGGAAAAACGTATTCTAACAATCTCAGCTGCCATAAGGCCAGGTTTTGTCTATTTTGATGTTGAAATTGACACCTGAGTCAAGTGACAGTTTTTCTGTTGACATAAAATTGTTATCACACTTTGTCATGACAACTGACATTATAACTTAGGAACGTCTTACACAGATTTATGCATGCCATATAACTGTGCCTTGTCTCACACACACACACACACAGTCTCAGTGTCTCCACTGAGTACAGTGTCACAGGCTGCACGTAGGACAGTATGGTAGGAAAAATGTGAGGTTGAGTTACTCTAATTTCAGACCCGGCAAACAAATGCTCAGTAATTGCATGGTTTCCGAACTCTTCTGAAACTAATTCCAAGTTTAGCTCACAGAAATAGTGCTGTGGAAGGAAATGCTCAAGTCTGAAAGAAAGGCACAATGCTTATGGGATATTTATGAAGCGATGGGCTCACACACACACACACACACACACACACACACACTGATTTCTGCAAATCTGGCTTTTTTTGTTGAAAAGACTCATTCTACAATTCTTAGCCTCGAGCAAATGACTACACTTCGAACGGTTTTATCTAGTGTGGTTTTACTGGGGCAATAAAATGCCAATCTTAAATAATAACATTCAAGCTTGAAAGTCTTTTTCACATTGCTAATAAATTATGTCTAAATAATATTTAGCACAAGTTCTCTTTTCTAATGCCTACTGAATGTCTGGAAGGAGTCGAAACAAAATGCCATTCTGTATTTCCTGACCACAGATGTTTTGAATATGGTGGTTGTTTCTTTTGTTTCCAAAAGCACTGAAGATGATATTATAATAAGCCCACAAAGAAATACTGCTCTATTCTCATCTGTTATGTTTTTTTTTGTTTTTTTTTTAGCTCTGAAACAGAGCTCTTTAACCTGACTGTTATATTTTACACTCCAGATGCAAAATGTGTTTTACTGTTCAAACTTTATCCTGAGAAAATGGTGTCTTTAATGTATACACATAACTAGAAGAATCACAGGTCGTTATATAGCTCCTTAACGACTAGCTTGCATTGCTTTGATTCTTTATGGTTTCTCATCAAATGCACTCCATTCATCACTTCTTCAACAGTCCCTCATTGGATTTGTTTTCCCATGCTATGATTCCATTGCTAGCCTGACCAAATATTCTTTAAAGTGAAATCACAGTGCATCCAGCACTAGCATGCGGCATTACCATCTCCAGTCTTGTTTTTAATTAACCACAAGCTGCCCGAGTTTTCTGCCATGTCACCACAAATCATCAGCTTTCGAAGCGCAGGGTCAGAATCCCTCCATTATCTGTAGTTCTTTCCCATTTCTTGCCCCATTATTCTGGGGTAAAACAAAGCAGGCAGGAAATGAGATAAATGCGCTGAAATTACAGCCTGTGATTGGACCATTGCTCCCACTGTTTAGAGTGTCTGGCTCCATTTGGGCTGCCTCGCTTCTGATGGCCTCTCACTGTTCTATGGATAAACACTGTTTTATAGTATACCTGTGTGAAGCCCTCACACAAGGAGAATAGATGTGCATGGGAGCAATTCAGTGTGTGTGTGTGTGTGTGTGTGTGTGTGTGTGTGTGTGTGTGTGTGTGTGTGTGTGAACGTGGTTTCATGACAGTGTACAAAAAGAGCTGGGCCTCACAAAGTGGTTCAAGAGTTCAAGTAAATGTCAACATTTTGCAAACTGCTCTCAAAGCCTAACATTAAGGGCATTTGTACTACCCTGTAATCCTGTGCCCTTTAACCTGCTTTCACTTTAGTGGCTGGTGCCTGTAAAAAAAAAAAAAACTGAGTTGGAATGAATACCACCGTTCAGTGCACTGCAGAGTAGGTAATCACCTCTCCTCTAGAGCAAGTAATTATCTTCATGCTAATCAGTATACATGATTGTGGTAGTGAATGGTTTTCTTCATCTCCTAAGGCTACGTTCAGACAAACAGCTCAAATCAGATTTTTGCCATATCCGATTTACAGAAAGATTTTCTGCAATCTGAAAAAAAACTTTTTCCCAATAGCATTCAAGCTGCATCGGTATGCGCTCCTGATTAAAATGGGATTAATGGGATTCTGGACATAGGGTTTAGTTTGATTTTTTATTTATAGTTATTTATTGGTCATTTCGTGAGTGGCATATCTTGACATCAGAGTTTTTGTGACAAGAACAAATGAGCAAAAAAAAACAAACAAACAAAAAAAAACATGAAGGTCTGTTTCCTTGCTTTGTTTAAAAGCATCTATTTTTTTGCTTTCTTCATTCAGAATCTTCACTGGATCGTGTATCTATATAAAGCAGACCCCATTGCTAGATCTTGACGGTAGATAGTAGATAATATAACAAATGTCTCTACACCACCAAACACATGAAAGCCCTTTTTTTTTTGGATTTCTGGACAAGTTTAATTTGAGTTTTTCTGCCCAGGCAACTCAAATTTGATCACGTAGAATCTGCAATGCAAAGACCTAGTCTAAAAATTGCATTAGAAAAAAACATTTCCAAGGGATTACATGTAGTTATAGCATTATTACAATGTCAGACTACTGTATTAATACACTGCACAGTAGAGCGGAAACAAAAACCCAAATCAAACACACAGTCTCTCAGCCCAGTTCCAGCTTCAGATCATTTGTCTATATTTTCCTACTGCGGGAATTTGAGATCACAAGCTAGTACTCATGAGGCTCTTTGTTGATAGACAGATGTTGTTGTTGCTAGACTTTTGCTGGAATTTGAACAAATTAGGTGGAGTAAACTGTTTCATTCATCTTGTACTCATGTAAAAGCACTCTGCTGCTGTGTACAATTATTTACAGAATATGAGACACTATTTAAATTTTTTTGGTATGTTTTACTGTGTATGAAGCCGTACTGTTATGAAACACTGTTGCATAAATGCTGTGAAAATATATGTAACTACAATTACATATGCACTGTGAAATGAAGGAAAGTCCTAAAATAAATTAGAAAGCATTTCAAAGAATCAACTCTCTGGAGTCAAACTCTATCCAGGACAGACCCGAATGATTTGTGCTGCTTTTCTTGGACTCGGCAGAGGTTATTAAGTGATTTAGTTTGATTACTGTAACGAGCAGAGGAAGTGTTGTTTTAATATTCTCTTACTCAGATATATCAGTCCTACATGTTAAAAACTTCCTGAGCCGAATCAAATGATTACGCTGAGCAAATATCGAAGAAATGCTACATTTTCCCTCTTCTCCCACCCATGCAAATTCAAGTGAAAGCCTGTAACCACTGAGTTTATATGAAACTGGCCTGCAGTGCTTTAGTCACTCACCTCTCCATCACTTAACCCATTCATGCAGCCACATGGTCATTAGACTACCTGTCACATAGTTCTCAGACAGTTTTGTACTGCTGTGGATATTCTAAATATTTTGCTGTGATGAATGTTGCTATGTGTACGCTGTTGAAATTTGATCATGACTTAATTAGTATGGTTAAATTAATTAATGAAAACAATGATACACATGATACTTATTTCATACTGGAGCATTTTTGTTCCAATTTTTTTTTTTTTTTTTTTTTTTTTTACAAATGTCAACAGTTTCAGAAAAGACACGGCCACCATGTCTCTCTCTCTCTCACTCTCGCTCTCTCTCTCTGAATGCAAACATTTATAATCCCATTTACCTTTGAGTCTAATTACGCTGTGCGCCTCTCTCTCCCTCGCTCTTTTCCCCATCAGTAAATTTGAGCAGGAAGTTCACTGTTGCCTCTCGGAGATTGAATGTTGCCTGAACTATATCTCCAGTTGCCAAGGAAATATTATATTCAAACAAGTCCATAGCAGACTGTTTGCTCAGGATATTGCTAATGCATCACACTCAGCCTGTGCAAAATCGCAAGCTTGTCAAGTGTGTATATGTGTGTTATGTGTCTGAGGTTTTTCTACATGTATGGGTATGACTTTGTGGGATTCAGTGGTTGACAATGTTTTTTGTTCTCTCTCTCTCGCTCTCTCTCACTCTGAGTAGTGTGTGTGTGTTCACATTGGAATTTTCTGGCCCTTGGTCACATGGGGAAAATACGAGTTAATTGTTCTTGACCAACATTCATAAAATCTTATTGAATCATTAGAAATCAGTCCAAAAGCTTGTGAAAAAGAAATACTTATGATAGTAACAGTCATGACATTCATTAGCCATCTAGGATAACGGCTTACCCAAAATGTCTGAACAAATATTTCTGTTACTCATTTTATACAAGCCTTACATTATATTACGTGGGCTTAAAACAGCATCTTTTGCTAACATTTTAGCCTTTTCTTTCATAACGTGTATTGTATAAACTTTCAGAATCTGAGCAAACACTGCTGACAAAATAACAAATTCTACCAAGAAAGCTAAATTATTAAACAAATTCATGGTAAGGCAAAGACAAGACATGCTAAATGAAATGAGGTTTCCTAGGATGTTGCCTGACATTGGCAACTTTTTTTTTTTTTTTGATGGGATATTTTGAGATTTGACATTTCACTGGATTTAAGTTCTCTCATGATGCTCAGGGCTCCAGCTGTGGTTGCATATCCATCTTAGTACCTCACCATCATTCACACACACATACACACACAAACACATGCACATAAAGACACACATGCAACCCCTTCGCTGAGTTTTATGTCACATACACAAGGACTATTTTGTATCCCTGAAAAAAAACTTCAGTATCCTTTATTACAATGAGAATGATGCATTGATGGACAGCGCACCACAATGCAAGCTGTTATGTGATAATTGAACCAATGTTGACCTTTGGATGGAACATATGCTGACGTATCCATGCATCATTCAATAGGAGACAATTTAGATGAGGCCTGAGTCATTCATATTAGTGAGGAGGAAGACGGAGATGAAAATAATTGCAGTTGTTAGTTCACATCCACAGCACACTCTCTGTGTGTACAGATCTAAGTAAATACAAAACTTTACCAAGCACTGATCTTTGCTTATCAAACATGTATACCGCATACAAGCAATGCATGTCAACATGTTTTTGTCAACAGATGACAAAAGTTCCTTGTAAACATAAGGGGCCAAATTGCCATTGCATTTTCTGTACCATTTATCCTACACAGGGTTGCAGGGTGCCTGGAGCCTCTCCCAGGGGACTCGAGGCACACTGCGGGGGACACCCTGGACAGGGTGCCAACCCATCACAGGGCATAATCGCCCACACACTCACATTCACACACTACGGACAGTTTTTTAGAGATGCCAATCAGCCTACAACACATGTCTTTGGACTGGAAGAAGAAACCGGAGTACCCGGAGGAAACCCGCGAAGCACAGGCAGAACATGCAAACACCACACGCACAGGGCAGAGGTGGGAATCAAAACCCCAACCCCGGAGGTGTGAGGAAAACCTGCTAACTACTAAGACACCGGGTATCAGAATGTAAATTAATTGCTATTGCTAAATGTAAAAGCTATTTCCACTAGTGTATTTTGATGTGTGTTTTATGTGTCTCTGTGTGATCTTACAGTACATGCTGTATATGCAATTCTGACTGGATTATTTGTTTTTGATGTGTTGACAATTTTTTTTCCAGCAAAACGCCCGTGTTTTGGAAGGTGGGAAGAAACCACAGTACATGGAGGAAACTTGACATAGACAGTAACCAGAGTTCAGGATCGAACCCAGGCCCAGAGCACTGAGAAAGCAATACTACGGGCTTCCTCACCCTAAAACTGTAAATAACAGCAACAATAACTGTATTTAAATTTATCTTTAATCAAGGCTAATCTTGACGACTGCCTTTTCTGGTCAAACCAGTATCTTATCTACATATTGTAGACTTGCTGGTTATTAAGCGTTAAAACTAGGCACCTAGGATAAGTGCTTATAAAAAGAAGGTCAGATCAAATAGCAGTCTCACATGACCATGTCACCACTGGCTCTGAGAAAATGGCTCTGTTTCTATGTTTAATGATTTAAAGTGATTTTTTCTCTGTTAGCTTATGGTTTTAGCTTAGAGTTCCTGGAGGACTAGTGGTTAGGCCTCGGCGCTCTCAACACCGCAGCCAGGGTTCGATTCCTGGCCAGGGAACCGACCCCAGCGCATGACAGTGCACTCCCAGTGCCAGTCCCAAGCCCAGACAAAATTGGGGATGGTTGCGTCAGGGAGGGCATCCAGCGTAAAAACTCTGTCAAATCAAATATGCGGACCAGTGATCTGCTGAGGCGACCCCTTATGGGAGCAGCTGAAAGAAGAACAAGAAAAGCTTAAGGTTTTAGTTTATGGAATACGGATTTAATGATGGAATTTGTCTTTGTAATTTTGGGAAATGTGTGTATCCATTTGGTGGAAAAGCCTGTATTGTAACTAGTTTTTTAAATCTAATAAACCATCAGCTTAATTTGCAGATAAAAATCAGTAATGAAAATGTCTAACTGCTATACCTTAGGAAGACTGGAAATAACAAAAGAAGATTAAAGTGAGAATAGTGATTGAGGTGACTGAAGATAAATGATATCATTTGACGCATGATTTGAGCATAAGAGACTGAAGATAAATCAACATTGTATGTGATGTAACACACAGCAAACTTCTTTTGCGGAAAAGAAATGTTGTGTCTGTTATCCTGAATGTTTTTAAAATTATTTGGCTTACAATATAATGTTTAGAGTCGCTCATGTTGAGAAAGACCAGCAACAAACTTAAAATGAAAATGCTGCCTCTACAATTAACTTGACCTTTCATTACTTTTGGTAAGGGCTATAATTCCTACAAAGCTAACCCACTATGAATGTACGTACCCTCAAATTAAAGCTGACATTCTCCACTTTAACCACATAGTCATTGTTTCATTTCAAACCCACTGTGCTGGAGTACAGAGCCAAAAAGACAGAAATTGCCACCGTCCAATTACTTATAGAAAAGTTTCCCAGCATTGTATGTCCTTCACTTATCCTTTTGCCTCTAAATCCCTGTATCTGTACTTAATGAGAAGTAAACTGATTTGAACTTTTTATTAGTATGTTTGCTTCAGTAATGATACCTGAAAAAGAGATTAAACTGCAGTAAGCAGTAACATTTTATAATACCAGGAATCAGGAGCTACAAATGCTAGATTTCCTCTTTAGAATTAAATAATAATCAAAAAAAGATTCTTGAGACAAGCAGCATCATCGTGTGTGTTACTATCCCAACTCAAATGTGATGTGTTCAGAAAGTTTAGATTCTTACTTTACAATCTTGTGAATAGTAGCTCTGGCCGGTAGTCCAAACCATACAGCAAAGATATTAAAAATCTGGTTGACATTATTTCACTTGTAAAATAAAGTGGAAATAGACACCTACACTGATTAAAAGTGGGTTCGGTTGGAGATCACAGAGTACATAACATATATGTATACAAGACAACGCTGTGATTTTAACATGAGAAGAGAGAAATTACATCCCTCAGTTTCCTGTGCGCTCTGGAGAATGCAGGCATCAATCCACCTACCTCCCGCATGCTAAGCGAGTGAATGAAAGTTCTCTATGTGTGAATCTGTGTTTGTCCTGGATCGGGAGAAGTGAACTGCAGCAGTTCGTGTCACTCAGTTGCCAATGTGGAGACATCAAGCTCTGGCTATTAGCAGTCTGCTGAATAAACTTCATTCATTCATAAATGTGAGAGACTGGAAATGGAACCTTAAACACTAAACCATATGCAGGGCAGTCTCTCTCCCTCTCTCTCTCCCTCTCTCTCTCTCTCTCTCTCTCTCACACACACACACACACACACACACACACACACACACACACACACACACAAACACACATACACACACAAAAGAAAGGCATTGGTGTGAGGAGAGGCCGCCACACAGGCTACAATTCCCAGCATTCCAAAGCGAGCGTCCAAGCCACGCTGACGTCTGTGTGTCTGCTGTTTACCACCACAAACTTCCTCTGCCTTTACACAGGGAGCAAGCGAGAGAGGGGGGGTCTCTCTATTTAGGTAGCATGCTGATTCAGCCTGAGAAAGCCCCTGTGTCTCCTCCCTAATTCTCTTCTCAATGTTCCCCACACAGCACTGACTAATAGCTGTGTGTGTGTGTGTGTGTGTGTGTGTGTGTGTGTGTGTGTGTGTGTGTGTGTGTGTGTTCAGATGTTATTGGAACAAGGGTGAGATTTAATGAGAACACCAAGGTCATGCCACATGAGACAGTGAGAGGAGTCCAAAAGCGTAAAAGCCTAAAAAGACAGTAACAGATATTCGGGTAGATTATTAAATTAGTTTGTTATATAGTCAGTACAATTAGATTTCGTAATTGGTCAAATTCTGCAGTGGTCACTGTTATTTTCAGTCTGTATGACAGACGGTTTATATGAACATTTTGTTCTCTGTGGTGTGTTGATCCATGGGGAAGTCCAGTGAGACACTTTGCCTAAAGTATTATATCTCTTTTTCATTACTTACACAATGTTATTTCACACAATTTCTCACACATGGTGTGTTATTTCTCAATAACTTCAAAACACTGGACATACTTGAAACATATTTCATTACAACTCTTCAAACGATTCTAAATATAAATTGCATGACAAATACTCATTCCACATTATAGAGTACTATGCGTACAGCGACAAAACAAAAGTGACCAGAACAAAAGTGACCAGAACAAACACTAAAGAGCTTTACTTTAAAACTTTCTGAAGAAAGGTAAAAGGTCAAAGAGGTGAAGATATCTAGGATATGGTATGCATTTTTGTTATTAATTACTTGATTGTTATGCAGAAACGCCACACAATAATTCATTGTATGAAATAGCTGCCAGAGAAGGCTACTTACATGAATTTTCCCATAAACAAAGAAGCCTGTTGTTAACTGCTGCAAAATAGAGAAAATGGAGGAAACAGGAGGAGGACAAGCATCTCAGTAGAGGAGATAAATACAGAGGTTAAGGAAGAGTAGGAGGAAGGTCTTGCCCAAGGACAGAAACAAATGAAACCAAATAAAATCTTAGTTGACTGAATGCATTTTGTTGCCTTTTATGTTTCATTGCATTTTTTTTTTCATTTACATTTCTTTAAGTATTCCTGTGTATTTTACCCAGCTAATATTATGGAAGGTGTCCATCATTAGCAAAATTGTGTATAGTTTGAAGACATTAATTAAGACACTGATATAGCACAGCTAGTTATTTCTGCGTCATCAGGTTTCTATCACCAAGAAGCTTTCATTTGACCTGAGCATAATTACAGAGAGATTTCTCCTCACTATTGACACAAAGAGAAGACCTTCTTGTGTGTATATGTTACACAATAGAGAAATTATAATAGAAAAAATAAAATTATATTTAAGGTCTCATTAGACACAGCTACTGGTTTTATATAATGGACTTCAAAGATGATAATAGGATCGTGTATCACCTTGCAAAAGCCCCTTCAGCCTTTTTCTGCACAAGCAAGTGAAAACTGATGCCCCAGTGTCTCATCTTATTTATTAGGTTCTGTGTGCCTCGCCCCTCCATCACAGGGGTCCTGAGTTGCAAACCATTAAAGGCGTATCCAGTGCACAAATACCAGTGCCAACAGTGGGGATGGAGGATGTCGAAAAGAAGAGGAGCATCTGCATTTTGGCTCTGTTAGACAATCTGCTTACCCCACTTACTGCTAGATACTTGACTAAAGCAGAAATAGTAATAATGAGAGAATGAGCACTCTTGCTTACAGTATTTCTACTCGAGTTTCTATTATTATTATTATTATTATTGTACTACAGTAAATGATGTCAGAGATCTATTTCCATGCAGGAGCAACCATAATTTGCTGGTGTAATGCCAGAATATTGCTCATTTGGTTTCACTAAATTGTTTTCATGTTCAGAAATGAAGGTGCCTATACCGATGTGAATGCACAAGTGCAGCATGAATGCTTGGATACTGCTCTGCTGTTAGGAGATGAGTGTAAGTTTGAATCCCAACAATGCCACAGGTAGGAAGGATGGCATACTCTCTCCCTGGTCAATCATAGCTACACTAGCCAATCGCTGGCATCTGTGAGCTCATGTATGTGGAAGAAGGCAGATAGCACTTGCTTTTAAGTCTGTTATGTTGTGCACATATCTGTGCACACTGTGATATTCTCAATCCATTTTAACTTTACAGTACAGATGCTATGTCATGACAATATTTTCCTGACTAAGCAAAGATTTAAAGGTCCCACAAAATAGACAACTAATAACTAAGTGATGTAATCCTTATTAAGACAAATCAGATGTGGCTACTAAATGTGAATCAGACATATGATGCGTCATTACAAACAGAGCATCCTATGATTAACAAAATGAATAAAATATTTACCAAAACTGATTAAATACCAGACTCACCAAATTTATTGTCATCTTAAATATGGGGAATTGGCCAATACTATGCCAAACTATGTACTAGAGTCTAACTTTTGAGTGAAAGTCTACAAAATTGCACAAGAAAACAGATGTCAGTTATCAGCCAGCTGCTATCTTATATGACTTTGGAGTGTACATTGGGCTTTTAAAGTGAATGAGAGACACTGCTTTGTTTGAATATCTCAGCAGCATGCCTAACCACATCTCAGGTAATGTATTCAATTAAATCCAACTGCTTTTCGCAATTACAGTATGCTGCACGCTGCAGTATGCTACCAAGAATACGTATATCTGCCATACCCCCTCCCCAAACACACACACACACGCACACACCCCACAAACTTATGCATTATTTTGCAACTACAAAGTCTTTTCCACTTTCTACTGTTGTGTAAGGTTTAACAGAAACTAAATGTTGTGTGTTTGAAAAATCTGTCTTGGCTAATTTACATTTTTGAAATAATGTAATAAAATGTGTTTGAAGAAAGGAAATGTCATTTAATTGAGGTCATGGCATTTCATTAGACGACAAACATACAAATACACAACGAACTATCCTCGGTTATGTTCTTTTTTTATTAATTTTTACATGTTACTGCTTTTTTATTTGAACTTCAACAAGCTCATAAAGTTTTCCTAACAACAGTCGAAATCTGGAAGCTCAGCTTTTCTTTTACAGAAGTGAGAGCCAAAGCTAACTAACTGCAGCTAATTCAATTGTAGGCCTTTTCATCAGCACTGCGGCATTTCTGCGGCCATCCGTTCTTTTTAATAGCATTTTGAGGGAACGCCTTACAGCGATGTGTGTGGTGGCAAAACAACACAGTAGAGCCAGTCAAGGAGCTACACTACATCAAGGGGAAACGGGAAAGAAAGACAGTAGTCTCTGCCAGACTCCTGTCTGTTTCCATGCTGAGGGATTTCCAGAGAGGTATATATATATATATATCAATAAGAGAAAAAAGGAAGGAGAGAAGATGGAGAGTGCGAGAGAAATAAAGCTCCACTGTTGTTTTCACCCTTATGGGGAAAATCCATTTTGACTCAGTGATGAGTGGTGATGAGAGAGAGAGAGAGAGAGATAGTGTTTGTGTATTTTGTGTGTTATGTTTATATCAAATGTTCTCTGCTGAATGTGAAATCTGCCACATTTCCCTTATATGCTTTTCATTTATAAGTTTACCCCAGTTTTGTTTTAATAGAAGCTTTACTTTACTCAATGAGCTGAATCAGCTGTCTACATTTATGTAACCTCATTTCACTTAAGGCCTGTAAAAGTCAGGCAATAAATGCTTTATTAGTTCTCATATACCTTATATATATATATATATATATATATATAAAGGCAATATTGTAGAATAAAATGAAAGGTTGACAGAGTAGCATTGGGTTCATTTCTTATAACACTTTAAATGTTTATTAATGTACATTGTAATTAAATTATGAGACCTGATTTTGTAATCTTGTACCTTTATGATGTGTACCATCATACACTATGTGGACACCTGACCATCACACAAATACAAAGAACCTTCCCTAAACTGTTGCCACAAATTTGGAAGCACACCATTTTCTAGTATGTCTTTGTATGCTGTAGTATTAAGATTTGCTTTACAGAAATTCAAGGATTGTAAGGATAAATCAAGATTAATAAATCAACTTGTACTAAGCTCATCTCATACATCATCAATTATAACTACCTACAAGTGGTGTGGCATTGTGTAGCATATAACTACTTTCTATGAAGGCCATATTTATAATGAACTAAGAACACATTCATGTTACAAGGCTTGCAAAAGAAATTATAAACATTAAAATAGTGCAATTTATAGCAATGTTTGTTGTAATATCTTTTCCAAGAAGGAAAGTTTGAAAAGTTCTTTTTTTCCACATAACTGAACTGAACATCCACAAACATAAACAGAAAAACAGGAACACATCATCTTTTCATGGGAATTGATAACATCAGCAGTCCTTGTCCTTCACATGTGATGCCAGAAAAGCACATGAGCTCAGAGATAACGGAGGTCATGGTCACATGCTCAGTCACATGGGTGACATATCAGAGCCTGACTGTACTGTGCACTTATGGCTTGATGGTATGTTTCATTAATATTCTATCAGTCATCAGGTTAGTGACATGGGTTGTACGTAATACCAACTGTAAACCTCACAATAATAAATTAGAGAAGGTGTTTTGCAAAGCAACCAAAAATTCTATTTTAACAGTATAGTACCAGTCAAAACTTGTATGTACAATGATAAGTACAGTATCAGTCAAAAATTCAGACTCACAGAAGGGTTTTCATTACTATTACTTTTTTCACATTTCATAATAAAAGAGAAAGCATCAAAATTTTGAAACAAATATTCAGTTAGACAGTGAACAAAAGGTTTTGGGCAAATCAAAATATCATATTTTAGATTTTTTTTTTCATGGAAGCCCTAATGACAGTTTTGCACACACTGAAAGTATTTTCATGAGACACTTTTCCAACAGCCTTACAGAAATCTCCATATGAACTGAGCATTTACTGGCTGCATGTGCTACATTCTAAATTAAAGCTACATGTTAATATTTTTACATTAAAACATGTTTTGGAAATAAATTTATATATACTGTAGGTATAAAACTGTACTATTTATATAGCAGTGTCAATTAAAATGTACCATATATGGAATAAAAAAAAAAGTGGGGGCAGGGAGGAAAACCAAGTATGTCCAAAGTGTGTGAAAAATCATGTCCAAACCTTTGTCTGTTACCATATGTGCATCATTTGTGATTTCCTGATATATTCCTCTTAAATAAACAGGACAGGTTCATATTAACAACTGAGAAAGCTATTGTTTCTATGTGTGGATATCTGGGAAAGCCCATTTGGTGTCACTGTGGCTGAATTCTGGCAAACAGCCAAAATAAAGAGGAAAATTTGTGTTTTCCATTCTGTTTGTAATCATATACCAACTGTCTGTCAAAATGTCCACAATGCTCCTCCACCACAGTGGAAATGAAATCTTTAAATGTAATTTTCTCTCTTTTCACTTTTGGGGGGTAGCCAGATTTTAAAATGCTAGAACTTTACTTTATGATTAAAATACATATAAAAGAGAAACATAGTTCAGGAAAACCTGTAGTTTTCAGAATAGTCAACATTTCACCATGCAAAGGGTTTTTCAAAGGCTGCCACACATACATTGCTTTTGAATGCTGTTTAAAACCAAACAGTACCTCATCTACCTGATCAAATTTACCTACAAAGTCACTTTGTTGAAGAAAAAAAAAACTGTTCATAAAGCTGACCACAATGCTCTCCCATTAAAAATGTTTGTACTGTATACATTGTCCAAATAGCTACACAACAGGCAGCCGAACAGAAAAGAATAGCTTTCCTGGGTCCTGTGTTCATTTAGGGAATGGCAGTGAGAACCTCACTAGAACCTGATTATTTGTCAGTCAGTGCTTGTGTGCTGGACTTTATTTTCATTTTTGTGTTTATCATGATAACAGAGTCTCCAGCTATTCTGAGCATACTCGCTGTTTCCGTATTTACCATCTATATCTAATCTGCTGTACTGCCGCTATCTCTCAGTCTCTTTCTAGCATACACACACGAAACCTCATGCTTAAAACACAACTGAATGCCAGCAGACTCTTGGCAATGGGCTTTACACATTTACACAGCATTATTCCTCTAACGTCAGCAGTTATCTAATGTGGAGCACTCATTATTGTGAAGTATAAGACACACTTGAATGATTTAAATATGCTTCACATCATAATCAAGAGTGCGATGCGTGTATGGCCATGTGTCGGCTTTTGACCTCAGTTCACTGATGACCAACTGCCGTCTAAACTCCCCCCTCCACCCTGCCAGACAGGAGACTGCTTTGAAGAGATGGCTGATGGGAAAGGGAGATAAGACACAAGGAAGCTCTCTGGCTACTGGGCCTCCGGACCAGCCCTGACATGCAGAGTGTGAGCGTGTTTGTGTGTGTGTGTATGCATGTCATGCGTGCGTGTTGTGCGGTTAGTGACGAGATTAGACACAGCAGTTGCAGGAGATTCTTGTTTCCCCCAGAGTACTGGGAGACACCAGGCCTGGGCGACAGGAGCCTCAGACCAAAAGAAATGTTCTGTTACACACTGCTCAAAGCATTCACTGTCATCTGATCCTCTCAACACAAACACACACACACACACACACACACACAGGGCATTATAGATTGGATCTGGATACCACTTTATACCCTACTCTTCTACCAAAAGCAGAACCCCTTAAGGTTCAGATATTTTAAAGCATTACATATGAGATGCGTATATCTTAATTTAGTCTGGAACATTTTTGTGAGTCTAACAGTGTGTTTAATAGTGTGTCTATGTTTGGTGGGCCTTTTAGGAGGTCACGGTGGCCTTGTGCTTAAATGTCTGGATATTATTTAAAGTCGAGTCTAAATATTTACATGATCTGAGTTCGTTAGACGTAAGGGAAGCTTTTGCTTTAACCCACCAAAAACATTAAGCCATTAGAACATAGAAGTGTTTAAAGTGACGTGTTTCCCCATCACCTAGTCAAACACACACATATGAGGCAGTGCTGCTGCTACAAATTCAAGTTTCCAAAATACAAATAGTTGATCGAAGCATTTATCTGAGAAAAAATTAATGTATGAGTAACTTTTGTCGTAACATATCTTTCATATTAAATACATGCATAGAAAAATAAAACTTAATACAATCTAATTGCTGGAAAAAACTAACATCCTTTCTCACGGACATTCGGTATAAGTATATGCTATTATTCTTTGATATTATCAGATCTAGTATTAAACTGGTTCCATTTATCTGTAAGGATCCAGCTACTTTTCCCATAGACTTAAATTCCCAAACTACTTTAAACATCCTAAAACCCAGGGGAAATTTGAATAAACTTCTTTTGTTTTTAGCTGCATCAAGATAAGACAAAAACAATATTATATTATGCATGTATATTTGCACATTTTGGACAGATTCGAAATTGAAGTTAAAAATAAAATCTTTATATAAAAATCTTTATATATTATTTTCAATATGTTACATGGATAAATATGTTAACATATTCATATTAACATATTCAACCACTGACTAACAAAACAGCATTGCATTAGGATTGTATTTTAGGAAGTGCAGATTCAGGCAGGTATATAAACTATCATGACCTTGACCGGGTGACAAAAACCTGATTACTAACACCTGCTGTCAGTTACAGGCTCATGAACACAAGCGCCTGTTCCTGCAATGCTTAAACCCTTTCTTTAAGCTTTCGTTGTGTCTATGTTGTTGTGTTTTTGTTCATTTTTTAATAGTTGTTTTTGTTTGTTTAATAATCTTCCTTCATATGCTGGAATTGCTCCCTCATTTCCTAGAGAAAGCTGGAGAAGAGCATGAAGTGAGAACAGCATAAGGCATGAAGAGGATGAGGGCAGTAAATGATATTTTATAGGGAGACAACATTCTGCTGGAGAGGAGTCAGTCTGGCTTGCTCTCTTGTATATATGTGTGTGTGTGTGTGTGTGTGTGTGTGTGTATGTGTGTGTGTGAGTGAGAGCAAGAGAGAGACAGAGAGAGAGAGAGAAGGGAAACTAGCCTAATCCACTCAGCAACCTCTATATCGAGCCAACTTTTATACACAGACCTGAAGCATGAAACAGAATGGTGGCTCCAAATATTTCCCAATCCTGATAAAACATTTTTTTAAATGTTTTGTTTCCTATACTAGTTATACTGCCTTTCCAGTCACGCCTAGGCTGTTATTGTTTTTTGCATGATTTATATACCAAGTTGTGAAGGTTAATTTTAATTCAATCACATTACCCTTGCTTGCTGATTCATACGACATTTTTCTCAAGGCTCAATGATCTATTGAATATTCCTGCTTTCTCAATCATGGTTTCTCTTTCTACATAATGCATTTAATACAGATTTGATTTGCACTCCCACAAAATTCTGATAGAAAAGGTTTATCATATGATAAATACAAACACAAACTGGAAGCAGCACAATCTAGCACAAACTTAAAATTTATATCCTGAACTTATATAGTTCTATAAAGCTGCTTTGTGACAATGTCCGTTGCTAAAAGCGCTATACAAATAAAATTGAATTGAATTGAATCTCTAGTGCATTTTTCCCTTTTCAGAATTCTAGGTGCTGTGGAAATCTTTTTATACAAGACCACCCGTACAGACTATACTCCTTACACTATGGTTTCATTTACACGGCCCTATTTCATCCCCTACTACTGACAGGCTTATCGGAACTACCTGTCTGCTATTCCCAAGTTGCTACCTTGTGACTGGTTGTGAATGTTATATGTTTTCACACGTCACACATGTATGTGTACATTTTCCTTGTTAAATTATGGTGACCCCTGCCAAATATGTTTTCACATGGACTTTTATCATTTATATCATTTCTTGTATCACAATACAAACAGATATGTTTTTATGGTGTACTGCTTGTTTATCAGGTTCTTTAAAGATATTTAAATATTTGTTATGCTATAAAAAAAAAATCATTGCTGTAGATGGACATGGACTTGAGTATACATGGCTATTAAATAGATGTATCAAGATCACTATACACGGCACATACACAACTCTCTTCCCATTAGATCACTTTGGGTGTTCGTACTTCGCTAATTTTGATCTACAAACTTCAGAGCAGTCTGCTATGCTAGTAGCCATCACTAGCTAATCATATTCCACTGGCTTCTCTATCATAGTCTGTCTGTCTTAATCAAATATGGCTGGAGCCAGCATGCAACACAAGCCTGTCAATTTTCTCTCCCATTTTCCACTGAACCCCAAAAGTGCACAAAGTATCAAACTAAACTACTGTTGGTGCAGTTTCTTAAAGCCTTGTCAGAGTATGTACCACATAAATCCACAGATCAATAGATTTCTGTGCCAAGAAGGGGTTTTGGTATTTTATTTTCAGCAATCCTTAACTTCAGCTGCCCTGAGTTTATGACACAAATTCAGATAATATAATGCCAAAGGATATAAATTGACGACATGAAATCTACCTACTTTCATCATTTAAAGCCAAATATTAAAATGGCACAAGGTTATTTTAATGTTTGACTGAGAGACTCGCTCCCTTATTTGCTATTGCAAAGGAGGAATTTACATAGGTTCTAAATCCATTAAGGAAAGGAGGGAAACAAGAGAAGTGCACTCACAGCAAATTACACCTAAACACATGTACACATTACTGTAAACTGCAGGAGTCAGTTGGACTTAATGCTTAAAGGATGAGTTTCACATGTCATTTTACAAATGTTTAATCCAGCCAGTGTTTATTTGACCTTGGAAGCCCCAGGAGTCTGAATGATATTGAAACAGGAAGCAGTTTGATGCCGTTTAAACTCCTTTAATAGCACACTTTAAGAGCATTTTCCCAATTTCCCAAGTTGAGCCAAATTCAATAAAATAGGAACTGGGACTTTTCTGGTTTAAAACACATGTTCTTAATGTTTAAATATACACTTTATAAAAGTCCTGTGTTATGTTAGCTTAATAAAAAAAATCATACTACAATACACTGCTAAAGCCTATTCAATCCTAACACACCAGCGTCTGTAAAAGCATACTGTAGTGTGGCAGATCTCATAAAGTGGGTAACAATGAGCCTCTCTGAACAAAGCTGTCTTCTCCCCACCATCCAAAGTTGGCAGTTCAGCAGTAAGCGTTTCCTCTCAGCACTGTGGAGTCAAGCCACTCTGAAAGCGCTCTGTTTCAAAAGAAAAGAAACTGATCACTAGCTCTTTCAGGGAGTAATGAACTGTCTCTCATCACATGCTTCATTACTTTAAAGCAGACACACAATAGCGTGTGTGATATCGAGCCCACAGATGCAAAACGGAATGGCTAGCTGTTGTGGGAATTAATGGAAAGGTTTCACTGCTGATAATAAAAGATGGAGGAAAAAACTCTATTATGATATGGTGGAGTAATTATGATATAATTTTTCCTTGTGATTTCATCACGTCCTCTCACTTTACTCAAAGAACAATGATGGCGGCTGACTTTTGGGAAAATGAAAGGTGAAAAGGTCTCCAAGATGGCTGCCTGTCCTGTGCCCATATAATCCACTGGTTTTGTCTAATGTGTTTTGATGTATGATGAATTTTCTCAGGGTGGGACTGGGCATAATATTCAGTATTCTATACAGAAAAGTTTTACAAGCTTACATGTCACAGCATATTTTTATTCTCCCCTACCTTTGGGAATCTAATAATTCTCTCTTAATCTTAATGCTAAAACTCTCAAAGATTTGTTCATTGTCAATTAACTCCTGCATTTCATATGATGTGTATATGAAAGTGTATGTGCATAGTGCTCTGTGATGGGCTGGCATCCCATCCAGGGTGAATTCTCCTATACTGCATGCATTGTTTTCAGGATAGACTCCTGATCCACTGCAGGCCTGACCAGGATAAAGCGGTTAATGAAAAGGAATGAATGAATGAACGAATTGTGGTGCACTGTTTACAGTGAACAATATGAGAATTAGTATTGATGTGCTAGCCTAAACAATCGATATTAATAAAATTGTTAACTTGCTTAAGATCCATAATAAGCAGACTTTGAATAACACTGCCTACTGACGCCTCACGGAGTGACTGAGAGAGCCAGGCTGTGAGCTCGGCGACATCTCTGCTATCAAGATTCCTGTCGCTATTGGGTTGACGGGTATAGATTTCTGTGTCACTTTCTTTTTGTCTCTCTTTAGACTTCCTGTTCAAATCAATTATACACACAGACGGCCATATCAATAAAGGTTAGGGGGTTTGATCCACTAGTCAGTGCAGGACCTCTCTATTTGATATGAATAGAAACTGTTTGAGTAATTAACAGAGAGACATTGAGCGTAACATTTAGTCTGCACAGAAATCTTTCCACATGTTCCATATAGTGCAGATTGTTAAGGATGCATATCTTGAAATTACATTTTTCAGTGGAAATGGCATATTAAAGTTAAAGTTCACAATTCAGATTAATTTATCTAAAAACTGTCATTAAACAGTTGAAATATGAATCATTATATCGTGGTTATTGGCTCCATCCATGAAAAAACACCAAGCAGAGACTAGATATTAGACAGACCTGGTTCCAAGTCTCATTGATTCTGAAGAGCTCTGGCGTCTGTTGTACTGGCTGTGTGTGTGTGTGTGTGTGTGTGTGTGTGTGTGTGTGTGTGTGTGTGTGTGTGTGTGTGTGTGTGTGTGCGTGTGTGTGTGTGTCTTAGGGATGCCATGGCAAGACTCTCTCATTCTTCTTTCTTGACTCATAATTAAAGGTGAGCTGAAAGCCCTGGAACTGAGGAGTCACACACACATAAATAAAAAAATACACAAAGATATCTAATTCAACATTCAGTAACAGTGGCCCTTACCATGCTTACCATGATAGCATTATAGAACATTATGATCAATACACCTCGTTTCCCAGACCCCCCATACTCACAGTCTGGAGACACATTAAAAATTCATCCGAATCCAAATCAAATGGATTTTATCTCCTCTTTAACCCTCCATCAATAAAGTGCAGTCACAGTCTTTCTCTCTCCTCTTTGTCGAATGGACTCTCTATTTCACTCCATGGTCCAGATTCAACAAACCTGCTCCAATATTATGTACTATTGAATGTATTAATTTACAGCCAACTGCATCTACAGAAAATGACCTTTGTAATGAAATGTCAAGAAGAGCATTGTCAGAAGAATGCAAATTGAAGAGGTTTGAAGGGCCGTTTCTAAGGTCTGCATCTTAATCATTTTTATAATTATAGACTTTGGAAAGATGTCATGTCAAATCAGTGCTTATTGCAGATGTCAGTCTGAGATATGAAGTTTTGTTTTTGACTACATTCTCTGAGATAAGATGACAGAAGTCAGAACTGTGTTTATTAAGAGTGCAAGTGTGTGTGCCTGAGGCTCTGTTAGCCTTTTTCAACCAAAGTGGCAGTACTAGTTCTGGAGTCGATGCCTAATCTTGAACCATTCAGCATGTTTCCACCACAAAGGAGGTATGTGGTGGCGATGATGGTGGTCTCTCTTGCTGAGCTGCTCCACCTTAATGTCAAACTATCCTTCATATGTGCCAAATTGAAATAAATAATTATTGTTTAATCATTAAGAAAATTGGAAACTGTTTGTTAAAACTAGCATGCTAATAAATTAGTTACAATGAGGGTCTTTTACTGGCATATGCTAGCTAATCAAATTGGTAGCTAGCTAATAATATACAGCAATGAGGGGCTGTTATAAATTGCATTAATCAGAGACAAGAACTGGTGATATCAGGGACTTTAGACCTAGTCATTTTCTCAGCATCTGAAGTTTTTTTACAAGACCATCATTTACACAAAGCATTAATATGCAGTGTGTTACTTTCTTCTTTTTGTCATGGGTATGAGAAAGAAATAACCATTTCAATGCATAGAACCAAACTGCTTTTACATGCCTACACACTCAGTTGTAAGCAATAAAACCATGAATCTCTTATTATGTATGTAATCATTGTTTATGAAGCTGTCCATCTTTGTGCTGTGTGTAATCACTGAAGAATTTGACTGGACAGTGAAATATTTTCTCAAAGCCAAAAGTACTACTTGTAAACTCCTCTATGTGTATTTGGAATCTCCCACAAGTGATTACATAAAGGCCTTTAAATTGGTGGGAACATGGGATGGTTCTAAAAAGAGCTCACTGGTTTCCTGAACCGGCATCTTGTCAGTGGAAAAAGGGGTATGCGGGTGCCTGAGGTTCAGACGCTTCAGACTCATTAAAGTGAAGATTTTAAATCTGAACTTACGTAATTTCTTTTCAGAATAAAGCTTGCTGGAAGGTGTCTAATGATATATTCTGGGGTTTCTGTTTGTGAGGTTAAACCAGGAAAACATGGGAGACGTTTATTCGCAAACTATAAATTTCACACTTAGTGTTATAAATGAAGAGTGTGTGTAAGTGTATGGAAGAGCGAGAGAGAATGGCCAGCAGAGGGAGTTGTTTCTGTGTTGCACACGTGTGTATTTGTGTTTTAGTGTTTTTGAGAGAGAATTCATTCTCTTTTCATATTCCCTGTTTCTCCCACAATCTCTCAAAAGTCCCATTCAGTACAGTGAGTAACCTTTGGCCAACCTTAAGCTTAATATGTAAAGCACACATACCCTTTAAAACGCTTCATCATGGCAAATACCAGCGGTCCGATTCATCAAAAATAATGGGCTTAGCGGGGTAGCTTTTTCCTCTCTCTCCTTTTTTTCTTTCACCCTCCCTCATACATGGAGAGCTTGAGGTCAATGCTAAGCGCTATCCCACCATTACCAGAGACTGGAAAGTATCCAGAGTCAAGAAATCTGATCACAGGCCCACTCAATTTCTGGATTTGGGGGAAATGTAGCTTTTCTAAGAATATGAATGGGCAGGGAAAAAGTGAAGCTGTGAGAGTCATACTATCAGTCACTTTGTCAAGCTCAGGGAGTGGGAAAGAGTGGGAGTGAAAGAGATGTAAAAAGGAAATAAAGCAGAGAGAAAACAGGAAAATGCAAAAAGATATCCCACTCATCAACCCAGCTTCCCTCACTTGTTATGCCTATCTCTGTGGATTATTTCCCCGCCTGCCACCTATTTACCAAGTCCAGGAATGCACTGCATGGAGCCCTCACGTCCCCTCCAGCCCTGCGCTCAGCTTTTGTCTGGCCATCAGACAGAATTAAGAGCTACAGGAGCTGCAAACTCACGCTGATATGAGCTGATGAGGACTGGCATGGGTTATAGGAGGGTGGGAGTTTGTGGGGGAAAAAAAGAGAAACAATAACACATTTCCCTCCACTCCAGAACAAACCAAATCCATTCCATATTTGTCCGATTGCTGTGTGCAATTTTTGGTGGGCCTCTAAATCACAGAGGAAAATGAAGTTCATCCTATCTAACCTGAGCTTACAAAATAAGCCAATTTTTTCTCCTAGTCAATCTGCATCTTGCTGCACAGTGCTACTTTAGGAAAGAGCTACTCATTAAAGATGAAAGATGGAGGAACGGCTGATCTTTCCACTATCACCACTGTAGTCTGGAACAGTTTGAGGTCAAAGGGTGGCGTCTCTGCCCAGTTATTAAGTATCCATCCTCGCTCCCTCTCTAAATGCTCTGTGGCCCACAAGGTGTCAGATGAATATGAGGAAGGATGAATGAAAAAATGAAAGAATGAAACCCAGATAGGGAAAGACAGAAAAGATTCCAAAAGACAAAGAGGACAAAAACAAAGACAGAAACTGGTAACTGATCAAGTGTTCTCACATAGCAAGTGCCAATGCACACAGCACCCACCATTCCCTGCCTTTCTATGTAACCCAAGATGCTTATGATGGTATGTCATTCAACAATCATCCTACCATTCTACCCCATACCTCTCATTCTCTTCCCTTATTTCCTCTCTCCTTCGCTCTCCTTCTCTCTGTGCATCATTCAAAGGTGAGCCCTCGATCTCTCCTCCCCTTTCTGTCTGTCCCAATGCTGCTGTCTGGCAGTGAGATCACAGCATTTCGGCAGGCTTCTCTTTCCATAGGAAGCTAATCTATGAATCTCATCTCGTTCCCACACATGGCCTTTGGCTCACAGGTCATCTACCTTCTCAGGTGTGCCTTCTGCACAGCTACTGCATCTGTACACCATATAAGTACATATACACTATGTCTGTGACCAAGCAACAGGTGGAGTTAATGTGCTGGGTTTATTCTGCCTCTTTATTGCACACTACAGGTATTCCCGTGAGCTCAGTTAGTACTATTTATATTCTATGCCTAAATGGTCAACCCGCCAGAAAGATACTAGGACATTTTTTTTTACATGGACATCATTATTGACAAAAGGATGCATTAGTTTGAGTCACATTGTTCCTAATATAGTGTTATTGTAGTAAGATGCTACATTTACCCCTTTACATTTAGAGTAAAATCTTGAATAAACTGTGTTTGTACGAGCAGCTTTAATGGGCATGGGGTGGGAGCGTGTAAATCACTCTTACAGATTAATTTCTAAAGGCATTAAATTCTTCTATTTTAAATGTCTGAATCCTAAATGATGTATTGGGCGTATAGTGCACTAGGCAGGTTCACCCTATGAAGTTAGCACACATAAGTGTGCATATAGGATTGAGTGAAACTGTGTGTTTGTGAATCTTAAATGAAAAAAAATATATATTCCTACATGTGCTGCAATGGACTGGTGTCCCATCCAGGGTGTATTCCCACCTCATGGCTCTGGAACAACCATGAGCATGACCAGGATAAAGCAGTTACTAAAGATGAGTGAATAGATAAATTATAAACTGACCTGAAGAAACTGAAGATCGTAGCTTTCTATGGGAAGAGAAAGTGATGAGGTTGCTAACTTTACTTTAAAAAAAAGTGGCACAATTTTCACCCCAATGTCACATCAACACCAGAATCTGCATCACACTACAACTCCCAACTCACAGACTACCAACATGGCCACTATGAACCACAGTTCCCACTCTGTTTCATGGCCTACAGACATGGCCTCAACAGACTACAGTTCCCAACCCACAAGCTCACTGTCACGCTCAAGCTCCCCTGATTACTGATCTCACACACACTATACTGTATACACAGACTGTAAATACTCACTCCATGTGAAGAATCACTCAGTGTAACTTTTTCTCCTGATCTTTGTCTCATTTCCTTTCCCTGATTATAGTTCTTGTCTGCCATAACCTGTTTGTTGATTGCCAGACACTTGCTTGTTAATACATTTTGGATTTGTCTGCCAGTTTTAAAAATAAAGCATTTCAATCTGTACCTGCAAGCAGAAAATCATAAACAAATTAAAATTAAATGCATTTGCTATTAAACATTTCATGTACAAAAAGAGCCTGTTACATTCTTTAAATGTATTTTTAAGACTTCAATGGGCCTCATCACTGTTAACTGCTAACATTAACATGCCACAAAGTTATCAATTACATATCAGTTAAAATGGTTTAACTTATTTTTGACTCCATTCTCATCAACACTCTTCTGAAATGTAAATCTGCACTTGTTTAATGAGTGTTTTTTTTTTTCATTCTTACTCAAGTAGTTATCTGGATGTTTATTATTATTATTATTATTATTATTATTATTATTATTATTATGTGGCTTGGTAGAGTAGCTGCCTCACCTCACAGCTCCAGGGGCCCCGGTTCGATTCTGAGTTTTCAGTGTTTGCATGGGTTCGTTCTGGGCTCTCTGGTTTCATCCTACTACCCAAAAACATGCAGTTAGATGGATTGGCTACACTAAATTGTCCCTAGTTGTGAATGTGTATGTGCATGGTGTCCTGTGATGGTCCCATCCAGGGTGAATTCTCCCTGCCTTGCCCCCAGTGTTATGGGGATAGGCTTTGGATCTGCTGTAACCCTGTACAGGATAAAGCACTTATTGAAGATGAATAAATGAATGTATGAATGAATGTAGGTTGCACCCTTGGTTTTCCGATTTTTCTTGGTCTCTCATGGTCAAAAAGAAGGGAGATGCATTAAAAAAAAATGAAACCGTCTGAGGGACTGTGTGTGTGTGTGTTTATGTGTGTATGTTCTGTTCAGTTCAGTTCAGTGGAACGTCCTTTGGCCTCATTAGATGATTAACTCACTGCTCATTCAGCCATGTGAAACAGGACACACAGAAAAGCTGAGGAGAGGGGCAAGTGTGTGAGTCTGTGTCTGGCTGTCTGTCTGTCTGTCTGTAACTATCAGCTTCATACACAGTATAAAGAAAATAGGTGAATAGTGATGCAGTTGAATAAACACACAATACAAAACAAAGACAAAAGACACAGCACTGCATTAAAAAGAAATAAGCAGATTTTTTCTTTCCTTATGTCTGTCTTTTAGAATGTGCATAATAAGTGTGTGTAATATTGCAGACTGTTTCTGCCAGTTAATTGTGTTTCTATTCCTCTCCTAAATATTGCTGATTGTTTTGTGTGATTAGACAGGCAAGCACAAGCCTCTCTGTTCCTCTCTCTTTCATTTTCTTCTTTTCTTTCTCTCTGCCAGTTATTCATATTCATGCTGCTGGATTGCACCACTCCTCGTAATCATCAGAAAGTGTGTGCGAGACATTAAAGAGATGAAAGATGGAGTTGCACAATGAGGTGAATTTTAAAAGCAGTCATGGAGGTCACTGTGGGTCACACTGGTCCCTGAGTTCCGTTTAGCAGCCATTACACACTCACACTGAGTGGAGTGTGTAGACAGGATCTGTATGTGTGTGTTGCTGTGCCCGAAGATGTAGAATGATAATGAAGTCTGCTGACATAAAGAGCAGTTTCACATTTTCTCCTCACAGGACAGATGGTGTAACAGCCTTCCCAGTGACAACAGTTTAAAAATGATTGATCAGCTTTGCTTTATTTAGTATAATAAATTGAAGCAATGAATACATTTCAACAGGTGAGTTCATAGAGTACACAGCAGAGAAGATCATTCTGTCCATCATGCCTAAACTTTCTTCTGTGTTTTGGGAGAGTTTCTCATGTTTTGTGGGAAAGAGAAAGAAGTTTATCTGTGTGTGTGTGTGTGTGTGTGTGTGTGTGTGTGTGTGTGTGTGTGTGTGTGTGTGTGTGTGTGTGTG
>CM040986.1:14938757-14993242 GCA_022985145.1 Pangasius djambal | reverse complement strand
GAGAGAGAGAGAGAGAGAGAGAGAGAGAGATCCCTGCATCTGTCATCACTTTATTGTGTCACCATCAATTACAGATAATTACACCTGGCAGCATCAGCTTCAGCCAGCCAACAGCACACCACTTTCTTCCAGTTTCTAATGGAGCATATGGGCTTCTTTCACAATTTCTCTCTCTCTCTCTCTCTCTCTCTCTCTCTCACACACACACACACACACACACACAGAAACACACAATAAATTAATACATTGTCATTTTGTGTTTGTATGTTTCTTGTATTTACAACGCTTGAGCATCCCATCAGTCAGGTATTCCCGGCTCATGCCCAGCATTCCTAGGATCCACTCTGAATTCAACATGACTCTGAACAGGATAAAGCAGTTACTGAAAATTAAGGCTTGACTGTGTCTTGTGTTTGAAATTAAAATCATAAACACACTGACACATTTAATCACATCAAATTGTAGGCTTCATAGATTAACATTACTTAAGTTTTTTTTCCTGACAGAATAATGTAATTTAACGCCAGAGTCCTGCACATGGTCAAAAATTTGTCTGCAAACTTTTTTTGCTAGCTGGCTTGGTATGGTGGACAGGACAAAGAACCCTTCTCCAATATCAAAAGTAAAGATTGACCCAGTTTGGAAGTATGAGCAGTAGCTGTAGCAGTAGATACAAGAACAACATTAACTTGAAAAATGTATGCAATGTTGGTATTATCCTCAGCTTCTAGTGGACTTAAAGTGCAGCCTCCCAGTGATAGTTTATATATCAGCTTCATTAGTTTTATTTGCTATATCAGTATTTTTGTCTTCATAAGGAAATGTATACGAGCTGTAGTGCACTCTTGGCTGATTCCAAGACCGAGAAATTTTATTGTGTTTCCTCAGTACAGAATCAGGCTATACCTATTTCTGTGTTATGATGTCGAGTCAGGGGAGATAAATGCTCTAATACGATGCTCTTGAGCTGATGCGAGTTGCCCTGACAATCCTATAATAGTAATTCATTGTCTGTGCTCTATCAGGGTGTCAGGTAGGAATTGGTGGGAAATCTATACACACGTCATACGCCAGCTCAGATGGGACAAAGGTCATCATGCCCCAACTTTAGGCATGAAAGAAGTTCAACTACATGGTGACAGGCAGCCAGTCATTTAAGACAAAGATTTAAAGAGTCACTATAGTCAATACGGAAATGAATTTCCCAGTTGTATACTTGTTTCAGCTTCAGAAATAGTGATGGCCAAAACAATGGGTCAAAAAGTCTGTGTATTTTTGTATTTCAAACTTTTGTATTTCAATTATATCACCAATCTGTCTTTAGTGAAGAGATATAATAGTTTGTTCTCTGTATTATATTGTATTTTAACCAGGTAGCTAGCACAAGCTAGCTTACTACCCCAGGCCCAGAGATACATACTGACATGAAGAAATCCCCTATATTCATCCTGCAGCACACTGTGAGTGGAGCAACCCTTCCCTTTCAACTATGCTAGTTAACTAACATTAGGTGACTAGTTCATTCTGTAAGATGTGCAATGTTTATGATTCTACACTGTGCCAGGTCAGCCATGCACAGGCACTGCTGCTAGATCTGGCAGTCACAGGAACAGGAAGTTAACTGGCTGACAGGAGCTAAAATACAAGCTCATGTTGAAAGCTAGAGCTTTTGCTTTTTTAATACCTAATACTCAGTAAATGTGACAGATAATGTGTATAGTAAATGTTGGTAGAGATTAATAATATCTTCAGAGTCTTATATTGTCTTATATACAAAGTTATATATACTTAAATATTTAAAACATATTCAAAACTGCATGCTACCATACTAAATAGTATGTCAGAAGACCATTGTCTTTTCATTGTGTCTTTTCCTTTTAGGCATAAAATTGAATTCTTGTATGCGTACTGACTTGGCACTTGTAGCCATCCATTTAAACATCATGGTGATGAAGGATGCAGAAGAACCCAGGTTACAAAATTCTCTGCAATAGCATTTTTCTACCAGAGAGGGAAGAACTCCATCTTACATCCACCTGGGGGCTGTGGAGATGGTTTGGGGATCACATATGGGGAGCTGTACTGTAATGGCTTGGGACTGCGATTGCTGTAGTGGCTTTGGGGCTGCGGTTGCCACGAGCAGCTTCGTACTCAGGACTCCATCAGTGGACAGTGGATAGATTTTAACCATCCGGACTTCTTGCGGAAACTGTGAGGAATTTGTTGGTTGCACAATTGCACTATTTGTCCTTATAGCGCACAATAATAGAAGGAATTTATTTATAATCACACTATCCGTTGCACCCAGATGAGGATGGGTTCCCTTTTGAGCCTGGTTCCTCTCAAGGTTTCTTCCTCATATCATCTCAGGGAGTTTTTCCTTGCCACCGTCGCCACTGGCTTGCTCATTAGGGATAAATTCACAGTGATAAGTTCAAATATTTATAATATATTTTTTGTTAATCCATTTATTTCTGTAAAGCTGCTTTGTGACAGTGTCCATTGTTAAAAGCGCTATACAAATAAAACTGAATTTGAATCCAGCAGCTTTAAAAAAAACCAGGAAAGAGTGATAAGAATTCTTGCTAAGAATTTTGATGTCTTTACATTTTTTGTTTTGTTTTGTTTTTTTAACTTAATCCAGGTCTATTACATCCAGGCCTTTCATTTAATGAGAATTCTTTTTAGAGGAAATGTACCATATATAAGATCTGATCTTTCTCTCTTATTTTCCAGTAAAACTAAAATAATTACAGGAGTTAGTTTAATGATTAAAGCAGCCAAATATGTTCTTACGTCTACAGCTCTAATTTAAAAATCATTTGTCATCCTTGGCTGACCCAGCTTTAGATTTTACAACAGCACCTCTATACTTAATCATGTTTTACTGCCTGGCCTGACACACACACACACCTGCTCAAAGATGCGCACATACATACGCATATGCATACTTCACACATGCCTTAGGGCTGTTTGCACCACAACTAACTTTGCCACTTCATAAAACTCCAGCTTGTGTGAAACGTGTGAACAAATTCCTTCTTCAAATTAGCAAAAATGCACATACACAAGCACTTGCAATATTTGCAATAAATGTGCAGTGGTTTTCAAACATCTGAGAGCACACTGAATATCTGAGATTGGAACTGGAAATAAACAAGACATTTTAGAATTTTGACAAAATTAATACAAAGAAAGGAAATGTTCAAAATCTACAAAAGGTGAGATTTTCCTTAAGTCTAATCATTTCCACTGAAGCACAGAGTCGGACTTGTAACCCAAAGGTCGTGGGTTCAAGTCTCAGGTCCGGCAGGGATTGTAGGTGGGGGGACCAGCGCTTTCTTCCACCCTCAATACCACGACTGAGGTGAGACCCTTGAGCAAGGCACCAAACCCCTAACTGCGGGTGTGTGTGTGTGTGTGTGTGTGTGTGTGTATGTGTATGTGTGCACTTGGATGGGTTAAATGCAGAGCACAAATTCCGAGTATGGGTCACCATACTTGGCCACACGTCACTTCACTTTTCACTTTCACAAGCTTGTGGAGTATATGGGACAAACCATATACTAAGAAATTCAAAATCCAAAACAGTCTCAGACTTTTAGACCCCACTATAAGAGTGAAATGACTGCAGTGTGTTCATCAGGTCTAAAACCTCAGTGTCAAGTTTAGAGATGCATAAAGTCACTAACACACAACATGCCATACTCAACGACATGCATAATTCACCAGTAAAACACACACTGATAAAAGTGGCCTGGTAAAAGAATTGCAGTCAGAGGTCTAGTCTCTACTTTCAGTCGTTTCCAATTTGATATGAGCAAAGCCAGCAGTCAGACACACACGCTAGTCAGTTCTCTGTTCCTTCATCTGACCTTCTGCAGCAGAAATCTATACCTATACCTATATCTCAGCAGCTCAGCAGCAGCATACACTCATCACAAACTCAATCAGTGTGATTTATAACATGTCCTCCCTTCTGGAAAGATGTAGAGAATTGTGGGAGGAAGGAAGAGAGGAAAGAGAGGGGAATGAAAAATTGTACTCTTATTCCTTTAATTATGTAATTCTGCCTCTACCACAGCTCATTCTCTTTTTTTTCTACCTCAGTTTCCAGTGACATCTTTAAACTGTAGAGCGAGTTCTCTAAATGAGAGGTCAGGCTGCCGCCTGCTTCTGATTTAAAACATAAAGAGCTCAAGAACAGAGAGACCGACTGCTGCTACCACCGAGATGCTAACCGTTACCATCTGTGTGTGCGTGTGTGCTTGTGTGCTTGTGTGTGTGTGTGTGTGTGTGTGTGTGTCTTTGACTTTTCTCCCCTCCCCTCTCCTGCCTGTCTCTCCATCCGCATCCCGCTGATTCTTACCCTCTCTGAAGGCACCATAAAGCACATGCATGTAAGAGGAAGTGACTTAACAAGGTGTGAGGCCCAGGCTTGACCAATAAGAGGTCACATTTTGTTGGTCCCCTCCCACCCTGTTCACTCTGAGTGGCTGTCTATGTTGCCCAGATGTTCTGTCTTTAATGATTTTTTAGCCATTAGGTTGATTGTTGTTTATGGCTGTGAAATGCTGGAATGTGGAACTCAAAGGAAGGGGCTAAGAAAGAGAGTGTGGGCGAGAGAGAGAGCGAGAGAGAGAGAGAGAGAGAGAGAGAGAGAGACAGAAAGGAGAGAGGCATATGTGGTATGGGGTAAGGATGCTGGTAGCCTTAATTCCACTCGTTTTCTTTTGGTGCAATTTAACATTAAAAAGAAGTCTAAACACTCAAATTATGATACTGAGAAGTAGCTAGAATACATGTCTGACATTTGTATCTATTTGGCTTCCTGGACATATTGCAATCTTACCCTTACATAGCTGAATGTAGGCAAAAAAAAAAAAATCAAAGATCCAAAGAAAGTTATTTTGTAAATTGTATTTTTGTACACAAAGTTTAGTAGTGCAGGAGATCCAGAAATCAAGGCAAGGAAGCAAAATAATGATAGTGAATTATAGATATTCTCACAAAACCAGTGACAAACATTGAGATAAATTCAGTTAGATCCACTCAATACACTCCTACTCAATATGCTTTCTCATTTATATGCATGTTTCCTGAATTTTCTCCTGAAAACACAGCAGATATCTGTATAGTTAAACTAGCATTGAATAATGACAATCTCTACCATTTCTGTGCTAAGAAAGTAAAGATTGTCCAATAGTCCATTGAGGTAAACAATTTTCTAAACACATTATGTAAGCTATTCTACAAACAATGAGGCAGATACTAGTCAGATAGAAGTCTTATAGTAAATAGGCCATGGCTTACTCACTACACCAATAATCAGACATAAACTCATGTCTTTTGTGGATTGGAGAAGCCATTAAAACCTCATCAGCTATTTGGACAATAAGGCATTGATATAGACAAAGCCACTGTGGTCTACTCACCACACAGCAACATCAAGGTAGTACATTCATTACACAAAAAGAACGATCAAACATAAACCAATCTTCCTTAATTTATGCATTTGATAGCCATTATACTAATAGTATATGATTAATGAACAATTCAGAGATAGTCTTCTACATATAGCAGATGTGGAGCTCATAACACTTAGTTTGACCATGTAGTTTTGACTGCCATGATGTATAGCAAGTTCCTGCTGTGCTCCCAAGATAGGCTCTGGATCCATGTAACCCTGACCAAGATAAAGCAGTTACTTTAGATTAAAACAATTACTTGCATTTGAGTGCACAGTTTGATGCTTTATTATTATTTAATATTATATGATGCTACAGTGAAACTCCCAGGTAAAAGTCAATATACTTATTAATAATTATAATTGAAGGTTAAACTAAGCATATTAAGCTAAACAGGAATGCCCGTCATTATAGTAACTGTGTTTGCCAGTTTGCCTATTACGGTTAAACTCTGCACACTGGCCTAGTCACATACTCTATTATACTAATCGTGTGTGCTGCTTGGTCACAAACATGCTAAACTAAAACCACCTGCTACAGCAATGAAAACCAGCCCTGCCTTTCACAAGACTGGCTTTACTACACAGAAGCTACTTCACACACAGAAGCACGACATGTAGCTTATGAAATTTTGTATATTACATGCTATAGATAGGCCATAATTCTCTAGTGAACAAACATTAGGTCAGACAAGCCTGTAATTAATTATACAACATATTTACAAATCACAAATCTTTGTAAATATACTTCTAGGGGATGGTATTCTGGACTTTGTGCAGGGCTGGCAAAAAAAAAAAAAAACAGCTCTGTTTAGCACACTGCTGACACACTGCAGGACATCTGCCTGGTTGTATAGAAAGTTAACATTCTCTTCTGCTATCAATTGTTTTGAATCATGGGACAGTGACATTGAACTGAAAGTGATTGTCGATCTTCATTATATTCGATAACATAGACATATAAACTCTATCAGACCAGTCCCAATAAGCATAAATATAGTTTTGCCAGATGTTAATGATAAGAATAGATTTCAGCCACAGTAAAAGTTTTTAATGTCTTTTCAGGTGTATTAAAATGGATGATTGGTAATGTCTTTTTAAAGGCCAATCCATGGAAGTGTGTGGTCACTTATTTGGTGGCTACTAGCTGGCTAACTTTTTAACCAATTTTTACTCGTCTAATGTAAACGTCCACCTTAAAAGCTTTTTTTTTTTTTTTTTTTGGTTTTCAAATGAGTCAACAATGTAATGCAACCTCACAGAAAAAGCTCACAGAGGAATTGTAACTAATGTAAACAAGTCAATTTCTGTGTCCTAGCTGCTATGGGAAAATCCCACTAAGGGTCAGTGTGTTTTATATTTGTTCTACTGCATGCATGTTAATGGGAATTCTTGTGTTTGATAGGAACCTGAGGGTCTGATAGCACTGTTACTGGCCTTTACAAAGTACTGGCCTACTAATGCTTCTGAATGTATACAGAAATGTGATATCCGTCACATAAACGTACTCATTTGTCTTGGCAAGGGCTACAGGATGATTTGGTATACCCTTACAGAATACACAAAAATGTGGTTATCTTTGATGCAAAATGTTTCATTCATGAGCAATGATTCCTATTGTACAGCCAAGTTATTCACTCAAGCTTGGCTGAAAAGTGTCTTGCTTTTAAAAGCTTTTTCAGTCATATAAATTACATATGCCTTTACATTACTGCAATTCAGCCCCATTCCCGTTTCACAGAGAATATTTTAACTGTCTCTTAATTACCATTAAAAGATCATGTGTGGGCCCAGAACATGGAAAGAGGCCATGTGGAGAGGAAAGCGATGGGTCTGTCTGTGGTACTTGTGTGTGGGGGTGTACATGCGTGTGGCTCTGATCCTTTCCTATCCATCTCTGTCTTCCTGTATGTAGTGGAGCTGTATCCTGTGACCGAGGCATTGGCCATCTGGTCTAACTCAAACTGATCACCCACATTACTGTGCTGTATTTGGCCAGGCACTTTCTTATACATCACCATGAGCACCCATTAAGGATATAATGTTAAACATTAATTTCACTTAAACTATTCTAAACAAATGTACATAGTTGCTAATTTTCATGCAGGTATTCTTATAAATAAAGCATGTGAACATATACCGCTCAAATGAGTATTCATCTGAGCACACACACACGCACACACACAATGTCTTACTGTCCTTGTGAGGACCTTCCACTGATATAATTATTAATGCAGACAATTAATACTATGCCTACACCTAAACCTAACCTAAACCTAACCGTAACCTCAGTAACCAGAAGTAACCTAAAAGTAACCTTCTGACCCTTTTAGTTTTTTAAAATAAAAGTTGCACACACAAACAGTATATACGCACATACATATACTTTTATATATTTGTATTAAATATAATACTTTATTATATTATTACTATAATTTAATGTAATAATATATTAAACTTGTGCATGCATTCATTTATTTTAGACTGATTAACACTTGTCTTCTAATCATTTGTAAATGTTCTTTAAGTGTATAATGATCAATATCAATTCTTTTTCCTTCTTATATATCCTATTATTATTAGCAGTAAGCCTTTTCTTTCTTTTCTACCCTCCATGATTCCACTTCCTCCCCATCCCCTTCCTCTTCTCCACATCACTTCATTTTCTGTCGTTAGTGTTTCTATACAGGCTATTCCATGATATACACAACTAATTAATGTTTGAAGTCTGGTTTCCTTCACCATCCTGTCATATGTAGGTGTGATAGATGCCGCCGGCAGGCTAAATGGAAAAATGGCCACCACCGTGGCTAGAGGTGGCTACCTCGCACTCCATAAATTGCTCAACAACTCTTCTGCTAGTGTTTAATCTGCACCACCCCGGTGATCTTAAGCAGTATTAGCACTTTACTGCTAAATGGCATTTTAAAATAGGTTTTAAAAGCAGTTCCATTCAGCCAACTGTCAGTGCTCTTCATGTCACACCTCTGCTGTGCCTTAACCCAGGCTAAATTTAGATATGACTCATCAGCTCATACTAAATTGAATATACATGTTATCGGGTGACATTTTCATGTCCAGTCCAGTCAGATTAACCCTTGATATCGTTCACAGACGACAGATGCTCTTTCTTTATGAAACACTATCAGGTGTTTTCACGTTTCACACAATAGTCTTGAAAATTATGCTAAAATTATCCCTCATGTGAGTGACTCAGGTAGGTGTGTGAGTGTCTGTGCAATAGTGAGAAGTATATGCGCTATTCTGTCAGCTAAGTGCGAGTGAGCTCATCAAAACAATGACCAGTAGACACACAGGCGTCAAACTCTTCTCTCGATAAGGTGCTGTAAGCCTACTATTATCTAAACTCTTTGTGCATGGGGAGGTGTGTGGGGTGGTGTTTTCAGGGGAATTCCCTCTAGCACTCTTTCTCTCTCTCTCTCTCTCTCTTTCTCACTTAAGAGATGAATATTATATTCTGTGAGAAGAAGGAAGCGCTTGACTTCAGTGTGTATTGAATTTTCGATGACATTGTTGTACAATGAGTAAAAGAATCATTATCTGTTGTTGTCACAGGTCAGAAGGTTTTGTAGCTGTCTGTAAAAACCCTACGCAGACAACATAGCATACAGTTTGATCCAAACTGCCTACCAGGTCATTACTGCTGTTTATTTAAGGAGCCTTTCTATAAAGCTTCTAAAAGTGGACAATAATATATGCTCTTTCTGGCTGCCTGTATACATGTTAGTCTCTTTCTCTGTCTCTTTCCTTCTGTATCATATGCACCCCAAACCCTGTAATCTTTCTTAGCCATAATATGGTCCAAATGACACACCCTACCCTTACTCCATTTTTTTTTTCTCATTAAATGAGGTACTAGAAGAGCTGCGTTTAAGCCTAGTGTGAAGGGAAAATTATAGTTCTCTGCACACTACACTTTGATATCAAGGCTGGTATCTTATATACACATACTTTCAAATGGTAGTCTATAAAACCTATTATTACTTTGTGTAATTTGAATATGGAAAAAAAAGATATTTTTCAATACATTTATTTTTTGCATTTGTTTATTTTGCTATATGGAAATATCAGGATATTGGTCAAAATATAATTGTAATATAATTAATAAAAATATAATATAATTCTGTGGTCTAAAATGTAATTTTATTTATTTATTTTTTTTGATCAGCTGTACATGTTGGCTTGCCCATCTTTATCCCAGACTATTGTCACGCCTCTTAAGGGCAAGCTGTTGGACTTTAAGGAGTACAGTTCTGATGAGCAATGCTAGGTCAGTTCAACAGCCTATACTGCACCCTATACTCAAAGCAAATTTTTATGATCATTTGTACCGGAACCATCCTGTGCCTCACTAAAGAGTCGTTCTGGGGGGATAAATAACAGTGAGTGACTTCCCTGGTCTATTGATCATCGGCTCCACCTACACACACCTCTTTGCAATCTCAGCTCATCAAAGGTCACTATAAAGGGATTTCAGTATCAGAGTCGTTGCTCAGCCCTGCCCGTCGTTGTCATTAGTGTGTTTATGAGCTGTTTCTCCTGTTAATTCCTCTGGGGTCATGTTTGCTTTCTGCCTCACTCTTTAAATTGTGTTTTGAATTCTGTGCTTTTTGCCAACATGTATGCCCCTGTTTCTGCTATCTTTGGTTCCTCTATACTGACTTCCTGGGAGCTTACTTACTTCCTGGGAGCTTCATTTGAGCCAGTGACCTCAGTATTAACTGGTATGTGACTCACCCCACTAGAAACACTGAAATATGTCATGCTAATAATACTAACTGACTGATGGCACCATCTTCAAATCATTTGTTCCCTCTCTCCTGCATTAATTATAATGTAATAGCTATGAGACACAGAAGAAATGGCATATGAGTTTTGTCACATGCTGCTAATTTTGAATGTAAATCTTCCATAATGAATTACCATAAATAATATACAGTTTGTCTCTTAAGGCTAGCCGGGTATATCCAACCAGTCAAACCGTCTGGGATAAACATCATTTCATACATTCATCTTTAGAAATTGCTTTATTCGGGTCAGGGTAGGAGTTGTGGTGGCTCCAGATCCTGATCCAGGAATACTGGGTGTGAGGTGGAGACACGCCCTGAATGAGACACCAGTCCATCGCACGGCACCACGCACACACATTCACACACTCATTTACACCTAAGAACAATTAAGAGTCACCAAACCACCTACTAATATGCTCTCATGCAGTGGAAGGAAACTGTGAACCCAGAGAAATCCCATGCAGACAGAAGGAGAAAATGAGAAACTCCACATAGACAATAACTCGAGTTCAGGATCAAATCAAGGACCCTGGAGCTGTGAGATGGCAACAACTGTGACTACCCACTGTGCCACCATGATGCCAACTTTATTTCAGTTGATTATCGTTCTTTTAGCAATACTATATATAGTATGAACAGTGTGTGGCAATGAAATGCAAACCCACGGCACACACTTTTTGTCTCGCACTTCTGCTCACACACACCTTACTTGGTCATTTGGCATCGTAGTAGCGTACATTAACACAGAACATAGATTTGCAACCTTGTTTAGATTTGCAAAACTGTCAGCCTTCATTTAGTTCCTGATGGTAATATAGCCCTAAATTGTCCGGTATGCCCATCTAAAAAGAAATAAAGGGTTCTTCCATGGTTTCAGCAGCATGTTTATGAAGTATACAGTATCAAAGCATAAGTGGGTCTAAAACTTTAATGTTACTTCTTGTCTTCATCTTTTGTGAGCAGAACTGTACAATGACATTAAGAGGATCAGTGTAATTAGTAGGAGTTTAATAGCAGGTGGTGTAGGGCTGTTTGGGTCACTTAGAGACAGTCTCCAGCAGGAGTAAATAAAAAGGGCCTGTCACGGCTGCCTGCTGCGCTCTGTCCTGTAATTTAGAGTGTGTCTCTGCAGCCTAATCACTGTCTGACTGCGCACTGTTATTACCTGTGCTCACGAGAGGGAGAGGCTCACTCTGTGTGTGTGTGTGTGTGTGTGTATGTGTGTGTGTGTGTGTGTGTGTGTGTGTGTCCTGGTGCCAGTGAGACAGACTGACCTAAGGGCACTCATTACAGACGTGAGGGACGTTAACCTGCAGCCTGAACAGCTCACATGTTTCACTCTTAGTGCTCTCTTTACCCAATGAACAAAGACTCTGATCAAAGAAACGCTGCCCTACTCAACCGTGCTGCTTTTTTCCTCCTCATCTTTTGCTCTGTGCCTCCTCAGAATTACTGTTCTAAAATCTCAGCTGAATTTTTTATTTTTTTTTCGTAGGAAAAGCCACCTTCACAGCTGTTACAGCTTTTCAGGATTCTCGGGGGCATATATTCCCACTACAGCCGTCAGAATGAATTTCACCGTTTGAATACAATTAGAATTTTCCTAATATTTACATATTCAAACATTTACATATTCAAAGGCAAAATATCCACATTTGAATGTTTAAGAGCCCATGTTGAACTTACCCACCGAAAGTAAGGATATTGAAACAAGTTTCTTAAACGTTTAAATGGCCATTTGTTTCAAATGGCTCTAAAAAATGGGGAATTGGCTCTGAAAAAAATGGCATTCTGTTGGGTTCACAATGCAGTGCATAGTGTCATTATGTTATACACTATGTATTGAGTATAAACACTGCTAGAAGCCATTTGGGATTCAGTCTGACTGAGTTGGTGGGCCATTTAAAAAAAAGCATCCTGTGTGAAGATGGCACATTTTTACATGAGTCTTAAAAAAGTAACACAATTTTCAAATACACCTAAATAGTTATTTCTTATATACTTAACATTTAATGCAAAAAATTGCTAAATTTTAACCCGACTGCAGAACTATGCAACATGTTGCTATTTAACATTGGTAATGTCCTAATGACCACCAGTCATTTCATTGACAATATTCTCTACATTTTATATTTATTTTACCACTTAAACTTTTGACTTATTTCACAGTTATTCATCTTAAAGCATTATTCTGTTTGTACAATGAAACTAATAGGAAAGGTATAATATGTAGTTACAAGAGTGAAACATGTACTGTATGTCTGGACCCTAAGACTAGTCCTGGGAGTTTGAATTGTTAATGAAATCAGTGACAGATTTTTTTTTTTTTTTAACAATCTGTCATTAAATGTGCTGTATGCTCAGCATGGCCACCTGTGTCCAATAACAGAGAATGTTTCTGCTCTGTCATTTACCTACCAAATTTACCTTGGAGCCAGAGACATCAGAGCCCAAAGCAGAAGCCAGCCTATCATTTCAACTGCCACCTCAGATGATTGCAGTGTTTAAACACGGTGTAACAGAAAATGTCTGTGTTCTGAACAAAGACACAGCATTAAAATGATAAAAGTAGGACCTAACTGGTTGTATAAACACTCAATGGCACTTTAAGGTCCCTTAGTGGCAGCACTCTTCACTTCAGTTTGAAACTGAGATTTAAATGGTAGAAAGTGCTCTGGTCTTGAATAATGAGACAATCATTATGGGTACTGGAAGACAGCGTGGACTCTTCAGCTTTAAACTTGTTTAGTATAAAACCATCGTCACTCTCTTTCCTTTGACAGTGATGTTTGAAACAGAATAATGCCATGCAGTCCATGCATGAGATATTTAGATTTATGTCCCAACAGTTTGTAGCTTTGGCACAAGAAGCTGTCTCCTTCTGTCCCTTCCACTTTTCTTTAAATAAAAAACATGAAAGGAGTGCCCAGCTCTTAATGCATTGTTCATTACATTACAACCAGATGTTCCAAGCAATAAGTACGTAGGATGAAGGATTTAGCGTTAGTAGGCCTCTTTAGTAGAAGAGAGGGGAAAATGAATCGAATCAGGATATTTCTTTTAAAATGATTCACTGGACGGCTTTCAAAGGTCCTGCCTACATGGGGAAGTTCCAAAAGCTGTGAGTAAAAGAGAGGAAATGATAGTCTTTAAAATACCAAATGACATGCATGCGATGGTTTACAGAAAGAGAGAGATTTTTTATATTTTTTTTTCCTCTTTACAATTACATAGTGCGCCTAACAGAGGCCATGTAGGACAGAATGACTGTGCAATGATGTAATGAGATGGTTTTAATGGTGGCATAAGACCAAAAGGCCTAACAGATGGGTTCCTGGTGATATTTTCCTTTTCTTGTTATTTCTGACATTATTATTTGAGTTCTTGAATGTCCACACTTCTTAAAGTATGCCATATTTACTAATGAATAGGAGATTCAATATTTCATGTATTTTATATCAATTTGGCTGTAGGATTGTCAATGAGATACAACTCAAGTGCTTACAGGCTACATAAAACTCATTAAAATATTTAGTTGTCAGAGGAAAATTATCTCTATGTATGTATGTATGTATGTGTTGTAAATCTAATAGAGGACATTGTGAAAAAAGTAAAAAGCCTGGTGATCTTATTAGCTTGGTAAGTAAACAATACTTTGTGAGTGTGTTGTTTTATGTGAAATTGCTGTCCCTCAAGCTTCCAGTATCTAGATTAGACATTCAGATAAAACAAATAAAAAAACCTACTAACTACTCATCAAACTGTCTGTCCTCGGAGAGGTCTTTTTTTGGTGCATTAAATCATTAAAACCTTTAAATTAATCATGGAGCTGTGCTTTATACACAGTGAATTCGAACTCAGGTTAAAGACATGAGAACACCATAGCTAAGCAATTTGGAAATATGGATGCTGAGTATAAGCTAGTTATGACTGAATCAAACAATTAAGTAGCTAGCACCTGGCCATTTAAGTCTTTTATATGGACAGTGTAAAGGCATAGTGACAGTGGAGTCTAGACAAAACTATCAGCAATGTCAACATTACCCTCAGATGTGTTGGTACAGTACTAAGATAATACTCTGTAAGACGAAAATTACTCTGCAATTACACTTAGCATTAACGGCAAACTGAACTTCCACAGGTTCCATTATATTGAGGAACATCATCTCACAAACTCAAAACTCTAAAGTAGTGACACCACAAGAGTGGACAGTTTGTATGGCATCTTTAGCACAGTGAACAGATATCCCCATTTAAAGATAATCTCTGATGATTGTTTAACCCTTTCTCGCAGTACACTGGTGTTCCATTCTGCCGGTGGAATGGAAATCGACTTATTAGACTTTTTCAATCAGTATAAACAAATGAATTACTTTATCACCACAAGTCTGCTATAAGATTAGTCAGGACACTGTTGGGTTTCTGTGTGTAGAGTATCATGGCTCTGTGTTTAGTTGCTGGTGAGCAAGGTGATGAGAAAGAGGAAGGGTGTGAGCCCTCTTCTGGGCAAACGATTCACAACTCTCCATGATAACATTGATACAGAGATAGAACGGACAGCACAAATAAAGCTTTTTTTTTGATAGTAAAACACTTTATACAACTGCCACAATAAAATGAAAACATTTAAACCTATTAGGCTAGGTAAAAAAGAAATACTTATGAAAAACAAATTCTTAAAGCCGTGAGTGTCTACTTTCATATGAGCCATTAACCACTAGTGGGGGTCTGACATCACAAATAAATTCAATGCTGAACACGGGCACCAAAAAAAAAAAAGGCTGAAATTCCATTTTTTGGCCTCTGTTAAAAAGAGTTAAGGCCTCATACTTTGTTAACACACACTTCTCTCTCTCTCCAAAAATAGAACAGATGGAGTCCTTCAGACCCCTACTTCCCTCCTCTAACAAACAGTACACACACAGGTTACAGATAGTGCTGCTTTACAGATAGACATGGCACCAGACAGACTGATAACTGCACATACTCGTCTGGGATTTAGTTTCCAAGACATTGGCAAATGATTGCACAATTGTGCACACACACATGTATGATAAATGACTGGTCGTCTGTTGAACATGTCAGTCTGTATCTGTTATTCAAGGACACAAAGATAAAAGTTCCAGGATAGTTCATTTTGTTTTCTCTTACATACTGTATCTAACCATTCTGCCTGTTTCCACTACAAAAGAACAACTTCTTGGCTGGTTCCAATGTCTGGAACCCTAAATTGATGATGTCATGGGTGTGGTCATTTAGTTACCATAACAATTTGAGCAACTCAAAGCTACAGGCTGGAATCACAATTAACATTAGACATGACCAGTGCATAGACAGTACAGGGCTAAAGATTATTATTAAAACATTGGATAAATTAATAGTGCAACCTGAGCAAATGCAACTAAACAGGAGCTAATTTGCTAATGATGAGTAGTTACATACTAAAAGCAGTTAAAGCATGTATCTGTCATCTGGAACTTAACCACTGCCTTAAACCTTCCACAGTTAGTGGAAGTATATTTCTTCTATATTTTATATTAGTATATTAGTACATTTCTTCTATGTTCAATTATGTAATGGGTCATAATGGTTTGTAAACCGGTAAAATGTTTGTGCCTGTGTGTGTGTGTGTGTGTGCACGCACATGTTATGCCTTGTCTTTTGCAGCTTAATATAGGTCCTTAAAAAGGTTCAAATCAAATTTATACCCTCGGAGTAAATCTGACTTAAATATGGCTGAAATAAACAAAATCACTTACAAATATTAACCTCACTTGGTCAGTGAAACAAGTCCATTATGGCCAATAGTCAATCACACTTGTCAATCACATTGTCTTCCTACATGTATATCTTCTTCAAGCATTCATTTCAGCATCCAGTCTCTGGAGACCAATGACAAACACAATGGGTTCACTGAAAAGCAAAAAGCGAGGGATAGATATTTTCTCAGGAGGAGGACAGTGGGCACTCTCCTCCATTCGCCTTCCCCCTTTCATCCCTGGAGGTCCACAAGGGAGCCGATTGTTGGAATTCAGTATGATATGGGGAAACTTTTGAGAAGACACATCACATTTAATTAACTGGTGGTAATGATCTCATTACTGAGAAGAGCTTCTCTCTGAGAATCCAGGGTTCACACACATAGTGGAGAGGTGAGATTGAGGTCGGTGGAGCAGAACAGAGGAAAGGAAAGGAGAGGAGAGGAGAGAAGAGGAGAAGAGAAGAGAGGAGAGAACGTAAGAAAAGACGAGAGGAGAAAGCATAGGGCTTTTGGACAGAACCCCAAGTTTAAAATCATTTTCCTGAATTATAAGTCTTCATAATATTTTCTTTAGTAGATAAATGGACCTTAATGGAGAACAGAATGTCATGAATTCCTGTGAAGCCAAAGGCTCTATTCATGTAACCGTTTTTCTTTCAAGAGATGAGAGTTAATCTCTTGATATCACCAAAACAAACATTCTTTTCCCCATTCTGCAACGTTAACCTTGTCTGGGAGTGTTTTTGTTTGGTCTGCCAGTTACTGAATGGCCTCTTGCACTTTTCTGTTCAAGACAACGACATTTATATACCAGAGGAGGATGTTGCAACATAAACACAAAATGGACTGCATTAACAAGACACGGATGAGATATAGTCAGACAAACCATCTTCTGACTGTGGCCCAAACCTGTTTGACAAACTGGAAGGATGAATAACTGATTAAAGACAAATGAACAAGGATTACTAATATGGATGTGTTTTACTAAATACTACAATCCACCGACGGAATGCTAACACACTAAGTGACAAATGAGATAAGGAGACATGAGACATGTAGTAACTGCAAGAGACAAGCTACAGAGGGTCAGAGAAAGGGAAAGGGGAAGGGAAGGAGGGGATACCGACAGACAGACTTTGCTGGAGGAAAATAGTGAGAGAGGGAAGGAGGGGAATTTCAGAGCATGTTCTTATCTCCAGACAGGCAGGGCCAGAGTGATAATGTGCTCTGGAGACAACGTCCACTCCCATCCTGCACCATGACCTGCCAGCCATGAGCGTGTATATACAGGGTGGAGCACTTGACTTTACAAATAAAGTTCACTGTACATCCTGACCAGTAACCCTTCCTAACGACCGTGAACATTTTATTTATTTATCTGTTTTTATAGCTTTGCAATTTGTGAACTTATTGCATCTAACATCAAGTTCACTGTGAAGGCATATTAATTAAATGTATTAATGCTCCTTTTTTAAGGAGCTCTGGCATTTGTCTTTTTGTTATGTCTGCTGTTAGACATGCGCATGGTGCCCTGCGATGGCCTAGCATCCCATCCAGGGTGTATTCCTTCCTAACTCCCAAGTGTTCCCGGGATACACTCCGGATCCACCTCAACCCTGACCAGGATAAGCAGTTACTGAGTCAGTGAGTGAAGCTAACTTCTCATTTTGGGGGCCTCAAAGTAGTATACAGTTAGTAATGTTCCAAAATTGCTCATTTTAAATAATATTAAAGATTTTCAATAATTCAAATTCAAGTTGTGATTGTTAAATGTATGGTCATGTTCAATGCCCAGAAAACAAATCACTTGGCAGTGGTTCAACTGAACAATGAATTTATATCTCACACCAGACTCTCTATATCACCAGATCATGGTATAAAGACAAAGGTCACTGCATCAATATAGTTCTTCCGCATATTAAGTAAACATGGCTGTGTTGGATGAGTAATAAGCATTTAAATGATTTCAGGCGATCAATAATTTATTAGTCCTACTTCATTATTCATCATATTTTTAACTAGTGGGCTGGAAGCTACCCAGCAGGCAAAGTTGATGTGATCTTGTAGTTTTAAGCTCTCGCGAACACACGGAAGAAATGCCCTCAATGTTCTTTGTAGCATTTGAAGAATTTTGTATTATTTAGTGAAATACATTATGATGTATGTATTTGTGCTGATGCCTGACTATGCCCACTCATTAATTGTCAAATGACTGTAAGTGAGTTAACACTCTTACCTCAGTTAAGCATCTGATATAGAAGGTGGGTCTTTAACTGCCTCATATAGCCAGATGCATACTGACATACACAGATATTCAGTGGGTAATTTCAGATATCAGGATATGTTCATTTTTCACACATACTTCTGGGCTTTCCTGATTAATCTTGGATGTTGAGGCACAAGGCGAGTGCCTTTAAAAACAGAGGATACTTCTTTTTTGCCCATGTTTAACTAAGTCTTTCTTAGTGCTGATACAAGGCCCTGCTGCCATTATGCTGTTTGCTTTGGGCAGTTTTTTTGGCTGGGAGCCACAAGGCTTTTTGCAGCTAATATAGGGTGAAATGAATAATCCTTATGTAAACATCACGCACAATAAGCCAGTAAAAAAAGAGGCTAAAAAGCTCTATATATGCATACATACACACAAAGACACAGATATTTCATAGCTTATGATGAAAGATGAAAAAGGGACAATATAATGAACCATACACACAGCAGTAAAGCACCAAAACAAATATGTACCGCACATAAGCCCATCACCCTTATAGAAAGCAGTATACTCTATGCTATAAAGTCTGAACTCATGCACCTGTGTGTGTGTTTGTTTGTGCGTGTGTGTGTGTGTGTGCATGGGGGTAGAGGGGTTCGAGGACTTTCCGCTGGCTTGCTAAAGGCTGTCTTTGGTGGTCTCCCCCATCATTCCCTCAGGGACATTCTCTGGCCAGTGTAAACACAGATTAAATAATGGCCTCGACCCATGTAGCTCCCTCTCCTCCTCTGTCACAAACACACACACACACACACACACACACACAAAGACTACAGGGTGTGTTTTGAGTTTCTAGTAATCTCTGACTAGCCCTTGTTTGTGGATGGTGATTATATGGCAGTGTGCTCTTTCACACACACACACACACACACACACACACACACACACACACACAAGGTACTCACCTTCTGACACTACACTGACTGTGACAGATAAACAAATATTTGCTCTGGATTTGGCTCAGCTACTGGGATTTGGCAATATTCAGTTCAGATCAATTGATAATCTTATAAAATTACAAGAGCTAAATATTTAAGATACCAAAGCAATGTTATCATAAGATCACACAAATGTGCTCTAAATCATGATTGTTGCCTAATTAGTACCTGTATGGGTCTGTGGCTATGTTTTGTCTGATTTTGTCTGAATGGCCTGTTTGTAGGTTAAGGCCGATTAGCAAGAGGCTGAAAGCAAAATTTATATTGTGTAAAATGTAATTTTAGATTATAGGTGAGATCACTGTAATGAACCTGAGCCCACTAACAGCAATTCTGAGAGAAACCAAATTACCTGGATCAATAAGCCAAATATTATAATGCAATTTGAAAGCACTATCTGTTGAAATTGCCACTTTCTAGGAGTTTAATGGTGCATTTGCTAGGGGTTTCATTATCTCAGGCTGCTGTTGAAGTTGTGTCTGTGTGGACAGTCAGCTTGTGCTAGATGAGGAAAAAGTAACTATGCAACCCTTCAATTCATGCGAAACCGACAGATGTGTGAAAAAAAAACACAATTTTCTATATCTAACATCAGCTATTTGAGTGCAGAATTACTGAAATCCTCACAGCAATCATCTGTAAAATGCTTCCTCTAAACTGCAGTGAAGATTTAACCTCTGAATCCCATATCTTTTAATACTTTTTATAGGTATTTATGCAGATATACAAGCTAATAACTATACTTTATTTTCATATTGAGTTAGCTGTCATTGCTTTATAGGCATAATACATAGGCATAAATGTGAGACCGAAGTTAAAATAGGGCACTGGGCTTATTTCAAAATGTTTTTTTCTATTTTTCTAAAAATAAAAAAAAATGAATTTTGGAAAGAACACTGCTTTTATGTCATGTTTAGGAACTAATAATTGTGTACCGTGGTTATAACACACATTTCACCTTCCTACAGCATGGGATTCTGGGAACCAAAACACTGGAGTAGCACAAACATAGCACTTAAATTAGAGATGTTCTTACCTTCCAGGTGTGTGTCATGGGAATGAGTCTATCTCCAGGTGTGTGTTAACACTCACTCCGAATTATCTACAAACTCCAAGAAACATTCTCATGAGAAAGAAAAGGCAATTAGAGAAACCATCTGAACTGTCCTGGGAGGGGGCATGTAGACAAATTTGTTATGATTTAATTCCTGGCATGGTTGTTAAGGCAATAAGCATCACTGCTAAATACACTAAGAAAAATATACAGTACTGTGCAAGTCTTAGGCACCCTATTTTTTAAAAGTACAAACTTTGTTATAGATTTTTATTTTATGACATCTACATTGATTCAGTATGAAAACATTTTAGATTTCCAAACATTAGTTTTCCAGCACAAAATTAAATGTTACAGAAAAAATGTTTGTTGTAAGTCAGTAAAGAAAGCAGCATATTACATAAGAGACACTTTTCAGACAAAACCATAATGAAAGCTGCTGGGTTTCGCTGCAAAAATAAAAGGCAAGTGTAACAGTCAAAGTCTCCAGAAGAACCGTGGCTGCTTCTGCAAGATGCTCAGTAACGCTATATATATATATATTACTTTTGACTTTGCTTCATTTATTACTGTTTACTGCTATTTGTAGTATTTTTTAAATGTAGAAACATTTAATTTCATTATTTTTGAAGGCATCTTTGCTCTACAGCATTTCTTTGCATGTGCCTAAGACTTTTGCACAGCACTGTACATTTATATATTTGCTAAAACACTCATGTCCTATCACCTATGTCACATTGAATATGGCTGCTGATAAAAACCAGTGGTTATGCACGGCATTGTGGAGTTCCTAGCTAGATTCCTAGGAATGCTAAGTAACACTCATGGGACTTTATATGTACTCTATCCTGGAACACTTTTCAATAAGCATCCCTTATTGAGAAATCCCATAAATTTCATGCATGTTAATAAGTTTTTTGCATGTTATTATGTGAATAATATGTGATCAAGTGAAAATTGTTCATGTGAGAAAATCACTTCTGAAAAATAAAAACACATGCCCTACATGTGAATCATGATTCACATGATCAAAGTGGTTCCATGGTGGAACAGTTTGCACTCTGGACTCAATCTGAATGGAACTTATAAGCTGTTTATTAATGAATTACTACCATCACAGCAAGTTTGAAAATTCTCTTAATGGGTTGGTCCAGGGTGGGCAGTTATTATGGCTCTGAGCTAATAATTATACAATTGCGAGTTTGAATCCTAGGACTGCCAGAGAGCCTTTACCCACAGCTGTTTGACTCTTGTTCTCTTTCTTTAAATGGAGCAATCCATTAAATGCACTGTAATTGAAGTCTGTCAGTCTTTCTCTTTGATGTAGGTAACATCATTTGGATAATGATTTAACAGGATTAAGATGTACTCAAATACAATTTAGGAAAGAACACTCATACAGTGTTCAGCCTGTTCTATCCTTACCTAACCTCAGATTGGCCTTATATAGTCTGTACTAGACTCACAATCACTATCAAATTTTTGTGCTTTGGTTTTGTGCCACTATTTATTGTATTTTATCTCTTGGCAGAAAATGCATCTTTGAAAAATGTATTAACAGTTTACAGCAAGGTTCCATTAACTATCATAGTTTGTGAGATTAGTCAACATTACAAACAATAATGTTCATTTTTAATAAACCATTAAAAATGTTAACAAAACACCAGACCGAGTTAACATGTATTGAATAGTAATGTTCAATGCTGATTAGTCTGTTACAAGCTGTTGATTAATTTTCTGTAACAGCATGGCTAGGCGAGTAGTTCCAGCAGCAAGGTTTATATTAATGCACTTATTCTAATACATTATTTTCCCTTACGCAGGGACTTGTGTGGCAGAAACTCTACATAAACGAGGTCTTCTGTGAAGAAAAGTCACCAGTGTCAGCACTGTTAGCTGTACAGCTGTAACAAAGTCTTCAAGACAGAAGGCTTTGCAGTTTCTTGGTAACATGACAAGCTGCATTTTTATATTATTAACTAGAGACTGGTGAGGGAACAACTGTTTATAGCTGTTATAAGTGATAACCAGAACTAGTTCATGGATCTTCGACAACATTAAACATAACTATAAATGCGTAAATAGTATGATGTGTCATTCTTTAATTAATAGGAAAAATGTAATAGGAATAAATTTTGTGGCAGTACCAGTAACTCAGCTTTGTGTCATGGCTGCGTCACACTGCCTCGCCATTTATTGTTTTCCTATAACAGCACACCCCATCATGTTTTATAACTTACTTAAAAATCAGTTGAACACCTCTGATCACATTTTAGCCTCATTTATGAGTTTTGCCAATTAGCCACAGGAAATATATAAAATAAGGCACCAGTTCGTATTGGTCAATGTACAAGTGTTTTATTGGTTTATTAAAAAACTCAGTAGAAGCATTAGTCACTTTGGTAATGTTACTTTCGGTGTGTTAATGTATAATGTTGGATATACAGTAGTTTGTTATTGTGAATGAAATATGTGAGGGGAACGTAATATAAAGCATTATATGAAGAAGTGAGTCAGTGAAAAGGCACTAAACATGTATCATGTCCTATGTGAAGGAGTTCCAAAAATTTAGACAAAGGCTCAATAGAAACCCATGATAGAGAGAAAAAGGGAATAAAAATAGCAGGAGAGTGCCTCACACACTATAAAACATTCACACTGTGTGGTCTGTCTGCCTGGTTAATGGCTGTGGTTATGCTAAGAAAGCAGTTATACTTTTCTTCCACCTCGTCTCATCAGCGTGTAACTTTGAGTCTGGATGGAACTATCGCCCCATGTTGCTGCTGAGTGTGGATAGTGAAGTGGGCGATTAGGAGGCGCTCAGCCTAGCTTATTAAAGTTTGGTTTCTTTGGGGGGTGGGGGGGTGGTCTTTTGGAGTGAAAAGGGAGCTAATTTTACCTGTCACTCAAAATAAATGACGCCAACTCCCTACTGCTCAGCACTTACGTTGGTGTAATAGTTCAGCATTAAGCTGAAACCACTTCCCAAGTTCATGGCTTGGGTAATGAAACATGCCACTCTGTACAAGGTACATGCCTGCTGCCTAAATCCATCTACTTAGACATTGTAAACGTATGGATTATGTTGAGGCCTACATGCTCTAGATGCCTCAAATATAAAGCAGGAAAAACTAAAATCGGTTCACCGGACACTGACAATCTAGATTTAAACAAGCATACGTCTTTATCAAGCATAACAAGACGTTACTGCTTAGGTTAAATGGGTGATGTTAAAAACTGTATGAGGAGAATGATTACAGAGGGAAGTTTGGGAGATGAATGGCAAGAGGAACAGCAGGAGACGAAAGGAAGTGTGAGAAGCACGGGGAGAGACAGGGAGTGAACCAGCAGACGCAGAGATGGAGAAAGAGAAAAGTTTGTTTCTCATGCAGCCTCCCCCACCAGTAACCTGATAGCATAATGAGCTTTGACTCCTGCCAACGACTTCCCTTTCCCTCACTCTCACATTCACATACACACTCTCACATCACACACACATATACACAAACATGCACACATACCGTATACACACATACACACCCATACAGATATACACATCCACCATTAGTTAGATGTTTGCTGCTTGTTACATGTCTCCCTTTTATTAAAGAATATGAACTAATTGAAATGCCACTCATTGAGCATTTTAAACATCTTGTTTTAATAGAGGTAGAAAGGTGGCACCAAGTACCAGAGAAATGACAGCCTTTGTGTTAGTATAATTTAGAAATCACAGCCCAAGGCGGGGCTGGTGGATGCACAATACCGTGTATGTCAATCAAAGAGAAAAAGAAGAAAGTTTATATGAAAGGTGGGTGTTGCTTGTTAAGAATCATTATCACCTTGAACTTCCAATTTACCTTAATCTAACAGGAAGGAACACGGGAAGGGAGTTGGTAATGCCTGTAAATTGAATTATCGTCAAGGACATCGTCTATGTTTGTGTTCTGTTTGTGCAGGTGAGTCCTGCCTGTACGTTTTACCCACACGGAGAGAACATGTAGATGTCATATTATGCAGAGAAGCACATGATTTCTTCTGCTGTCAGAAATTTGAGGCTGTTTCTGACTCCAAGACACAAGAGAAGGAAAGCCATTTCTATTTTGAGCAAATTTAATTTTTATTTTGTTCACAAAGATCTGACATCACCAGCGAAGATACAAAAAAGGGCAAAGATGGAAATGTGAAAGCATACAAGAGCCACAAGCAAATTCACACACACAGGTTTTTGTTTTATTTGGGGAAACCCATTGGATTTTCCATTTTTACAAAAAATATGGCATTGTTTATGATGATCACATGTAATGCTTGCCAGGGCTGAAAATTGAGATGGTGTTGGTTAGATGGGGGGGGCCCTCTGTGTGTATGTGTGTGTGTGTGTGTGTATGTGTACAGCACAGTACAGTATGAGGAAATAATAATACTGATCTTTAATGATACTAACATCATATAGACGTTAGTCATTCAGCTTGAAAGGTTAAAGTTTTTTCAGGAACACAAGACACTAGAAATAGAGATTAAAATGCACACCAGATTTCAGTCTAATGTACCTACTAAACTAAAAGTTGCTCTTCGTGACCTTAGAATTATGTGAGGAGTATAGACATGCTGTTGCATGCTGGGATGATGTGATGTGATACCACCCCCATCGTGAAGTGTTTTCTTCCTATATATATATATATATATATATATATATATATATATATATATATATATATATATATGGTTATACATATACTACATGGTTTTCCCTTTCCCATGAAGCAGTCCACTACTCCTCATGTTAACGTTATTAGAAAATTGAAATAACAAATAACACTTTATTTGAAGGGTACCTACATAGTGCCTTTATAACACATTCATAAGCAATGTATAAATATTTTATAAAGCATTCAGTAGACTTTATGAAAGGCTTATGTCAAAACATGTAAGAATATATTGGAGGTTTTATGCAACTTTGTCTTTACATTTAAAAGAGAGAAAAGCAACCATTAATTATCATTATAAGCTGACTGATTTAAATACTGTTATTCATTTGGCTGGTATGTGGACTTAATAAATAAGAAACTGTATTGCAATGGGGCTCTATAATCATTTTATTACAAATAGACTGAGCGTTCAATTCCATGCTCCTATAAGAAGTGGGTAATGTAACTGAACCTCACATTTTTGCCAATACTTTATTGCAGTATATACTCTTTAAGTGAAGCAGGAAACGATCATTATACAGCATGCAAGCCTCTAGTTGTGCATGTAAAGGTTAAAAGCAACACTTGGAATTTGTACTGATAACACTAACTGCTGAACTACCAGTGCCTGGTAAGGCCAGATGAGATGCAACATATAAATATTCAGCAAGCAGAAATGTCCATTCAAATGAATAGCAAATGTTCTGAAAAATAAAGTATACATCCAACTAATCATTGAGGATATCAGTCACAAGACATGGCAATTAAGCAAACACAAAATGACTACTGTAGGGGCACATTCTCCCAGTACTAAAAGAATCTGGTTTTGGTGAAGAAAATCAGCTGTAGATAGAGATTGCTTTAAAATGTGAAGGAATGTATGGAAAAGAAAAGGAAGGTCTTTAGTCGATGTGTCTTGTGGTCAGTTTTTCACAATGAGGAACTAGGTACTTGAAGGTAGTGGCGTGATTAGTCTAATTACATATGAACTTGCACACTGACAAATTAAATAACTAAATAGAACTCTTATTGTAGTACAAACATTAATATATTTTACTTATGCGCAAACATGAAAATGCTTTTGTGATGTTGATTGTTAAATTGTGTAATGATTTGAGACAAACTCATGTTATTCTCAGACTATAACACTAACCTCAAAAAAAAAGAAAAATCTGTATAATAACTCTAAAAATGGGAACATGATGAATCGCAAAATATTTCTGAATTATTGTATATGCACAAAGTAAATCTCATGCACCGTTTCCTTTTTACAGCTGTGGACGTCTGTTTTATATTTGAGTAGATAATCTTTATGTTCTTTTCACTCTTAATACTGACAAATTTGCTTGAGGAGAGGAAAAGAGAGACTTATCCCCTGCTCAGAGGTCTTCAGTCTGAACCTTTTTAGGTGTGTGTGTGTGTGTGTATGTGTGTGTGGTGAATGTGTGAGGTATAGGCTGTAAGTTTAACAGCAAAGGTTGCTCTGAGAGAACTCATAAACATGTCCCATGAGATCTTGACCTTGCAGTAAACAGCTCCACTTTCTATAGTCACTCTGACTTCCTCTACATCACTCTCTCTCCTATATGAACTTGCACCATGTATCCCTCCTTACTTTTGCCTGTTCTGTTAATTTCACCATGTGTTGAAAGTTTTTGGAGGGTGTTACACCATTTTCTATAACTCTGTGATAGCACAGATATAGATAGTCTTTTTTCTTTATTTGTTCACACCGTGTGGTACATACACTGCAAAAAATGACATCTCAGCAAGTTAAAATATCTTGAATATAGTCAAAATGATCTAGCATTTCCTATCAGAAGATTACAAGAAACCAAATATAAGATTATTAAACCTATTTCTAGGCATTTCAAGCTTGAAATAGTCTTGTTCTATTGGCAGATAATTTTAAGAATTTTTAAGGATTTATTTCTAGAAAGAAGCAAAATTATCTGCCAATGGAATAAGAAAATGTAAAGCTTAAAAATAGAAAAATATGTCTAGAAATAGGATTAATAATCTTATATTTGGTTTATTGTAATCTCATAACATGAAATAGTATATACATTTGACTACATTCAAGATATTTTCATTTGCTAAGATGCCGTTTTATTGCAGTGTAATGAAGTAGCTAAAGCTTCCAAGTTGCTTGCAGCATGGTCAGCTACATGGTCTTCCACACAAATTGAGGTGTATGAAAGGTTACAAAGGTTAAGGTTAGGGTTAGGGGCATGGTTAGTGTATACTTTTTCTAGTGCCCCAATTTGTACGAAATGAAACAAAGTTCAACTATACTGCCTTCACTTGTCCATTTTTGTACATTTCGTTAAAAAAAAATCTTTTCTATCGTCTTTTAAGGCCTTAATGTCCCAGATTATTATTCAGTTATTCATTGTTCTACTGTAAGTTCTTTAGTAACTATAGTGAAACCAGTAAGATTTAAGTGAATTTGAGGGGGTAAGAGGTTAACTAGGACCTTGATAAACTGTTGAAGAACTAAGAGATGTGCTACTACATGACTATTATATTAAACAGTGATCATAACTTCATTTGTATAAACTGGTTCCACGAGTATTTCTCACAGCTACTTGAATTTCTGAAAATAAATTGCACTGGTTCTGCTTGGTCACACTCATTAGGCCTAGTTATTTGTTATTTGTTTAGTGATGTTATTTCTGCATAGCTTTTCTTCACCACCATAAAGTTGTTTACAAACACCAGTTGGCTACATTAATATTTTCATTACATTATCTGCCTGGTGATGGCCAGCGTCCACACTTCCAACATTCTCCATCTTGATAGTTTAAGAATTCTATTAATATTCCACATTGACTTTTTATATAAAGCAAATATGTTTTAAAATCCCTGCAATGAAATATCTACACAAGTCTATTATTTGTCATCAAAAAAGGTTAGAATAGCTCATATGTCTTCTGGCCAACATTATGCTTCTGTTCTGCAACATTTGTCTGAATTAATCATCCGCTTTCCCAGTGCATCTGTTGCTGTCCTCTTAAAGCTGACACTGGCTCTAAACAATCCTTGTGCTTTAACGTTCGCCAGGGAAGCACCGTAAACCATCTGAGGAGATTAATTACTGTGCATTTAGCCACATGGTTTGGAAGAGCAAAGAGCAACTGTCATTATTCACTCCCCTGGCAGCAAATTATACCCCATGTATGGTGTCAGTGCCAATCTCCGCAGTGAACAGATAAATTCAGTTCATCAGACGATTTTATGACAGCATTTGAGTTTATTAGCGGGAGGATCCTCCTGCGTGCGAAGAAGCGTTTCAATTAGCCTGATTTTCCACAAAATTAACTTCTGTTTCAAAGGTAACCATTTAGACTACCTCTGTGGAAGTTATTGCTGTACTGCTGAGCAGTTCATGTGCTCTTTTCCTATTCTATAAAAAGACACTGAAATGAATAAATAAGACTAGTTTGTGTGAGAACCAGCCTGATCATGCAGAAACTGGCACAAAAGTACAGAAAGCAGTCAGAGAGAATGACTTCAGTGTCTCTCCCATGATAATGATGTGAAAACCTTTTTTTTTTCCCACTTATGTGGCCACTGCAGGCAACCCCATTGTACTGAGGCTCTACTCCACCCTGTACATAATTACTGAGAGAGGTGTGGCCTTTGGCATTCACCAGCAATCACAAGCTCTCCTGAAAGAGCTTTGCGTTTACAACCTGCAGTACAGCTTCGGCCCCAGAAGAGAGAAATGTGATAAGATACAGATTACTTTTACCTGAGCACTACTGAAAATAACCAGCAGTTGCTATATCACTTGGCTGGTTTCATTTGATGATTGTCTGCAAAGTGACTGTTAATTTCGACATATAAATATAAGACAGGCAGCTAATTTTTACCACAGGAGGACAAAAATGTGCTATCTTACTAAACGATTGTTCAGCTGACCTTATAAGGCCCTTCCATGCCTCATTATAGCTTTTTGAAGAATGATATTTCCGTCTAATGCTCTAAGAAAGTGAATCATCACAACATTACAGGCTATTCAAAACTAAACCACAGTCTAACTATACAAATGTTGTGTTAAAAACTGACCCCAGATCTGCATAGATTGTGCAAGTAAGTTAGACTAAGCAGAAGTGGAAGTGATATTTTTTTAGAAGCCGGGTAGTGGGGAGAGACACAGGCTTCTCTCCTTTCAATACTGTAATCCCGGGGCTCTGCACTCACAATACACATACATTATATCACGGCAGGAGGCCTGAGGCTACGGCTGCCAAGCCAGGGTGTGTGTCACAGTTTAAAAAGGAGCGAGGAAAAAAAAAAAGATAAGAAGCTTCTCGGGCTAGGAGCCAAATCTGCTTCTGTGAAATCCAGTATTAGTCTCAAGCTGTATGCACGCAACCTTTTATAGTTTTCCATCCCCTTTCCCTCTGTCTCTCGCCTGCTTTAGCTACACCTTTGTGTTGATGGTTTGTACCTAGACTCTTCACAGAAAAATTCATTAGAGGGAAACGGAATATGTTAACTTTCATGACACTGAAAATTTGTTCTCAATTTAAATCAGATTAAAAGGAACGCAAACTTTGGCTCCTTGTCTGTGTAGACGGTTGATACATTAGTATGCTCAGGCTATTTTGGTTCCAGTACTGGGGATTTACATGTCAATGGTGACCAGATTAAAGTTCAACTTTCAGCTAAAGTCCACCAAAAATGTCATTATAGCTGGAATAAAGTAAGTCTGCCATTTCAGGATAAAAGGGTTATTGGCAGGGGCAGCAGTAAATTCCAGCTGAAGTTCACATCCTCGTCAAGGAACATGTTACATATTCATTAATAATGTTATCTCCAAACATTTACACAGCTGTATAGATTGTAGTTAAAGTTAGTAAAAAAAAATGTCGAGGTCAAGTTGATTGATTTATTTAGGCATATAAAGGTCAGTTGGCTTCAACCTGAGAGCAAATACCTTCTTGAATATGGATGTTTATCGATCCATCACTCCAGTAGCTTACAACAGACACTAGGCAGGCATTTTAGCCCTCATTGTAACTCTTACTACCGTATCTGCACTTCCGTACACACTTCAACAGATCAGTCACACTCAATCACAAGTGCCAGAGGCTCCTGGCTAGGCCTGCCCTTGTTTGGTGGTTTAGATAAACCTGTGTGCATTAGAGCTGCAGAGTGGAGTGGGTTTTAGCAACTAGGGGTCAGTGGCTGAAGCCTTGCTCTTAAGAGCCCAACATTGTTCTGCCATCTATGGACGGGTTCCTCAGGGAAGGATCATGCTCTCTACCATACGGAGAAGGCTTTTAAGTGCTTGTAGCCACACTGCGTCTACAGATTAGAAGGTCTTTACTTGGTGAGAGTATGCTGCAAGTTTTTTTTTAAAATCATGGTATTGTTAACACACAACTGCTACAGTTGGCTGAGTGTAAAACCCACAATCCCTGAGCATACGAGTTAGGCGGTACTTCTGACTAGCGTTAGAACAGAAATACTGCCACTCCAGAAAGAGCTGGCCACATCCATTCTCCAGGCTGACCTTTTCTTCCCCACTTCAGAGCACTCAGCAGCGCAGAAATACGCTACCAAAGTAAACAAAAAATAAAATACCAATGTAAAGAGGTTGACATTCAGTGTTTAAGAGGTATAGCTAGTCTTTTAAACATTGCAAGCATGATAATTTCTCTGCTGGAGCAGATTTATATCTAAACGTTAGCCTGACATTAGGTTAAATGTTTGGAGAGCAGAGGACGATGAGGACATGTTTCCGGTTGGTGTTTTGCTGTCTTCAAAGCACGGAGCTCTGCTTGTCCCTTCCTCTCAGGCAAATATTTACATATTCAACCTATTAAATGGACACTTGTCAGAAGGCCATCACTTGAGTTTCCAAGGCAAGGTCCTTCAGTGTTTTACTCCAGCCATTACACATAAATAGCTGTTGTGGAATGATGGATTGTGTTTGTTTGTTGGGAGTGCCCGGGTTTATTTCATTAGCAAAACTAATAAATAATCATCTGAGACAGGGAAGACATTTGTTAGGATTTTCTAAAATTAAAATCGGAAAGGCCATCCACAGTGCATATATGTTACGGGTCTTGGCGCTAGGATGTATAACAGCGTCGTGCAGGGCCCGCTTGTCCGAGAGGACAACATATGAGGCGGAGTGGAACCAAGTGCGGAGACGGACCGCAAAACAGCCCTGCCTAAAACGCGAAAGCCTCGAGTGGGGCACAAACCGGGCAGATTAAGGGGACCAATCCGTAGCGTTAGCTGCTAAGCTAATTCCAGGGGGTCTTACGTGAGCCGCTCGCAGTACTTGTGTGATACTGTGAAGGGTACAGGCTTTAGGGAAACTCAAAGCCTACGGCTCAATACAAAAGTACTGCAGCGTAGCGGGAAAACACAAAATGGCCCTGTAGTTTGGCCAAACTTGAAAGAACTAAATCTTTCCTTAATATTAAATATATCCAGCCCTGAACCTTAATATACACTACACAGAGCAGCCTGCTGCCATTCTGCTGACTGGCACAGATCTGTGTCCGCACGAGCAGTGATTTTATTTTATTTTATTTTATTTCAGCAATGTCAAGTAGCTGAGATGCAAGGTGGGGTTACAGGATGCTCGGGGTTGCATCAATGCTGGGTTGAAAATTTAATAATGGTCTTAACTTCCAACAATCTTTCTATTTTGAACAAAGCATTATTGATTTAGAAGTGCATATGGGTGGGTAAATATGTTCAAACTTATGAAAAGTGACACTGGCATCAAAAAAGCATCAAACCTTTTTGTACTTTTGACTTAAAATGAACTGGAATTGATACTAGTCTAATCTGGCTTAGGCAAAGAAATCTAACTTTGTGAAAGCTAACTTTGTGAAATGTAGCCAATAATGTTGGAAAATCATCTAAACATACCTCAAGGTAATGGAGGTAACGATTAACCTCAAGTCTTTGCTTACTCCACATTTCCTGAGGTAGAGTCAGGGCTGCTCATCCTCAAGTTCCACACTGCAGTCTGGTATCTGTATTCAAAGACACACTGATCATTTCAGCATTAACTACATTGTGTAGCATGAGAAGGTCCTGGCCGGCATGATTCTTGAAAGTTTCTTTCTACGTTGATGAATGAGATTGATTGCTAAAATGAAATGACTAGATATTAAACTGAGCCCATTTGATTGTAGCATAGAGTCACTGGCTGGATGAGAGACAAAGAGACTTTTGAAGATGACAGAGATTTGTAATGACTACTTCGATGGACTAAATAAAAATATAAGGAGTAAAAAGGAAGTTTACAAGTAAGAGTACAAGTATTAAATTTCCATAATAGTATATAGCAAAATTACTCAAATATTGTCCACTCCTGAAAACAAATCATAATTTATAATAAACTGTATGTATTTAACTAAAGTGCAGAGCTGCTGATAGGCCAAAAATAATGAGAGGAAAGAGCGAGAAGCAAAGAGACACAGATTCAGGCCCAATAAAATTAGATTGCTGAATGACAACGAGAGCAGTTTGAAGTCACATCAAAACAAATTGAGCTTTTGTAGCACTCTCAGTCGGTGCCTCTGTCAAATTTACATTTCAATGCAGGCAGTCTGGTGGGCCAGTGGCATGGTAAATGAGCAATGCAAATAGTACACATGCTGTCTCTTTCCACACACACACATTTACACATACTCCATGCAGAACATCTAAGGACAGACGAACTCAGGACATGTTTGTGTCTAATTAAATTGTTGAAATTATGAACCTTTGTGTTTCAGAACAATAGAAGAATGGTAACCGATTGAGCATGTAAAGACACATACCGTCATTTCAAATAAACGATTAAAGCAACATGCACAACACTTGTGTTTAAGACTTTTCAAAGTTTCACAAGCTCAACACTTACCCCAAGGTTTATGTGATTGGCAGAGACAGACTTAATCGCCTTCCATGTCTTAACATGCTAACCTACAGCACAATTATCCTGTAAAGGCAAAGAATCGGGATGAGGTTTGGATTGTAAAGTTTCGGTATATAATCAGCCTCCAAAAATATTTATACACGCATTTTCTAACATACAAAATAGTCATCTACTTTTTTGTTACATATATTCACTGACAACATATTTTTTAAATATAGAATTTCTTACAACACTAATATGAAATCATACACTGTTAAATTTTCAAATATAGAAGAAAGGTAACACAAGGAATAACATTTTAAAAGAATTTATTATCAAGATTCATAAATGAAATCACTCAAAGGGTTTGTATGTGTTTTTTTTTTAAACACACATTAGCTGTTAAAGCAGATGATGGCTCGGGCTGGGTTGAGTTCAGAACACAATTGGAGCATTAGCTTGTCTAAACTCTCAGGCTTTTGTTATCATTAGGTGAGCACTAATAGTCCTGAGGGAATCTATCCTCGCTAATGCTAGCAGCTGTTAAGTGGAAGGCTTGCTAATGGCGTCTTACAGGGGTTCTTTACTCACAGAAAGATCACCTGAGATGGCCGAGCTGATGCTGACCAAGCACTTAGAACTGAGGTGTCAGGCAGATAAACCATAGTGGGGATTGAAATTAATTTTAATGTGGTAAATCAGCGTACAGAATCTTCCAGGATGTGAGTAGGCTTTGGAACTTGCACAGATGAGATCACTATCACTGACAGCCCAAAGCAGTTGAGCTTAAGGGTGTGTTTTTAGATACTAGTTCAGTTACCCTGCTTGATGCAGCCAACAACAATCATCTATGGAATAATGCAAATCATGCAAATAACTTGCATACAGCGCCATGAATGAAACTGAAGAAACGTTTGGTTGATTTTTCAGGTATTACCTTTCAGTGGGTGACAGAAGCGCTTTGTTTTCAACATAACTATCTAGAAGCCCATGTAATTGTACTTTTATAGTTTTGCAGTTATAAAACAATTATTAGAATTAAACTATGGCCAAAACAATTAAAAACATAATCTATCACACTATATTTAGAACAAATACCTAACACAAACGACTATTTTGAATGTATATTACTGAATAAAACTCTTCACCTGTGTGTTTTAGACTTGTTAACCACCTTTAAAATGGAAATTGTTGGCAAAGGTTTCTCACTCAGTCATCTTAAATTGAATTACTTCATGGTGTTTATGTTATGATGCAGGTCTATGTGGTTTAACACCAGATTTCTGCATTGAACACTTCACTTCCATTTAAAACATAGGATTCATAAAAACATAGGCACCAGATAATTCACTATTCACTTCGGTTGAACAGTCTTTTCACAGTGGCAACACTACGTATTATCATCATGTAATATTAGGCTATTTAAGACTAAAATCGAAAGAACTGTATGAAAGAATCAAATGTTTTTCTGTACCATGTCATGATCCATTACACACATCTGTCTAGCATCTATCATATTTACAATTGAGCTGAAAAGATATCAGTGGTTTTTCTAATGTCTTCACCCCTGTCTAAGAATATGCTGAGCTCTTTACTACACCATCTCCATAGCAAACTAATTCACAGTGGAATGTGAGCCTTAGGTCAAGCTGAGCACTGCGGTTTGCAGATCAGTGTGTGAGTACAGTTACCTGGACACCACTATACTGACTTACTCTGAAAATGGCAAAGTTCTTGGAGCAGGTTTGTAGCAAGGTGAAATCTCCAGGCTAAGTGAATACAGGAGTGTTACTGTGCCTGCAGAGTGCGAGCTGAGGGCTCGGAGCTTACAGCTTCCTGACATTCCCTCACATGCTAAATAAATACTCACTCAGCCTGCAGCATTAATCCCCAGAGTGCAAGTGCGAGAGAGCGAGAGAAATGTAATGTGTCCCCTCTGGAGGGGCTTCAGAAATGACGCAGTGCAGTGGAAGGCTCTACTTTTGAACAAGGCCCCTGTGTTAACTACCCTGCGTCTGCTACTACTAAACTTCAGAGAAAACGAGCATCCGTAAAGCACACATTAATACACATAGCCTTATAAAAAAAAAATAATAAAAGCATAGCCAGACATGTTTAAACATTTACAGTCAACACTGAGTCCTTTATTTACAGAACTTGACTGAAATTAAAAAAAAAAAAAAAAAAAAAGGTCATATTTGTACCCTGGTGTCAGTGATTTTTTTTTGCTTCAAAATGCAAAAAGTATTTTCATCTTGATTTTTTATAAATGTGCAAATAAGATGAATCCTTCAGTCTTCAGTGTCAGTCAAGGATTCACAGGACAGGGCTTGAAAGGCTTATTTCAACAACTCTGCCCTCTCAAGCTCTAATTCAAGTAAAGTGCTCCATCAAGGGAAAAAAAAAAACAGACAAGGCAAACATCTGTGGCCTTTTCATTTCTCTCTCCATTTACAAAGGAAAACAATAAAATTACAATGCAAATAGAAAATAATTATAATAATTATAATAATAATAGTACAGCAACAAAATGCTACACAGTTCAAGCATGGTGAACTTCCTCACGCTGGTGCCCAGAGACCAGCGAGTGAGTTCAGTCCCAGCACAGAGGCACAGTGAAGTAGTCACTAGTCATACGAACTCGAGTTTGCCATGGCCTGTGTACATGCCCCAGTGCACGAGCGAGAGGAAGCGTTCGCCCCCTTGCGCGCTCAGTTCAGCCTGCCGGAGTTTATCGCAGCCTGCGCAGCAGTTCTCATGGCCAGTCACAGGCATCATGCACTCCAGGTCCAGCTTTGCCATGTGGCCCTTCTTGGCATGGTTATGCCCATGGAAGCTGTAGTGCAAGCGTGAGAGCATCTGCTGTCTCTGCACCCGGAGCCGCTTGTTCTCACTGCGCAGCATGCGGAGTGCCAACATGATGAGCAGCACCAGGATCAGGCCTCCGGCGATGGGTACGGCGATCACGGCCGCCCGGAACCACACCTCCTTCGCTGAGGCTAACTCTTGAACTCGTGTGATCAAGTTCTGGTTTGAGCCGTCTGAATGATAACGATCTGAGAAAGCAAAGAGACAAGTTTCTTTCATTAGTTTTTGTTTCACGTGCATGTTTTCCCAAGTGCCACTTGTATCGGTGCATCTAACATGTGTTCACTCAGAAGCACATTCCTGCACAGTGAGGTATTACATAATCCACATGCCAGGTCATCTGTAGCATACTGCTCAAAGTTAACTATCTAGTGCCTACTAATCATGTAACCTATTAAATATCTGTAAAAACAAGAGCCTTTGAAATTCATGCGCTTGAGATCTGGCCCTCAGGGACAACACAAATTAAAACTGAACACACCTCCATATATTATCTGAATATACATAATATAATGGATATCTATTTTTATATAATCGTGTTAGTTCTCACCTGTGGGGTCACTTCGTGTGTGAACAATACTGGGTAAACCCCGGTAGTTGCACATATCATCATGACAGCACTCAATAGGAGACGGGCCTCCATTTGAAACATCTGAACTCTTCTGAGTGCACACATCCACGGAGTTTAATAGCGGGTCTAGACATCCGTGTGTTAACGGGGAGTTTGTGTTAAACGGGTCCAAAGCTTTGGTAAAACAGGCGTTGAGCTCCGATTTGCACATGTATCCTGTGGCAACACACTGCGGAGCATCACAGTAGCACCTGATCTCTCCTGTAAAACAAAATTAATACAAATAAGTGCTGTTTAGTCAAAATTAACACCTAATTTCCCTTGTTGACAACTTTAGATAATGTATGGCCAAAATTGCTTGACCCAACGCTCTTACAATTTGAATAATTACTAAAATAATGTTTCAAAGGCTACTGTATCTGATTGTTTTAATGCTCCATTACTTAATTTTAAGAGAATTAATGTATTAAAAGTACACTATTGCTATAGGAAATTTGTGCTGTGTTCCAGAGAGACCAGTGTAGAACACCAACATGGGTTAAAGTGTGAAAATTCACACCAACGTCCAATATTATCAGTGTCAAGGCTTTTAGATGGTCTCTTTTGTCCATTATGTAAAATAGCAATATAGTAGTGAATAATATCTGGCATGTCTGCCACAGACAGTTTAACTCAAATGAAAACGTGTAAAGACAGAGCTGTGAAGAAGTCTGTCTGCACTTTACATGCAAGGCCTATTCTGCATATGTTCTTAAGACGATATTGACAATAAATAGATGTGTTCAACCTATTCAAAACTATACATTTCAGAAACCATTAGCATATATATTTATATATATATATATATTATATCACCAGGGGGAATTTGTGGAACCTGTGTTTTAGCGACAAATGACTCGTTTCTTTTTCGTTCGCTCCAGAGTTTTTAGACTATGTGAAAACTAACTGCCAGTGTGTCTACCTGGAACTGAATGCCAAAGCACACTCAGACACAAACACAAATAAACACAGGTTTTGTATGGGTGTCTGTGGACCCGCAGGACTCGAGTTACAGGTCATCACTCTTGTTAGTGTAAACTGCTGACTACACAACACATACAGCACCAGAACGGCAAGGAATACAGTCTGTGCACAAGTACTATAAACATGCTATTCAGTGAAAAATGCTGGTTCCATTAATACGTTTATTGAAATTAGGGCTCTTAAAGGAACCATTCAGGTTTTGCAGCAAGGCTTCTGCATGCACTTTTAAGGGATCTTACAGACAGAAGATTCCTGAAAAGATCTTCCAAGAGCCTGACTCTCAGAAAGTCTTAAGTGTTACATGCAGTGGCCTGTGATAGGCTACAAAACACCACAGGTAATCTTCCCTAATATTACCTTCTCATCACTTTGTGACCTCAGCTGATATATTAATTAGAGTATAAGGTCATAATGTATTGGCGTGTAACCGTCACAGCAGCTGTAATATCAGAGTTACAGGTCAGGTAGTCTGCCTTTTTGCCCACAATGTGCTGCTAGTTCCGACACCCTGTGGATAAACCCAGTGTTGTTTATACACAAAACATCGGCCCTAAATGAGGGCTGATTAAACTGTTCGCCTTGCACACGGTTTCAGGGAGGAAGGCAGATATAGTGTGAGCGTACAGTAGCAGGACCAGTGCTCTTGCCTGGGCCCAGTCTATATATATGTATGTATGTATGTATGTATGTATGTATGTGTGTGTGTGTGTGTGTGTGTGTGTACAAAACTGTGCTGATTGATTAGATGAAATAAAAATAAAGATCGGTCATCGGTTTCTTATACCTTTAGCTAGGAGCACGGCCATGGCACAGAGTTCCAGCTGAAGCCAAAGTGAAACAAAACTGGAATGGCGATCCATTTACGACCAGTTCCCAGTCCTTCAAGCCAGCCACAGAGACAACCTCCGATCTGTCCGATCTGTCCGATCTGTCTGTGTTAAACACTGTCTTACATGTAAAGACGTGCTTGCATGGGGTTTATCACAGAGAGAAATAAGTGCATTCCCGCAGTTTCTTCGGTTACATCATGAGCAAAACCAAACGCAGGCAGAAATCTCCTGTGCCATGAGCTCACTGTGGATCTGATCTGTGTCAGGAAGGAAAATACTAAGCTACGGTATAAAACCAGTCCCTGTATGTGCATAACCTACACATTCACAGCGCGAAGGAAAGCATCCGAAACACCACGAGCAGGCAAGAAAAAAAAATAATAAACGTGCTGATGTGTAATCCAGCTGCAGCAGCTCCCGGTCAGGACGCACGACCGCACGGCCGACTGAGCCGCACACTCACACGCCAACAAGTTATCAGCACACGGCCTTGGGGATCGCGCATGGCCACGCCCTCCCAGCTCACTGATTGGCTAGAGGTGTGGGCTTATTTGCATGCGCAGTGCGATTGGCGTTCGTATTGGTTCACGCCGCGGTCACACAATGAACCCGCCTTCAGCGTGGATTAAAGCTGCAATTAAGAGCTAAGGGAAGAAACTATTCAAAGAGTGGACATGATTGATTTAAAAAGAAAACACTCAATGATTTGGAATAGTATATATTTTACAAATAATGCTAATGCATATTAAGTCACATTAAAAAAATATTATATGTTTTGTTTAAGATCATATAGTTTAAATATATATATTAATTATTAATCAACCTGATCTTATTAATGAAGTTGGTCAAGGATCTGTTTTGTAGGCTACTTCCTGTGCTGTAACTTAGGCTACTGATTTGGATGAAATGATGACTGTGTTTTGATATACTGTCGATAAACATGAAAGAGTCTAAATCCAGTGAATGTATTATCAGGTTAGCATCAGCATGGCTGCTGAAATGATGAGTGTTTGAAGTAATACGTGTGTTCCTCAGACTACTGAAGTCTCGGAAGGTCGCCTACAGAGAAAAGCGAGAGACTCAGGCTAAGCGCTCAGATAAATTAGCAATCCAAAGAGGCCCATGGCGCCAGAGAGCCGACACAGACAGACAGTGACACTCAATTAGGGCCGAGTCGATCCCATACAACACACACACCCACACACACACACACAGAGATCGATATCTCACCGTGGCCCCTCCAGTCTGTTCATATGTTTATCATTTAGGATTGGCCACTGTTTGAAGGCAAAACGAATCTCTCACTAGCAACAGTGAAGCTCCAGAGATAAGAGAAGTCGTTATGAAACTGATACAGGTATTGCACACGTACAAGTGCATATCATTCGCTTGTAAAATCATCTGGCGTTCAAAATGATAATAATAAAAAAGAATTACATAATGAGACTAGTCGGATGCCTCCAGATCAGGATCACTTTCCAATCATTTTGATTCATAATCATCTTATTTGGTCATGTTATCCATCTATAAAGTAACACAACTCTCTTATAAATTTTAGTCAACACCAGTTTAAGGAGAGATCTTTGCGGGAAATGGGGTTTTGTGGAAAAATAGGCTAACAAGAGCAGCTGGAGATGGGATCAGACACGCACTAAACAAATCTCCTAAAAAATAATAATAAAAAAAGAAAAACTGTAAGCCATGCTAGTCATGCTGCTTAGATGATGTGATCATGCTCAGTGCTGATAGCGCATCGTGTTTACAGGTAGAACAGCTGGTAGAAAGCCAGAGACAGACACAGAGACGCTGTTAGGAGCGATTGCCCTTTGCCTGCAGATAGAGGGCCATCGATCCAGTGTCATAAGGGGCAGGGCTGGTCTGCTTGGAGGGAGGGACACACACACACACACAGAGACAGAGAGAGAGAGAGAAGTGCACAGACAGCAGTTGGGGTAATTGTTGGGAATTTCAGCAAGGCGCCAGTGTGTTCAGCAGCTCTAGGCTATGTGCCCACACCTTTCACACGTTCTGCAGCTCACAGCAAGGCCAAAAGCAGAAAACCCCACATCTGTGTGAACACAAAGCTGGAGTATTTACACCAGACAGCAACAATCAAAAGCACAGCCAATCTGCTGCATAAAACTAGCGCGTTTTATAGCACTTTCTTTCCACACTGCCTTTCTACTGTCATTTTCTATTCTTCTAAAGCTAATTAGAATAAGCAAAAACACTCCCACACAAGATTTTTTGCTTGCATAGTTAGGGGAAATCCTATTTTCCTGACTTTCAGAAAGCTTTCCGACAATAAAGGAAGTAGCACATGTAATATTTGGTCTACAGAGAGGGGATTTTCCTTAGAGCCCTCAAAAGTGTTCACTCTCACAATATTCCGTGTCTAATAACGAGTAAGTGCTGCCCTCTTGTGTCTACCATTACAACTACAACTACAACAACACTCAGGTGGGCTCAACAGGGTCATAAATACAGTTGAGTGCAAAAGCTGTGTCTCCTTGTGTTTTTTTTTTCTTGAATACTGTATAAAATACAGTATGTTCATTATTCATGAAAAAATGAATCAGGTAAACCCATATAAACTAATAATTTTCTGTATTGTGAAAATAAACAATAGAGAAGAAAATATAATAAACACACCATGATTACACATCACATTTTTCACCAAGTGTATCTACCTTTTGTTATAATATGGTGTATATTGACATGATAATTATAACCAGATTTTAGTTGTGTTTAAGTGTATGACTCAAAAACTGTCGCACACAACCTACATTTTCTTACATTGTCAATAAAGACTTATTCCTATAGCATTAGAAACTTCCAGCTATAATTGTGAAAAGTAACTGAACTCATGTTCGAGAATACACTATTTTAATTTGGAAGCTGTTGAGGTACAGTATCGAAACCGTGGCCTGCTGTAAGATTAATACTTTTCTGAATGGATCATGCTGCATGTAGAAAAACCTGTGTGCCTCAATTGGTACCGATTGCTGATTATTATTATTAGTGAGCACTTCTTAGCCTGCAACAGAAACAAAGAGAATCAAAGGGAAGCATGAATGGGTGTGGGGATAGCCGAGTTTGGGTGGGAGAAAGTGAGAGATTGAGGGGTGCAAAAGGGCCTGCAGCTCTGTTTACACATCATGCTGATAGTTCACACCTTTAAAGTGAGAGATACAAACAGTGAGAATGAGAGAGATGTAAGGGAGTGGATCAGAGGTGCTCAGACGCAGCTGTGATATCGTCTGGAATAGAGACTGTGTGCTTGTAGAGAGTTCTACTGACGCCAACTTAAAATGCCTAATTAAGGAACATTATCTTGGCATTTACAAGCCTAACTGGCATAACACACTATGCACAGACATTTTCCATCATTAATCAGAAAATAGGTGGAGAAATTATTATTATTATTTTTTTTAAAAACTGCACACTTGCAAGGATTCCGAAAGTAAACTCAGATTGGCAGTAATATTCAACATGAGGTGTCAAATTCATAGCCAATGCTATGGGCTGGGAACTGCAGCTCCTTTAATAATATGAAGATTATATTATTATTATTATTATTATTATTATTATGAAATCACGGTGCAAGAATTCAAGCTAGCTGTGGGAAAAGCAGAGGCATATACCATCTGTATTATATAATGGCAGCTATAATTCTTACTGAGCATTGGGTCTGAGATCAGGCACTGAATACTGAATGTATTTTGGGCCAATTTAACCTTTAGTCATGATGTGCATTAACCAGATTTAATATCCTGAAAAGCATATTGTGATCACTATGTGCAGAAATAGAATTGCAGTTTACTGTTTTTCCTTTATGTACAGTCCTAACCTACAGATGAGCAACAAAGGAAAGGGAAAAAACAGTGGCTCTATTACACGGTGTGAGGCAATTTGCTGGCATGGTTTGGGTCCACTTTTCCTTTTAGAGGGAAGAATCACTGCAAATCAGTTCATTCATATCGACTCATCATACAGGCAAACATGACAAAGAACACAAATCAAGACTTACTTTTTAGCATGTTTATTACAATACATACATTTCACATTTGACCTTCTGACCCCAAGTGACCCTGCCCTGATTCTGATGTGGCAGAGTTGGTAATGTCCAGTCCTCGGCCGTGACCTTCAACACTTCCTTTTCCTACTATCCAGTAGCACTAGCTCCACTCTGTCCAATCAGGGTGCAAAGGAAAATGTGTGACAATAATTTATGAATACAACATATGATATACTAGTAATCACTGCAACTTTTAATAAAACTCTTTTTAAACTCCATTATTAATTAGCAACTGTACAAAGGAATGAACTCTTAGTTTAATGCAAGCTGCAATAAACTTACTTAAAAAAAAAAAATTAAAAAAAAAAAGAAAGAAAGAAAAGAAACGAAATAAGAAAAATAAATTGCCGGAACGTCTGGAAACCCAAGGAAAACAAAAAAAGAGGAGGGGGTTGTTCTTGGTGTCAACTAGACTTCACCAGTGTCGGGGGAAGCCAGTTTGGGAGGCAGGTAGGCAGGCTTTTTAGATCGAGCTGCAGGAATGGTGCTTTCTCCTTGTCACTCAAAGAGCAAAAGGATCTCTTTCTTTCTCAGATTCACTCCTCCATACAAGCAGGCACTGGTGTAGACAGAGGGCACATTAGGCCCATTGGGGCAGAGACCACTGAATCATTGTGGGCAGACATGATCTAATCCCTTCAAATGGCATGGACTGGGAGAGAGAAACCTTTACAATGCAACCAGAGAAAGCAACAAATGGAAAAAAAGTCCATTAACCATTTAGCAACATTACAATTATTCATATGCAGAGAGAGACGGAAACAAACCAGACAGGGTTTAAAAGGTGGAGATGCGCGCAGTCAGAAGACATGGATGCGTGTGCGTGTGTTGTGGTCATTGTCACTAGTTGCCCCCACTGGATCGTCCACTGCCCCCCTCCCCCCATGCACGTATAGTACATGCTCAAGGCAATGGCTCACCAAACGGTTTTCTGACGAGCAGGTTTCAGATTTTTTTTTGTTTGTTTTTTTTCCAAAGGCAGGTTTTACATATGGACATCTGAAGATGACGAATGTCCTCAGCTGGAGTTGGTGCTGAGTAGGTTCGATTTTTTTTTTTTTTTTTTTTTTTTTTTTTAAACATTTGGATGACAAAAAGCTTTTCTGATAGGCATGGCTTTCCATGGCTTCATCTACAAAACATATTTACAACATGGAAATAACATCTACAAGAAATCTACATATACACGGCCCCTGGCAAGAGCAGGTCCCAAAACATCTCCACCTCATCTGGCCCATAGCCTCCACCCATCATCCCCCTCCCTCGCCCTTCAGTCCACAGCTCACTGCAGCTCCTTTCCTGTAAGACTGGACCCAGAGCAGAACAACAGAACGTTGGTTCTCCAGGGTTCTGTGCACGTAAAATGGATTCCTAATCATCCTCATACCTCTGCTGTCCTTCTATTCAAAACCCAAACAAACCCAGAGTTCTCAAACCATGAAGGAATTCTGATTCTTCAACTTTTCAAGTTCTTTAATTTGTTGTCTCAAAAAGAGTATCCTGTGAGAGAGAGAAAGAGCGAGAGAGAGAAACCAAAGGGAAAAATATCAGAAGACATGAAATACAAGTCTAGAAACATTCATAATGATATATCAAAGTAGAACAGTACCGTGACTACCCCAACTTTTTTTTTTATATAGCTTTCGCATTCTGAGGAAGGCCAAAACACTAGCAAAAGATAGATTCAATAAATGTTTAGAGGTAGCTAAACTAATCTGAAGTCAGTGATTACCTCTGTTCACGCAGTGTGGCCTGGATTTCACACACGCGTACTAGTGAGCGCAGGTTCTTCAGCTCTGTACAGTTCTCAGACATGTAAATGCTGCCCATAGTGTGAGCCTCTTCACGTAACCGTGATGCCTGAGAAAAACACCAAAAAAAAAAAAAATAATAATAATTTAGCTGCATCTGTATCACTCATACCATGCAAAACATCTGTGGCTTGCCCCAAACAGAGCTGGCATTTAAAGCAATGCTATGCATCAAAAGGCAAATAAACACAAACACAACCTTTTTTTTGTTTGTTTTTAAAAGACATAGGAAACAGTGACTACAACTGATTGGAATTAAACTGAAGTGGATCTGATTCAAAACAAGTGGCCCCATTAACAGGCTTGTCGTGGAGCAGGCTTGTTCCAGCTGGTTTTGTACTTTACAAGAGCGCACTGTCCATCGCCACTATCGCCACTGTTACCGTTGCCAAAGAAGATAGGATGATGAGAGGGGCTTTTGTCACTGCTACAGCATTGGACTATGCTGGATGCTGCAACTGTAGTTGCACTGTTGACCAGAAGATGGCGGTCCACTACCACAATCAGACAAGATCGCATTAACCAGTGCAATAATGCTATGCCTGAACTGATTTCTTATTCACCTTGTATTAACAAACATTTAAACTAAATGGTCACAGACGTTACCAACGGCTTAAACAGATTCCTGGCAAGTTTCTAAACTGGACTGCAAAAAATCTGAATATGAAAATAAGAGTAACAAAGTCTGTATACCTATTGCAAGCATCAGAGAATGGCAAAATCTCTTTTAATTAATTTTGAATTAATGGTGAATTAAATCAGATGTCATTGAGCAGAGACTTTGCATCTCTAAATTTAATCTGCTCAGGTTTTGAAATCGAGATTCATCAGACCAGGCTGTTTTTCCAGGCTTCAACTGTCCAGTTTTGGTGAGCCTGTTCCCACTGCAGCCTCAGCTTTCTGTTCTTGGCTGACAGAAGCAGAACCCAACGTGGTCTGCAAGTGTTGTAGCCCATCCGCCTCAAGGTTCGACATGTGCATTTTGAGACGCTTTCCTGCTCACAACTGTACAGAGTGGTTATCTGAGTTACTTTAGCCTTTCTGTCAGCTCAAACCAGTCTGGCTATTCTCCGCTAACCTCTCTCATCAACAAGGCGTTTCCATCTGCAGAACTGCTCCCCCCATTCTGCTGGTTGATGAGAACACTGCCCGAAGCTGCTGGCCCGTTTCTGCATGATTGTACGCACTGCACTGCTGCCACACGATTGGCTGATTAGATAATTGCATGAATTATTGCAATAATTGCTACACACAGGTGAGTGGGCTATACAAACCACCTGTAGTAACACACACTTTTCTCTGAATGTACACAACACTTTTTATAGACACTCGCTCACACACAGACTCAATCTTGATATATGTTTACTTGTGCACTGCACTACAAATCATCTTGCACTATGCGCTGCTTCCCTCAAAATATCTCTTTCAAAATATCACAATTTTATGTACAAAATCTCATTTGCACATTTTCGCTTACAATATGTATGTAAAGTTTTTGTAAAGTTTTGTACAGTATGTATAGTCAACTAAATTGTTTCTTATACTTCTATGTTCATATTTATGTTTAACTTGTATGTAGCACTGTGGTCCTGCGAGACACGACATTTCGTTCCACTATATGTCCACACATGTAGCAGAATGACAATAAAGCTCGATTTGACTTGACTTGAATGAGCAGGTGCACAGCTGTTCCTATTAAATTTTTGATGAGCGTACGCACACAATATTAAGGCAGATTCTACAACACAGGACATTTAGAGATTTGCTGCATAGTACCCGCAGTATGCAAAAAGTCCAGCCAAAAAACTCAGCACATAAGACAAGACAGCAAAGTACCTGTTTCTCAACGTGTTCTGCAGGCCAGTTTTGCACATGTTTGATGAGGTTCTCGTTAAAGTGTGCCGCCAGCGAGGGTGTGAAGGAGCAGGCTTGTCTGGCCGGGGCTGTTCCAGCTGGTACTGAACCTGCAGGCCCTGCTCCGGGCCCCACGCCAGTGTTCTGACCACCACCATTGCCATTATTACTGCTGCTGTTACTGTTTCCAACATGGTTGGGACCAGGAGAGGGGCTTCTCTGACTACTGCAGGAAGAATAGCACAGGAAAGGCAGTGATGTTGAAATACAATTAAAACAAAAGGCTTAAAATGTACATCTATCTGTAAGTGCGGTAAAAACCCAAACTGAACAGCGCTTGAAAAGTTTGAACGGTTTCAGTACTTCAGATAACATACAATGCTACATATTTTCCAACTGCAGTTTCACAACTGACCCAAAGATGGCAGCACAACCCAAGGATGTCTTTCCCCAATGGGAAATCACTGACTATAAATACTGTAGCTCTTGGTCATACATATGCACAAGCGACACTGCAGCACTGCTCATGTCTAGTGTACAAGATCACACAGGTACACGATGTCACTCCCACTCCAACAAGAACACAGCAGTCTACAGTTCAGCTTCTTGTCAAAACTGAGACCAGATGGGTAGATATAGATATAATGCGCACATATTTTGAGTTTTTCTTTCTTTGAGACATACACAGACCTCTGCCGCTGCAGTGTCCGTGGGGAGTTGCTGTTGTCATGGTGTTTATCTGATGGGAGGGGCTGCTGAGACGAGGGTGGAGGAAGAGAACTGGCCTTAATCCCCAGAGCATTCACCTAATAAAGAGAAAGAGTAATGCCAAGAGGCAGTGATGAGGAGGATGGTGTAAATGTACCACTTGGCACAAACCATTCTGTAATTTCAGCCTAAGGCAGCCCACAGTGCTTTTACCTTGGTCTGAGATGAGACAGGCGTGGTGCTCAGGGGGGGTTTCAGGGGCGCTGTGTTAGTCTGGGGCGTACTGATCCTGGGGGACACGTATGACCGCGGGGATGAAGCATCTGACGTCAGGGACATCGGAGACTGACTGGACTGCTGGGCTACTCCAAGCAAAAGAAAAGAGACAAAGAGAAGAAAGAAAAACAATTTACTTAAGAAAATAAACAATCTTTATGCCTTGTTTATGATTTGTAGTCATTTTAATGCATTTATAATTCATTAATAATTGCAGATGGGTATTGTGCTTCATTGTAGATACTTTGAAAACATTTGCTCAAACAAATTTGTTAGTCCAGTCACACTGAGTTTTGGAACAGAGAAAATTGGTAAAAGGTGAACAATTTCCTCAATTAACAACTGACTGAGAGGTAGTCAATAACAATCGGCTTTGGACAGTGTCTTCCAAAACAAGCTCATCGTTACACCCTTGCCAAAACTCTCATACTACTCAAAAAATATCAGCTGGCCCATGACCTAGCTCAGGTGAAATATTTATGTACTTGTTCAAGTTGCACTCTTTCGAAAACTCCACAACTGCAGCACCACTTCAACAATTAAAGCCCTTTGTCCAAAGTAAGCCTTTAAATATAGCAGACATTTAACACAATAAACATTGCATTAATCACACACAGTATCACGTCCCATTCAGGTTCTGCACACCAGCTCATGACGTAGCTTTTTCTGTCTGAAACTGTGATCACCACCACAATGACATGGCACTTAACTGAGTTTTTAGTGAATTGGACTAAGACATGGCAGACTGAACAGCTGTTTCAATTGAGGAATAGATCGGCAAATGCAATTCACTGTCCAACCTGTTCAGCAATACATACCTTCCTCAAACAAAAGCAGTCTTTTCAGCAGTGTTAGGTGCTGTATTAGGATTAGCAAGTGGAATAAAGCAGCGGTTTGAAAAGACCGGTTGTGGTTTTATGTTAGCTGAGATGCTAGCAAGCGTGAGTAAACAGATCACATTTGTTCAAATTTACAACGGCACTGAACAGAGGTCTGATTGCAATGCTGCCGAGTGCCATAAACAAAAAACTGTCATCTCAGGTCTTGTGTATTTTTATTTTTTTTTAATTAAATAAGGTTTGTACAGAAGAACTTTATGCTAATCAAGCTGATGCATAACCTGACAGTCAAAGACAACTTTTAATAATATGCATTGAACTGCAATAAAAGATTCAGCAACAATCATGATATGAAAAATGACTTAAGGATTTATCAGTCTTGACATAGAGCGACCATGACTGAGGCTGTGTGTGAAGTGAGCAGAGGGACTGAATATCTGAGCGCTAGGGTGTGTGGTGGAGGCTGATACCTTGACTAGAGAGCTGAGCAGCCTGGGAGAGAAGTGTTGTGATGTTGAAAGCAGACGGACCAGCAGTCAGGATCTTGTGGAGCATCGACTGCAGTGAAGCCTGTGTTACTGCAGCTGTGAGAACTACACACACACAAAGCAAAAGAACGGAGGAGAATGAGAGCAGGCTGTCACCAATTATACATTTTTAAATAAATTATGCGGTTATTCAGGGACACAAAGTTCTGAGCACTCATTCACATTCTAGCTACACCCTGTCCAATTACTTGTGTCTGTCTCTCATCACATAACACAAGCAAAGTACGAGTAGCTCTTTGGAGGTTGTGAGCTGACTAGTGATGGGCATGAGTAGTAAAACACTATTTAGGATTCACATAATTATATAAACAAAATGTGTCACAAAATGAAGCAGGCACTGTTTGCCTGCTTCATAGAACACCGAAAACTACTGACACAGCAAATTTGCTTTTATGGTGACAAGCACACCAAGGGCTCTAATAATTTAGTCTTTGAGAGAATTAAATGCAAATGTCCTCAGACGACATTACACCACAAGCAGCAGTGAAAAGACAGTTACTATGGCTGAATCTCAGATGCCATCGTTATACCCTATACAGTAAGCCTACACAGAGAATAGTAAACCATTGATTCAGCCCAACTTGGATTTTTACATGGCTTACAAAGAATGAATGTAAAATTCTACAGTTCAGCAACAAGAAAGCATTACTGTGGGTAAATACAGACATTTAATTATATGATAAAATTGTAATATTGGCACTTAAATCAGAAAAAAAAAAAGCCTGAAAAGAGAAATTTTGGCAGTCACTACACTACACTACTACTGAAGATCAACTGTGCCATACGTGGGCCTGCATTAGCAGGACCTTTCTGTGGCGACGAAGTTTGAACAATTAAAGGCCTGCATTATTTCTAACCTGGGCAAGAAGAGCAACCAGATTCAGCATGGATACTGGGTCAAGGCTCAGCTCACACGGCAGAGGAAACAACAACAAAATGCAGAATCAGGGCTAATTTACTGTCTGCCAATCTTTAGGAAAAGAGCTTCAGGGAGCCTATTTAAATGTTGCAAAACAGACATTTGGAATCAGCTTTCCAAATGCAAAGTTCCAACCTGAACAACATTTAGCACTAAAAAGGCAGCTGTCAAAAGACAACATACCAAGCTGTTTCTGCACCAAATGGGTGAGGAAAAATAAAATCTGACAACTATGGTTACTTGAATGTCTCTCATTTTCACTATTCTCTAGTTTCTCACACTCAGGGTGTCGAGGTTACCTTCATTGATCTTAGCCATATCCACGCTGGCATTGTTCAGCTGCAGTGCCGTCTGTAGCGCTGGGAGAAGCTGGCGTAAGAGGGAGGGATCTTGTAGGATAGTAGGTGTAGCAGGGGACTGCATCACCGGGGAAACTGTAGAACCTGACGCGGAGCTAGTGGGATTGGAGGCACTTAGCCCAGACACAGCAGCAGAGGAAGAGGATGGGGTGAGCGAGGAAGGCTTATCTGTGGCAACTACAGACTCTGCATAGGATAAAGACAGAAGAACATTTGTTAAAAAAGGATCATGAGCAACCACGTTAACATTCAGTTTACATCATAATGCATGTACTGATGCTTCAGAAGTGTCCATTAGCATATAAAAAAAAGAAACAGTCCTACGAATGGCAAAAGCCAAAAAAGTAATCGAAATAATAAACACTAATCGCTAATAATCGATTATGAAAATCGTGGTCAACAATTAGTTGCTGTCCCCCAAATGACGTACTATACACTAAGCACTTAGACGCTACACTCTGTACTCTACCGCCTAGTATCATCTCAAATGGAACACTAACGGTTTTTTAATAAGGCGGAGTACAAGCTGTTTCATGAAGGCAAATGACGTCAAACGCATGTAATGCGACGCTGCTAGCTTTGGCAGAATAACCAGAGTCAGTAAAATGAAGAAATTAATTTTCATTGTCTGTGTCAACATTACCTTTTATGTCCAACTTGACCTCAGTCACTATCAGACAGAGGCGTAACCATCAAGTGACAGCGGAAAAAAAAAAAGTCTTCTAAGCCATGGGAGCATTTTATTCAATTCAATTCATTTTTATTTGTATAGCGCTTTTTTTTTTTCTTTTTTTTTTTAACAAAGGTCATTGTCTCAAAGCAGCTTTACACAAACAAAAGTAAAGAGAAGTGTGTGTGTGTGACGCCTCTGATGAGCAAGCAGGGCGACGGTGGCAAGGAAAAACTCCCTGAGATGGTGATGGGAAGAAACCTTGAGAGGAACCAGACTCAGAGAACCCATCCTCATATATATTAAATGCCTGGAAGAAGATTCTAACCTGCAAACTTTGCAAAGCAGAGCTTGTGTGGCACGGAAGCACGACAGTCATTCACAAACTTACGGTTACATCCAAAAAGCTCCACTGTGTGCAAAGGGTTGGGGAAAGTTGTGCAAATTGCTTAAAAGGTTTAGTTTAATTCAAGTTTATTGTCATTATATGAATATGCACACTTGCAGTGTAAATTCTGTTGTTTATTATAACAAATGCCGCGTGGTGCTCCTTACTCACAATGTAGACGCGGTGATGCAGTGGTAGCGCAAGTAAGATCAGTAATGTCAAATTAAAACGCTACAATTAAAGTAAATATAAGTAAAACAATATACCTAAAGGCAGTGAGTAACAAATGTAAGGTGCAGGCAAAGTGAGTTTTCTTATTTTTAATTTAGGACTGTAGTTTATCAGTTTATACATACACACACACATACACACACACACACACTCCCAGACGTATTTGGACAATGACAGTTTTTGTGATTTTGCCTTTATACACCACCACAGTGGATTTGAAATAAAACAATCAAGATGTGATCGAAGTGTAGACTTTCAGCTTCATTTTAAGAGGTTCCACAAATATATGGCATTTACCATTTAGGAATTACAGCCATTTTCAGCAAAGTACCTCCATTTTCAGGGGCTCAAAGATATTTTGACAAAGTGACAATTGTAAATATAACCATAATTTTAATACTTGGATGAAAATCCTTTGCAGTCAATGACTGCCTGAAGTCTAGAGCCCATGGACATCAAGTTTCCACCTGAGTTTCCTCCCTGGAGATGCTTTGCCAGGCCTTCACTTCAGCCACCTTCAGCTGCTGCTTGTTTGTGGGTCTTTCTGCCTTCAGTCTTGTCTTCAGTAAGTGAAAAGCATGCTCTATTGGGTTGAGATCAGGTGACTGACTTGGCCATTGAAGAATATTCCATTTCTTTGCCTTCAAAAAGTCTTGAGTTGCTTTCGCAGTATGTTTAGGGTCATTATCCACCTGCACTGTGAAGTGGTGTCCTATCAGTTTTGTAGCATGTGGCTGAATGTGAGCAGAGAGTATAGCCCTATACACCTCAGAATTCATCTCGCTACTTCTGTCAGCAGTCACATCATCAATAAACAGCAGTGAGCCCATTCCATTGGCAGCCATACATGCCCATGCCATAACACTGCCTCCACCATGTTTGACACATGATGTGGTATACTTTGGATCATGAGCTGTTCCTTTCTTTCGCCCGTACTTTTCTCTTCCCATCATTCTGGTGCAAGTTAATCTTGGTTTCATCAGTCCAAAGAGCTTATTCCAGAACATGAGAGGTTTTTTTTTAATATATATTTTCTGGCACTTGAATGTTACCAGTGGTTTGCACCTTGTTGTAAACCCTCTGAATTTACATTCATGAAGGCGTCTCTTGATTGTAGATTTTGACAATGATACGCCTACCTTCTCCAGAGTATTCTTGACTTCTGTTGATGTTGTGAAGGGGTTTTTCTTCACCAAGGAAAGGATTCTGCAATCATCCACTTTAGTTGTCTTCCGTGGTCTTCCAGGCCTTTCGATGTTGTGTTATCTTTCATTTTAAGAATGTACCCAACTGTTGATTTGGCCACACCTAAGATTTTTGCTATACCTCATAGATTTATGTTGTTTTTTCAGCCTAATGGTGGCCTCCTTCACTTGCATTGAGATCTCCTTGGACTTCATATTGGTAGCTCCAGTTGAACAGCTGCCAAATGCCAACTCAATACCTGATATCAACTCTAGACCTTTTACCTGCTTCATTTGTCTTGAAGTAATGAGGGAATGGACTGCACCTGGTCAGTTAACTTCTTGTCAGTCAATTGTCCAAATACTTCTGAGACCCTGAAAATGGCTGTAATTCCTAAATGGTCTACACTTCGATCAAATCTTGATTGTTTTATTTCAAATCCATTGTGGTGGTGTATAAAGTGCGATCATCATACGAGATACACACACACACCTTCTCTGAGGGGGCTTTCTTCTTGGCATGATCTAGACACACACCAAAGTGCTCCAGAACACCAAACTGCTAAAAGTTCTAGTTTTATAGAGGTAGCCACACTTCTGGATGATTAACTAATCTTGTTCTTTTCTTTAGTAAGACCTGGCTGCTAATTACACTTAATGATTGTGGAAGAAGGAATGGTGGACTCGTATTTTCCCCACCAGTTTTCTAAATGTGGTTTACTTTTTGGGGGGAAAATGACTAAAATGTGTCACAACATTGCTATCTTTTTTTTTTTTTTTTTTTTTTGTCACCTGAAGTAATTTGTTTATTTCTACAAGTTTGTGAGACAACACAGTTGTTATTTAGGCACTGATAAAAAAAACATCCATTTGAAGGAGGGGTACTTTCTTTTCCCTATGACTGTATAAACCAATGTCTTGATAGTCTTGCTCAAAACCTCTGATTAACTACTGCAACGCCTTTTGCAAACTTGTGAGAAGATCTGGGCTGGCAAGAAGCTAAACTTCGAGATAACCACTGATAAACACTTCATTAAATGTCTGGTGGTGAATTCCTCTACTGTATACTGTTTAGAGATTAACATGACAATCACCAAGAAACTTCTTAGTTTCAAACACTCTCTGCTCAGCATCTGCACACTGGGAACTCTGCTGTGAAATCGGCAGTGATAGAAATAATGCATTTTAAGAAAAATTATTTATTTGTATAGTTATGGTGGAGGAAAGAGATGTGGGAAAAAGTTACAGACACACTGGAAATAGTGATCTATGAATGCAGCCATGCCCTCTGGATCACCCTTAGCAGTCTCAGTCAAAGCACTTGTTGACTTCTTGTTGGTGATGATTAACGTCTACTATTTATAGCTTCTGTGTTGAATTTACTACTGAGGGTAAAACAAGTTGGGCAGGACTCTAGGGGAAGAAGGTGATGTCAGTTAATTCTAATAGGTTTTCTTCAGCTAACTGTTTTACCCCACTCACAGAAATTGTCCATCATCACATTCCACATTTAAACTTAATACATCTCCGCAAGGCTGTATGTTATAACTTACAGAATAATTAACTAGCCAAGTTAACTGTATCCTGCTGTAATTAAAATTTTAATCAACCTCAAATTTGACCATTTTTGCTGCTCAACCACTGAAACAGAGAAGATCATCGGGGTCTCTCTTCCCTCCATCACAGACATTTACACCTCACGCTGCATCCGCAAAGCCACCAGCATTGTGGACGACCCCACACGCCCCTCTCACACACTCTTTACCCTCCTGCTGTCTGGCAAACGGTACCGAAGCATTCGGGCCCTCACGACCAGACTGTACAATAGTTTCTTCCCCCATGCCATCAGACACCTCAATACTTAGAAACTGGACTGAAGGAACACACACACACACACACACACGTACGCACACAACTGAGCACCCTCCATCCTCTCTGCAAGTTTTTGCACATGTTTATGCTGCTACAAATACTTATCACTGTACATAGGCTGCTACTCTTATGTTTACACTATTTCAGCTACTTATATCGTACTCTTGTAATATTTGCACTATTGTCACTAGGTCACTTTTAAACAGAACTGCGTACTGGTCGGCGCTGTAGTCATTGTACTGTCTTGTGCTGTCTGCACATTTGCACTTGTGCACTTTATGTATAAATGATGTAGTCCCTGTAGTTCTATGTTGTTCTGTGTTTGTCTTGTGTAGCACCTTGAACAAACCAATGGTACAAGAATCGACTCATGAAAATCCCTTGTTTTGCAACAGCTACACTATATTACCAAAAGTATTCGGTCACCTGCCTTGACTCACATATGAACTTAAGTGCCATCCCATTCCTAACCCATAGGGTTCAATATGATGTCGGTCCACCTTTTGCAGCTATTACAGCTTCAACTCTTCTGGGAAGGCTGTCCACAAGGTTGAGGAGTGTGTTTATAGGAATTTTTGACCATTCTTCCAAA
>CM040986.1:14931991-14936991 GCA_022985145.1 Pangasius djambal | reverse complement strand
GTAACCAGTAGTTTCTTGAAACCAGCAACAAGGCTCAGAATAAGGAAGCTCTATGAGCAGGTGTGTGACAGTGGCTGATACTCACTGGTAGGGGTGAAGCTTGTGGGAGCGGCCTGCATTGCTTCACGTCTGTAGTCTCTGTCTTTAGGGAAGCTATTGACCACCGCTGTTGCTGTTGCCATCTTAGCTGCCTCCTTTTGTCTCTGTTCCCTGTAGCACAAGACAGAGAGGGATAGAGACAGGCTGATCTAGAACTGTTTTTTTTTTCTTCCCCCCACAAGATAGTGCAGTAAGAAATCTGTAATTCCACTTTTTAAGATTATTTCCATTGCCTAAATAAATAAATAAATAAATAAATCCCTGCTGTAACCAAGTACCCATGCTGAGTTTGCCCTTCTTGCCAGGGTACCATGGTGTACTGAGCATGAATATATGGGTAGAGCCAGAAATAGTGTGGACCATTATCCTGGCAAACACAAGCATAACAGAACAATCGTGAGGCATTAGTAACCATTAGAAATGCATTAATCATTAGAAAATTAGTGTTTTAATGTGTCTACCAAAGATTGTGCTAACTTAGGACTTATTACAACTGTTTCATAATTTCTGTTCATGAATAAGGTACAGGATCCATGCAAAATCCACCACCTTTAAGGCAGAATCACTGTTGAACCTACGTAGTGCACTATATGCCCAATAGAAGATCATTTGAGATCCGGCCACAGAATAAGAGTGACTGTACGTTTGCACTCAACATTTTCTTTAAAGTATGGGCACACTTGGTTAAAGTATTGGCTCACTGCACCTCATGCTCAAATATAAGTGCTATGAGTTAGACAGGTATCAGTGCCATGTCATGGATTCACACTAACATAATGAGCACTCACACCGACCACTACTTGTACACATCACTAGTCACCATCCCTTCCTGTGAACACCTACTTACGCAGGTAACATTACTCACCACAGAAATGGACACGGGGACTCGATCATGGTGTAAATGGTTCTGGATTCAGATAATTAACCATACTGTACCACGTGGTGTAAGATATGCCAGCTTGCCTCAGACAGGCACAACCATACAAGGATAAACCGACAATTTCTAACACTTATCTTGAATTAATCTCCCCCTTATGTCTATACTAAACCTCATAAGCAAATTCTATGATTTGGTTACTGTATGTTGCCCTGCTGCCAGTCCCAGTGGCAACTCGTAACCACAGCTTCAGTGATCACAAACTAGCGCAGCAAACAAACCAAAAACAATGACTCATAAGACGACAACTGACTTCCTGCAGAGTATCAGAGGTGCTATTTGCAGAAAGCATGCGTGTACCTCTCCAGCCACTCTTTGGGCTTCTCCCACTGTGACACTTCTGTTCTGCAGTTGTAGTAGTACTTCTTCCCTGAAGAGCTGATGTGCTCCGACCAATCATCTGCAGGGTCATATGCCTGAGGAGATAAAGAAAAACACATTTTAAAGCAAAACAGAAAGTCAACCAAGACAGATTTTAAATATATGACCATGGTTACTGCTTTGTGCACAGTTACAAACTTCTTCAGGTATATTCAAAAAGCAGATATATTTAAACAAATTTAACATCCAACACTGATAACATGTATTGAATTTTAATATTAAAGTGTAAGCTTGTTCTCCGCTGCAGTGTAGCCTTAGCATCGAATACACAACTTCAAAATCTTTCCAATCTTTTAAAAGATCAGAATTTGCATACACGCATGCAGGAGTGTAAACGTTCCGGCTTCCACACACTGATAATTTCAATTCTTAAGGCAACGATTCGATATTTGACTATACCACAGAATCTGCAACAATACTATTTTGATTTATAAAGCAACAAATCGATATTTGACCCCATCGCTGAATCTGATACGACACAACTTAGATTCATAAAGTAACGAATCAATATTTGAAGACACCACTGAATGTGCTGCTAAGGCTGGGCGATAATATCACAGTAATTAGCACAGTTCAGGAATGTAGTCAGGTCTGAATGGAAAGGAGGCGGCCAGACCTGAGTCGTGGAAAAAGCACTGTGCGCGCACGCAGAAGAACGGACAAAGCGATATAGATGAGCACACGCGCATGGACTGAAGACAGGGCGTTGTTTCCACTGAAAAACACACTTTCCCTGAAAGAGTTGTTTTCGCTAAAATGCCCCAGCTGCTAATAACAAGGTCAGTCTGCACAAGCCCATCACCTGCTTTTCTCCCTGCTCTGGGTCAGACCTTTAACCCACTGCATTATTGCATTCTTTCCCTGCTTGAGCTGTTCATGAAACTGTCAGGTTGTTACGGTTACAGTGTGTTGTGGCGTGCGCATTTAAAAAAAAAAAAAAAAAACATCAACACAAAACATGCTACGTGAGGGTGTTTTCATACAAAAACACTATTATCTCTATTGGTTCTTTCTATCCAGACAAGCATGGGTGATTATCATCTGTCAAACATCGCCACTGGGCCACGTGTCAATCATCTCCAATATGCGATTACATCGCCCAGGTCTATTTGCTACTATTTATTTTCAATTTGTATGACTATGTAGAGAAGGACTACTTCAAAAGAATCAGAATTAAAGGGAAACTCGCCTTGCTAGCCTATTCGCACACAACTTTAACAAAATGTTTCTATTTTTTTATATTTAATATTTATTATTCAACAATTGTCTGTCCTTTTTTGATGAGAATGAATTTATAATAAACTATCAATTTATGATCGTGGCCTCGATTCATTTCAGTCATTACACCCCTAATGAAGTGTGCTGTGTTATCTGCTGTAATTCACATTCTTTAATAACAAAAACAGTCCGCATAGATAGAACAAAGGAAAAATCAATAAATCAGAGGCAGACAAGTGGTAGAAAGAGAGGCAGCCAACATTACAGACACAAACAGAGGCAATCATGAGGAGCTGGTAAGAAACACTGAGATGAGTGAGGAATGAGGGGGAGGGGAAGTTCAAGGGAGCAAAACAGAAAGCACACAAGGAAAAAAAAGTCACATCCTGATGCAAGCGTTTGTAATATTAGGTAAGGCAGATTCTGGTGCATCGCCCCTTCAGAATCTTTGACCCAACAGCAGAGTCAGTATTTAACAGTGCTACAATCCAAATAAAAAAATCTATGCTCTCCAAATGATGTAGTAAATGTCTGTAATAGAAAGATCTTCGAGCTCACAGGACTTGAGCATCCAATATTCCACAAATAGCATTTTTCACTAGAAGTTATTACGTCAGCTAGACAGATGTTAAAGACACAGTGATATTCACTGTGTGTACAAACTCTTCAATTGCAAAATACAGTTAAGGGCAAAAGACTGCATCCCACATGGTTTGAGTTTAAAAAAAATAAATAAATAAAAAATGTGGGCGTGTCCTGCAACGATAAAAAAAAACCCCACACAATCAACAGAAAACCAGCTTGAAACAAAGCTTTTCCAAGCCACATTTGGTCTACTGCCCAAATTATACTTATCACTATTAATATCATAACATACAAGATGTGATCATGCTTTTGTTACTAGTGATGATGAAACATCTGTGAAACCTAAGACACTAAATATCTTGCTGCTAAAAATGTATCACTTGTCCTGAAAGTATGTAACCATTTTCACTTAGCATATTAAAGACAATATATTACAACTACTGAGCCGAATATAACAAGAACAACCATTTAGCAGTGCAGTGGCAGTTTTATCCCTACAATACCAGATTAAAGAAACCAACCATCAAATGTTTGCAGTGTTTTGCCTCTGCATAGCAAGACAGTCTGAAGAAGAGCAGGAGCTTTTTACTCCATTCAGAGACAAAATGATTTAAGATGGAGCATATGAGGAACTAAATATAGCACCGTCTCAAACCTATTCCCAAACTCATATTAGAAAGAATGTGACACTGTCACCCATTTATCAAATTTTGACGAGTAATCTTCAAAGAAGGAAAAAAAAAAAAAAGAAAAAAAAACACCACCACACAACACAGACCATACAGCTTCACCTTACATTGAAATGCTTTACTGTACGTGCTACAAAAGTAGGTGCAATATTTGGTCACCCCAAAATGATTTGCCCAAACCTAAAAAAAATTACATAACATTAAATTCAATGCAAGCAAACAATGACACTACATAAATGTAACAAGAATTTATTGTCTTTGGTAGCATCCGTGTGGCCTCCTTTAGAACACACAACTCAAGAAGGCAATTCTCACAAACTTCATGCAGGATTAGCGTTTTTTCCTTTCAATGAAGTAATACCGCAACTTTAAATCATGCTGAGGTCAGGACGCCAGAGCAGCCAATTTTCCAGAATTCCATATTAGCATGCCTTGCATAACTACTAAGCATAATGTTACTTTGTTTAACACTTGGTAAGCCTGCACTAAAGCATAAGCTAGTCATAAATTCAATGCAGTGTATATAATTATCGGGACATGGGGAAAAGTCTGGGTGTTGGGCAGAAGCCCTAAACACTAATCTGAAATAATCTATACATCAGAAATGGTTGATCATCTATTTACACAGATCACTGTTAATAATACACTGTAGTAATTTAGACTACATTCACATTTCCAGGTTGAAGTGAAACAAACCTTCAGATTTTTCCATTACCACATGGACACAAAAATCTAATCTTTTCAAACCAGACCTGAGCCACTTTAGTGTGTGGTCATAGATCGAATACATATCCCATATGTGGCCATGCGAAATGAATAAAAAGGTCAAATCGGAATTCATGTGGCTTTTTCCCAATACACCGGCACGTATCAGCGTCATGATTCAGTGTCAGAATAACAATGGAGGACAGCAGCAGCAGCAGGAACCATATTCACTAGAAGGATGGAGAAATTGGTGATTTACTTGACATTTGGGGAATCAATTCAAGCAAAACTAGGAGAAACCAAAACCGAGTAGTGTTTCAAATTACTGCCCAAGAAATCCGTGTGTACATGCAGGGTGTTTCTGGGGAAAGGTGCCTTCAAATTAA
>CM040986.1:14889491-14929491 GCA_022985145.1 Pangasius djambal | reverse complement strand
CAACCCAATAGAGCTGCTTTTCACTTACTGAAGACAAGACTGAAGGCAGAAAGACCCACAAACAAGCAGCAACTGAAGGTGGCTGCAGTGAAGCCTGGCAAAGCATCTCCAGGGAGGAAACTCAGGTGGAAACTTGATGTCCATGGGCTCCAGACTTCAGGCGGTCATTGACTGCAAAGGATTTTCATCCAAGTATTAAAATTATGGTTATATTTACAATTGTCACTTTGTCCAAATACCTTTGAGCCCCTGAAAATGGAGGTACTTTGTTTAAAATGGCTGTAATTCCTAAATGGTAAATGCCATATATTTGTGGAACCTCTGAAAAAAAAAAAAAAAAAAAGCTGAAAGTCTACACTTCGATCACATCTTGATTGTCTTATTTCAAACTCATTGTGTTGGTGCATAAAAACAAAATCACAAAAACTGTCATTGTCCAAATACTTCTGGGCCTAACTGTGTGTGTGTGTGTTATGGTGCTTAAACATTAAGAAACATTTAATCATCTCACTAAAGAGCAGAATGGGTCTAAAACAACTCCACAAGTACATATGCATTTTGTGGCTCAAAAATTGTATTGGCAAAAAATGTGCAAGTAGAACTATTAAATTATGTTTAAATGACTAATTTCCGTTTTTATGGCATTTCTAGTAAAACTCTAAATAGCCTCCAACTTACTCAAAATTTGAAGGGAGTCCTTACTCATACTAAATGTTCAGCACACATTATACCAATGCTTCAACAGTTACACTGGTTCCCTATCTCAGATAATCAAACACAAGGTTAAGCAGTACTTAAGGTCCGACTGACTTCAATGGGTACAGATCCTTTTTTGGACCAACAAACAAAAGGAGAAAATAAACGCCGGATGTAATATACAAAATGTTTTAAATTAGGCTTTAACAGAATTATCCGGTAATTTATTTAGTGCTGGCTCCATGGCAGGGTGATTATTATTTCTATATGCACTTGGTTAAGGTTGTTTTTTTTTTTTCTTCACTGTCTTTCTGAACAAAGAATGAAAAAGTTTTGAAAGCGTTTTTAAGCCCTACATGCGCCTCAAACTTTTTTTTTTTTTGCTTTTTGGTTTGTTTAATTGCGTGTTTAACCAAATCACACAGCTAATGACCCAAAAGCATCAAATATCGCTCTGATTCAGACTCAGCTGCTGGATCCGTAAGTGTGAAACCGCCCTTAGTGCCACAGACCCCAACATTTGGAATGCCACCCCCAGGGACCTTTGTGATTCTATATCCTATTCCCAATTTAAGAGTCAACTTAAAACATGCTTTTTGTTCCAATGCTTTTTCCTTTCTCTAGTCTTTTTCCTCCTTCTTTGGAACACTAATGTTATTATTATTGGCACACACTGTTATATTTTTCTGTAAACTGAAGACAAAGGAAAAACAACCCTCAATGAGAACCAATAAGAAGTGTCCATCCAAGAACACCACATCAATATCCTGACCAACCAAACACTCACATGTCCAAATAATATGGAATACTTGAACAATATTGCAATGTCAAACCAACCACATTAAATGAAAAAGAAACAATATCACAAAACTCAAGGGGAAAAAAGAAAACACATCAATCTATTATATCATGATACTGGCAGGCCTATATCAAGATACAACAGCTAAGTAAAATTGTTCACTTGAGAAACTGACTGCAAAGGAAGGTTTTTATTTACCATTAACTGCAGCACAATCAGAAAGAGCACTACACAATTTTTTTTCAAGACGAAATACGATGTTCGGTTCTGCGCTCCCTCATCTCATGTTTTCTCAATCACGCTGAATGTTCGCAGTGTGTGACAGGTTACACGTGTTAAGAGCACAACAAGCCGAGTGCTCCTATCGAGTGGAATCACTTTAACAGCACTTAGAGATCAATATGTTATCATACCACATGTGTCATTTTGGCAACTTTGCATAACAATAACAGACACCATCCATTTCCTGCCTCTTTGGTAGTATTGGATTATACAGTAATGGAGGGGACACACTGACTGGGAGTGACAGTTCAAAAACTACAGTCTAAACAGGATGCTTCAAAGCCATCACTAGTATAAAATAAGAGCTACAGTTTGAATTGTTTTTATTTTTTCTATCACAGACGTGTGAGCACCAGCAGTGCAACCCAGAGACAAGGAGGTACTTACTGTGTCTGATTTGTTGGGGTTCGAGTGAGAGTTGGAGCTGTGCAGAGAACTGTGGTTGTGAGAATTCTCTTGAGGGGAGATACTGGTGCCTGAAAATTAATAAAGAACAATGAAAAATACCAATAACAACAAAACATCAGCAATTTAGTCACTTGACCTAGGCTCTAGGCTCTGCTAGTCAACTAAATCAGATAATTTTTTTTTTTTTTTTGTTATTGACAGAAAGGGAAAGTACTTGTGCTTCAGATCAAGATTCTTTGGCACCAGTTAAATTAAATACGTGGGCTGCACATTATACGTGTGTTAGACCTGAGGACAACATAGATTGAGGATTTTCACTAATGTGTACAGGAACCTGAGCAAACAAACACACTGGGCAAGCTATAGATTCTCTGCAAGATACAGCATGTGTCAATTATACTATATCACAGCCCTGTTGAATCCTCGAATCTGACTGGTGTTGACTAATTTTCTTTACCAGCAGCTCTGACAGTAGTTCTGGTTGTAATTTACAGGATATGCTTATAGTGATGCACTTTATCGTTTCTACAGTAATTCACAGGGACTACTATGGCAGACATGTGCTCTTATCCAACATATCACACCACCCCAGAACAGATTATGTTCCTCTAACAGCACGTCCTGTCGTGTTATTGCAGTTATGTGTTATACCACAGCGCTACTCGATCCACAAATCTGATTGGTCACTTCTTTAATGGATCAGACACCACTAGCGAGCTGCAACCAAGAAAAACACACTCGGAGAGGAAAATACATCCTGTGCACAAGAAAAAAGTAGGTTTACGCATAAAAGCACATAAAACCATTTTAGCAGCAGGATAACATACAGTATAATGACTTTTTCCAATCATACTCTTGCTCTTTTAGTTAACTTTTTCAGAAATGCCTACAAAACTAGGAAACAAAACACTCTGGAATGTTCTGATCACCACAACAGAAGCATACAGTAGTACACACACACACACAAATTATATATCTGCTCTGTAGTTAGTATTTGCGCACACACACAACCTGTTACTCAATTCAGCATATATAGAGAGACAAGAGAGCAAACATCAAGTCTGATACACAGGCCAGGATTTTCTCCCCAGATACTTAATCTGACATCAGCAACCATATATCGTGAAACTGTTATACGATTATTACCCTAAACACAAATGCTGCAGTAGAATGATTACTGTGAAAATATGATCAGTGTCTAATCTTATCTGCAAAGCCCCAGTGTGCCTACAGGTTTTCACTCCAACCATCCATCTTTGGGTGCCCCATGTTCCCTTTGAGCCTCTAGCATGACCCGTTACACAAGGAAGACATGAATCAAGGCTCTTCTCCGTGTTGGCACCCAGGTGATGGAATGAAATTCCCCTGCTGTGGCAGAGGAACAGCTGAGTCACGGTCTGTCTTCAAATGAACTCTGAAGACCCACCTCGTCAACCAAGCACTAAACGAGTACTAACTGTAAAAGAAAGCACAGCACCGAGCATTGGTTCTCTCATTGTACACTAACAGGGTTCTAGCTTGATAATTCTTGACCCATTTGCACTAGCACGAGGATCCATCTGTGATGGAGATGACAAAGCACACCTGTTGCTCTGGATAACTCTCTCTCTGCTAAATTCTATAAAGGTAAATATGCAGATTGTGAAGGAGTGCTCACTAAAGCAGGCCATACTACCTAGCTAATAATGAAATTACAGAATTACACTGTATGCTTGTGACCATCAATAATAAATGTCAAAACATTTTAGAAAAGAATTCATTTACAGGCCCATGTTAATTTCAATTTACACTGTGCAGCTAGGGCTGGGGAAACAAGTAAATCAAATTAAAAGTACCACAGCAAGAGTGAAAAGTTGCTGAAACGCTTCACACTCTCAAACACAATAAAAACTGATTTTTTTTTTTTTTAAATCACTCAAGATGCCACAAGAGTTGAAGAGGTTAATACTGATTAAGGCTGAGTTTATCTGCATTCATGTCCTGCATGCACAAGCTTTTGCTCATTAGTGCAAAAGGTCCATCAGCAGAATATCATCCTTGAGTGACAGACTGTCAAAATACACTAGCTATATTTTGGAGGAAAAAGCAACTCAACTAAAGCATCTAACACAACTAAAAGATCAGCCTAAAGGCCAGCTCACACTAGATATGCTTCAAGCACCTTCTTCTAAGTGTGCCAGCGTAAAACGCATTTAAAATCACCCCAGCTAAATCGGACACATGCGACACGTGTCATGGCACACAAAGCACAAGGATGTGTGTTGCGCTGCCATGTTTTGCGTGTTGTCTCTTTTGAATTCAGAGAACTCCACTAAAAATCACATAACACCATTCTCTAGACGCTGAACTTTATTTAAAAATCATAAGCTACAAAGATGTCATGATTGTGCACCTGTAGTTTCGCAGAGATGTGTTTGCACGGTAATAACGCTCATGGATACAGAAAACGTCAAACAGCCCGCACTGCTTCATGTCATTTACTGAGCTGTGTTATAATTACAGCTGGCCCAACTTCAGCTGTCCCTGTCCTCCATGTTTAATTAACAAGCCTGAACATTTGAGAGTGGTTCTCTTTATAAAAATTGAGGTTCCTGTCATGCCGGTAGCATATATACGTTCTGAGGCTTATGTGATGCGTCCGGGGTGAATTCAGCGCCAAAAAAAAAAAAAACTGCATTAGTAAAATCAAAAAGAGCTACAAGTGCCTGGTTATGTGGTCCTCAGAGTCTACTGCAGGTGTGCAGCTAAGCAAATATACCACTACATTTATTTTTAACTCCTGCAGTCCTTTACTATAAACAGTTGAAAGAAACTGGTAGGTTGAGTTTTAACCAATACTGTAGAATGCATCACATTCTGGACCGTTTAAAATCAAAGACTGCAGAGATTAAGAGACAGACCACAGAAAATGCTGAACGTTTAGTATCGAAGATTGATCATGTTTATTTTGAACTAGTTTCATGAAAATGAGGGTAAACACATGTGAAGGAGGTTGATAATTTGGCGATGTCTACATTGTGGCTGTGGGTGTACAGACCCACAACGTGGTAAAGCACAGAGCAAACAAACTGACTTCCATGTCCTTTTGCCTTCTAATGTTTGTTTTCATGTAAGAAGCCCTGGTTTCAAATCTCAGACAAACCCTGAATTTATGCTACTACCTCTTATTTCACCATATTACTTGCTCTGCTATGCTAGCCGACCCATTTTTATCGAGTATTAAGCTACCCCATAACTTTGTGCTGTTTCCTGTATGGTTATTTGACTAGAGTTACAAACATGCCTTGTATTTTAGAGATGTAACTGAAACGTGGGTTTAAACTCCACTGAGAATTAAAAAGCATTTACTTTGCACTGTTGCCATGACAAAACATACTTGGACAGGAAAAACGTCTGATCTCTTCACTGAAATTCACAGTAAATCTGTTCATTCAGTTTCAGTTCATGTCAGTCATCTGACTAGCCAACACAGAGAGACAGAGAGCGACACACAGAGAAAGCTAGCATTAAGGTTAAAAGATGGTTAGCAAAAATAAATGGTTGACATTTCAGAGATTGTAAGCTATTGTTATAATGTTCCTCTTAACAGAGATTTCTTTAAAATGCCTTCCTGAGAATGAAGAATACAGGAGAAATACAGTAGCACATCATGTCGAGGGTTTGATCAGCTAAGCATTATGCTTCATTCATAAAACATGTTATTAGTAATTAGTAAATTTATTAGTTATTAGTAAATAAAGGTCTGAAAACCAAAGTACTTTGAGTTGATATTCTATTTGAATACACAATATCCATGCGTGTCTTTCCTACTACTCAGATAGTAGAAGTTTCCAGATATGTCACGGACATCTGCGAGAAGTGCGAGAGATTTGCACAGGATAAGAGGCGGGAGTGTGTATGCTTTGTCATCACACCAAGAGAGTTTCACATGCAACATGTACATCTTATGTTGGGACTGATTATTAGTAGGCTATTTGCCCATAACAGGTATGTGCGCTATATCCATGCATACCTAAAGCCACCTGAAATTCTTCTAAAATGTTGCCTGTATCTATATCCTTCAGCATTTTAAACTTTACAGGCGGCAAGGCCAAACAAAAGACTGCGTCTTGAAGCATCTCCATTTTTAAGCGTGAAAACACTTTTCTCTCAAGATATTAGCTGGAGTGAACTTTCCAGACACGTGACTGCTCTGTCTGTAAAGACATGTTCGACGATTCACAGAGCTACTCCAGGAACAATTACATTACTCCACCTCACTATGAAAAAGCAACATTTCCAAAAGCAATCCTTTAAAAGTAGGCTTTTCCATTGTAAGGGGAAAACAAAACAAAAAAAAACAAAAACAAAACCCACACACTTTCTGACCATCACTTTTGAACTAACAATATGTTATTGGAAATGGTGTCAGTGTGCATTTCTTTCCTTCTGAGAACTCAACTCATAACCGCTCTTCAGTTGCAGCTGCGAAGCCGCTGTAATGTCTGTACAGACTATACTTAATCACACTGTTAAATTCGTACTCCTACTTCTGCTATGAGAGCATTGTCATTTCTGTTACACATCTACTTTAATCACTACTGCTGCTATTCATTTTGGTCCATTGGTTCTAGTCCCGTATTTACATATTAAATTTACACTCTCTAACTTTGTATTAATGCAAATTTCTTGCACATGTTGTCTTGTCCTGCACCTTATAGTTTAGCATATAGCTGAGCTGTACTGAAACTCAACTACCACCAACACTGTTGTGTGGCAGTAAAAGAATCTTGGATCCAAAACCTTGAAGTAAGCACTGGCCAGTTATTTACAGACAGACTGGTCTGTTCAGTGGGCACAGGATAAGTTGTGGGATCGTACCTCCGTCCCTGTCTCTGGCCCGGTGGAGATGTGTGGATTTAGCTCTGCTGTGTGCACTGCTCTCAGTGTGCTTGTTGTCAGGACTGTCTGATCTGCGCAGCATCTTACACGGCGGAGTGCCATCGCTGCTCTCCCGCATCTTCTCATGCCGGTGATCACCACCCGGGTGACTCTTCGACGAGTATTTAAAAGTCTGCAAAGGGAAAGACATAATACATTGCTTGCCTTCAGCATGCACTCATGGAAATATGTATACAGCCATACACCTTTACCCATCCAATACCTGAGCAACTTCCATGGGAATTTTAACATTCATAACATAAGGTTGAATCATGACTTGACTAGCACGTCAGAATGACATTTAACACAAGCAAAATATATGACAAATATTACTGCTGTATCTGAAATACACCAGGTCATACTTCTAACAGCTGTTTAACTTATTAATGGTGTGTGAATTTCACTGCAGATCTTCCAGCATATTTCTGACACCTTGTTACTAACAGTCAACACCGGTCAGGTTGTTGTTTATAAACAACTCCCTGCCAAAATATATGCAAAAACATGTCATTGTTTACGAATAATTCACTCTGAATGATTCATTAGTTCTCATAAATCAAGGCTTTTTTAAATTACACTGTCAGCGTCAAAATTTTAAGACATTCAGGCCTTATTTTAGCCAGCTAACTTCATAGCTTGCCGCTAGCATTAGCTTATGAAACTCGTTAACGTTACACCGCAAAGCTAGCGTTAGCTAATGGCAAATTCGACGGTCAGTCGGCTCACAGGATAAGGAAGAAGGATAAATGTCGCGGTGTGTATTTTGTGTGTTTATTTTCGACAGAAATCATGGTCGATTTGAGACTTTTGTGTCTGTTTTGCGCACAGAGGCCTGTAATGCTCCAGAAGCCTGCGCCAGAGTGGCCCTTTTAATCTGATTTGTCTGAGCCTAGCTTAGCGCTACCTGGTAGGGCTGAGAGTCCCTTCGGTCGTTGCACCTACAAATAGAGAGAAAACAGGTTAGAGACACGAAAAGTCATGCATGCTTGTAGTTAAACATTTGAACAAACTGCAACGGCCGCATAAGCTTCATTGGCTAAGTTTCTACTTATTTTGGTTTCACTAAAAATGGCGGACTGTCAAAGAGGAGAAGGAAAAGGAGGAAAAAAATCGTAGTGCAAAAATATAGGTCTTTACCCATCGCCGAGTCTCGGTTGTTTCCTTGTATACATTACCATCAATGCCGTGTTAGTGTGTGCGTGAAGTAGATGTGAAAGATGGGTTGCTTATATGGGTTTTTTGTTTTAGGCTATCGAAGACCCGATCTCATCTATTATTTCAAGAGTTCTGCCTATGCGAGTCGCTCTCGGCCTCTGCTAGTCGGAAGAGCGCCCTCGGTCCATGTCCCTCTCCCACACCAAACTCTCAGCCTCGGCATTGCACCGCCCCTTCTCTCTTACATCCGGGCGATTCGCCCCATACATCGCTCCGCCCCGTTTCACCTTCATCCGGGACCTTTGTCGCCACATCGGCTAAACTCGGCTGTAGTCGACCGTTTACGTCGAATTGCCAAAAGGAAAGGCGATTGCGCCTCTGCGTGGTTTTAAGGGGTTGGGTCGCATTTACCCAAATTATGCACTGCTCTACTTTTGCAAATTTTAATTTTTTACTTTACTTTGCTTTTATATATATATATATATATATATATATATATATATATATATATATATATATATATATATATGGTATAATATATCAAGTATGAGGTTCCACAAAAATATGGCATTTACCATTTAGGAATTATAGCCATTTTCAGCAAAGTACCTCCATTCTCAAAGGTACTTGGACAAAGTGACATAATTTTAATACTTGGATGAAAATCCTTTGCAGTCAATGACTGCCTGAAGTCTGGAGCCCATGTTCTCAAAACTCAAATTCTGAGTTTCCTCCCTGGAGATGCTTTGCCAGGCCTTCACTGCAGCCACCTTCAGTCTTGTCTTCAGTAAGTGAAAAGCGTGCTCTATTGGGTTGAGATCAGGTGACTGACTTGGCCATTGAAGAATATTCCATTACTTTGCCTTCAAAAAGTCTTGAGTTGCTTTCGCAGTATGTTTGGGGTCATTATCCACCTCCACTGTGAAGCAGCGGCTTATCAGTTTTGTAGCATTTGGCTGAATGTGAGCAGAGAGTATAGGCCTATACACCTCAGAATTCACCTTGCTGCTTCTGTCAGCAGTCACATCATCAATAACCACCAGTGAGCCCGTTCCATTGGCAGCCATGGGATAGGCTCCAGGGTCTGTGAAACTCTGTGTAGGATAAGTGGTATGGATTGGTGGATATCTTTACATGGTTAGTCAGTATATATAATATGTGTGCATATTGAAACTTGTCAAAGAAGTACTCTGCTCACAAGCAGATGCAAATACATCTGGCCAGCTTCTTTGGATTATTCATATTGTTGCAAGAACATGAAAATATATGACCAGTTTTGCCTTTTGAACTGTCATTAATTACCTCTTACACTACAAATTGCATCACTTTTGCTACTGAAAATAATTTATTGTGTCTTAATGGATAACACATAGATTTGTGGTCAAAATATGTCATGGGGTGCTCATTCCACCCCACCTGGTGTTCATAAAATATAATTAGCATTCCATATGCTTGCCAGAAACACTTAAATTGTATACTATAAAGATTCTTTTCCTCAAAACAAGGCATTTATAGTTCATAAAAATGTTAACAGCTCATTGTTACATTACTTTAAAATTCTTTAATTCTACTTTAATTCACTGACTTTCATTCTGTCTGTTCCAGAGATTTAAAAAAAGAAGAAAAAAAAGACCCAAGCAAAGATCTATTAGTGATGGTTCTTTATTTGGACTACTAAATAAATACTTGAAAAATGACACAAAAACAAAATCATTACAGTATATATAACAAAACCACATTGGTCATCTGTGCACTAAGCACAACATCAGAGAAGGCATCCAGTTCGTCATAGACTTGAAGAGGAGTCTCAGATAATCTCCAGAGAGTTGCTCTCTGAATGTGTTGCCTTTCTTCATTCCAAATGAAGCAGGGAAACCATCAGGGCTCATTCGTATGACCAGTATTTCAGTCCAATACTGAATAAAACCCTTCATTCTAACACCACATGGAAAAAAAAAAAAAAGAAACTCTTCAAGTTTGGGGTAAACTGTGGACCTAGCCACAAAGAAAACACACATATTGCACTATAACTATTTATCTACCAATGCTGGCACACTTTGCTGATTAAATGCTGAGCATTTTGGAATCAAGAGACATCATAGAGGCACAAACATCTTGTAACTGTATCTAAGGAAAGAAGCAATGTTGGTATAATCCATTGGAAGGTAAACACAAAACACAGCAAGATTTCACTTATTTGCCTGTCGTTATACAGATAAGCACAGAAGCAGCATTCAATTTTAGAAAATACAGTAACATTAGTAAAGATTATCTTGAATGAAGAAAAATTGTGTTCCGCATCAGTGTCAGATAGGCTTATCAAGAAGCCTGTCTTTTCAGTGAATATGTGCACACAATACTAACTTCCACATTCAAAATGTAAAAATCGTATTCATCCGTAAGTGCTTTTTGTATGGCTCTGGCTCTGATGTGAAACACATTTTTCCCCTCTTGTATAACCAACAGTAACATAACTGTTGCACCAAGACATTAACACCAGAATTAAGACAACAACAGGCAAAAAAAAAATAATATTAATAATAAGGTGTTAATACTGGTAACTGGAACATTAGTAAATTGGTTTGGAATCGTCGTGTAAATTTGAATGTATGTCCATGTCAGCATCATTAGGTTTATGAAGAGCATTTGGTTACAGGGTAATTATGAACTGGTATGAGCTGATCAGTAGGTTTATGAAGCCTCTGTACCCTTTAGCAGACCATCAAAGTTGATCAACATTAGCACTAGTATCTAGGCACTACCGAATGTCACGATATTGCATGAGCCTTTTAAGATAACGTGACACTTAAAATTATTTTCTCAGTACAACAACATAAAAATAAAGAATAAGAAACTCTGGAGATCAGAACATGACTGATAAAAAAAAAAAAAAAAAAAAAAAAAAAAGAGATACATTCCCAGCATAAGAAATTGGGCATCAGGACAGCATATATATTATGTATTGGAGGCCAAATACTTTCTGCTTTCTGTCATGCAGGATAAGATTAGATTAGTGCAGACTGCGTTATGGTTGGTCACTGAGAAAAAAGGAGGAAGGAAAGAGAAAACGACAGCTCGTTAAAAGGGATTGAGTTTAACCCTCTCTGATGCTAACACGCGGCTCGGCTAGCGAGCTGTGCATGATGCTCGTGATGGAGTCCACTCCCGCTCCCTGCAGGAACGTACGATGGTCACCATCGATCACGTGAACTGAAACCTTCCCATCACACACCTGCACACAATCCATATTACATATTACATGCTTGTTCCTATGCATATTGTGACTCCAATTATTATATACAAGGGCTTAGCATATACTTACCTCATGCAGTTTGTAGTCAGCTCCTAGTCCGTCTCCGTAGTCACTGCTGGCTTTGGCCCTCAGCAGGGTGATGTTGCCGTGGTATTTGGTAGATGGGACGTAGCAGTCAGCAGCCTTCAGTTTGTAGTAGAATGAGGAGGCAGCGAAGAGGAGGGAGTCACGATTAATGCCCTTATGGCTGGATGTGATCAGATCCACCGCATGGTTTACTCGAGCCTCCAGATCTTTCAAAGGCAGCAATGTCTCTAAGAGCTACAAATGTGAAAGAGGAATACATAGGAGGTTAGACCCTGAGTAGTGTAAATTGTTAGAGCAAAACTGGTCTGTGCAAAAAAAAAAAAAGCCTACAATGTTGAAATTAGCTTGCTAACAAACCACAGTTTTTGTTAGTGCTTTGTGAGCCTTCTGACCAATTTCTGAGTTTCCAGTTAAGTTTTCTGTGAGTGTTCATGTGATCCAAAAAAGTAATGCTAGTCCTTATTTGTCCTTAATCAGTATTTGAGCAGACATTTAAAGACATAGCAATATGGAGCACTATAATAAACACATCATGATATTTTTGTCTATATTATGCAGCCCTAATGTACTAGCTCGTATTCTGGGACCAATGGATTCAATTCAAGCTGTAATGAATGACTTTTTGAACAATTTCTAGCAGGTTCTAACAGAATGCCTTGGCTTTATGAAAAGTGTCTTTCATCTAATTGTGAAAGTGTCATTTCAGCTTAATGTTGCTTTGTGAACACAATTCAGCCTAAGCAGAGCAGAAGCAGATCTTGGATAAAGCCAAATTTCTTGTTTTGTACAAACAAACCACAGAGATGAAAGGAGGAAAAGCCTGAAGGCAAGCTTCCTGTTGCAGTTTACCTTGTTGTACTCAATGCTGGTGAACTGCTGGATGAAAGCACACAATGCCTCAGTCTCGGCCTCAGACTCATTGCCAGGGGTCAGCTTGGCCCTGTAGCTCTATTGGTGAAAAAGACACAGCAAATAAACAATGCATCATGTATGCTTGAGGAAGAATATCCACCGAAGAGTTGCTCCCACCTGTGTATATGCTGCCACATAAGAATGGGAGCCGTCAAAAAGGAAGAGGTATTCCACAGGGCACTGTGCTTCCTGCAACTGAGAGCACATCTCAAAAGCCACACAGGCACCAAAGGAGTAGCCAGCAATGCGGTACGGCCCCTCCGGCTGCGTCTGCCTCACACACTGCACGTAATATGTAGCCAGGTTCTGAATACTGTCCAACGGTGCAGCTACAAGCACACACACACACACACACACAAAATAGAGAGAAGTTAATTATAATAGTGTACAACAGCACTGGCACTTAAGTACCGATTAACTATTATAGTAATGACTTGATTTTGACATATCCAGCTTTAATTTGTTATATTAGAATCTGGTTATATAGTTAATTTCAACTCCACCACTTAAAAGAAAACAAAAAACAATTTAAGGTTCGTAGAAGTTGTCCACAAGAAGTCCTTCCTGAGAGCAGTCTACAAAATACAGCACATGAACTTCAAGCACCATTGGAACTCAGATGAGGCCACAAATGACCTTTTTTAATGTTTAGTAAAAGAATTGGTATTTAACCCCATTAAAATCCTGTGGTCTGAATTTACGAGAGCGTCCATATGCACCTAAGAATTTAAAGGAGCTTTTATTTGTTCGTGGAGGAGCGGCCCAAGATACCTCTAAAATGTTTACAAACTTGTAAGACATTGGTTGCCAATTGGGGGTGCCAATAATTTTGTTTTAAGGTTAGGAGTGTTTTGCAGAAAAATGTGTGTTAAAATAAAACTATACTATATAAAAACTGTTCAAATAAAACTATACATTCTCACTCTACAAGCAACTATGTATACAGGCATTAGATATTTTGCATGCTTTGCTCATTTTAAGAACAGTGCCAATAATTCTGGAGTTGACTAAATTCTGAGAAGCAGTTATGACTATTTGTCTCACTCGAAGGTGGACTCTGCTGTGGTGTCAGTACCTTTGGTGCACTGCAGGCCATAGCATGGCACACTGAGTTTGGCAGTGAGAGTGCGGAAGGCAGCAGTAGAGCCCTCGATAGGGTGAATGAGGAACAGCGGCTTTTCTGTACTCTTCACCTCATTCAAAAGTGTCACAGTGGGACCATCCGGATTTACCAGCATCCCGTTGAGATCGGAATCCAGCAAAGCTTGAGCTCCAGGATGCTTCCCCTCAGATGAATTCGCTGCTGAAAACAAATGGAAAACAGAGACAAAAATATCATGCTTACTTTCCATGTCTCTCTCTCTCATAACTTATAAAGAGACACTGGACGACATACAGAATGTGCGTGCTTACCCTCAGAGCCTCCTGATTTGCTGGACATCTCACGCAGTTTGTTGATGGTGAGCTGTCGGATATCTCTCATCGCCATGACAATGTCGTAGTCTCTCTCTAGTGTCTGCCTCACTTCCACACCCATCAATGAGTCCAGACCCAGATCAGCCAACGAGGCGTCAGGATTCAGGCTGCTTACGTCACGCACACCTATGGCAAGCAGATGCTGTCAGGTTGTAATTTTTCAATTTTATTATTATTATTATTTTAAGATATGGTATATAGTAAAAATGATCTATATAACTAACACACACATTATAATCTTGCAGTGTTAGCACAATGGCTAATATTCTCTTCTAGTGACCAGGAAGTTGAATTTACATCTAAGGACTAATTTTAAACCCGGAGAGCTACTGTTGGGTTCTTGATCAATTAACCACTGAGTACCATGCCTTAATTGAATTCTGCCCCATGTATGAAAGCATCTGCTAACTTAAGAAATGTGAATTGCTGTTTCTGGTAAAACTAAAAAAAAAAAAAATACACAAAACAAGGAAGTTGTTATTAAAATGATAAAAACCAATCTTACCTAGAATGTGAGCCACTGTCTCCACCAGATCCCTCTGCCCACTGCCTTCCCCCTTAGACACCTGCACCCTTTCTGCTAGCACGAAGCTCGACATGACAGCCCGCTGCTGGGACAGGAAACGGTCCAGCACCTCCAGGCAGGAGGCCATACGCTGGGGCAACGTGCCGCCAATCACAGCATCGTTCCCGCCCATGGTCTCCAAGACTACACCCACATCTCCGATAGCACCCCACTGGACAGCCAGACCTGGCAGATTGTCGTGACGACGCTGCTCACACACTCGTTCCATGGTGGAGTTGGCGAAGCCGTAGTTGCTCTGACCAGCATTGCCACGGCCACAGCTCACCGAAGAGAAAACCACAAAGTGCTGCAGCTCGGGACACTTCTGCCTCGTCACTCTGTAGATGCAATCCAAATCAATAATTATTAACTGAAACTGATGACAGGTTTTAGGATTAAAATCCAAATGTACTAATAAGTAATCATTAGCTACAACAAGCCTACCTGTCTAAGTGGAGGGTTCCATCATATTTAGGCTTGTTGACCTCAATAAACTGCTTAGGTGTCAGATTCTCAAGCATGCCATCTTGCAAAACCTACAGACGCAGAATACGAGTATAAATCATCAGCTGAACATCTTGTTCTTTATGAGAAAAAATTCCTTATACAACAAAACTGGAAAAAGTACAGACTGAAACTATGTAGGATTACCATTGCAAGGTGAAAGATGCCTCCAACAGGGCCTAACTGGCAGGCTTCAGTGATGAGACGCTCTGTCCCTTCCAGGGTGCTAACATCACTCGTAGACACATGCACCTGGATGCCCGTAGCTTGCCATTCTCGCACACGCTTGGCCTGGTAACCTGTTTCAAAATTATCAACGTGTTACAGAATGTCCATGCTAAAGCCAAATTTATAGCAGCATGACATTTTTAACCTATGTTGAATTATAATCATTCAGGAGAGCTACCGTTGCGAATGCCCGAGCGAGATGTGAGCACCAGTTTGCGAGCTCCTCTCTCAGTGAGCCAGTGAGCCAGCTCCAGTCCAAAGCCTCCCAGTCCTCCTGTGATGATGTAAGAGTGTGAAGCAGGACAGAAAGTCCGGCATATAGCAGGGAGTGCGAGAGGACCGGCTGTACTCACACCACTAACCTCTTCCTCGCGCACCTGAGGAAGAACCATACAGAATTTGAGTCTTTGAAACTGAGAACGTGAAACAAAGGTGAACTTGAAACCAGATCATAATATCATAGGATTATGAGGAAGGAAGCTGGACCTAAACCCAGGCCAATACACAGACAGACATCTTTGTATGCATTTCAGGTTATAGGATGTAGTGCTCACCTGCAGCAGCACTTTGCCAATGTGTTTGCCTTGAGCCATGTAGCGGAATGCGTCCTCCACCAGATTTCTTTCAAAAACAGTGGTGCACAGCGGCTGCACCACTCCCTCGGCAATGCCCCTCTTTAGCAGCGAGGACACCTCTTCCCACTCGCGATTACCCTCCTCAAACAAAGCATCCAGCAGGATCCCGTGGAAGGCCACGTTCTTCAGGAAAAGAGCCATGCCTGTGGCAGGAGGACAAATCAGGGTCAGAAAACTGAAACTCATCAGATACTATTTCCTCAGTGAAACAAATGATGGACACTGACTGTGCTCCAGTGTCCATCCTTTATACCCATGGTAGTCAAAATGGGATCCAGAGACCGACAGGGGTCGAGCATGAATAGCCAGTGGGTGTACGAGTTTATTTTATTATTATTTTTTAAAATACTGCAGCAGCTGCAGAGATCAACCACTATCAAAGATATTATAGTTATTCGGTTTTTATACATCTAATTGGTTCAGTTGAATCAAATGGGTTTAATCGAAAGCTCAATAGCTTACAATGTAGGTTGTATGTAGAAACAGTTTGTATCACATTAACAGCACTTTCCCTTGTTTTCTTAAAACTGCAGCTATATTCAAGTTGACATTATTTCTACTAACACAGTGTAACTTGGATTTTGTGAATGAAAAGGTCAGAAATAAAAAGCTCTAATGGCTCCAGAAATTAAATATGATTACTCATATTTGCTTAACGTTGAAATATGTTAATCTGTGCTGCAAGCAGTGGAAGGCCTGCATTTCTTTTGACACTGGTTGTGGTCTCAGGATGAAAAAAGTTAAAATAAGAAGCCTGTTTGATACTGTGCAAGCTGAATGGATAAGTTGAATATAGCTACTGCTTCTCTGACTCAGAGAAGTAGCAGCTGACTCATTGCAGAACTCACCCAGAGGGGTGTTGTTTGAGAGGTCATATTTGCCAATCTCCAGGAAGCGCCCATGCCTGGCCAAACAGCGTAAGCTGGCCTGCAGCTTCTCCTCAGCCAAGGAGTTCAGAACCACATCAACTCCTGTGTCCAAAAAAGAGATTAGTACATAGTATATATTCACCTGTCTAAAACTGTTACACAAATATGACAGAATTTATCTCTAATTTATCATATCTTTATGGAAGTTCTGACCTTTGCCCTGTGTGTGTTTCAGCACATGTTGCTCAAATGAGGCATCTCTTGAATTAGCAAATGATTCTGCAGTGAGCTGTGGGAATCGTTCCTGCAGGTAGGCCCTCTTCTCTTTGGAACCTGTCAAATGTGAGATGTCAGAACTAGTTTCTTTCTGCAATATAATTTTTTTTTGCCGTTATGATAGCACTCACCCACTGTAGTGAAGACTCTGCAGTTCATGCTGAGTGCGATTGCAATAGCAGCTTGGCCCACTCCTCCAGAGCCCGAGTGGATGAGCACACTCTCACAAGGCCTCAGACGCCCACGCACCACCATGGAGTAATAAGCTGTAGCGTAGACCACAGGTACCGAGGCAGCCTGCTCCAGTGTCCTACATACACACGGGTAGAGTTACACTACTCTCATATTTTGAGGTTATAGAATATCTCTCTCTATTCACGGAGGGCTTCTGACAGTAAGTGAGTGTCTTACCAGCTGGACGGGACATCCCAAAGGAAACGTTTGTCTGCATCCACACAGGTGGCCAGACCTTTAGCGGGCAGGAGACCCATCACGCGACGCCCACTAGCGTCCCTGCCTGAGAATTCCATTCCCAGCATGCACTGCTGGAGTGCTATGTCTCCTGCACAAGGATAGTAAAAAGAACTCTGAGTGCTGTGCATGCCAGGTCACTTTGCTTTATGTATTTAACAGTGAAGTGTATTAAAAGTGTAGATAATTCTTGCAATATGAAAATCATGGTTTAAAATATTATCATGACATATCATCAGAGCGACAGTCATTTTTTTTGAAACTCATAAATGATTAATAAAAGATTACATGCAAATAAGCCATGTTCTCTTTTCCTATCATTCTTCTGAGAGTGAGGAAGTGGAGTTAGCTACCTGGGATAGCATCTGGGGGCAGTTTGCCCGTAGCCAGCATGATGTCTCTGAAGTTGAGTGAGGCATAGTAGACAGTGCAAAGCTGCACGTTAGGGTTGGAGGGAACAAAGTGGCGCAGAGGGGACGCGATCCAGCGTAGTGAGGACAGATCACCGCGAGTCAGGACATTCACATAGGCCTGCTCAGTCAGCTCCTCATTCAAATCTACAACACAAGGGTCATACACAAAAGCACAAAGTAAAACACGTTATAGCGAGTGACTCAATTTTGCTGTGTCAGAAGTATGCTTAATGTAAAACTATAGGGACAATGCTCACAAGGTATACCTTGTGTGATCAACTGGTGTCTGAACATCCCCCACTGTCCATCCCGGTACACGTTCATGCTCAGGTCCCTCTGCAGCACTGCCTGCACGTCCTTATGGGAAAGCTGGAGAGAAGGAGTTGCCGAGGACTTCTTCACGTTAGATACAAATGCACACCTTGTGAGAAGAGACAAAAAAAAAATAAAATAAAAAAATAAAATCACACACATGATGAACACTGACATTTAAAGCAAATCATCATCTTTCAACCAAAACCCTAATGCACTGAATACAGCCGTGCTTTAGAAGATGGAAAAAGTGCAATAAACGATAAATAAAACTAACCGGATGCGGTTGCCTCCAGGCTCCTGTCTCAGGCAGTTGACCATCCCCACCACTCCATTATGGCCTTGAGTGGCTGTCAGCCATATTGGATTATCTGAAATCTCAGCCAGCAGCCTCTGATGGAAGAAAGAGTAAGATCGAACAGGATTAGAGGAATCACGTCCAAGAGATGCAACATTTAGTACTTAATATCACGGTATTCCTGTCCAGGAAAGTACATATTGTACAATGAGCTTTACTATAGTTTCGTAGGAGAAATATTAATTTTTTATCAAAATTACAGCTTCATTGAGAGATAAGTAAAGACCTTACAGTGGAAAAAACAAAAAAAAACCTATTTCTTTAAATATTGGTGACATGAATCAGGGGCAATGGCATAATATGTAGAAAGATATCTGATTGCTATCTTTTTGTTACTGTTTTTCTTTTAATCTTAATGTGCCACTTCAATTCATAAGTGTTAAACCCAGCTAGATGAAGTGTTTTTTTTTTTCGTTGGACCCCAGGTTCCTATTACTGATACTGTGAACTATAGACCTTTTTCTAGAAGGGTGCATTTTCATCAAAACAACCTAAATCACTTTGTGAATTATGCAGAAAAATATATATTTTTCACTTTTAACTGAAAACTGTGTAAAGTGATGCTGTGAGACAAATCAGACTCACCTTCAGAGTCTCTACCCATTCGTAATCTGTGGAGTCTACAGGCAGTGTAATAGGCTGTTTCTCAGGAATCTTCCTTCTGCCAAGGAAGAGAACTGAGCCGTAGAAAGATTTCTTCACCATGACCATGTTAAGAGAGACCTTTTCAAACAGCTTCTCCCATTCCGCCTGCGCGCACACACACACACACACAGCCAGAAAAGGAACAACTGAGAACCAAAACTGAGCCAGGTTACATGGCATGGTATTCAGAGAGTTATCTGAACATTACATTGTACACAAGCTTTCGCACACACCTGAGTGAGGAGGCTGATCTGATTGTCCAGAGAAGTGAGGAAGGACACTGTCTCGCCCAGCGTGTCTCCCTTCAGCAGGGTGTGTAGCAGAACAAAGCCACCCTCCCTGGCAGCTGATGTCAGGTTTTCCAGCAGAGCTGATGGGTTCGAAATAGGCCCCGGGACACAGTTACACACCACCAGGTCAGCGCCCCCTAGGTTGCCTGTGGCTGTGCTGTGCAGAGGATCCCACTGAGCGCTTGAGACCCCCTGCTCCTCCAGAGAGCTCTGCTGGGCTGAGAGCAGCTCTGTGCTCACATCAGAGGCCGTGTAGTCCAGACGCAACATGGGCTGAATGTTCAGGAGACTGATGGCCCGGGAAAACACACGGCCGTCGCTGGAGAGGGCCTGAAGACAGAGGAGTACAGAGTGAAATCATGGGAAGCATATCGCTGTTATATAAATTAATTTATAAGCTCATTACAGAAAAGTACCACATCAGAAAAAATCTTTTTCACTATTACAATTTAAGTACAAGTTTAAAATGTGTTGTTCTGAGCTGAACAGATAGGGGTAAAGTAAAGTATACATTTCATTGTACCTCCAGAACTTTGAGTTTGCCAGGAGTGGAGTTCTCCAGAGCTGTGTCGAGGCAGTGCCGCAGCGCATGTGAATCTAGCAAGCCATTAAGGAGAGAATCCTGCAACAGACATTCCCTCTCCTTCTGCACTGTCTGCTCCAGCTCCGAGTACAGATTCCCATTAAATTCCAGACCACAGAGTACTGACAGCAGCCGTAACAGGCCACTCTCTCTCTCTGCATCAATCAGCTGGTCCTCTTGTACATTCTCTAGCCCTGGGATGGAAATCTTCACTCCCTGCCTGGCCAGCTTCCTCTGGAGATGGTTAATCAGACCTGTAGAAAGGATCCATGCGTGTCAAGATACTAAGAGGTCTGACAGTTGAGATGTACTCTGCATGCACAGCTGATGAAAGAATACTTTTTAATTGTTTTTAATACATGCTAGAAATATGAGAGGAAAGGAACTTGCCTTTGCCTTGTCTGAGCCGCTCTGCTAGTTTTTGATTAGATACCAGGCACTCAGTGTCCACCAGGGGCACAAAGACAAACTCCTCCAGGGTGGGTGGGGTCTGTTGCTGTTGGCGACGGGGTGCCACTGTGGCATGGAGGCCACAGATCTGAACCCCGCCCGCTGTAATATTGTCCAGGCAGCGGTTCACATGGACATCAACGGCTAAACAAAATCAGAAAGAGGACACGTACTTTAGTTTATCTGTGGCCGTCACACACTTAATATATTTTACATGCAGCTACAGGACAGATATATCCAAAACATGCATTTACCTTTCCTATCCTCAGAGTAATCCTGAACTCTTTTCTCATGTAATGTTGGATCTACACACACAGAACGAATCCGTGTTGGGAGGCGCAGGCTACGCCCAGGCAGGCCCACCACAATCATCTGCAGCATGGTGTCCAGAAACGTCACCCAGTTTCCTGTCCACTGCAGCTTCCCATGTTCACCTACAAACCCAGACCAGATAGGAGAAAAGAAGGGAGGAGAGGGGAAGAGAAAAAAAAAAAAAAAAAAATCAGATCCGAGTACTCTGAGAATGTGACCATATATTCACAACACACAATGCCGGTTTTATACTCAATAGAAAATCAGTTTGCATGTGTTTACCAGCGTTGTTGGACTCCAGAATGCCTTGGAAGGTTTTGCCATAGTCATATCCACGAAGACGCAGCTCTTTGTAGATGTCTCCAGCTTTCAGACGCAGTTTCGGTTCTTCTGGCTCTGCTGTCACGGGCTCAGCCATCTGAGAGTGGAAAGAATCCAAAGCTGCCTCCTCCAACACACTCACCTTACCTGAGACAGTCAGAGATATGTTTTTAACAAGGCAGACATAAACATAACAGCTTTAATACAAGGGTATTTAAAGAGAGCTGATCCACATGATATTTGGCTAACTGGTTATAATAACTGTTATAACTTACCACTAACTGCCAGGTTGCCATTCTCAGACACCTCAAAGCGGTTGGTGGCGGGCATGAGACGAACCTCCAATTGGACAGATCCTGTGGTGTGATGCAGAATAACAATGCAATAACATTTCCATAAGGTGCATTTTCTTTCTTCGAGACTTTTATATTTATATGCAAAACAGAGTAAAACACTGGTTATACCTAGATAACATACTGTCAGGGTGACAGCTGTAAGTAACCATGACTCAAGATAAACCAATAAATTTTATCTAAAATAATTTAGAATTGAGAAAAGATGCATTATAGTACAGGCTTAGCAGTTTAGTTAAGAATTTTCCTCAAGAGCCCAACAATATTTCTCTGGCAGCCCTGAGATTTGAACTGACAGCTTTCTGATTATTATGTGAGGTCCTTAGCCACTGAGCCACCTCCGCCCCATATCCAGGAAACTGGCCTTTACTGTACCAGTGAACTCACCGGTCTTGGGCAGAATGGTGGCTCTATGAATGGTGACATCCTCAAAGGTAACTGGGGTGTGTTCCATAACAGTGCCTAAACTCCTCATCAGTGTCCTCCACGCCAGCACCAGGTAACCCGTGGCTGGGTACAAGACCCGCCCATCAATACAGTGGCCAATCATGTAGTAGTCTGGGGATTCAGGGTTAATATCTGCAAGTTTGAAAAAAGAGAAGGTGGAAAAGGTCATTTGGATAGTGGCTAGTATACTTGAGAACTACCTTCACTGATTTAGTGCATCAGTGGAAATGATAAAGATATAGACATTATTGGATGTCCTGCTCAAGAGTAAATTCCTTGAACGTAAAAAAACAAACCATTTACTTACCAATGTTGTACACAGTGGCTGAGGTGGAGCCTCCAGATCCTGCTGGGAAATCCTCCACCTTGGGCACATCCCAGCTCTGAGAGTGGTCCCACTTGATAAGAGGGGATATGAGGGGGGTCCCTACTGGAACAGGGTACTCCACAGCTGGATACAGCTGCTTACTGTCCACATTAATACTACAAAACAAAACATGAGTAAGAAAAGTTTATGTGAGGTGATAATATTTTTTTTAATAATATTTTTCAGTATAAGCAAGTCAGTACTGACCCATTCATGTAGAGCTTGCCTATGTGAGAAAGAAAGAACTCCAGGTTGTTGGCATGTCCTCTCTTCATCAAGGGCAACATGGAACAAGTGGGCTTGAGGCTGCGCTTCAGAATGGCCTGGAGAGGGAGTCAGAGTATATCTAATGAGTGCTGCTCAAAAGACGTCTCCTGTTAGACTTAAGAGCTCATTAGAAGCTAGATCACGTACCTGCAGTAGAGCATGTGGAGCTATCTCCACCACCACAGCATTGTCAGGAACGAGGCTCAGGCCCTCCTGGAAGAGTACAGGGCTCACCAGGTTGTTTACGTGATATTCAGCTGAGGAGTAGAGGGCCAGAGGGCTGTCCCACTCTGACTGGGGGATGGACGTGCTGATCCAGCGGGGAGAGCGAGGACATGGGCTTTTTATCACCTGAGACAGTGCACACATACAGTTAATTGTGGATCAGTGTACACTAACTACAGTACTTGTCTTGGCTAGTATTAAAGTACCTCAAACACATTTTCAAATGGTTAACTTATCTCACGTGACTGATTGCAGGTTATAAAGACAGGTTGCTTGGTGTTATTCAACCAATCGTGGACTGATAGAACAAGATTAAAAGATTATTTAGAACCTGAAAGATTTGTGCTGTATTACAAACTAGGTGGCTAGTTACTAAGCATGGGAGAGGGATGTTTCCTGATTACAGACCTGCCAACTTTTACACATTTTGCCTAGGAGCATTTTAATATGGGAGTGTACTTGAGTCATTGCTAAAAATATGCCCAACGAGGCTTCATTTTTTCCCCCCAGTAAAAACAGCAGAGGAGCCAGTCAGTATATGAATCTGGAATGACTGATAGTTGCGCACATATTTTAAGGTTTGAAATATTTATTAGGTAGACCTATGTATTAGGTAGATTATTTTTTTTAGCAGAAAAACAGCACTTTTTTGGCTAAAAGAGAAAAAAGACTGACATTTTTTAACAGGAAAATACTAAACAGGCCTACACTGAAGTGTCAAATTTAACCTAGAACCTGGCATTTTAGTGAGAAACAGATGAGTGGTTTCTTTTGGCATTAAGAACATCAAACAAGGTATTATTTTACATATATTATTTTGTTGAGATTTAAAGTTATACATTTTGGTGTACTTCAAGGGCACATCAGACAAAATCTCAGATTTTGGTCATAAAAATGCTACAGTTCATCTTTGAACCAAAACACCTAGCTGCTCTTGCGCTAGAGTGGAAGTTAAAGCTCCAGCATACCTTCTGCAGAGCAGCCAGCAGAGCAGGAGCAATGGAGGCCATGTAATAGGAATGGAATGCAACACCTGCACTGCGCACTTCTTTGGCAAACACACCGCTCTCCTTAAGCTCAGCGACAAATTTGCTGACTGCTTCCTACACACCCACACAAGATATCCAAAAAAATTGCTTAATTACCCTTTAATCACGTGAACACCACAAAGTGTACAAATATGAAAATGTATAGTGAGAGGTGTAGTGTACCTGTGGCCCTGAGATAGTGACCGTGTCCTCTGCGTTGTGGCAGGCTGGGACCACCCCCTGTGGACACTGGGCCTTACACTCTTCCCAGGTCAGACCTGAGAACCAGAAACCACCAGGATATTAAATTCCACTTCACAAATCAAATTCCACAGACCTGTCAGGAACAGGTTGTCTTACCCACTGCTGCCATGCCTCCAGGTGGCAGCTTGGCTTCTTTGATGCACTTTCCTCTCCAGTAGGCAGCCAGGATGGCCTCAGTGTGGCTGAGGGAGCCATCGGCGTAGCCACATGCCAGCTCTCCGACAGAATGACCCACAATGCCATCCGGCTGGAGGCCCATCTTCTGCAGCATGTCTATCTGTGCAATCTGGGGAATGATGCACAATAATCATATCAAATTTTCATGTCATTCTGTATGTAATGTACATGCACACTATACACTGGAATGAAATGGCGCTTCAGCATGATCACGGTGCAACATACAATACTGCAATGTAAAGGACTAAATTAAATGCAAATGCATGGCAAGTAAGACAAGATTAAAGGCTATAAGCAAGCAATAAGCAATACAAATCAGTACATATTAGACTGAAATTAATTACTCAAAATTCAGTCAGTTATTCAGTATGGATGACAAAAATGAAAGAATCATGAAATAACCAGATACAGAACGATCCAGACATCAAATTTCATAGTGGCTATTGCGACACTGCATAATAAGGATAAGCACAGTCCAGGAATTGTGTATGTGCGTCATCAGGGAACCCTGACCTGAATGGCTGCAAGGCCCACAAATGCATGGACTGTGTCCTCAAAGGTGTTTTCATCAGCCTCCATGAGCAGGCGTGACACACACAGCCCAGTCTCTTTCAAAGCCACGTCGGAGCGCTCGATGGACTCTCTGAACTCCTGCAGCTGCATTAGGGTACGGCCCATACCGGCCCACTGTGTACCCATACCTGGTGGAGTCACACAAACACACACACGTATATGTAAATATACAAACATATTACAGTGGTGTGTAACCTTGGATCAAAAACTGCAGAATCCACAAGGGGAAATTCTTGTTCTGGGACATTCTTAGAAACTGTGGACTTACCAGAGCAGATATACCAGAGGGGTCTGGAGGAAGGTGCAGCCTGCTGCACCTCTCTAACTTCGCCTTGTGCTCCCAGCAGTGTGTATCCCCTGTAGGGCATGGCTGAGGTGGGAACGGCACACACCTCACTGAGCAGGTCCAGGAAGGCCGAGTCGTGCCCGTGTTCCTGGGCTTTATTCAGGAGAAAGGTAGCAGCCTCTTCAGTGCGCCCACATACCTGCACAATCCTCGGCACAGATGCTGGTGAAACTGGAGCCGCCGGTTTGGGCCCAGGTGGGCGCAGGATAACATGGACATTCGAGCCTCCAAACCCAAATGAGTTGACGCCTACAATGCCTCCGCGCACGGGAATAGGCTCAGCCACCACACGCACACGACCATCTAAGAGTGCCGGGATGTCTGGGTTGGGGTTGTCGAAGTGGATGTTGGGAGCCCACATACCGTGTTCTAGTGACAAGAGCACCTGAGTGTACACAGGAAAGAGTTAGACTAATATATATATATATATATACACACACACACACACACACACACACACACACACACATACACACAGTCTTGGTAATGAGGAATATGGAAGGATATGTATGTAGACTCACTTTTGCAAGGGCCGCAAGCCCTGAGGCCGGCTCGGGATGGCCCATGTTGGATTTGGTGGATCCTATAAGCAAAGGCTCATGCTTTGACTGGCAGAACACACTGACAATGCCATTCACTTCTTGTGGGTCCCCAACCTAAAAGAACAATTAAGTCAGTATTAAAAGTCACTTTAATGTGGATATGGGTTTCTGTGTGCTTCTGTATGTATCTGCATCCTGACTCACCTTGGTGCCAGTGCCATGGGCCTCAACATATTCTACCTGCTCTGGGGAGATGTTGGACTCTTGATAGAGGGAGCGGACAAGGCGCTGCTGCATGTCCCCTGAGGGAAACGTTACACCTGGACAGAGGGTGAAAACACCATCAAGCACCTCTCAGGAAACCTTTTTGAATTTCAGGCATCTGGGATAATGTTTTTATCCATTATGTCCATGACAATGGAGTCAGAAAGTTGAGGATGTTTTTCTTTTTCTTGAAAGATAACCCAGTGGGGAGACTGTTTACATTTCATGGGTGTATTAAAGGTGCCATGTGTAATTTTTGAAAGTGTTTCTAGGCCTATAATGATGTATATCTCTATGTGTGTCTTTAAAATGATTATGATTAAAATATTGCCAGGGATTAATATGGTCTCGCAAGTTTCTTTCTTAATCAGATCAACACTCCTCAGCTCTGCCACGTTTCCTTAAAAGGCTCGTCACTGTATTCACTGCAATTGCAATTCACCTCACAGGCAGCAGACGGCTCTAAAAATTACAAAATCCCTTTAATTTTTCTCTGATGAAACACCAGCCACATTCTGTTTGCTATGTCACTTCACCCGCACAGTTTCGGCATTACATTTAGAAACACTGGCGAGACGTAAGTGTGCCATCAGGCACTGGGGGAAAGGAGATGGTCTGAAGTACCCAGAAGAATAAGGTCACCAGTCTCCATTACAATAATCTGATGCTTGGCTGCTTTGAATAAAACTGACTGCACTCTGTATTGTACCTTGTTCCTTATAGCCATCTGTGTTGTTGCCAGCATTGAGCACAGTAGCATAGACTCTCTTGGCCATGGATTTCTTAGTGAGGATTACAGCCACAGCAGCTTCCGAGCGACAGTACCCATTTCCTGGAGATATGATACAATAGGTTTTAAATTTCACAAATTTGTTGCCGTCATATATAGTATAATGTATCTAGCATACTAGAATTACTCAGGCAATTAGTAATACCAACTTAAAAAAAAAAAAAAAAGAAAAAGAGTATAAGTAACAGCAAAATCACCTGATTCGTCAAAAGACTTGCAGGCTCCATCAGGACTGAGCATGCCCAGTTTCATGAACTGCACTGAGGTGTTGGGTTTGAGCAACAAGTTAACTCCCCCTACAAGAGCTGCATCACACTGACCATGCCGGATAGCGTTGAAGGCGTTCTCCAGAGCCAGGAGACTGGAAGAACACGCTGTGTCAATGGCAGTGCTGGGGCCTTTTTAAAAAAAACAAAAAAAAAACAAACACCACACACACACACACGCACACACACACACACAAAAAAAATGCAACATCAATTCTGAGTCACCCAGTTACTTAATACATCACACCATACAAGGAATGACTCACAGTCAGGGAACACTGACAATGTGGTAGCAGGACTTTAAAATAATATCCAGCATGATCATCAAGATCATTTTGCTAAGTCTTAAAATAATAATGCTTTATCACAATTAATCAGTCAACTTGTTTCATGTTGTATAATGTAAGCCTGAATTACATGAATTAAATTTTATATTTTATAATATATAAATTATAATGTGCCAGCCATTAAAACAATATCTATGGCTAAACAACTAAATCTAGAACTCTATCTAAATTTATCTAAGCACTTTTTCATCATTTCTGATATTTAAATTATGACAAACAAATCATGACTGAATTACTATTCATTCTCCAGTCCTACAGATTTTGAATACGTTCTATATTACAAGTTCTAATTGTTTTTTTGGGGAAAAAAAAAAAAAAAATAATAATAATGATTCTAAAAGAATCTTATTATAAGATGCTTTAGAGGTCCATATTATAGACAAAAGAACAAGAGTTATGGAAAACTGAAACTCTGCATACCATTGAAGTCAAAAAAGTAAGAGAGGCGATTGGCAAACATGGCTCGTTGGCAGCCGGTCATGCTGTACCCCAGCAGCTCTTCTGGATCTTTACTGAAGGCCTCGCCTGCCTCAGAACCACTCACACCAATGTAAACTCCGGTGTTAGTGCCACGCATGGATGTGGGGTTTATGCCTGCCAAGCACGATGAACACAAACATCACAAATAAGCAGTGCTAAGACGAGGCTAATTAACTAACACTGATCTGCACAGTTAAACGTCAGAGTCGATGCACAGAACGTCTTCTGGGACGGATGCTGGGACACTGACCTCCATCAACGATGGCCTCGTATGATATCTCTAGCATAAGCCTCAGTTGTGGGTCCATGGTGTGTGCTTGCTTGGGATGCACGCCAAAGAAGGCTGCATCAAATCTGTCTATTTCTTTTAGTTTTCCATTTCTGCGAGGAAGACCATACAGACCTGAGGAGAGGTAAAGACATGCAAAGAGGTTAGCTATGAAAACAGGTAACAAAATCACACATTTTCTGTTTTGTAACAAAAGAACTGTCTTAGTCCTCAGCACACTAAGACTGCTGATGCTTTAGCAGCTTTGAATGTGAACCTTAGTTGGGTGCCAAGGAAAGAAAGTGGAGAGGCAAGTGGAGAGAGGGATCTATTGAGAAGAGGGCAAGCATGCCAAGGCCAGCACAGGGAGAGCAGCCAGGTAGGAAGAGAGAGCAAGAGCGCAAAGAAACCAGAGACTACAGGGGGAGTCACTACAAATTTAATGTGTAATTAGTTTAATCCACTCTGATTTATGCATAGCAACTGTTCAGATGTAAACTAGTTCTTGAAATGAACAAATTTCTATGTTACATGCTGTAACAAAATAGCAACAAAATGGAATATGACTCCCTTTTACACTGAACATTGAGGTGTTTACTAAACAGTTTTATTGTCAAAAAGCATGCTTTCAGCTTTATTACTACTTAAATAACATGCAAAAGAAAATTATTTTATTTTTATTTAATGCATTTTTTTTTAATTTCTTCATTCTCTTTATCTACAAAAAGGTCATGGAAGGAAATACTTTCAGGTGTGTTTTCCATTTATAATTTTTCCCTTTTATATTTTATTGTAATGTTAGCAGTGGATCCAGAGCCAATCCATGACTCTGACCAGTATAACATGGCCATTAAAGATGACTGAATCAGTATTGTACTGTTAAATACAGCTGTTACACTGTATGATAATTCAAACCCTTTTTATCTTTGAGCTGTATATACTGTAGATATCTGATTCTGCAGGATACCTGGCTTCCACCGCCTGTCATCCTCTGTGACCATGTCGACTCCATTGAAAAGGTTCTGCCAGAATTCTTCCAAATTGTCCGATTCTGGAAGACGACCTGAAATTCCCGCTATGACGATTTCCTCCATGTTAGTGTGAGAGTTTCTGTGGGATCGGCCAGAAAGAAAGTAAAGTCAGTTAGAGAGCCAGCATCCAATTAACAATTACAGTCTATCAGACTGCAATTCAACATTTCATCTGACCTACTTCCAACCCATCCAACACATTCATCCAGGCTGAGAGAGGGCTCAAGAGGACACAGTTCTCAGAGGGGGTTCGCCTAGAGGACTGTAGGCTTTGTTTAAGGACCATAAAATCACTCTAATTCTGTCCATACAACGGCCATCAACAATGCAGAAGCAGAGGTGGGATCACTGCCTAGTGCGCACTGCAAATCAAGCTGAATGTGGAGGACAAAGTGTCCCTCTGTTCTGCTCCCAGCAAAGCCAGCGCCAGGACTCACAGGATGGCAATTCAACCACAAGCCTACAAATTAAGGAAGGCTTCCTCTCCATGTGCATGTTTTAGGTTTTCCTGTTCCCTACATGCTTGATTCCATTCACAATTTCATTAATAAATCCATCCTGGGACTGAAACCACCAGGACTGTTGAACAATGACCTAGAAAACTGTCTGCCCACATCACTGCTTACTTATCATGATGTTGTACTTTCCGCACTTCAACTGAAGCAGAATACCAACTAGGTCAGGGGCGTTCAACTAAACAGGTCCGTCTACATAAAATTCCTTGCTTGCAATGGACCAGATAAACAACTAGCATGACTCACTGGTGACAACATTCAGCTTTTAATGCTTAGCTATTAACAGTGAATTTATCGAATGTATAGAAAAATCTGTGAAAACTGTATCCAGTCCCATAGCTACTCCCTGATCCGATGAGTTGACTTCAGCTGGATAATTGACATAAATGGATGTGACGGATAAACAACAACAGAGGCTCTGCTACAGAAGCCATTCTGGTTCATGTTTCGAGAACTAAGGCTACTTTTGTAACACAGTATGCACTGCTTGGATTTTGGTTTAGTTCCCCCTAGTACTTCGTTCGGTTTGCTGCATCTGGACTGCTGTCTGCCACTTATACTCTAAATGTTTTCTAATCACTTATCTAAATGTTCCTGCAGGGCTCTACTTATTACACGAGCTGAACCCTGCAGGAACATTTAGATTATAGGGAGAAATGGATTTCAAAAGCATTTTTACATCAACACAGCCAGTCGACGTAACAGAACACAACATGTTAGACAAGTCCATATGTCTAAGTGCAACCTTTAAGAGCAGGCAAATATATTTAAACAAATCAGTAATTTGTGGTTTTCTAAAACAAATAATTCTGTATATAAATCATGAAAAATATGATGCACTCCCTGAACACAAGACAAGGACTCAAACACTCCAAAGATGTTTTGAATTATGAATGAGAAGGGTGCATGTGGTATTTTTCTGATCAGCATTAGCTGTATAATTTGTTGCTTAGTCACCCGTTAAATCAGTTTTTGTTGAAGACTGAACAATCACCTTATCATAAAGAGAAACGCTTATCTAACTGATTCATGGATTGGTTTAATGTTCTGTTGTTCAAAATCTGTGATTTCGTCATCCAGTGGAAGAATGGTGTTTGCCAGTGATTGTTGCTAGAAGATGGATTCACAAGGCAGGTGCCGGCATGCAACAGTTTGCCATTGTGTGCATGTGTGTGTATGTGTTACGGTGATATTTAAGAGGCTTTCTGACGAGTCAACATGAAGCCACTCACACGGTTTTAACAGTATTATTTAAGAGCGAGCCAGGGTCAGAAGTTTCAGTCTTCTGAGAGAGCTGTAGTGCATGACTTGATGCATTATTATTTCAGCACAAGCAAATGCCGAAGCACTCAGACCAGAGCAGATTGAGAGAGCAACTAAATGGATTTCCAGGAAGAGGGACTGTAATCTACCTGACCCAGATCCCATGAAGCCTTTGCATGTATGAAAGAATGACAGTCACTCGATGATTCAAATACATAAATAGGCATGATCTCCTCTTATGGCATAATTATAGGATGACCAGACATCCCATGGTCTAGTACAGGACAAAGGAGTTGGGAGAGGTGGGGGTCATACAAATTAATTAATTAGTTAAGCAACGCTGAACTTACATCCACACAAATCAACAGCAATGGGTTAAAATGAAAAGTCCCTGATTTATGTTTGATCAGATTTGTGCTTCTGTCTGTTAACATTAAAAAAGTTTCTACGGCTTTGGACAAATTTCATCTAGATATTTACCTTCACTTACCCATGATGCAAATGGATGAACTAGTTGGCGAGGACACATTTTCTGCAAGATGCTCAATACATATTCAGTGAAAGATTCCAGCAATAAAAAGAAACTTCTGAACTTATGGCATTATCCCAGAAAACACAGGCTATCTGGCCATCCTGAATATACTGATTCAGGGCCCACGTTCTAGTTCACAGGCTCCTAATCGGATACCGGAGTACCCCCCTGTCCTGCACATTTTAGTCTTTCCCCTGGTCTACACAACCACTTCATCTCAGGAATCAGATTAGTAAAATCAGATGCGTCACAGCAGGGAACATTAAAACGTGCAAACAGGGGGTATTCCAGGGCCAGGGTTGGGAACCTGTGTTCTAGTTCAGTGGCAGCATGTCGCTGGATGGTCACACAATCATGAAATGATGGGGCACAATTAAGCCAGGTGTGAGCCAGGTAGCCAGGCTACAAACGTGCTGATAAGAAACAGAAGCTTAGCTGATACAGTGCTTGTAATTTGATGATAACAGTATAAATGGCTTCAGCAGGAAGGCATGCCTTGGCAGCACAGGAGTATGGGAAGTGTTCAACTGTAGCAGGAGTGCTGTCTGACACAGTGGCAAATTCCACACTAAACCTACAGGCCAGCCTTTCCTCAACCATCTCACTAAAGCTTTGAAATGAAAAATGGTAACTGGTTACTGAGAATTCAGGAATAATCTACAACACAGTAACACTGTAACTCATCCTAACACACACACCTAGACTATAATAAAAGCTGCATTAGGCCTCGGTGCTCCAAGCAGGCCTTGTGTAAAGATTACAGGACTAAATCTGTGACAAACCAGTTAATCTTTCTCTAAAATCTGTTACCTTTTTTTTTTTCTAAAACAGTGCACAGGTCTATTATTCTGTGTTTATAAACTGAGTTAGCTTCCTAGCTGCTTTAGACTATCCACCATCAGGGCTGAATGTAAAATGGCTCCCTAATCCCTGTACAAATGCACTGCATAGGGTGTGAAATAACGGCTTCTGTGCTCTAGGTACTGCACACTAACTATGAAGTCATTTGGGATTTAACCTATAGGAGCTAAAAGATGTGATGCGAGTTGTTTTTTTTTTTTTTACTGTGTCTATTCAAAGTCAAGCTCTGAAAATTCAACACTGCAAATGACATCAAAACAGAATACTGAATGAATATTTGAATGATGAATGAAAATTTCCTGGGTGTAAAAAGCTAAAATGCGTATTCACGCCTATTGAAGGAGTGCACTGCGACATGAGAATAGCACTTCCTCTTATCACCATCATCACCATCAGTACAACTACACCACTGTTCTAACACATCTATAATTCTACTTCATAAACTAAGATTGTCCCAAGATCCATATTCACTACTTACCAGTTGCAGTAGCTGTACAAAGGCTTGAAAGACTTGGTGATGGATGAGCATCCGAAATCAGTGGAGCCTGAGCTGACCTGTAATTCCTTTATCTCTGAGTGACCGGAATGGTGGATCTGGCCCAATAACCCCTTTTTAACTACCTCGTCTTGACCTAAAAATCACTCTCACTGCTTTGGTTGCCTTGCACTGATGTCTGTTTCATTTAAATGTTGTACAGCCATGTTGTATAGCCACGCCACATGGGCTGACAGTTGCCTCGGCTTTCTGGTCCAATGAGAAGGGAGGCAGGGCTTCAGCAGCCAATCGCTGAGCCGATTTCCTAACCTTAATTCCGCCTAAAAACACGGGTTATTCGAGTTCAGTCGCGAAAAGGCAGATCTATGTGCAACATCACGCACAGGTTAGCAGCACACCGCATGTTATTACCGCAACCGAGGCAAGGTATATTACATTATGACCTTTATAAATAAGCGGGTCAGAATTGTCAAAAGCTTATCAGATATAAACATCGTCGATGACGCATTATGTTTTTTTTCTTTATTTACAATCCGTTTCTTTGCAAATATATTAAACTGCGATGTTGCATCTGTAGGAACGTGTACGATTTTTATTTGCAAAAAGCTCTGAATCAGCTGTTGCATTTGTAAAAATCTATTGAGGTTAAATTCTTCTTCTTCTTGATTTTACAATATTTTACAATAACCGCGTTTAAAATCCGTTTCTTTTATTGTTATTATTTTCTAGATCATAAAATACATATATGGTTTTCTTTTTTTTCACCCGCTGATCCGGGATGCAGCACGCTCGACAGCTTGTCTTACTGCTCGGTGAATTGACGTTAACTTTCGGCCAATCAGGATGAATAAAGGGCGTGGCTCTGATATAGGGTGAGGTGATGACGGAGAAATGGGAGGAGTCCTTCTCCAGACAAGCATAGACTGTGAGGTAATCAGGAGGGCGTGTCTTATAACGGGGTTATTTGGGTTCAAAGATATTTTATACTGTTTATGGTTAAAGCAAAAAAGCGTCTCTTCTTTCACATACATTCAGTGGCCAGTTTTTCCATACACGTGTGCTTATATAATTACAGACGGTAGCAATGCACTACTTTCCAGCTACTCTACAATGTCCATGGATGGAAAGGAACCGTGAGAGGACCACTGCATGGCTGGAACCTGGACACGGGAGTAGCATTTTAGTGTGTGTAGTGCTGGTACATCCGTATCAGGCCCAACAGCTTTGCTGAGAAATCTTTTGAACACTTCAATGCTGTGGTCAGAAACTGACAAAGATAAAGGGTAAGAACCCTTTAAGAGTGTACATCTGAAGGCATGTGTCCTATAAAGCATCTGAAACCACAGTGTGCTACACACACTACCATGTCAGTATCACTCCTGTCCATCGCCCATATAAAATCTGGTCAGCAGTGGCCCTTTTCCAGTAATAGACAGGTTAGACAGGTGCTGACAAAATACTTACTGCTGAGCAACTGTCCGTGCCTGTATACAAGGTACAACCTGCTATACATCATAGTTTGACCTGATAAAAGGGCCAATGAATCTTGGTATGAGAAAGGTATAGGCATAAGTAGGTGTATATTGTGCAGGTAAAATACAACCACAGTACTCCGTTACTGAGTATAAAAATATTTTATTATTACCAAAACATTGTTCATTTTCATTGACTTTGTTTCAGTAAAAAAAAAAGTCTTATCTGAAACCTTATGGCTGTTGTTATTAAATTTCTTTACATGATTCCCCCCATGCAGTATTTATGTAATAATGGTGACCTGATGTGCGATTTACAAGGAACATTTACAGTATATGCATATACTTAACCCTCATTTAGAGTTAAGGAAAGGATACTGATTTCACATATTTGAACTCACTGCTCATAACAGAGCTTAGTGTCAAAATACATGCTGTAATGCAGGCAAATACATGTATGTGATATCTGCTTTATGTGAAGCTGTAATTTAACAGTCTGTGTTAAGGCAAAATTTCAGAAACAGGTTTGTTAAATAGTAATTTCCAAATGTTGTTGAGATGGTACATTTTATACCTGTTTCAGTCTTTAATGTTGTAATTTCGAATCTTGACTGCTTTACCAGCCGGCCTTGCCTTTTTACCAGGTTCAGATGTAGTTCTGGTTTGTTTGTTTCTTTCCTGGATCGCTGCTTTCAATCCCTGAACTCTAACTGGTAATCCTGGATGTGGCATGTGTCCGTGCTCTTCGGCTGTGGCTGATACAGGAACCGTATCTGTAAATTATTCAGAGGAAGCCCATGGAGGGGCATCATGACATAAGGTCACAAAAAATGCTGTGCTGTATAGCCCTGCATAAGTGAAGTGAAGTGTGGCCAAGTATGGTGACCCATACTCGGAATTTGCATTTAACCCATCCAAGTGCACACACAGTAGTGAACACACACACACCGTGAACACACACCTGCAGCCTTTTTTGCTGCGGTGCCCGGGGAGCAGTTGGGGGTTCGGTGCCTTGCTCAAGGGTTTCACCTCAGTCGTGGTATTGAGGGTAGAAGAGAGCGCTGGTCATTCACTCCCCCCACCTACAATCCCTGTCGGACCTTATGTGCCATATATTTTCTTCCACAATATGCCATCCTCAGTATATTTAAAAGCACTAATCACTGCCATTTTCCTTCTTAGGTATGGGCAGTGTGAATTGTATTCACCAGTAAACCACTTGGGAACCCATGAAACCTGTAAGTTGACAGGCTGAAATGTTGGCACATGTTGGTAACATAGCTGCCTAGATGCAGATTTGCCTGAGCTCCTAGTCTATTGCAGGGACTGTTGGGGTGAATCCTAGATACACAGGCAGAAGGGCAAACAACAGTCAGCACACCTGCATCCAGACTACCCACCTCAGTGCCAAGCCAGTTTAAAGCCTCTGATCATGCTCTACAGTCGTGAAACTGATAATGACAGTGTGGTGTAATGTAGGGCAATAAGATCAGACTCCGTAGGTAACAAACAAATAATAAAGATATGCTAAACCAAACATATGATGATGTGATGAAAAAGGTGAGCTCTGGTCTACTGAGTGCAATGCCACAGGTTAGGCAAGCTCTGTCAATTGTCCTTGAGGTTTGGAACAGTATGATTTTTTTGTTTCACAAAAATTCTGGACATTTGCCTAGATACACTGAATGAGGCAAATTTGTTCTCCTCTTTGCTCACTGCTTTGTTTCAGTAGTTATCAGATAAATAATCAAACCTTAATTAAAATAATGTTGTACTTCCTTTTTCCTTACCAAAAGGGGAAAAGCATTCCTTAAGCTCTATCACTTACATGGGGACATTTTCAGGTGCTCCTCTGATTTTATTTCCATTCAGATCATCCATATCAGCATTTTTCTCCCTCATCCTCTGAGAAAATTACAGACCAAATTAACTAATTCTTTTTGACCAACTCTGCAGTGGTCTGATCATTTTAGTCCCATACAGATAGACCCACTGTGATTTTGCAGGGAGATGTTGCAGATTCTTGAACTTGGTTTTTTGACTGCTGATACTTGCTGTATTTAGTCGTCTAGCACATGTATCCCTATTAAAAACTTCCTGAATCAAGAAATCTGAAAATGCATGTTCTCTCAGAGTGATTAAATGGGTTATTATAATGATAGCTACAGGTACAAAATCCATTGATATTCACATGTCAGAATATCATTTAACTTTTTCTAGAAATTGTGTATTATGCATGATATGATCAGGGATATGAACTTAAAGTACACTATATGGGTAAAAATTTGTGGACACCATACCATCACACCCATATGTGGTTCTTCCCCAAACTGTTGCCACAAAGTTGGAAGCACACAATTGTACAGGATATCTTTGTGTGCTGTAGCATTACAATTTTCTTTCACAGTAACTAAGAGGCCCAAACCTGTTCCAGCATGACCTTTCCCCTGTGCACAAATCAAGGTCCACAAAGACATGGTTTGCCAAGGTTGGAGTGTAATATCTCGAGTGGCCTGCACAGAGCCCTGACAACTGCACTGAGCACCTTTGGGATGAACTGGAATGCTGACTGCACACCAGGCCTCCTCACCTGACATCAGTGCCTGTCCTTACTAATGCTCTTGTGGCTCAGTGGGTTAATCCCTACAGTCGTGCTCCAAAATCTAGTGGAAAGCCTTCCCAGAAGAGTGTAGGTTAATATAACAGCAAAGGGGGACTATATCTGGAAAGTTATTTTCAAAAAGCACATCTGGTGGTGACTGGTCAGATGTCCACAAACCTTTGGCCATTTCATTTTCTTCAAAGATAAGTCATATTGACTAACAGTCCCTTTGAAAGTATGAGAATGGCAAGGCCAATTCTTTCTTTTGCTATACACTGAAGACACTTGGGTTTGAGATCAGGAGATAAATATGAGACGATAGATCAGAATTTCAGTTTTCATTTCATGATATTTACATCTAGATGAGTTTAACAACTTAGAACCTGGCACCTTTTGTGCCACCCACTTTTCAAGTGATCAAAAATATTGGAAAATGTGACTAACGAGTGTTTCTTGTTGCCCAGGTATGCCCTGTTAATGTCTACCCTTAGTTTGAGCCCTGGGTTTCGCCTGGAAAAACTGAATTTGTTGTTAAAAAGGATAAACCAACATGAAGACCAGAGAACTGTCTATGGGAAAGAAGCAAGCCATTTTGAAGCTGAGAAAAGAGTGGAAAATAGATCAGAGTTTCAATGTTGCCAGTACAACAATTTGGAATGAAAAAGAAATCTCCAGTGTACTAACAATCAGACATCAAACAGGTCGGCCAAGGAAAAACAGGCGAAATGACAGAGATGACAGAAATATTGTGAGAGCTGTGAAGAAAAACCCCAAAACAAGAGTTAGTGACATTACCAACAACCTCCACAGTGCAGGGGTGAAGGTATCACAATCCAGCATTCAAGGAAGACTACAAGAGCAGAAATATAGAGGCCATACCACAAGATGCAACCACTCATCAGCGGTAAGGATCAGAAGGCCAGATTGGAATTCGCAAAGAAATACAGCGATGAGCCACAAAAGTTCTGGAACCAAAATTAACCTCTACCAAAGAAAGGATCTGCTCTTGATCCAAAACATACAAGCTCACTGGTCAAGCACGGTGGACACAGTGTCAGACATAGTGTCTAATTGGGAAGAACTTCATCATGCAGCAAGACAATGACCCAAAAACACACTACCAACAAAACAAAGGACTTTATTAGGGGGAAAAACCGGAAGGTTTTAGACTGGCCAAGTCAATCACCAGACCTTGAGAACGCAACTGAGAATGTATTTCACCTCCTGAACAGGAGACTGAGGGAAGAAAGCCCCCAAAACAAACATCAGCTGAAAGAAGAACAGTTTGGTGATGTCAGTGGGTCACCAGTTTGATGCAGGGATATGCAACCAAATATTACGTGTTATTTACATTAAGACTATCTGTTCCAATACTTTTACCCATCTAAACCACCTTTGGGTGGTCTGTCCCCAAAGGTGTTCTAAGTTGTTTAACACATCTAGATGTAAAAATCAGGAAATGAAAGCTGAAATGATCTCAAACCCAAATGCCTGCAGTGTATAGCAAAAACAAAAGAATTGGCCTTGCTGTTCAAATACATTCGAAGGGGACTATGTATGGATACTAGCAGGGTAAGTACAGAAATTCACCTTGGTCCTCACTGTTACTAGGAGTGAGTACTGTGGGACTCAAGCCATGCTCCAGCATCTTCCACACATCCTGCAGAGACTCATCAGTACCCATGGAGGACAGCAGGGTTTGGGGAGAGCTGGCCTGGTGCACTGGGCCCTTAGACTGAGATTGAACAGGGGGACTGTTCTCTTTACTGACTGAATGCTAGGAGAGAGAAAAGAGAGAAATTACGTTTAGCCAGTAAAGGCCTAATCTGAAAAGCATCAGCTCTGAAAGGCCTTTTAAGATGGTGAAAATAAGCATCTTTATCTACCTGGACTCTAACTCTTGTTGGCAGTTCCCATGGGTTAGTGTCACTGGCCCCACTCCCACTCCCAGAGAGGGGACGAACTACAATGGGATTTTTCTTTCTCTGATCTCTCTGGGCATATTGCAGTTCCTGGATGGTGGGAAAATAAAATATAACCAAGTTTATTTACTGGATTGCACTGGATTGAAACGTTTGCAATAATGCATCTGATAGAAGAGTTCAATCACCTCTTTTCTGGCACTCTCTAGTGGCCTCACTGATATCAGCATTGCATAAGAAATATGACTAAATCAGTCATGTTATATGGAAATATGTCCTTTTGCACAATAACCTTAGAAAGCAAGCATGTTTTTTGTTTTTCTTTAACTAAAGTTTATGCAGCTAAGATTTGTGTCCTGCTGTCTGGAGCACCTGAGTAGTAAGCTTGTACTGAAGTTGTTCCATGGCAGATAAACGACCATGTGGCTGGGCATCAGATTCATCTTTAGAGAGTTCTTTCCCACAAAGGCTAGGTTTGGATCTTGTTTCAGAATGTCGCAAATCTGAAGGAACAAAAAAAATAATAAAAAATCAAGAATCATTAATATACAGGATCACAATTTTATTTTATTTATTGAATATACAGTAACTGAACCATTATTGAACTGATGTCTATTGGTAAAACACTAGTTTAAATTGTATGTAATTAAGGAATGTAATATGATGTTAAGATGTGGGTTAGTGTTATATAGATATGTATTCATTTGTTAACTTGTGTCTTATGTTAACACAGAGTATGGGGCTTATTGTGAGGCATTCAAATAAAGACAACTGAGGATTCCCAGAAGAAAGACAGTGTTGAGTACTCTAGGGAGGGTCATACACTGCCCTCCAAAAGTTTGGAAACGCCTGAACAAAATAGGGTTTTTGGGCAATATCAGCATTTAGTTAGTGACCATTTTGCATTGATAATAAGGGACAACACAAACTATGAAAACATATTTTATTAAATAAAAAGTTTATGAACATAACATAGAAAAATACTCAAATTTTGGATTCATCAAAGAAATCCCCATTAGCAGCTATTACAGCTCTACATACTCTAGGCATCCGAGCCGGTGTCTTGTCTATCATGGAGTGGC
>CM040986.1:14857519-14889391 GCA_022985145.1 Pangasius djambal | reverse complement strand
ATCTTTGGGCAATCCTCCAGGAGGCTTGGAGTAATATATCAAGTCAATGTTTGAATAAACTGACTGCTCGGATGCCTAGTGTTGTCCCTTATTATCAATGCAAAATGGTCACTAACTAAAGAGGATTTATGCTGATATTGCCCAAAAACCCTATTTTGTTCAGGCGTTTCCAAACTTTTGGAGGGCAGTGTATGTGTATTTGTGTACTCCATCTACAAAAAAAGGGTGGAAGTTGGAGTGTGGTGGAAGACAACCTAAAAACTGGGACAGAAGCAGTTAACCCACAAAGTCCTGTCACAAAAAGACAGTCAAGAAGCATCCAGTGAACTAATAATTCCAAAGTATTTATCCTTTCTGTCACTGGATATCATCAGTTATCAATTATATTAAGTATTATATCAAGTAATGTAAAAATAAAAATGCAGATCAACTATGTTCTAGCTGAACATCATAATTACTGTAATTTCTTCACAAAGTATTTAGATTTCGTTCATGACTTTACCTAATAATGACTTATACAATAGCTGTTACATCATTATTAAAAACTTGGGGTAGTGTAAGTACAAACAGTACTCACCATCCAACCCTGACTCTATCAGCTGAGCCCTGAGTCTGTTGCCCATCTCAATGAGCTGCTGTTTGTCCTGGCTGAGGCGAGATATCAAACGAGCTGCTTGTTTGAGTTTGGTTTGGAGCAGATGGGGATTGCCAAGATCACTTCCTCTGCCAGTACCGTGTAACTGCAGCTGCTGCCTCAGGCTGAGATTCTCCTCCTGAAGCTGCTTCACCATCTCGCTCTAGAAAAGGAGCGAGATTAAAACATGCAACACAGGCATAACAGTGCTTATCATAAAGTTGTATTAAAACGACAAATGACAATTAATTCAGTGGACTGATTTTTCTTATATATTCTCCAAGGAAAGCAAAACGTATTTCTTCCCATAACAAACTTGAAAGCTTCACAATCAAGTTCAATTATAAATGTTTTTACCTGTTTAAGGATGATGGGCTCTCTCCTGCTTGCAATGTCCAGTTTTAGTGCAGACACCTACACAAAGACACTGCATTTAAATAATTTCTCCCATCAATATTTCTACAGATTCTGAGCTTCTATTAAAAATACGATAACATACACAGTTCTTTACATCATGCCCACCTGGTTGCCCAGGGCAACTGTTTCCAGATTATGAAGAACGCTGCCTTTTTGGTACTCTTCTGCCTCTCTCTTCACCTCCTCTAGCTGCATCTCTGCAGCAGTCAACCTTTGCTTCAAGCTTGCCTCTTCTGCTGCTGCTCCTCTTTTTTGATTGGCCAGTTCTAATCGTAATGCTTCATTCTCCATTTGTCTTGAGTGACACTAGAAGAAGACATAACACAGATATGACCATACAACATACTGGTCTTTCCACTCAATAGGGGCATTGTCATTTATAATAATTATAAAACTTACAAACTATTACTGAGGTTGGTAGCAACTGAGTGAATCTTATAGCCTGGTTTTTGTACCTGCTGTGTGAGTTGAGTCACAATTGATTCCAAATGGGCCAGCCTCACTTCCTGTTTCTTCAAAGCAGCAGCATTGGCTACTTTTTCAGCTCGCAGTCCACCTGACCAAAAAAAAAAAAAAAAAACAGCCTAGCACAGCATGTTTATGCCAAACCAGTTCTGCTCAGCATTGTTCTCAGATGATTTCATATAAGTTGTATTTTTTAAACTTTATATTTTATTAGTCACAGTATTTGAAATAAATACAAAATAGGTTCATGGACAATAATGAATGTTTGAACTAGTCAAAGTCACCTATAGTTTCGTTGAGGGATCTGATGTGGTTCTGAAGGTAGGCATTATCAGGAGAAACAGGAAGCACACTTGTAGAAGTGGGAATATGATTAGTTGTCTTAGAGGCTTCTTCTAATTGATCTTCAAGATGCCTACATTTAGCCTTCAGGTTTTTTAGTTCCTCTTCTAGTGCCTGGTTGTATTCTGTAATTCCTGTCATAACATATTAACAGTTTCATACAACAGAATGAGGCTAATGTAAAGGCAAGAATCAGTCTTTTGCAACAAAAAAGTTAAAAATCCACACAACAACCCCTCAATCAATAGTTGGTCTAGAGACCACATTCTCTGATACTGTCTTTGCTCTGATCTAACTTACTTTAATTAGTTCATAAAAAGTCTATTTATTTGCTAATTTAGTTAAGTTGATAAGTCTTTGATACTGTCAGTTGCCAGGCACCTTTGAGTGTCAGTGGCCTATGTGGCACATAGAGTTTGTCAATTCAATAGATACCAATTGCTATTTGACTGAATAAGCATGAAGAAAAGGCATTGAAGGCCTGCAGGAGAAATAATTATTTGATTGGCTGTTCAGCCTACCAAATCATTGCTAGAAAAGAGAAATAGAAGTAAGAAAAGCAAGCACCTCACTTTCAACCGCTGTTCTCAAATGCTTGTAATCTGCTGTGGTCAGTTGTATTTTTGTAACAAAATGACCAAGCAGACAAATTATGAACAGATTATTTCAATACGATTCACAGTGGCATGAAAATGGTAGCTAGGCTAGACTACCACATTAAATAGAATGTTATAATAGTTACTACACTGGTTGAAATTCTTTGACATTGGCCTGTTGTGTCACAGCCCTTAGAACAATGTAATCACAAAAAACGTGAAGGGCATGTTTTTTTTTTTTTTTAAGAAGCTCTGCCATAAATGGCAGTTCTATAGTTAGTACCTGCAGTGGAGGAGGCTTTAGGGTCACTGTGCTGAGTTGTCTTTGGGTTCTGAGGTCGGGGTATTTCTGTGCTGAGAGTCTCCATTTGTCTCCTCATCTCGGTTATCACCTCCCGCAGGCTGCTGTTCTGCTGCTGGAGCCTCTGGATCTCCTCTGAAGGAAAACTGCTACTTTCCACTCCAACTACCTACAGAAAACATAACAGACTATTCAACAGAGTGGATTTGGATCATGTCTGGGCCACCAAGCAATGCTGCTGGTGCAAGTAGATAAAAATTCTATATGGTGTCCACAGCCATTCATGGCTAGAAGCTGACCATACTTTAAAGCCCCATATCCTACATTGTTGTAGTACTTAATCCTTTTCCCTCAAGTCCATAACAGATTTTTACATGACAATTTTCCAACCACCCTCCATCCTTCAGAAGTAATCAGGCTGTTTTGTTACTCGGTTATTAGACTGCTATATGAATATGATTTCTGTTCTGATTGGATGGTTGCCTCAAAAGTGAAATGAGGCACACCTGGCCTGCCAGGAAAATCTGTAGGAAAATCTGGAAAATAAATAACAGCATTTGCTAGTTCCAAGTTGTTAAAGCAATTTTAAATTAGGAGATATATTAGGATAAATAGGAGAATGTTAATTATACTCTTATAGACTTTATGACTAGCTATGTACAGTAATTAGCAAGGCGGAAGCTAACTAGCTGTGTTCATACTAAGTAGTCATGAATCAGAAAAAATAAAATAAAATAAAAATAATAATAAATTCAGCCTGAACAGAACAATGGTTTTCTAGGTGAGGCTAACCTGCTGTAAAGAGAAAGGGTGAGACTAACCTGCTGTAAAGAGAAAGGGTGGGGCTCACCTGCTGTAAAGTGAACAGGTAGTCATATTTAAATGTCTTTGTTGTTCTGAGCTTGAGAAAATATTGATCTTATGGACTGGGGCATGAATGGTACATTTGGAAACTTTAAGAATGTTTACAAACTACATTAATCTCCTTTATTATAGAAAACGAAGGACAATTCTGGTTTCCATGATAGGGGGCTCATTGGGCGGCAAGGAAGGTTACACTAAGCCTAGTAGAGGAAGGTTGTCTGTCAGCTGCATGATTCTGCTGCTCTACAGATAACTGCATGTGCTACAGCAGAAACACATAAATTCACCCTCCAAAAATGGGAACTTTCATGCAATGCAAAAACATAAGGACACTCATGGTTAAAGAAGTTATGACTAACACTGGGAGAAAATTTGTTTAAAAAGAAACTGATGCTAATAAATGGAAAGCTTATAAGCAAAGTGAGTAAAGCAAAACTTTCTTTAGACAAATTATTCACCGGTATGCATCCAATTCAGACTAAAATCCAGTCTCAGGATGCTAACTGCTTAGCTGCCACTAGATGGAGACACCTTAATCTCTTTATGATCATCCTACTTGTATATTTTTACAGCCTTACATTTTAATACTCTCTTGGGACCAATGACATTTTCAGCCCTTTTCTATTCAGTATCATTCTGTTGGCAGTAATTATTTTTAACCAAGGTATGTATATAAATAATAATCTTAAGAGCAGACTTTAATTCAGGCAGTATCCCTAATGAATGCTCCTAACTACACTCCTGGGCGCAAAAAAAAAAAAAGAACAGGAGAAAGGGCCAGGCCCAAAATGGCGAAACATTAAGCTTTTAATGGTCTTAACAACAAATCATTAGTCAGGAAATGAGCAAGAATTAAACAAATACTGTAGATCTCTCCCTGCTCTATCACTCCCGGTTCATTTATGAGCTTGTGTTCCGGCCCTTGATGGGCTCCATCAGGTATGGCAGATAACCATATAATAACTAATCTTTTAAGAATAATAAAAAAAAAAAAACGTAAGATATTCTTGGAACATTTTGTGCACCCAGACATGAGTTAGTTTGAATTTTACAGCAAAAATCTTAATCATTATTATCATGATTTTACTTTTGTGTAGAAGAAGACTGTATGAGTGAATTTCCTTGTTTCTAGCTTTTCCCCCAAACAGTTCACTGCAGCAAAAAAAGTCCACACATTAAAAGAGCATTCACCTTTGGTTACCTCAAGCTACTTCTATGGCTTTTTCATGGTCTGTCAGCTGGCGGGGAGCTGTGTAAAGCTATACGCAATATTAAAGTGCACCACAGCACACCCAGATCCCATTCGGGTCATGACTGGTTCACACCAAAGAAACATGCATTTGTGCATTTGGAATAATACATGTGATAAATGTATTTGATTCACATGTGAAGCCTGTCATATACAGCTGTTCAAAATAAATGGATACGTGTGTTATCAAATACAGCCTTTCCTAAAATACTCCCACAAGAGGCACCTTGAACTTTGAGTGTAGCATACTGATACTGTCACAGCATCCATTGCTGAAATGCTATTTAAAGGCCTTTAAATGTTACATGATAAACGACCTACAAAGCAAGTGAGCGCGAAGATACATAACTCAGGGCTCTCGCTGACCTCTCCTAAATGTGCTGGCTGAACCTGAATAGTTGTTATCTCACCCCTTCCTGTGGTCAGGGTTATGTATACTAGTGATGAAAGATTTACTTCTCTGTGAGTGAAGTGAGGTTTTAGTGAATGAATGGAAATCGAATGCTTGTAGTACTTTAGAAAAAATATTGATTGGCAGGAATGGCATTTTTGTGGTCTAACCTGAGAAGTTGTGTTTGAGGTACGTCCACGCAGAGCCTGGTCTCTCTCTATGGTCACGCTCCGTAGCAAAGCAACTGTTTCCTGCAGCTCTCGCTCCTTCTCCCTCAATTCAGCATTTATCTGAGGACACATGTTTCAAATCATTAATATTGTCATAAAATCAGTCACAGCATACTTATACATTTTTACATGATCCTTTTCATATTTTTTTTTAGCCCTCTGCTGAAATATGACATGTAATTATCTTTGTATGTAATTGGTCAAGCTCACTGACTATCTCTCATGCTTCTCATGACTTCGTGGTTGATTTCTGGTGTGATATTTTAGCTTGCCTGTATTTTAGTGTGAGTTAGCTCACCTTTTCTCTGGACTGGGTCAGCCCGTGGATGAGCTCCTCACTCTTGAGGTAGTGTTCAGCACGCACTTCCTCACAGCGGCGCTCCCAGTCCAGCTCCAACTGCACACGCTTCTGCTCCAGAGCCTGTTCCCTCTGAATTGCACTGGCCAACTGCTGTTTATACCTGAGTCCATCACACAGGGTTTATTCACAGCAAATAGACTTTGGAATGCTCTTAAACACAGTATATTATCTACACTCCCAGGGAAAAAATGGCCAAGCCCAAAATGGCAATATATTAAGCTTGTAATGGTCATAACAACAAATCATTGGTCAGGAAATGATCAAGAATTAAACAAAGGAGCTCTCAGGAGTGCATTTGTTTCATTCTTGATAATTTCCTGAACAATGGAAAAACAAGGAAATTCACTTATATAGTCTTCTTGTACGCAAAGGTAAAATCATGATAATGATTAAAAATTTTATGTAAAATTCAAACTAACACGTGTCTGGGTGTACAAAATTTTCCAAAAATGTCTTGAGATTTTTTTTCCCCCTTAAAGACTTAGACATCATTTGGTTATCTGCCATACCTGATGGAGCACATCAAGGGCCTGATCACAAGCTCATAAATGAACCAGGACTGATAGAGCAGGGAGAGATCTACAGTATTTGTTTAATTCTTGCTTATTCCTGACCAATGATTTGCTGCTAAGACCATTAAAAGCCAAATATTTAGCCATTTTGGACTTGGCCCTTTTTCTTTTTGCCCAGGAGTGTATATTAAGTCGCACATACAGGGGTTTCCACTGTTTTTAGAAAAGCATTTTCCAGGACTATTTCAAGACATTTGTCCATTAGCTGCAAACAAACATGACAGCTATTGCTACTAGAAGGTCATTTTAATGACTCTGAATCTGACATCCCTTACCACCCCTTCCTGACTGACACTCACAAAAACATTTCCAAAAGTAATTATTATTACTTCATCACAAGTTTTACTGAAATATTAGAAGTTTAAAGGACTGTTATATTTCAATTAGTTCAAATACCACAAAAAATCTGGACAGAATTGCCTTAGAGCCTTAATTGGTAAAATAAAGGTTAAATAAATAAATGTTAAATGTTTTTTTTGTTGCCCAGGAGTGTATTTGGAAAGGCATATGCTTAAGAACAATGCAATTAATAAAATTATAATAATCTTAAAAACTTGAATTTTATAATAAAATTTCCCTATGCCCTGTTTGCTGTATCCAGTATAACACCAATATGCAGTAACTTAGCAACAGGTTTAAAGTCAATATAAACTCTATCACGGATAACTGTGATTATTGGTAAGCACCTACCTGTCTGAATCCTCTTTACATTTCTGCAGCTCTGCTCTGATTTTGGCCTCTCTGTCCCCCGCAGACAGCAGCTCTGTGTCCTTGGTAACCGTTTCTTTAGAGACCTGCGTGATGTAAGCCTCCCAGTCGGCCTGTGTCTTCTCCAGCTGTGCACGGAGCCTTTCGGTCAACAAGAGGTCTATTATTATGATAACGTGACAGATTAATAATTCTCTCATGCTACAGTTGTAACTCTCATGGGTTAAAAGGATCTGACTGAAAGAAAGAAATAATGGACAAGAGTTAATTATTAATAGTGATGGGGCCACAGCTGTAACTCTCAATAAAACATTATGCACCTAACCAAATGAGAGTTTTATAGCTTCTTATAGGTTTAATTACAAGTCATGTTTGAGGAGCAAATATCAGAGATACACAGAGGCTTTTTATGCTCACAGAAAAGAGCAAGTGACTAAACATTGTGGAGGATCCATCTATCCATTTTCTGTACCGCTTTTCCTACATAGGGCCACGGGGCAGCCTGGAGCCTATCCCAGGGGACAAGGCGGGGGACACCCTGGACCCTTCACACACTACAGACAATTTGGAATGCCAATCAAAGAAACCCCCCAAGCATGAACATGTAAGCTTCGCACACACAGGACGGTGGTGGGAGTCGAGCCCCCAACCCCGGAGGTGCGAGGCAAACGCGCTAACCACTAAGCCACTGTGCCCGCCACTGTGCCCCCCACTGTGCAGGATATTCCACACAATTAGCACAATGCTGTTAAACTGCCAGTCTGAAACTATTTCCCTGAGAAATCAAAAAACAAATCTTGTTAAAGTGTGATCTCACTGATGGTGATGCAAAGCTGAGTGATTTATAAAAAATAAAAAAAACAACAGTGCTTTGCATCACTATTGGGCCAGTTAATTTTTTGTGTTCTCATATTAGCAGAAATAATCAACATGTGTGTGTGTGTGTGTTTTTGTTTTACTCTTGGATCTGCTGCACTCTGTGTGACATCTCATCTGCATGTCTTTTCTCTCTCCTCTCCTGCTCCAGAACCAGGCTGTCCAGCTGCATCTGGAGCTGTGTGGCTTTCTTTTTCTCCTCGTGCAGGTCAGAGATGTGAGCCTCCTTCATGGCCTCCAGAGCAGTCTCTCTCTCTCGGGCCCTGCGCTCCAACTCTGCATGCCTGGAGTGAGCAGCCACACCACAGCAACACAGCACTAGTTACTTCACAGCAGCCAAACAATCCTGGCCTGAAGTGCCCAAGGTATTTATAGTCCATATATCACAGTAAAGTTCACAACCACTACACGAGTGTTCTTTTCTTTTTTTTTTTGGTGTAAGGTACATACTGTACATTCCATGCATATTTTAATATAAAGTTTTTAATTAGAAATGAAATCCATTTCCAAGTTATTCAGCACTAAATTGTGCATTGGAGAGATTATCGATGTGATGTCATGGATTACTTCCTGTTGTTGACTTCTTCTTCTTTTTTATGTTTAGCCTTCATTTGGGTCACTTTTTCCTCAAGCTCTTTTATCCTAAAAAAAAATGACAAATAATCTCAGTGAGTGAACACTTAATTAAATGAGAAATAATACAGATATGCTGCATGGCATAAGCACTTTGAGTCTTTGACTGCAGATGTGTTCTTGAGGTCCCAGTCTATTTGCAGGATCTCTTTCTGTGCTTGTTGACAGACTTGCTCAGACAGCTGCAGTGCCTCGACAGCCTCGCTGCGGCCTTTGGCATGGACATCCAACTCTTTGTTCAAAAGCTGCACCTGTTAAATAAACCATCGCTTACAGTAATCTACACAGAAATACAGAAACTTAAAACTCAGAAAATCCAGCTTTAGACCATTTTGGCTTGTGATTCTTGTTTCATTAGATTTCACCTTGAGCTCATGAGACAGCACAACGTTACGCATCTCATCCATTCTCAGGCTGAACTCGTGTTCCCGTTTTCGCATCTCGCTGTCGAAGTCCGCTAACATTTCCTGTCATCAATTACAAAAGGACATGAGCTGTCATGCACTTGTAAGGCTTCACTCAGGGCTGCAGACTGGAAGCATATCTGCTTCTAACACACAGGAAAAAGCTGCTCGCTTACACATATGTCAGAGGCGATTACAAAATATCCTATATAAAGTATGTGGAATTCATTTAGATCTGGTATATTAGATTTCCCTATTTTATATGTCTAACACAGTCAACTGAAGCGTGTAGAAGCTTACATAAAGGTTTCAAAATGATTTGTAAGGAAATAATACAACCCAAGTCTATAATGAGTGCTACTGAATGCATGATACACCAACAGTAATCAGGTGACCAAGCAGACACATTAAAATGTAAACTGCATTGAGGACAGGTTTATTTTTTAAAATGGGTTAGTATGCCATTCTGTTTATTAGTCACCCAGTATCTAAATGAACTAGTGTGGCACCAGACACTACTGACATATTAAAAAGCAGCTGTTGAGCACAACTCAGCTGATCCCAGCTCAACAGGCAAATGTCAAAGGCGACTGCATCGAAATTAATAACACAACACCTATTCTCGGTATGAACAACAGGGGTATGGGATTTTTTCCTCAACAAAACTATCTAATGCCAAGTCCCTCATCAGCTACTCGTTTTACAGTGTGATGTGAGAATTCTCTGGGGATAAAACCCGCTGAGACCCAGAAACAGTGTCAGATGAGGTACGTCTCAGTCACACACGTTAGTTTAAATACCACGCAATGGCAAGCAGATTTATGGGGGGCTAAATGTAGACTAAAGACATCTGTAGACTGTATTACTGATTTTCTTAAATCAATAGTATTTTTTGCAAACTGAAATGTACCTCAGTAAGACACTTTGTATACTGTAGTTCTTGTGATTTGTGAAGAGAAAAAACACACTGGTCACACCTCTATATCATCTGACAGATTGGACAAGGTGTGTGGTACCTGTTTTTGCAGTGCCAACTCCCCATCTGAAGCCTGGATTCGCCGCTGGAGATCCCGTCTCAGCGTCTCATTCTCTTCTCGGAGTGTCTGAATCTCCTCCTCCTTCATACTGCAAAACAAACTTGATACTGAAGTGGGGATTCTCAATGTAATATCCCTGATTCGGACGTAGACTGTCTAGCACTTTCTTATAACTAGGAATGCTTATAATTTATGCAGTGAAATTTCAATTACTACGCATAAGTGTAACAACACTCCTTAGCTGTTAGCAAAATTCAGTGAAATTTAATTGCATCCCTTTATCAAACAGCATGAGAAGTTTTTTTCAGGAGTCATAAAAAATTTAAATCAGTTCCTGACAAAATGCTCTTTACCTGTATACTCTTTCCAACTGCTGCCGGTGCTCTACTCCCCTCTTCTGATACTGAGTCTGCAAATCTTCTTTTTGCTTTTTTTCTTCTCCCAGGGCATCCTGCAGTTTGGCTAGCTGGATCCTCAGCTCACTGAGCTCCGCTTGCCGGGCACTGTCTTCAGTGTGGACGCGGACAGCCATCGCATCGTAGCGCTCCAGCTCTCTGTCCCGCTCCTCCAGCACACGCAGGTTGTACTGGAAATCATCCCGCAAACGCAGGAAGCGCTCTCTCTGGGTGGAAAGCTCACAGGTGGCCTCAGACAGTGCAGTCTCAAGCTGATGAATACGCAAGGCCTGTAGCTCTTTCCATTCCCTTTCCTTAGAGGCCAGCTGGGCCTCGAGATCATCACTGTCCTGCATGGTTTTTAAAGGCTGGACATGAGGACATGGTTCAACCTGCCCTCAGTGGAGAAATAAATCTGCAAATACATGAGCTTTGTGAAGTGAAGCAATCAACAAAGCATTAAAGGAATAAATAATTCATACATCATGGGTTTAAAGGCAATGAATAATTCAAAAGCAATAGCTTTAATGATAATCAATAGATTTTTTGTTAACAATGAGGTATCCACAGACAATTTCTTGTATCATACCACTCTTTCCCTCCGGAGGAGAGCAATGTGCCAATAATTCATTACTTTGCTTAAGTGCTTTGACATTGAGGTTTTTAAATCAAGCGTCAGCAGATGAACAAATGAAATAATGATATTTTTTTCTAATGTTAATTAGAATTTTGATAATTGATCATTAAAAAATGAAGTATTTTGCTTGTAACTACTCGTAACCAAATAAGAAAACAACCACTCATACACACAAATGTCTATACAATTATATTTATAGGCTTTTAGAGTACGTTGAACTGTCTGTAGATGTACTGAAAATTGAAGGGCATTTCCAACTGCCCTAGGAAAGAAATGCTTTTCTATTTGATTTCCTGCTTGAAGCTGATTGTGTTGTTCAAAAACTTAAAGAGCTTTAAGCTTCAAAATGCACTGTGTCATGTTTAAGAAGTGCATGTTCTCAAAAGTTCTCAAAAGTAGAGGCAATGTACAACCAATTGTTGAATGGGGTTAATAGACGTATTTGTACACAATTAGGTACCGATTTAATGTGCTTCATCTTTTTATTCCCCTGCCTTGTAGAACTTGCTTTCTGGGGTGAACTCATAAATTGTGTTTATTTTCCACGTCACCTACAAGAAAAAGCAGTGGTCTTAAGAAACTATAAGAGACATACTTTTTTTTTGCGCTCCACCTTTAACAGGGACCTAGTATTTTGGTTATCTTTTAATAGGAACCTTTTGTACCATGATACTGTACTGTACTGGCATTAGCTAGCTAAGTGTATTGTATATGACACCTGTTAGCAAGTACACTTGACTCGAATGCATAGTTAACGTTAGCATTACTGCTAAACCTGAGTGAAATGTAAACCTTCAGTCAAATTAGTGACTTTTAAATAGCTAATATCGGGTGAATGTTATCGGGTGAATGTTATTAGAATTATTTACATTTAAGGTGAACAGCTGTTATTGTCAGCTAAAGTACTATTTGACGTCCGTCTAGTCGAGCTCGTGTTACACAACAGCGCGTGAGCCAGATACACTGAGACACTCCTGTATTGTATATTGTACACAAGAATGGGGAATTTACCACAAAACACAAAGACTGCTGAAGGTAGCTGAAAAAAAGACACAATTACCATTCATTCTACAACAGCCTTGTGTATACTCCATCAGTTTGGTTCCTATGGGAACAGCATACCTAGCGGTCCGCCGGAAGGTTCCGTGTGAAACTTCTACTCGCGATGAGGAGTTCCGCTTTTGTTCCACCTGTCTTGTTCGTATTTCTTTTTTAAAAATACTTTACTGAGAATATTTAAAAATATATTGCAAGTTCATATCAGCAGTACATACAAGCATCAATACCGTGGTTCACCTTGTACAAGTTTTTTGTAGCATTAACAAGTCTTCAGAAGTATTTACAATCACATCAATAGTCTTTTTCAAAAATGTTAAGTCACAAAAAAAAGGCAAGACATTTTCAATATTCATTATTCAGAGTCTTAAGCATGTCCAAGGGTACTTGTTTGTAGCTTGTTTGTTTTTCTGTGAATCGACATAGTAATGTGTGCCTATGGATGGTACTATTTTAAAATTTGTAGTAATAACTGTACAACCTTTAAGAACGATTAGAAAGACACGACTTGTGCTCCAGTTCTATAATAAGATTTCCAGTAGTCCTTGAAATTGTAATGGAAATGCCCATTTAACCTGCTATTTGCATCCCTGACTAAATTCCTACTGATTATGATACTCCAAGTTTATCCTCAGTTGACCCAACATGACTCAAACATTCCTTTTCCGGTGTTTCACCAAGATGTACACAGGCAGCCTGAAGCACAGTGACGCTGCTTTCCTGGGAAAAACAAAAGGCAGGTGACGAAAGAGGAAACCGAAAACCGGTCTCTACCGGCGGTCCTTATTCTGACTCTTCCCAGTGAGTCACTTTATTTGGCTCACTAATAAGAGTCGACTCCCAAATGGCTCATTACCACTTTCTTTTCTCATTCTCAGCATAACTAAGGCTCTTTCATAAAAAATGTATTCTTGTAGTTAACAAGATTAGTTTGAATTGCATTAAAAAGATCTATATAACTAATTAAATCAGCAAGACAGTCCCAATGTGCCTAGAAAAATACAGTAAGCACCCCTGCATTAATGTTATTGTCCTTCCATGTTAAAGTGTTAATCAGTGTTAATGTCCCTACATTAAAATGATTCATCTACATTTATCCTGATAACTGATCACCATCCCCCATTTACACTGAAAGCAGGCCTTCTCTTCTGTCATACTGCTTCATACAGACAGCTGGGAGTCAAACACACCTCTCACTCATGAATAGCACAGATGTTGAAAAGAGCATTTTGATTAAGCTATACTGCAAGTGTATACACATTACCAGAAAAAAAAAAAAAAAAAAAACCTCAAACGACTCATATAGGCGAGTCGGTTCTCAACAATCACATTAACAGCCGGATCAAGGAGCCAGATCAAAGAGTCGGATCAAAGAGCCGAATCGTTTACGAAACGACACATCACGTCACTATTCTCTGTGCCTGCCTGATATCACGTAGCCCCAAGTGCTCGCCTGCCGCACAGGCCTGTAGCATCTGTAAAATAATGAATGGTGCCTTCTTGATGAAACATTTTACAATGATAATAGGAAAAAAAAAAATTGATGACTCCGGAGGTAATCGCATTTGGACTGTCTTGCTGATTGGTGGATAATTTGTTGCTGCACATATGCAAAGCGGGAAGGCAGCATTGTATTGTAATGCACATGCAGAGCCCACTGTTCACATTCATGAGTCCTTTTAAATTCAAATTATTCACCAGTGTGAGTGGGAGGAGGAGGATGGCAAGAAGGGAGGAGGATGACAAGAAGGGAGGAGGATGCACGTAGCACTAGAAATGCTCATCACCCAACTGCACGTCTGCATTTTTCACACTCAGGTGTGTGAGTCTCAGCACACACACGCACACGCACGCAACAGATCCTCACTGAGCTTCAGCTCACAGAAACAGCGATGCTTCTGACACCGAGGAAATATCTAGCAGCTGAAAATCGATAAGGTAAGCCATTTTTAAAGCATTTCCGAGCGTTTGCCTTGTACATGTTGTGAGTATGTGCCATGTCATTTCCTTGTAAGCATTAACAAGTCCTTTTAAACAGGATGGATGAGGCAAAAGCCATCTAATGGCGTATTTATTATTCTGGCTTATCTACCACACTATATATATAAGCTATCAGGTTTCATCTATAACAACAAATACGAATCTTCCATCTGTTTGTTGGTTTTTTGTACCATTTACAACATGTTATAATTAACTCCGACTACAGCAGTTCTATTGTACACGCTATGTTCATGCAGCATGAGGAGAAATAACCTTCTTCCTACATGAAATGAGTAACAGCTCAATGGAAACCGACTGTATCGAAATGATGCTTGCTCGAAATCCACCATTCATTTCCAGATTCCCTTGGTTAACTTTACTAGCAGAGAAGAAGAAGTACCCCAGTCTAGTCACGTACACTATGACGTGCTGTGAGTCTCCATCCAACCCAGAGTCATACTGTTCTATTCATCTACACCTGACATCAAGCAACAGAGCTTTTTCTGATAGATCACTTATTTAGATAGAGCGTTCAAGTAAGTAATCAGTTGATACAAATCTTGCAGACCTACATTAAATGAAGGATTTGGTCAACTTTATCATGTTCAATGAAGCTCTGTATGCACCAGTGTTTATTATTATTATTATTATTATTATTATTATTATTATTATTATTATTGAAATAAATTTATATAAAAATAATGCAGCCATGCTTTCTAATGTTTATTTTGGGATCCTAAATGTACTACATTTTACTACATTTACTGACATTTAAAAACCCACTGAAGTCAGGAAGATGATCATACTTCCCTGCTAAATGAAAAAATGAAGTAGATAAAAGGTTTATGTTGTATTATAACATGTTTTTCTTAAATGCAAAACAGTTGAAAGTTTGAAGAAAAAAAATCTAATCTAAATATCGTGACACTATCTCTAATTGTACGCTCTCAGAAACAAGGATACTACTATACTTTCCTTGTTGCCGAGGTGGTACCCTCAACGGTTCATCTTTCATACATTATGTCTGTATCCTTTACCCAGAAAGGTGCATGTAGTGTAACTTTACTCTAAAATATAATTATGGTCCAATTATTATGCTTATTGATACCATAAATCTTTTTTTTTTTTTTTTTTTTATAAAGAAAGATACATGTTAAAAGTACAAAAGGAAAAGAATGACTCCTGACTCTGTATCGAATGACTCTTTTACATGGGTTTCTTGCTTATCGTTATCAGCAAAGAGAGAGAACACCCACCTTTCAAATGCTCTCCCAAACATGTGCGTGCGCACACACACGCGCACACACACTCACTATCATTAACATTAGCCTCCCCAGCGAATACCCGAATACGAACCTCTTTGGGGAATGCAGAATGAATGCATGCAGAGTTACTGACGCCTAATTATGGATGTAGTGAAGAATAATGTCACAGTCCTAATTTAGGATGAGTGCAGGGAGAGGGTTAAGTAGCTTTTATCCAAACTCCCACCCACAAAAGCCGCACAAGAGATTCAGCTATGGACACCGTTACACTCACATGTGGAAAGACACCAGGGAGCAGCTGGGTAGGTTCTTAATGCATGCGAACTGCCTGCTTTACTACTGCTCTTGTGTGTTAATCATTGGAAATCCTCTTGGATTTGTAATGTCACTTAAGTTATTTACATACAGGTAGGCTGTAAGGATTGTATGGGACTTTTTTAGGTGACCCCAGACGTCTTAGTTTAACTGTGTTTTCTTATGTTGTGTGACACAATATTGCCACAGCTTGCTCAAGAGCGAAGGGAAATTTCACATGGGTTCTCGTTACAGGATGTTTGTCATAGATTATGTTTCACGCACTGAGCTCGTGCATAATAGTGGACTAATTTGGAGAAATGTTAAAACTGGAATATTTTGTACCAGAAAAGGGACTATTTCAGATTAAGCATTTCTGTTTATACCATACATGTTTTAACAGACACCTGCCTGTGTGTTCTATATGTGGCACATTCATTTATTTAATATGAAAATGCTTCATTTAGCATACTGATTATTACTCATTGGCAGATTTATTTTTTATTTATTTATTTATTTATTTTTTTAAAGCATTTGAGACATAACTCATTGTTCGTCTACCCTGGTGCAAATTTCAAAACGTAGCTGTAGTTGGAATTGGTTGGGTATCCATTGCCATATCTTAATATGTCTCTTTATGTCATACATGTAGTGCTCTCAGACATTAGTAATGGGACAGATCATGATCTGCCACACCCTTTCCTGATGTACATTGTGTCGCTTCAGAGAAAGTGTATTTATCACTATGGTGAGAAGTCACCTAACATTATTTAACCCAGGGGAAAGAAGAAGGATATCATAGAGGTGGTTGAATTCTCAGTAGAGGGAGTTCAATGAAACAATGATGAGTAAAGTCCAGTTAACTGTAATATTATATGGGATTAGTATGGATATGTTCTGTGACAGACCATGCTGAACAAAAAGTAAATGCAGACAAAGCTGAAATGCAACATTATTGAGGGAAAATAACTGAGGTACGATGGGCAGAACTGTCCATTCATTCTTTCATTTTATTTTGGTGAGAGTTGCAGTGGATCCCTATCCCAGGAACACTGGGATACACAGGAACACACCCTGGATGTGATGCCAGTCCATTGTAGGGTACCGTGTGCACTAGGAGTGTGCATGAAATGCCATAATCAATATCTGTTTTCAGATTTAAGCCCACAGCGAAAATGGGCTGATCTAAAAGGAGCTGTTTTTTTTTTTTTTTTTTTTTTTTTTTAATTAAATTAAATAGGAACCCTACAACTATGTCCCTGGAAAACACTGATGAAATCCCAGAGGTAGAAATGCCAGCACTGGTTGGTGAATTCTGGCTCTAACAATTCAACCAGAAGCCTAATTTTAATCACTGTGACCCTGACCAGGCAGTTACTAATGATGAATAAATGAATGCTGTAAAATGAATAGCACAGCACCGAACATGGTCTGTGATTGTCTTGCAAACTTTATATCTGACTGCTCCCGTGCACTTATAGTAAAGTAAAAACCTCTCCTTCGCTAGTGCAAGAAAAATGAACAGTGCACATCATGTTTGTATCAATGTAGAACACATCATCTCATCAATCCAAATAATGTCTTTGTATTTGGTTATAAAGCAGCTGGGCATAACAATCACAATTAAATAATAAGTAACAATACTTTTCAAGTGGATTGCTTTCCAGACACAAACCCTAGAATACAAGTACAGGGTATTTTTAAAACAGCGAAATATAAAACACATAGGAGGACAATAAAACGCAGTGATAACTAATGACAGTGTTTTGCTAATGATATATTGATCTGTCTCTTGTAATGAGTTGTTCAGCTCCTGGGGCACATCAGAAAGGGAGGGACAGCTAAGCCTCTCTGATCCACATCTCACATAAGCCATGAGCTGGCTCGTCACATGTCCGTGTGGTCATATGGCAGAATTAAGCAACAGTAATATAAAGTACTTAATGTTCTCTGTTAAATGCTTAAAGACACTTGGCAATGTCGTCTAGCCAACTGTTCACAAAGACGTGGTAAGCACTGACGGTAGCCTGTGTGTTAGGGAAGAAATCTTGTCTGTTGGGAACTGTTAGCGTTGGGAAACACCAGTGTACGTCGTTAAGTATGTCAGAGGTCTGTTTTTATTGCCATCTTAAACTTTCATTCCACTACTGTTCTGCTCTGTCACAGTTTTTCTCATGCACCTTTCATCTGCCCACCAAACTGGAAATGTTTTGCTCACATATAACTCTACTCTGTATGTCCGTTTAAAGCTGTAATCACAGTTGATAAGATCCAATGAGAGCACACTTCCCTGTTTATCTATGTTTAAATCCGACCTCTTTCTCTTTTCATAGTAGCTTCAAGTGACTTGAACTGAGCATCATGGGAGGAGTGGTGGTGGATGACGGAGGCTGTGGGGTGAAGGCTCCAGATGGAGGATGGGGCTGGGCCGTGCTCTTCGGCTGCTTCGTTATCACTGGATTCTCCTACGCTTTTCCTAAAGCTGTCAGTGTCTTCTTTAAGGAGCTGATCCGTGAGTTCGGCGTGGGCTACAGTGACACTGCCTGGATCTCCTCTATTCTGCTGGCAATGCTCTATGGCTCAGGTTGGGATGCTGTAGAAGTATGAAATATGAGTGAGCTGTGATATGGTTTCGTTTTCAGAGCGAAACGATATCGGAGTTCATCAAAAAAGTGCATGTGATAAGATCAAGAAAGAATGTATTGCCTGCTTAATATAACCTGCCTTTTAAATGAATTATATGAATAGCCAGTTAATTATGATTTGATTCATTCATTCATTATGATTCACAGGACCCCTGTGTAGTGTTTTAGTAAATCGCTTTGGATGTCGCCCTGTGATGATGGTGGGTGGCCTTTTTGCTTCTCTTGGCATGATCTTGGCCTCCTTCGCCAGCAGCATTGTTCATATCTATCTCTGCACTGGTATAATCACAGGTGAGTTGTTTATAACAAATATTTTCTTTTCCCATCAAATTGATGAACCAAATAACTGTCAGCATGTAAACACACTCACGATAATTTGCAACAAAGGTTGCGACAGGCACCCTTAAGCTAATTATTTCTAAAAAAAAAAAAAAAAAAAAAAAAAAACGTTGGGTCTGTTGCAGGTTTGGGTCTGGCCCTGAACTTCCAGCCTTCACTCATCATGCTGAATAGATACTTCAGTGAGAAAAGACCCTTAGCGAACGGACTGGCTGCTGCTGGGAGTCCCGTAGCACTGTGCTGTTTATCTCCCCTCGGCCAAATTCTTCAGTACAAGTATGGCTGGCGTGGTGGTTTCCTCATCCTGGGAGGCATACTGCTTAACTGCTGTGCATGTGGAGCCCTCATGAGGCCGCTATTAGCGCCAAAGAAGAATGAAGAAGACCAGGAAGCAGCAAAAGAAGTAGAGGAAAAGCCAAAACCAAAGCACAAGTTGCTGGACTTCAGTGTCTTTAAAGACAGAGGGTTTGTCATCTACACCATAGCAGCAGCTATTATGGTGTTGGGTCTGTTTGTTCCTCCAGTGTTTGTAGTTAGCTATGCAAAAGAGCTGGGTAATGAAGACACCCAATCTGCTCTTCTGCTCACCATTCTTGGCTTTATCGATATCTTTGCTAGGCCTACGTGTGGCCTCATCGCTGGCCTGAAGTGGGTGCGCCCGCGGTGTGTTTACTTCTTCAGCTTTGCTATGATCTTTAATGGTACCACCGATATTATAGGCTCCATGTCAAAGGACTACACATCACTCGTAATTTTCTGCATTTTCTTCGGTATCTCCTATGGAATGGTGGGAGCCTTGCAGTTTGAGGTGCTAATGGCCATTGTGGGAACAGAGAAGTTCTCTAGTGCAATTGGCCTGGTACTCCTGGTTGAGGCCATTGCTGTGCTAGTGGGGCCACCTGGTGCAGGTCAGTTCACATTATTATTTTTACTAGCTCTCCTATCTTGGCACAATATATTAGAGGTAAAATCATAACAGCATTTTATATTGATTTGCAGGTCGGCTCCTGGATGCCACCAAGGTCTACATGTACGTTTTCCTGCTAGCAGGCTGTGAGGTGGTCCTCTCAGCTGTCGTACTTTGCATCTGCAACCTGCTTTTTATCAAGAAGACGCCTCAGCAGCCTGACCCTTCTGCCAAGATGGAGATGGCTGTGACAGAGACTGAGATGGAGCAGCTCAACAAAATGTCTCGGGATGACCAAGAGAATCATGGTGGTAAGAATGAGTCAGACCCTAATGGAGGAGAACGGAGTATAAATCCAGAGGTGGAAGTACAGAAAGAGACCACAGACGACCCAGACAAGCCAGAAGCAGCAAGTGAAGATGAACTTCAGGTGGACTCAGTAGATCTTGAAAAGCTTTCTAAAGTGGCGACCAAAGCAAATGGCGGTGCGGTGGAACCCGAATCTTCTCTGTGATGTCAGTACCGTGAGAGAAATAGACAGACCATTTTCAAAAGAAGTAAGAAAGAACTTGATTGCTGTCTTGTGTGTTCCTGTTTGATGTTTTGATGTTGTGTGCTTTCTGTACTGCACTGAAATGATGTCTCGTGGTTACAGGTACATTGGTTTGGAATTTCAGTGGCATTTAGAACACTTTATTCTATTACAACCTTGTATGGTGACGGGACAAAAATAGATTTTCATACACTCTGGAAAAAAAAGGCGGTATCCCTAACAACAGGAATAGTACTACAAATTTAAAGTACGCTATGTGTACAAGGATATGTAAGCAGGCAAACTATTATTACTTGAATATTTTGGATTAAAAATTACTCTAATGCATATTCTATTAGAATTGCACTAGAGCGAAACAGCAACTCGGTCATTATGTACTCAGTATCTAAGAAGCGATTAGGTGGTTCAGCGGTACTATTTAAAGAACCTGCCCAGATTACTAAATGTGCAGTAGAGGGATTATTGTATTTTAGATTCGTTACCAAACCAACAGCCAGTAACCATTCATAACCATTATTGTGAACATGCTCGATCTCCATTGCACATAATGTTGGCCACTGTGTAACATGTTCATTGTCTATCAAGCTTATTGTAAAGAAATATTTGTGGCATATTTCAGAATACATTATGCAAATTGTTTGAGTATAAAATTAGCTGCTTCAAGTGACTCACAATCAAATGTATAACTAATGCATATTTTATATATTTATATACAATATATATATATATATATTAGTGTATTTGTATGTATTGGAGACCCATTGGGGTGAATGACAAAATGATAGTGGAACACACACTGTTCTTTTTCATTCTGTTTCATAAGTGAAGTTTTAAAATAGACTCCTACGTATAGTTTTATAGCAGTATTTCCAAGTGGCAGCGCAGTGCAATGTCAATCATCTACTGGACGAGGCACATTTTAGTGCATTCTTTTTTTTCTCAGCCACAACAGTTAACTCATAACTCTGATTAACAAGCCTTCTGCGTGCTAAATTAGGTGTCTTATAGCAGAAAAAACAAACATTAATACTGAAGTATCAGGAAACACTGGTCTGAACAAGTATAGAGCAGCTGATCTTAATTAATTTTACGATTAATGAGGAAGTGAAATCACAAGTGACACTGCTGCCATTGATGTTAATGTTATAGCTTTACAGTGTTTTTCTCTATTTATCACTGTTTTTTAGCTACTGTTGCTAGATAATAGCTATTGTTTATATATTTTTTTATAGATTTGTATGTTTTATTTGTAGTGGAAATAAAATGTGCAGCATTTAACGGATGCACCACTCATGACTACTTATCCAGCATCTTGTTTTGGTCAGTAATGAGACATGTCTGATACAAGTTTGTTTTGTGAACCAGCCGAGTATATGTGGTGCTCTTTGTTGTAAAATGCTTGAGAGTCGCTGTGCCTTAAACCTGGATGGAAGTTACAGCAAACGCATCACCAGGAATATTTTAAAAACAAACAGTAGTCCTCACACATGATTTTCTTTATTTTTTTTTCCCCTCAAGATGCTGTGTAAATGTGCGTCTATTTCTGTAAGATGTTGAATAAAATTCTTAACTGAAAGAAAATGAAAATGATGCATGCTCATTCCAAGTGAAGAGTAAAACATGATGAGGTGTGCTGTTACAGGAAATTAATCAATAATAGAGTGGCGTGATACCTGACACAAAGCCCATTAGCACTCCAAAGTTAACTATTTTCCTTTAACAGCATGTCCCAGAGTGTTTTATTCCTCTTATACAGTTTCGAAGTTACTAATGAACGACACATGCTCATGCTCTGTAAACATTTGTGAGACAAATCTGTTCCTGTTAGCACTTACTGTATGTTATAGCCACTCTAAACAGTTGTTTTCTCACCAGCCCCTTTTATTCTCTCTTGTAGTTAATAAGACAATGCATCTGGACATTACTGGGAAAAAAAAACCCCTGAAAGCACAAAGTCCTCTGTCCTGAAGGCTTTCCCTTGGCAGAAAAGCTGTTGACTGTTACAAAGCACTGACACTGGAGACTCCTTCCATGACTGTTAAATAAAAGTCTCGTTACTGAAAACTTCACCACATCAACGAGCTTACATTTTTCTTTGTTAAGTAACGTTTTTTAATCATTTTATGTAGATTATGTAGAGTTGAGTTGTTACTCTAGAAATCATAACGTGTGTAGAGCTATTGTCACCTTCTGAACAATCAGATTCGATAATTCATCAGTGGTGTGGTACAAAAGGGAAGAGTGAAGTCCTGTAATTAAAAAGCATTTTAGGAGCTTTGAAGACTCGAGGACATACCAACTACATTATACTGTATATAAGGCACAGAAACCTGTTAGCACTGGATTTGTGTTGCATTAGCAGTGTTGGAAATACATTAGCTTTCACCTCACCCACCCTTTATTACTGACATGCTGATCAAAGATTTTCTGATCAGGCGCATACCATACTGACATATAGTACAGTAGCAGATAATAGTGTGTGGCGATTGTTACTGATAATACTATTATTATGGTAGTGTATGGTTTTGGATGTAGTTATTTGTCTGACCAGGCCTGCCGTGGATGCGGACTGTAATAGCTCAGTGAGATCGGAGGGGAAATAACATCAATATCCTGCTGTGACAAGGCAAGCCACTGGACATGACGAAGACACACACTTGAGACAGTATGCGGGAAGTGCAGCTGTTTTGAATATGGCTGAAGAGAGAGAGGGTTTTGCCAGTAAGTGCACGAGTGTGCCTGAAATCGCAGGGGCAGGGAAGAAGATAAATAGAGGCAAACATGTCATGCTGAGTTACTGACAAAGACATGGTCCATTATCTGAAGTAAATACAGCTATGCATCAGGAATATGGGCTACTTAATCATTTCTGCAGGCAGGCAGAGGGGCTGGAGCGCTATGACAAAAAATACGAAAGATACAAAAAGAGGATTAAAAAAGCATGTTGGTAAAAGAAATGAAACAAATTCAGACAAATTACCAATGAATCACCCATAGTGTTATTGTTCCTATTGTTCCTGTTGTTCCTGTTTTTTATTTGCCTGTTATTCATATTCATATATTCATATCAGTAAATGTCTATCAGTGCGGTATGTTCAATTGCATATTCCTCCAGTATACATTTTGGCTCGTGCTTCCTTTAAGCCAACTGACTGAACTCATGATCTCATGGCCAAGCCATTTGTGAGCTAAAATCAAGTGTGTTCTAGCAGGAAAGATGCATTCAATGAAGAAAATTTTTTACAATGTGTTATAGCAGGAAACAATCCTTACTGAAGGGTTAAGATTAGAAAACACTGGCCTAAACAAATACAGAGTAGATAAGCTTGACTCATGTACAGAACCTGTTGAAATGCCCTTATGGATAGAATGAAATTTGTAGATGTCTAGGACAAATCTACACATCATAACCACCCCGAGCACTCTCGCTGAACTCTGGCCGTACTGCTATTTCTCAGCTATCATTGTGCCAGTGTAACCAGTGTTTGATTTCATCTCTCGTGATAAATCTGCCTGCCAAATCTGCAGGACCAAAAATAAAGACAACGATCTGATGAAGGTCCTGCAACCTGACCTGACAAGTGTGGATGGACAAGTACAAGTCTATGAATCAGAGGTGCCAAACTCCAGTGAAGCTGGGCTAGAATCCAGCAGTTTGGTTTCAGTTCTTAAAGATTAAATAACTCACCAAACTAGCAGGTTTAGTGTACATCTGAGAACAGGGAATACCACTGCAATGTGCTGAAGTCCTGCAGCACAGGAACTGGACAGACCTGCTCTAAACGTAAGCTTCAACTTTAAACCGCCAGCATTGTTTAGCATCACTATGACTTTGCATAATGACAAACTCTATTATTCCTGCTTGTTCGAGTTACACAACAACAATGCTTTGCATTTGGAAAAAAAGGTGTAAAAAAGTGTGAAACCATTAGTTTTTACGAAAACAGACACTATAAATGAATATCTGTGTTTGAGTATACGGATGTAGGGTTTAAGGCAAGACAATCAGGTATAAAATTCCATTTAGTCACATCAATCGTTTTTCAGAGTTTACATCTCTTAAAGTATAGTAATAAAATATCAAAAATATAAAATAAAATCTCAACAGAATAGTATTAGTCACTGTTTTCTTCCACTCAACCGCCACATTATTAAACTTAAAGGCCCAAGCTTTGCACACTATCCGTCATACATCACTGAAAATCTTATTTCCTCATATATTTGTCATGACATATGTGTCAATTTCCTTCATAAACACACTAGTATTGTAGTTGTAGGACCACATTGTATTTTTAAAACCATAAAAAAAACAGCCTTTCCTACAGTGGATATAAAAAGTCTACACACCCCTGTTAAATGGCAGGTTTTTGTGAGGTAAAAAAATGAAACCGAGCTAAATCATGGCAGAAATTTTCCCACCCTCAATGTGAAATTACAATGTATAAAAATTACGTGAAAAACAGTCAGAAGCATTTTAGGGAAAAATAGGAAAAAACTTACAATAACCTGGTTGCATAAGTGTGCACACCCCTAAGCTAATACACTGTTGAAGCACCTTCTGATTTTATTATAGTCTAAATTAGAGTCTATCAGTGTGGCACATCTTGAATTGGCAATATTTTCTCACTCTTTATTTCAAAAACATTGTAGATCCATCAAATTGTAAGGGCATCTCCTGTCCACAGCTCGCTTCAGGTCCCTCCACAGATTTTTAGTCAGCTTCAGGTCTGGGCTCTGGCTAAGCTATTCAAAAACATTGATCTTTTAGTTAAGCCATTCCTTTGTTGATTTTGATGGATGCTTTGGGTCGTTGTCGTGCTGAAAGGTGAAATTCCTTTTCATCTTCAGCTCACTAGCAGACACCTGAAGGTTTTGCATTAAAATCAACTGGTATTTATAGCTATTTATGATTCCCTCCACCTTGATAAAAGCACTAGTTCTGTCTGAAGAAAAGCATCCCTAAAGCACGATGCTGCCACCACCATGCTTCACCGTGGGTATGGTGTTCTTTTGGTGATGTGCTTTTTTTTGTACCAAACATACCTTTTGGAATTATGGAATTATTATACCTTTTGGAATGTGTTTCATCAGATCATTACACATATAGCCACATAGTTTGGGGTGATTCAGTTGAGCTTGGATGTTTTTTTTGTGAGAAAGGGCTTCCGTCTAGCCACCCTACCCCCCTGTCCAGACATGTGAAGAGTACGAGAGACTGCTGTCACATGCAGAAAGTAATCAGAACTGGTCAGATATTCCTGCAGCTCCTTCAATGTTTGCGTTGGTCTCTTGGCAGCCTCCCTATTAAATTTTTGTCTTGTCCTTTTCTAAATTTTGGAGGGATGCCCTGTTCTTGATGGCATTGTGGTGCCCCATTTTCTCCACTTGTTGATGATGGCTTTCACGGTGTTCCCTGGTACATCTACTGTTTTGGAAATTTTTGTACCCGTCCTGATGGATTCCTTTCGACAGTGGGACCCTCTGCTTGCTTTGTCAGCTCTTTGCGGACCATGGCTTCAGCAGACGGATGAAACCAAGATGAGAAGAAAATCCTACAGAAACAGCTGACCTATATTTGGGGTTAATCAGAATGATTTCATTGATGACAGCTATATGATAATTACTTTTGAATATGAGATTGAATGTGATTGGTTCATTCTGAACACAGCCACACCCCCAATTATAAAATGGTGTGCACACTTATGCAACCAGGTTATTTTAACTTTTTATTTTTCCCTAAAATTTGTTTTCACTTAATTTCTTTATATGCTGTAATTTCACACTGAGGGTGAAAAAGGTTCTGACATGATTTTTTTTTTTTTTTTAACATCACAAAAAACTACCATTTTAACCGGGGTGTGTAGACTTTTTATATCCACTGTACATTCAGAATCTACGAAAAAAAAAAAATGTTTCTAGACAACCTGCATTCATGAAATTTTATTTGGTCATTCCTGTCCCTGTCTAGAAGGATATTACAGAAGAATTTCCCAAAATGTTTACTATTGTTGGATTTAGGCTGTGTTAGATTTTATACTGAAAAATGGCTGTGCATGGTATTTTCTTGAGTAAATGATAAAGAAATGATATTCCAATAAACTTTTCTGTAGAAGTCTTTCTTTGGAGAATGCGTTCATGATTAAATAAATACATTATAACAACAAAAGACTAGATTTTTTTAAATTTGCAAATTTATGAATATTTAATTAAACAAAGCATCATTTGCATAAATAAAAGTAAATAAAAAAAATGTTTAAACAGAGAAGGCACTTGTAAAAATATCAGCAAAGATAGATCATGACATCTATCATTTAAAAAAAGTCACTGTTTTTTGGCATATTTAATATTGATTAAAATTTTCTGCTGTTCTTGTTTTTGCTGTTCTGACATTACAGACTGTCACCAGAAGAGGGCAGTAGTCAGACGTGCGCTCTTCTCCAGTATTAGCAAATTGGTTTTATAATTGTGAAGAGACAAGTTTATCTTTATAAGCGCAACAATGCGGAAGTCACATCTCAAAATTTGTTTGACAAACAAAACCAGAAATAAATACACTCAATAAACAAAGGGATATGTGCAGTTAAAATAATACAAGTAACTCATTTATTTACACATGTACAAAAAAAACAAAAAAACGTGGTGCACAAATACAGTGATACAAAATGTATTAGGGCTCATGGATTGGCATGACAAGACCAAAAATGTGAAGCCCAAAAAGTCAATGGGCTTTAGGAAACCAGCAATGCCATCCCATTATTCAGGTCTCACACACATGCCCCCTTCAAACAGAACAGGTACATTAGAACTAGCACATGATCATGTATCAGACACATCAAAGAAAAGAGCATGCTATTCTAGGTGCAGCTTTCTCCAGTCCACACACACTGATCTTCATTAGGACATGAATAAAGCAGCTCAGAGCAACACGCTTTCTGTAACAAACATAATACATCAGCTTTTAGGTCAATCTGCAGAGCCAAATCAGCGCTGGAACATTCATTAGAGAGGACTCCATATTCAACCTTGACAGCTTGGCTGCTGTGGAAAGCGTCATCTCACTGACTAACACCTTAACTTGGAGGAGTCAGTTCATTTTAAACAAACGTTTAGCAATCATGCCTCAACCTGTTTCAACAACTGATGGCTTATTTGCATGATGCGCAACCGTCAACAGCAGAGCCTAAGTGACAGTTGAGTAATCAGTAATACCTCTCATATCCAGCACTTCATTTTATTGGCTTGATGTAGAATTAAGAAGGGAGGGGGGGATGAAAAACCCGTAATGTTTCTGGACTCTTAATGTAATTTGCATCTCGTTCGTAGTCTCTGTTAGGTGAAAAAATGGAAACATTTACACAGATATATTACAATTTTCACAGCTTAGAAACAGAACAGAGATCCAACAACAATGCATGGGGCAGTAATACATCTTAGAAAATGTCAGAAGGAAGAATGAGGAAAAACAAAAAAATTAAAATAAACAAATCATGTGAGTCCCACAGGGCCCTGTTAAATGTATGGTCTAGGGTCCAGTAAATCATCCAATAAGGTTCATCATGAGTTAGAAATGCTGACAATTTGGCCCCTTGGCTCTTCAAACTAAAACAAACATGAGCATGCAACAGTAACCCATCTTGCACCACTCACCAGTTACAAATAGAATTATCAAAATATAATAAAAGAACTATAATGGGTAAAATAAAAGCATGGCAACACTTCTAGATATGGAGCCTTGTAGAGAGAGTTTTAGGACATGGGAAGGAATTACATTTATTTAAAAAAAGAAAGAAAGAAAGAAAAAAAAACAGTATACCAAATGAAACCAAGTCAGCTGTTAAATACATAAACCTTATCAGAAAAACCATAAATGATGGATTATGCAGCAGTGTGGATGTACAGAGAAAGTACTAGTATGAAGAGAGACACCAGTATAAAGGATACTGGAGTTGAGCTGGTTGGTTCAGTCATTGTTAGTTCAGTCCCAATGTCTCCTTAGACAACGTATGATCATAAAATCCTCTGTTTGTGTGCATATACACCAGAGTGAAAAAGGAGAGTAAGAGACAGTAGAAGATAAAGTAAGAGCAAGATAGAGACCCTTAAAAAGGTCAAGTTGATTCTGAACCATTTTGGTTTCGTCGGTTAAAGAGAGACAGTCTGCCCCGCTTCGTCGCTGTACGAGAAGAGCCATGAGTCTGCCACAAGGGTCATCCTCAGCACTCCATGGTATAGGGAATAAATTCTGGGAAATTTATTCGGAATCTAAAGCAAGAAGAGCAGAATATTTAAATTTTATTATTAAATAAGCCAACAAACAGTGAAGTGAGCAATTAAAACAAACTGATAAGTGCTGGTCATTTACATGATATATATATATAAATAAAGAATAAGCAACTCAAACTCACCAGGTGTTGCCGCCTTCACACTAGGACGTGATGAGCAGCTATTTGCCGTGATGATCGAAGGGAATGCTATTCTGAGGTGAAGATAGAGAACATTATAGCACCCTTTTCATTCCCTCAACTGATATGTTTGAGAGATACTGCAATTTATAATATAGTGCAACAATAAAATAAAACTGCAATTATTATTCAGAATAGTGATTAATTGTTGCATGAAAGTGCGCTGCAAATTTGAACTCTATTCAACAGTTTATTCCCCTGGACACACTTTTTATGTAATATTTATGGGCTAAAGATATGTAATCATTTTTAGCTCAAAGTCATGTTAATTGTGTAAATGATTAGGTGCTGCAAAACAAAGATATTCCCCCCCCAATGTCTGTGTAAACAGACACTTCTTGTCCTCTCTAACATAGCAGAGATGTTGTGAAGTTATAATTAAATGCAGAGTTTAATGCCACCATAGACGTCATTGTTCCCTAACGTGTGCGCAGCTCTTTGAATATTAGTCAAATAAAGCAGTGAAAATTTTAAATAGTGTTTTTGCCCTAAAAATGCCCACTGGAGATTTCCTTTGTGTATGTAATTTGTGTCTAAAATGCTTTTCCTGTGAGCTGTTAAGTTCATGGCACACAGGGAAACAATATTTTGCCTCAGCCCATGATAAAGTACAACCTTAATAAAGAACCTTCAGGCACAGAGTCTGATGTTAGGTTAATGCTAGAGTTTATGAAAGAAAAATAGCTACGCTAAAGCACTCAGAGACCCTATTTGCTGGGTTTGAGGGCATCTCATGGGCAGAGCAAATCTGTACCTGTGAGGTGGACATGCGTGAGGCGTCTTGCCGTCCTGTCAAGTCTGATGAAGAGACGTTAACAGGAGCACCACGATGAAGCCTCATGCTCACCTTCCGTTCCCGATCTATACCGGATACAGGACGTGGTGAGGATGTGTTTGCTGTGAAACCAGAGAATGGAACGTATAAGCTGACAAAGCTTCACGTATTTAATATAACGTATCACAGCACGGAGGTCATATTAAAGAGTTACAGACTAACACAAACACACAGGAAAAAACACTGGGTGTATATGCTCACCTGTGTGTGAGGTGGGAGTGAGGGGTGTAGGTGGGGCGCCGTCTTGTGTGCCACGGGGTCTCCCAGAGGCCGATGGGATGCCACTAGCGGCAGGATTCCTGCTGTGCCTCAGCCTCTCCTCACGGTCTCTCCTCTCTCTCTCTGCCTCCTCTGCTGCACGGTTAGCACCCTGTGGGGGGAAAAAAAGAATGAAGATAAAGACTGTACAAGACTAAGCAATCACCCAGAAAATACATGATCCAAAAACATGTCTACGCATATTCCAAAGCAGTGTCAAGTGGATTAAATGAGCACTATAATTTAAAAAAAAAAAAAAAAAAAAGAAAGAAAAGTACATAGTACTTACAAATTTGAGCATGTTCCAATCAAAGACATAGTCGTATGAGAAGCCCTGCCTGTGGAACAGGTTCCTGAAAAGCTGCCTGAGGTAGGAGTAGTCAGGCTTATCATCAAAACGTAGTGAACGGCAAAAGTTGAGGTATGTGGCAAATTCAGCTGAAAGGAGGCAAACACAGACAAAAACACATTGTTTTATTATAGTCTGTGAGGGACATCCACACAGACTACAGCATAACTGTGCTTAAATAATTTTCTGCCTGCACCCAATTGCAACCTTAACAGCCAAAGCAAATCTTCTGATTTTTCTAATATTTTTGATAAAACCACAAATAGCTATATTCTTTATGAGACCCAGGCAAAGGTCATATATTCCTGGTTATATGCACCTGCAACAATACTAGTATGGGTTCTGATACACCTGCTCATTGACTCATACTAGGGCTGCACAATATATCGAATTGAGATTATTGAAATATCGCAAATGTAAATATTGCGATATGCATATCACAAGGGATTGAATGATTTTAATACTTCAAAAAGTTACAAAAAAAATCTAAGTTTTAGGGTGATGCAGGTAGCAGAGAATGTTTTCTTTTCCACAAAATAACAAGAAACGTGTGTGTGTGTGTGTGTGTGTGTGTGTGTGTGTGTGTGTGTGTGTGTGTGATTAAAAACCCACAAATTACTTCAGGTGAAATACAGGACTCTGAAAAAATGTGGTGTGGCTGTTTCCAGGTGCACAATAAGGAGGCACTTGAAGAAAGGTGGGCTGCATGGTCGAGTTGCCAGAAGAAAGCCATTACTACGCAAATGCCACAAAGTATCCCACTTACAATACGCCAAACAGCACAGAGACAAGCCTCAAACCTTCTGGCACAAAGTCATTTGGAGTGATGAGACAAAAATTTAACTTTTTGGCCACAACCATAAATGCTACGTTTGGAGAGGAGTCAACAAGGCCTATGATGAAAGGTACACCATTCCTACTGTGAAACACGGAGGTGGATCGCTGATGTTTTGGGGATGTGTGAGCTACAAAGGCACAGGAAATTTGGTCAAAATTGATGGCAAGATGAATGCAGTGTTATCAAAAAATACTGGAGGAAAATTTCCACCCATCAGCCCAGAAGCTGCGCATGGGATGTACTTGGACATTCCAACATGACAATGATCCGAAACACAAGGCCAAGTCGACCTGTCATTGGCTACAGCAGAATAAAGTGAAGGTTCTGGAGTGGCCATCTCAGTCTCCTGACCTCAGTATCATTGAGCCACTCTGGGGAGATCTCAAACTTGCAGTTCATGCAAGACAGCCCAAGAATTTACAGGAACTGGAGGCTTTTTGCCAAGAAGAATGGGCAGCTTTACCATCGGAGAAGATAAGGAGCCTCATCCACAACTACCACAAAAGACTTCAAGCTGTCATTGATGTTAAAGGGGGCAATACACGATATTAAGAACTGGGGTATGTAAACTTTTGATCAGGGTCATTTGGGTAGTTTCTGTGGTCATTATGATTTAAAAAGAGTAAACACAGTTGATTGATAATAAATGGCTTCAGCCAAACACTAACCATGAGTGAAAGAAAAGTTTTTGTGTTATCATTCATATTCTCTGAAAAATGGCCAAGAAACCATAAATTCTGCCAGGGTATGTAAACTTATGAGCACAACTGTGTGTGTATATACACTATATTACCAAAAGTATTCGGTCACCCAACCAAATGATCAGAATCAGGTGTCCTAATCACTTGGCCTGGCCACAGGTGTATAAAATCAAGCACTTAGGCATGCAGACTGTTTTTACAAACATTTGTGAAAGAATGGGCCGCTCTCAGGAGCTCAGTGAATTCCAGCGTGGAACTGTCATAGGATGCCACCTGTG
>CM040986.1:14835752-14857419 GCA_022985145.1 Pangasius djambal | reverse complement strand
CAATGCGCTTTTGGAAGAATGGTCAAAAATTCCTATAAACACACTCCTCAACCTTGTGGACAGCCTTCCCAGAAGAGTTGAAGCTGTAATAGCTGCAAAAGGTGGACCGACATCATATTGAACCCTATGGGTTAGGAATGGGATGGCACTTAAGTTCATATGTGAGTCAAGGCAGGTGACCGAATACTTTGGTAATATAGTATGTATATGTGTGTGTGTGTATATATATATATATATATATATATATATATATATATATATATATATATTTAAATGGATTTTACACACTTGTAGCATTATCAAACCACATATCGCATTTTTCTTCAATATCATGCAACCCTAACTCATACTCTTAAAATACTCAGATACCAGCATTTTGGTTGGTAGAAGTATCAGATGCATTCCTGTTCCTGAATATTCATATTGAAATACCTTTGTGCAGCTTTCCTTTCCAACTATAACTATTTACCTCTGAGAATGAGCAAAACTCAAAGCAGATAAAAGAAAAACAGTGGACTAGCACAGATACATACAGGGGTAGCCCTTGCAGAGCACTTCAATAGGCGTGGACATTTTCTTCTCACTGATGCGCTCGTATTTCTGTCTCTTGGTGGCAGCCTTCAGGCCCTGCCATGGCAGTGAACCCAGGTTAAAATACATCAACACATATCCCAAAGACTCCAGGTCATCACGCCGAGACTGCTCTGTAGATATACACACAGATAGACACACTGGTGTAAGCATGCATGGTGAGACGACAAGCTCTGAGCAAAGTGTGTTAATATAAACTGGAATACTCGTCCAGTTATTGTGTTCCCCATAAGATGAAAATGCATGTGTACATGATCCTAGAAGCATGAGGGAAGCTAATCAGCATCAATGCAAATATAGCTTTCTAAACTTTATAATCCTTACCAATGCCCAGATGAGTGTTGATCGAAGCGTAGCGGGCGGTGCCGGTCAGGTTCTTGTTCTCTCTGTACGGAATGTGCTGGTGGGTGCGAGCGTCTCTGTACTTCTTGGCTAGACCGAAGTCAATTATGTAGACCAGGTTCCCTTTCTTCCCTAATCCCATCAGGAAGTTATCAGGCTTTACGTCTCTGTGGATAAAGTTCTTCGAGTGGATGTACTCTATGCGGCTGATCTGTAGGGAGGACAGAAAACATGCTGCACATAAATCGGCCACACCGTCATGCAGTAATAACTCAAAAAATATTTTTTATTCTGATGTCAACATATTTGATGCTTTTTGGGCCAAGTGACCCAGCATGAAAAACTGGGTCTTCATAATCACTCAGGTAGATAATTATAAGGACCATAATTAAAGACAAAAAAAAAATTAAATCCAATCAGTTATAGCTGTTTGAGGGATAAAGATTATTTGTTCTTCACTTCTTCTTTTCACCAGTATAAGAACAGATTCTCCTGCTTCCTATTCTCCTTTACTGCAGCTCTACGGTGTGTCTCTCACCATCTGATCAGCAAGGAGTAGAACAGTCTTAAGGCTGAATTTCCTGGAGCAGAAGTTGAAAAGATCTTCCAGACTGGGTCCCAGCAGCTCCATGACCATCACATTATAGTCCCCCTCTGCACCACACCACTTTATGGTAGGAATACCAACTGCCAAATAACAACCATTACAAATTAGAATCAAAATACAATCTTCAGTTTAGGACATTTTAATTTTGAGACCAAAATTTAATTGAGGCAAAATGACCCAAAGCTCATTCATTCTTAATACTGTCAGGATTCCAGAATCCTTTATAAGTTTTTATAAATGGGAAATTCTGTATAGTACCTCCTCCCTGCATCATCTTGTAGATCTTGCTCTCGATGTGAAGCTGAGGATGCTTCGTCTTCACACATTCTAGCTTGATGGCCACTTCCTCTCTAACTGAAATGTCAGTGCCTAAAATGAGATAAACAGATAGAAAAGAGAAAAAGGTAGCCCATTAGGACTGTCAAACAGATCAGCGTATGTAACTTCTATAGCCGAAGAGATTGCAAACTTTCCACACAGTTTGGTATGATTCTACTTGGATGACTGTAAACTTGGAGCCATGACCCAATATTTAGGCAGTGTCAGTGCTGTAGAAAGTATGAGACTATTTCACTGATGAGTATAAGGGCTACTGATAACTGATAAAAGCCTTGCTCTCCATTGTTTATACACTGAAAGATAAGCACAATTTACATTTTAGTTTTACTGAATAAGGCCACGCAATAAATCCTTCAGTGGAATTTTTCAGATTGGAAAAGGCCAACTGATTATACTGAGTGACTAAAAACATTAACATTTTTTAATCACAATTAACAGGCAACAGTTTACTGTTTAGATTTTAGCTCATTTTCTTCTAGTTTTTGTTGATTCCATTTCTCACTATTAAAAAACAATGTTTTAAAGTCGTACTGTTTAAATTTGAGATGTATTTGTAGTAGTAGTACTCTGGAACACCTGAAGCCTTTTTGGAGACGTGCACATTAGCAAGTCAGTGCACCTCTACACTTACCCATAAACCCATCAAATACGCTTGTGTAAACCAAACTTAACGGCCAATGTCTGTTTTCATTGGCTGATGATCCAAAAAAAACCAAACAAAACACCCCTAATCAGGGGTGTGATATCAACCAATCAATAAAGCAGACTCATATCTAAGTGAAACTTGAATTATTAAACTCTGTATTCTGTAAATGCATTATCTCCTGATGAAGCATTTACCTGAAACACTAACTGTTGAAACACATAATTCAGTCTTTCAAATATCAAACATATCAAGAATATCTAACTTTAAAACCAAAGAACTGTAGAACTAACTTCCGAATTCTTTTGATACAGAGTCAAAGACCTGTTACACAGGATTTACAGTGAAGGTGGGAGTTTCAAATGCAAACAACGCTTCAGTGTCAAGAAGATAGACAAGTCCTGACACCTCACCTCCTGCCTTAACTTCAGGAGCTTCAGTTTCAGGTCAGAAATGATAATGGGGAACATGCTTGGTCAGAGCCTTTTGAATAGTCACAGATTTAAGTGAAAGCATTCTCTTGGCACATTGTTGAAATAGTGAGCAGGTCAAGACCCATCCTCATCTGAGAGCAATGTAAACAGTGCAGTGTTATCTGGCTGTAATACAGCCTCAAAGATTATGTAAAGACAATCTGTTTTCCAAAATCAAATTACCCATGTGCATCTTGGCAACAAATAAAACACAAAATTAAAACCTAACTGAGGCTGCTACAAAGTGCCAATGACATACAGAACATTCAGACCATATGGCTTGAACGCTGGAGGATTATGGAAGTGGTATCATACTGAAGCACTGATGTAAGGAGGTGCAAATCCTGGATGAATGGAGAAGAGCAACTGCTTTCTAGGCGAGTCCCTTGCCTGTAAACTTCCTAGTGCCCAGTGACGTGTATGTAAGAAACCTGTGGAGAAATCCCTGACACAAACAGTGGTGAAGCAGAGCTAGAGTAATATGTTTATGTGGAAAAAAAAAAGGGGAGTAAGTGCAGCTGCACTATTATTGAGATAAGCTTTATCAACGTGTAGTACTGCTAGGCAAGCTGTATTTTGTCTAACACGTTTTTTTTTTATAATACTCATTACATTCACTCAGGCACACTGAAAAGCCAAGACTAGTTTCTCACAATGCTTTCAGTGACTGTATAATAAAATCTCATGGCATTTTAAATAGTAAGTATACAACATGAATTTGATCTTACTGAGCTTCACTGGCAAAACTCACAACCCTAAAGTGTTAACTTTATCTATTACACCAACATACCACGCAATGACATGCAACACGTGTAAAGCTAAAATCATCTGTGAAGCAGCACTTTTTCCATTCCTACAAGCTATGCTAGCACCGTTCAGGAGTTATGTTTACAAGAGACAGTACTGTTAGTCAGCATGCAATCTGACATGCACACGGAGTTCTGATCATCCACAATATGTGCCACTTCATAGGGCTGTTTGTTTTTAAGTTAAATTCTAGTTAGGCACAAATATTTTCCTGAATCTAGCATTAAAAGTAAATGACAGACTCTTCAAAGATTTTTTTTTAAACATACGAAACTGTGTCACCAGGGGCTATAACATGTTGAATATATACCATTATACAAGTTAGTTCCAGTTCACTAATTTGATTGGTCGAGTGGTGTTCCAAGAGTGTTTATGTTTAGTATAACTGCACTGCGACGTTTCACTGCGTGTATCGCTCCGCTCGTCTGTGTTCGCCACATAAAATTCCACTTCCTAATTTGAAACTGTTACTACGGTAGTGTTAGCAATGACAGCGGACATGGCAAACGATACCTTTTTCATGGATATAACTTTAGACTTAAAATATGACAGCTCGTCAGATTAAGATGAAAAGGAAGAAGGGAAGCCAATTTCACCTGAAGCACCTTTAACAGGAATGTACAAATCAACGCAAGCTAGACAGCCAGCTAGCTGATGGGCTATTAAGTGCCCACGACGGGCTACGACATCCAGCCGTCGGCTTCACTCCTATGCTGAATCACAGCCGTGCCGAAAATCAGTATAACTCCAGTTTTGTTTGTGCGATATTGCTTAATTATGCCATGTTTGTTCTGATGGTTGACTGAAGGAACATGCGGTTACTGCCTCCGAAGAACGTAGCTCTCGGATTGCTCTACTGGTAAATCGGTAACTTTTAAAAGATATCAGATTAACAGTATACATGCACTGAATAACCTGATTATTAGACTGAAATTCAGATACCTTTAAATCCAACAGCTTTAATTCAATTTATGGCATCCTAGCATGAAAACTCAAATAATCGGCTAAATGGCAGAAATCAGATCATGATCAGATTATGCATTTTCATGTACTCGTACTCAAATTTTTATAGTTATATATTTGAACGTTTAAGCCAATGATCAGCCTAAACAAAACATTGGCTTGTAGATGTCACCACAAACTTTCTATCAGCACCCATAGTAACTACCATTCACAGATCCCCATCTATTTTTGTTGAAACCTTTTAAACTGCTATCTACTGCTTCTCAGGCCCCAGTTTTCTGCAAAGCTGTTTCATTTCTTAAATCCCTCTGTGCACTAATGTGGGAAAACTGAAGGCAGGGTCAGTCAAGCTACAGGGAAAAGAAAAAATCCTCAGTGTAAACAGATCATAGGCTAAGAATACACAGAAAGAGTGTTTCATAACTGTTTAATAAGTCAGCACCACCAAATGATGCCAGTGAGTTATATAACACACATATGATCATGAGGCAGTATATTTGGGTGGTGGTGGTGTAACCAAATCAGCTGACATTATCCACTGATCTGGAGACTTAATGTCTCCTGAACGCAGCCATACAGGTATGATCAGGTAAAATGATCAAAAAGTCATGAGCAAATATGATCAAATAATGAACCAGTTGGTTTGATACTTGTATCAGTTTACAATTAAAACAGAACAAACTTGACACTAAGCACCTAAACTGCACTGTCTCACTGATGACATCTGAGAAGTGAAGTGAAGTGGCGTGAGACACCAGTTTACACAAATATTACTGTGATGTACCAAAGCCTGACATGATTAATTACAAAGCTGTTAAGGCAACTGAAGAGACTAATTTGTAGAGAGATTATGTATACAGGCACAATTTTATGGCCAAGCTCTGGTGAGCGTTAATGAGAGATTCAAATCTCAAAGCAGTTCTTTTATGTTACACAAATGATACATGAAATGTCATGACAATAATCTAAACCAAGCAAATGTTAACTTTAAATGTTTGCTCGGGACAAACATCTCTCCGTAGCTTGCTACACACAAACAGCTGTCCTTTCACAAACTAGCTAGACAGTTCGTCCTTAACCAGAACAACGATGCCAGGTTACATTTTCAGCTAAACGTGAAAAGGAGCTTTAATACTTTACTCACCCAAATAAATGTCTCCGAAAGATCCACTTCCAATTTTCCTGCCCAGTCTGTATCTGTTTCCCACTCGAAGATCCATGGCTGTGATGACAATTACCTACTAACTAGCAGGACAGCTATTTTATTTAAAAAGTCACAAACCAAGTAACAAAAACTCGTCACCGAACTAAAACCTCTTGTTTAATTAACAAAAAACACCTACAATCCCTTTCTTAAATTTCAACTTTACGCCACTCCAACCCTCCCGAATCCCTGAGAAGAATCCGGATCCTTTCGTTGGACTTCAGCTTTCACCATCACTTTTCTAATGTACCAGCGAATAAAACGCTACAATATTAGCCCCGAATGGAAGCTTAAAGACTGTAGATCATGCTCTTCTAGATTTCATGTTCATTTTTTCTTTCTGTTAAGAAGATGGAAATGGATTTTATCGCTCGACCCGTTTGCTGCTCCAGGTCTCTAGTTGTCATAGGCCTTCCATCCTCACAGTGGAACACAAACGTAATGTGGTGATGTCACTTCCTGTAACAACGACTCATCAAAACCGGAACTTTAAACGTTAGTTATTTGGTTGAAATGTATCCGGACCACAATGATATATCGCAAAAAAATTACAAATAATATAAATATGCAATAAAAATAACTGTCAGATTAAGATTAATCCCAGGATTATGGTTAGAAGTGATGTGCAAAACATCGAGTCCCTCTGTCGATATTATAGTTTTATAATATTAAAGCCTCAGAAAATTATAATGATATTTTATTTAAATAAATATATAAATATAGAAAATATAAAATGACACCAATGGTTATTGAAGTGCAGTCTAGTTACCCCAGGGGCTGTGACAAAGTGACTTCACTTGAAGGTGTTTAAAGGAAAGCATAATAATTGAAAATCTATTTTTTTAAATAATGTACAACTGCAGTCTTAATAAATAAATAAATAAATAAAAATAGGAAAAGTGATGTTGGCATAATGTAAAATGTTTCAAATGTACATTTTAACACAGTGTAACTGGCTTATTTTCCTCATTTCTGTGAGTGTAATATACACTGTATGGCCAAAAGTTTGTGGACAACTGACCATCACACCAATATGTGCTTGCTGAACATCCCATTCCAGACTTGGTTCCCCCTTTTGCTGTTATAATAACCTCCACTCTTCTGGGAAGGCTTTCCACTAGATTTTGGAGCGAGGCTGTGGGGATTTGCCCATTCAGCCACAAGAGCATTAGTGAGGTCAGGCACTGATGTCAGGAGAGGGTTGAAGTCAGGGCTCTGTGCAGGACACTCAAGTTCGAGAACCATGTCTTCATAGGACTCACTTTGTGCACAGGAGTGCTATTGCGCTGGAACAGGTTTGGGCCACTTAGTGCCAGTGAAGGGAAACTGTAATGTTACATACATACATAGCATGTTACATACATAGCATAGAGAGACATCCTATATACTACACTAATATATGAATAGTTGGATTATGTACATAAAAACATCAGTGCTGTGCTCATATATGATCAATAATAATAATAATAATAATAATAATAATAATAATAATAATATCACTAGAAGGGTCCCTGGGTATAGAAAAAATCGAAAAGTGTGAGAACCCCTGATTTAAATGAAAAGCAGGCAACATCTCTTTCTAATTTTGTTTTCCATGGAACCCTGCTCTTGTGAATATTGGCTGTTACACATGGGGTATGGTACTACTTGTTCTAGTCGGCAGCACGTGTGCAGCCCCACAGCGCCACGCCCACCAACTCGCTGATAGGTAGAGAATGTTTTTAATGGGCTCACAAGAGCCAATCAGAAGGCCGACTCCCGCCTCTAGCGTGCCAGTTTATTGCGTAATAGGAAACGCACGTGTTCTCCAATGCGCTGCTTGCTGGTTCTCAGATAAACAAGCTGGGGACTGTTATTCCTTTTATGGAAATTCAATCAGCAGTTTGAGCTGCTTTTTATTGTCATGTTTGTCGGTTTAATGACAGCTGGAGAGTTTTTTCTTTGTTGTACTAATGTTGTACTTGCTATCTCGTTAAAGAATAAGGTAATATTGCCATATCTATTAATACCTAGGCTAACAGGATAAGGTATTAGGTTTCAGAAGATACAGATAAATATGTAACCAAATGATCACATCTTATAATATGGCCACCAAGAGAGAAATTATTAAATATTTTTATACATTACTCTGTATAATAATAACAACAACAACAACAATAATAATAATAATAATTTTTTTCAGGCACCATTTATTTATTTGTTTGTTTGTTTGTTTGTTTGTTTGTTTTTCATCATATATTACAATGCACCATTCAAGACTAAATCCCAAGGTGCTACATTTTGAATAAAAATGTCTTTAAATCATACAGCATTTAAGAAATGTCCTAGTACAGTAAAACACTTGAAATATTTTTACTGTATAATTGACAAAGCGGTTGATGATTTACAAAAGATGGCACACTTGTAGAAAATATGGAACCCTTAAGGATTCTTCGGTTGTCCATCTGAATGCCTTAAAGGTTCTATGTATTTGTACGTACTAATATTAAAACTAAAACAAAGTGTTTCAGAAAGGAAACTATGAATGTTATACGTTTAATAAGGGTGTAGATTATAAAAGCCATGACATGATATTTCATGTCTGTTGGCATTATTAAGGCCCATTTGCTTATGGATGCGTAGCCTCAATTTTAAAACGGTCTATAAGAATTAACAATGTACTAAATTCATTTCTCTCTGACTTTCTGTGGCCAGCCGCCTTGTCTAATAGCTCTTTATCTCTTGCCATCACACATTCCACCTCATGATGATGATGATGATGATGATGATGCAAGAAGCAGTAGAGTAGAGGAAGTAGACTGTGTATACAACTGTGCGATGAAAGTAAATACACTCAGCTCCTGCACACACATGATTACACTCAATATCTCCAATGCTTGGGGGTCATGCATGCTTGAAAACTAACTCAATAAAGTGAGCTGTTTGTGCTTGAGTTCACAGAAAGGCACTGAACATTTAAATATGCCCCATATATTTTTAAAAAGACAAATGTACCATATTTATCAAATAGTGGTTCACACATACATGGACTAGAAATAGTAAAAAAATATTTTATATTAGTGTTATAATGCCAGGCACATGCTGTCAATAAAAACCAAACATAATCGAATACTTTTAAATACTAATGATTTCCTTAGAATTTTAAATATGTTTCAAATTCTTTGTTGATGATGACATCTAGTGGCCATTAAAGGGAATAATAACAAATTTAGTATTAATAAAGAGGCTTGCAATCCTAAACTGTCTAAAGGCTTTGTTTAAAAATAAAAATTAAATAAATCTGATTATGTAGATGGTGAAGCAGTTAAAACTAGGTTCACATACTATCTATAATGCTATAAATCTGATTTACACCATCTTTACAAATGTGTAGTAATTGTAAATAGTGTGCAAAGAAAAAAGATTCAGATTCCATCCTTTCTTGAATGTAAGACAGATCTGAACGTTTTGTTTATTTGTTTACATCAGAGCATTTGGGGGATGGGGGGGGGGGGAGTCGTGGAGGAAACCAGGGATCTGAGGAATGAGGCTGTGACCCCTCATGCTGAAAATCTCATGGGCAGACATGTGTGCTGTTTTTCTTTTTAGCTGTTTATGAATTTAAAAAGAATGGTAGCAAGCAAGAGACTTGAATTAATTTAACTTGCCAACCAATGCAACTTTTTAAGTGACATCTAGTCATTTCATTTGCAGTGGTGTACTCTTACTGTAGCATTTATGTAACATATAGAGAATATGTAACACATATTGAACTCTGAGCTTGGCTGTTTCAGGAGCAACCGAGCCAAAGGCATGATCACTCATAGTATACTGTTTAGTTCTGGGAATCTGGAGAAGGTGGTTTATGTTGGACCTGAAATTCCCATTAGACATACTGGGTTTAAGCAGTTCCTTCAGATACTCTGGCAGCTTCCACTAAATACACTTGTAGAAGGAGAAATGTTTTGTCAATTCTATAAGAAATAGGAAGCCAGTACATACTTGTCTGCATAAACCTCAAGGGGTTAGATGAAGACTCTGACTGTGAAAAGCATGTCTATATGAGTACGGTTGTAAAGAACCCTCTGCAAAATGAAAAAAAAAAAAAGAAAAAGAATGGGTAGTGCTTTAGACATTTAGTCAAAACCTTCTGTTCTATGTTCATAAACATATTACAGTCCATTATCTTATGAAAAAATGTTCATTTTTATATTCATTCTCACTGGCTTATATATTCTGTACAAACATTCTTAGGTCTATTTAGTACTACTCATTCCCTCCTCCCCAGACCCTTGTACACCATATACCCTCTGTCAGAGAACTCTTTGAATCAGTGATGCTAAAAAAAGAGAGAAAAGATAAACACAGGCATCTGTTCTGCAGTTGTGATCAAAGTGTTTTGATCTTCTCCTGTCCCTCATCTATTTGCCTTGGGCCTGGAGTGTGTTCTGTGAACATGCTAATATATATAATGACATAAATGCTCTAAGATGGTCATTTTTAAAGACGAGGGTGTGATTATGGATAATTTGGTGCAAAATGCCGTATACACTTGGAGTGGATTTCCTTTTTCCATTATGCATGTATGCTATTGCAAGTCAATGACCAGAGCAGTAGCAGCACCACTTGCCAGATTTCTTCCGTTCCCTCCCCAATAACCCCGTGTCAAGCTTAGATAAGATTTAACCACAGCAATTTTCCTAAAACAACCCAGCAAAAAAAAAAAAAAAAAGAAAGAAAAAAAAAAGGGAAAATTTGCTCTACATTTCAGAGTTGGCCAGATGTTTAAGCAAGAAATGTTCAGCTGTGTTGTGTTTTGTGTTTGTTCTTTAAAGGAAATATCTCAGAGTATTATCTGTCTTTCTCTCTCTTCGTGGTGACATCAGCTGTTCTGAAAGGTTCTCGGTGCTATTTTGCAGGTAAAATGAGGCAAGCGAGGTAAGAGACATCTGTCAAATAGTCTGAGAATGTGGCATGACGTAACATGAATCTGGTGTCTCTCGTTTTCTCTTTTCATCTCTCTCTGCTTTCCCTCCAGACTATCCTTCTCCATTTCCCCCCCTTCCTCTTTTGGACTTTTCATTTTTCCTATGGATTCTTCTTTTTCTTCTTTGTGCTCTTGTTGTTTTCCCTTCATCCCTCCCTCTTGGCTGTATCTGTGCCCCTCCCTCAATCCTCCTCCCTTCCTGTACTCTCTCTCTCTCTCTCTCTCTCTGGCTCCTGATGGCATGCTGGGTTTGGGATTGCAGGAGGGAGATGTCTCACACAGCCTGACATGAAAACACACTCTTAGAGAAAAACAGCAGCATCCATAGTGCAAAACGAAGAGGAATCATAGTCAGCCTTTAGCCTGGCCCTTTCCAACTTTAGAGGTAAGTGTCTTTTTGGAAAATGTATGCAATAAGTGTGCACTGGAAGTTTGGCTTTTGGATGGCATGAGTGACATGAAGCAGCAGTCTGACTGTGATGGCTCTTTATTAACTAAAACTAGTTTAACTGTTTAACAAATGCACAGTGATGGGGCATAAAATAACAAATCACAGAATCATGATGTAAATTGTTCTAACCTGAGTAAAACAATTGGAATAGGTATCAGGGACGTTTTGCAGTTAGTGACTGTAAAAAAACTGTAAAAAAAAAAAAGAAAAAAAAAGAAAAGAAAAAGATTTAACTGTTAAAAAAAAAAAGGAAAGAAGAAGGCATGGAGCCCTCAGTACAGATTTATTTAGCAAACAAGCTATTAAAAAATAATGCACATTAGTTAAACATGTACAATAATATTTTGCCTATTTCTTTTTCTGAACTTTCCACCAACCTATTTTTATTAAAATTGTCATTAGATTCCAGTTGACATTATTTATATGTATAATAACTTTGATAATGGTAGGGTTCTGGTTTCCATCACTAACAAAATGAGAAAATCACAACCACCCTGGCTTTGCTTTACAATCCCCACTTTCAGACAAATCATGCTTTGTATAAAGAATAATAAGCAGCACAATAAAGTATTTCCAAAAATCAAGCTGCAAAACAAAAATAAACAAAACAGATCTGTGTTCTAACATGATGCAAGTCTGCAATAATACAGCGATTCACTGATGAAATCTCTGGTAGCTGGAAAATAATTAATTGAGCCACAGGCCATGGATGAATCTAGGTCAAGAATTCTTTAGGCATGCAATCATCAAGCCCAGTTCAAATTGCTTTATTACTGGAAGAGGTTTATGCAGACAGGATTGGGGAAACATGTCAATGAGCTGTGATGGTCAATAGATTATGAAACTCAGGATTTTCATCACTTTAAATATGGTCAACCTCTCACCAGGCAAAATCATCACACAATTAGAAGGTAAGGAGTCAAGGAGTAAAACCTGAATATTGTTCTCGCCATATCTTTACCTAAGTCAAATGGATGTATCTGATCTAATTTATCCTCCAGAACTACTGCTAGTATTACCTGATCTCTTTCATCATTATATAGGGACCACACTGACAGACTGGGGATCTTCTGAGGTCATGTGGTCTCACTCAGATGTGTTTACATGGGTTAGACATGCAGCGATGTGCCACACGTCCACGTCTTGGACTTCAAGACGATTTTCCTGATTCTTGGTTTTAATGCAAAGCTCAGGAGCAGATTTAGCTCTGTGTTCTCTTTTCACCCATAACAATCACACAAGACATAAAAAAAACAATGTTGGAATTACTGAGGCTGGAATTATTTGTAATTTCTGACTACAATTTATATCACAATGTTTTGTCACTCAGCTTCACATACAAAAGCACCTTTAAATATCCATTCACACACAGCAGATGGGGTGTTTTCATCTCTGCTGTTCAGCCATGCAGAAAAAGTCACACACATGATTTCTCCACATGGAAGTGTTTCATTTGATTTATTTATTTTCACGTTCATTTTTTGCGTATAGGTTATGTGGTTTTCTTTTTAATACATGACCACATATTATTCACACGATGTCACACGTGCAATTCCAGGGTATAACTCGTATGATCACATGAAAAAAACATAAGATCATGCATGAAATGTATGTAATTTTTCCATAAGGGTTCACTGCAATTGCAAGAGTCTAATCTGAGGAAATGTCATATGAAGTGCAATGTCTGCTAGGAGAGTCGTGGATATTTCCATCTAAATTATACTGTAATGCTAATATGACACTTTTGAAGTAATACTTTACAATACATTTTTCTCTTGTAGGCTTTCCTGAAATCCAGCCATTGTTTTCACTACATATCATAGCAATACACCATACAGACTTGTTGGTACAGGTACTCAGTCTGTGAACTGATATTTACTGCCATAAAATATCCCATCTTTTTCTTCTTACTGCAGTTTGAATTGTAGGGTGGGGAAGAAGAAGTCTGCCAAGAAAGCAAGTGCAGGGGTGTGATTACCCCAGAGAAAAAACAAAAGGAAATTTACTCCTTTTCACTGCCTGAGAGTAGCTTTTCTTCTTACTGAGTCTTATTTTTTTCCCCTAACAGCATTAGAGCATGAATACACACTTAAGGAAGCATTCCTATTAGTAAAGGAAGGGCTCAAGCAAGCGGTGGCTCTTATGAGAGGATGTTCTGCTGCTCTTTCGTCAGGCACCTAGAACTATACAAGCTGTTATATCCCGCATTCAAGATCACTCTAGCTGATCATTCAATGAGGAATGGCGGTACTGGCTATGTGGTGAGTGAAGTACAGGCATAGATAGAAAGTGAGGAGTGATTTAGGGAAGTTTGGTCCAAGTGAACAGGGGTGATGAGGGTAGCTACCTGCTATCAGATGGAAACAGTGTATATCACATGGCTGTGGGTTCTAACAGCGCATATCAAGCAAATCTAATGCAAATGAGGGCTCTAACAGTGCATGGACACCAGGTCATGGTGTATATAGTTCAGTCTGTAATTAACTGGACAGTGACACAGATTTCATTGTTTTCAATTCTCCAACTCAATTCTCCAGCATCAAACTTTTTCAGTGAATAGAATAGCAAGTATTCTTGTTCTACTTCACAGAGCCATGGTTTTCAAACTTTTCACAGCCATGGACTCTCTCCAGTGTTTAAAAAGACCTGCACCACAGATTTATCCTTTTAAGATATATTCAAACTTTTCAAATATTAGGCATTTTAAGCATATGGGTTCCATTATAGCATCCATTAAACATGTATTTACATATGGTTCCACCCATGGAAACACCTACAAAACCCAAACCAGTGACACGTGGTTAAAATGCAGACTCAGAAATTCTCTATCATAATACCATCATTTCCCCATAGCTTTATTAAAATTGCTGTAGGATTATTAATCTTTAGATTGGGAAATGAATAACTACCTATAAGAAACCCATGTGTGTGTCTGGCATAATATTAAAACAATGTAATTTGCCAGTTTTTATATGTACACCCTTAAAAAGATTCTATCTAGGACACTAACGCATCCTTCGTTTTGTCCTTCTGTGCGAATTCCTAAAGGTACTACATAGAACCCAATAACCCAGGGGTCTACTTTTAGAAAGTGTTACATGTAGAACCATTTAGGAAGGTAAAACTGTTAACCATTTAAAAACCCTTGGAAAAAATGTTTTAATTTGTATGACAGCAAAATAATAACTGTAATAACTTTTAGTTGACCACTGTCACAATAATAGGAAACAATTGTAGCATGCCCAGGCCTACATGAACAAAGCAGATGCAAAATAAAAAAAAAAAAAGGTATCCATTATTTTGCTTCTGTTGTTGACTTAAATAGCACAGGATCAGGACAGTAGAAAATAAAGGTGGTGCAAAATGATCTGAGGAAAGGAGTTGGTTGCTGATTATTTAAAGCTTGGCATGGTGTTGTGCAAAGCAATAACAATCTTATGTAAGACATTTACGGGCAGCTCACATCACATGTAAGCCAAGCCAACTTTTTGGCTGGAGCAAAGGCGCCACTGAATGACGCGCTGTACGAGTAAACACGACCTCCAGACCTCGACATCCGCAGGAAGGAGAGAGGATCTGAATCAAGGATATCAGATGTAGAATTGTAAACATGAATGAGCATGAAAAGGGGGGACAAGCAAATTAACTGGACAAAATGCAGAACAAGAAAAAGTCTCATAAATGAGGCGAAACACTACACATGCACACACACAAACACATACACGTGCACATGTACATGCATATGCACTTGCACACACACACACACACACACACAAAGGATGTCTGGCTATGCTAGCTGTTGGATCGTCTGCCTGATCAGAGATGAGGAGCAAGAGAGGGTCACATGACACACAAGTGAGCACATCAAAAGATTAGTGAGGGATTAGTGCACTCTTCAAAGCACTGGCCCACAAAACGCTTTGAACTTCCACAGGTTCTAACCCCTCTGTATCTCTCAGACAGTGTTCTTACACACCACATAGGGTGCTTTATTTTAAACACTATGAGATGCATCAAGCAGGATTACTTATTATTATTGAAAGGATTACTATATGGCCTACTATATAGGATGGTATACACTCTTTGGCCATGGTATAAACTCACTGACAGTTGAAGATTGGAAAAACATCACCTGGTCTTTTTCCAATCTTTAACTGCCCAGTATTGGTAAGCCTGTGCCCCCTGTAACCACATATTCCTGTTTTTGGCTGACAGGAGTGGAACCCAATGTGGGCTTCTGCTGTTGCAGCCCATCTTCTACAAGATTCGATGTGTTCTGTGTTTTGAGATGCTTTTCTGCTAACCATGGTTGTAAAGAGTGGTTATTTGATTTACTGCAGACTTCCTGTCAGCTCAAACCAGTCCGGTCATTCCCCTCTGACCTCTCTCATCAACAAACATTTCCAGACCAGAGACAGTAAATGAAATGACAAATTTGCGAATGTTTGTATTTGCAACAGAGGATCTTCTAAAGAAGCCTATCTAGTTCATGTTCAGAAAAATAGTGTCGAACTATGGCAATTTTTAAAAAATATGTTGATAGGTTCTGCTGAAGTGTTTTTTGAGTATTTGGTTCATTTCTCTGAAATACCTTGCTGGGGTCGGTGTTCTGACCACGGTCTGTCAGTTGATATGTGATAATATGTGATACATGCTATGCAAAACAATAAAATACAGGACACAGTGGAAATAAAATAAATGCACACATCTGCATTTGTGAATACAATGTATTGTCAACTATGTTCTCATTTTCATTTCAGCTGGAATGGAGGGTTTTGTTTTTGAGCCATGTGACTGTCCATATTTGATGCACCTGAGAAAGTGCTGAGAAAGTAATGCTACTTACAGAGATGGTGCATGTAAAATGCATTTGTTCCCTGTTTGTTGGGGGAGTTTGCACAGAGCCCTTGTTGAAATGTGACCTGGCACAACTGTCGTACTGTCAACCTAGTCTAAGTGTGTCATTTGCTTAGTCTGTAAAACTGCTGTATTTAGTGTCTGCTCAGCTAGAAACAGTTACAGTGTCCTGCATGAAGTATTTTTCCATTTCTTTCGGCTCAGGAGAGAAGACAACATCATTGCTGTGTATTTCTGTGTATAGCCCAGACTATTTGTGTTAAGTCTCCCACATTACTTGCTTTGTCTATATCCTGGTCTTTACTGGCACAGTGTTAGTGTTGTGCATTGAGAAATTAGGTTGCTCTGAGAATCAGTGCCAGCTGGAGAACATCCATACAGTGAGTCAGAGGCAGGAGTGCCTTTGTCACATGTAACTATTCATTTATTTAAGTGATCCAACAGTAGCTCTTGTGCTTGAAAAACGAAGGACTTAATGAAAACAATAAATCTATATATGAACATTTTAATCAAGCCAATTCCCTGTGCACTCAGGTTCCAATTTTCTATGCAAGGAAATGCAGACATTATATTTATCATTGATTTAAAATAAATATTGACGACAGCAGTATAAAGTGCACTGTGAATTCTTGTCTCTGAGCTGTGATACCATTTTAGGCCTTTAAAAACCCTTTTAGGCTAGAGCTAACACTTGTATGTCACCCTGAATGTTCCAGATCTTAGTATAATTTACTGCAATGGCTGTTCAAAAAATGTGGTCGCATACAGAGCTTTGTTCACTAGCACATTCGCTCATGCAAATTCCTCTCACAACGCCCTTTAAACAGTTGACTAGACAGGAACTAGGCTGTTTTTTTCCTCCGAAAACAATCTCTTAGGCACACAAGTCTGCTTTGAAACAGCACATCAGAAAAGATCAGATGTATGGAACTGACCTTAGGTTAATTGCCACTATTCAAACAGTTACTCAAGTGAAGAAGTGGCAAGTGGAATCTCGATGAGGTCTAAGACAAGGCCAGTGAAGGTGCTATTGTTTAATTGTTGGGGCTGGTCAATCAATCGGCCAAATGCTACTGTCAGGGCTGGTTTTCCTCAAGGTCACAAGGCCTTTCTGAGAGGACCACATTAACCATTTCTTTATTTTAGAAAGAGAAAGTTCCTTAGAAGTGGTAAAGGAAAGAAGGCAATGGAATAGAGGCTACGGTGAAATGTACATGATGAGAGTTGGATATTATTTTTTTACATAATTCCCAGGTCATCTGTTAAAAAAAATTACACTTGAGTAGCCCAAACTGTTTGAATTCAAGATTCTTTCAGTTTAAAATCAAATTCATGATTCGACCCATTACGTTGCTAGCTTTATAATCAATGTCTAACAACACTGTTCCTGCACACACACATACATGCCACATAATTGAGCTGTGGTCAGTTTAATTAATGTAAAAAAAAATTAGCTTAACACCTTAGCTCGTTTCAGCAGACATTACTCATCCCTTCACACCTCCTTTCAGTTATTTCCTTCAGGATGCTGTTTAGGATGCCAAAATGAACATTTTAAAATCTTTCATTCTTTCTGCATTTGATATATTAAGGAACCAAACAAGGTCGTTTTACAAACTTAATTTTATTTTTTACAATTCTTGTAAATGCTGCACACCTTATGAACTGGATAACACTTTGCACCAGACTTCACACTGTCTCGTCTGACTTCATTTTCAAATCCTAAAATAACCACTGGTGTTAAATATTTGACCAATTTTGATGTTAAACCATGATCTGTTTTAAGACTGTCTTCACTACTGCTTCTACATTGTCATTTAAACAATGATTGTGATCTGAGGATAAAACATTACTCTGGTCATGCAAACAATTTATTACTGCAGTACCACTGGCAAAATGTTCTAGATTTTCTGCATTTGTAGTTTGAAAAGAATAGCTAACAAAAGAAACTCAACAAAGCAGGTCCAAAGCCACTTTAACCTGATACAGGAAGATCTCAGACTGTCTTTGGAATGGTTTGGATAACTGAACCATAATTACTGCCACAGTTATTTAGATGAAAACCTGTTGTGTATAAACAACATGATGCACAATGATTAAAAAAAGGACTGCGCACAAATTCCTGGTCAAAATGTAGTCACTTGCCTGAAGTTTGTAAAGATTTACTTTTATGCACATGGCTCAGATGCCAGACATGTGCAAAGCTGATAGAGATATATCCCAGAAGACTATAATTGTGGTGGCCAAAGGTGGTACCACCAAGTATTGACCCAGGGGGTAAATACCTATGCAACCAACAAACGTCTGCTTTTAAAAAAAAAAAAATTAATTGTCTGTTTTATTGTGTCAAAATAAATATATTTTGCATGTTTAAATGTTAGACATATTGTTTAAATCCAATAAAAAACCCCAGTTAAGTCCCAGTTAACTGTTTGTAAGGTTTTGACAGACTTTTACACACGTAACAGATGGCCTGGATATGCAGTCACCGTGGGACCAGTGTGCCAGTGGTGAGTGTAGGATTACTACTACTGATGTGTGCAACATGGGCCGAACCTTACAGGTCCCCTTACACTGAGACAGACCGTGATCGATATGACCCGCGAGATCACCACCAAAACACAGACTACCATCAAGACACCAGGTATGAGCAACGTAACACTTAACATTTAATTGAAGACCATGAACAGTTCACAATCCACAACAATGCTATAATGCAATAAGCTAATGCAACCTCCATATATATTTTGGGGGCAGGCGTGGCCTAATGGTTAGAGAGTCCGACTTGTAACGAGTTCGAGTCTCAGGTCCGGCAGGAATTGTAGGTGGGGGGAGTGAATGACCAGCGCTCTCTTCCACCCTCAATACCACGACTGAGGTGAGACCTTTGAGCAAGGCACCGAACCCCCAACTGCTCCCCAGGCGCCGCAGCAAAAAAGGCTGCCCACTGCTCCGGGTGTGTGTTCACGGTGTTTGTGTGTGTTCACTACTGTGTGTGTGCACTTGGATGGGTTAAATGCAGAGCACAAATTCCTAGTATGGGTCACCGTACTTGGCCACAAGTCACTTCACTTCACTTCATATAATACTGGCTGCTAATGAAGCTACAATAAAGAAGGTGATCAGATTTCCTCTCCTGCAGTGGCAGCAGGACGACCGAGTGCCGGCGATGCTGTGACCCAGGAGAGGAGCCTCTCCAATATGGCAGCACTCACCCACAATACCAGGTTGTTCCACAGATAAACATCACCATTCTTAAAGGTACAAAGTTCATTCATAACCATAATTTACTTAACTGCACAGAAGTGGTTTAAGAGACAAAAAAATATTCTTTCACTGCAAAAAACATTTCTTATTATAAGATTATTATAAAACAATTATATAATTATTCAGCCTGTTTTTAGATACTTTTTTATAACTTTTAATCTTTAACTGTTTAAATATTTAAACTGTCAGATCATTTTGCTTCTTTCTGGGAAAAAAATGATTAAAATAATAAATAAAAATAACAACAACAACAACAACAACAACAACAACAACAACAATAATAATAATAATAATAATAAAAATCTGCCAATAGAAGAAGATGTAAAAATTGGAAATCTTGAAGTTGGTACAAAACTCTAGAAATAGGTTTAATAATCGTATATTTGTATTATTGTAATTTTATAATAGGGAAAAACTAGATAAATATGACTATATTCAAGACATTTTCACTTGCTAAGATTTTTTTCGGTCATTGTTTTGCAGTGTTCATAATGCAGTTCATTCATTCCATGAATTAGCTGTCATAACCTATTGTTTCTTTTTTCACTTAGTGAGAGTCAGGTCAGGATTGAACTTGTTAGTATGGGGGCAATCGTGGCCTAATGGTTAGAGAGTCGGACTTGCAACCTGAAAGTAAACCTGAAGGTCGTGGGTTTGAGTCTCGGGCCGGCAGGGATTGTGGGGGGACTGTATGTGTGCTAAATGGGTTAAATGCAGAGCACAAATTCTGAGTGTGGGTCACCATACTTGGCCACAAGTCACTTCACTTCATGTTGTGTGCAGATGCTTGCATAGATTCTTCCTTTATACACCAGAGGGCAGTGTTGCATGATTACAAAAAAGGGAATGTGAAAAAGAGCAGTGTCTGAGCCATAAACAAAGGAGAGTTTTGTTTCACCAGTGGATTAATAAAAAATAGATACCACAGCTGTAACTTTATTTTACAAAGTGCTGGGGGACAAAAGAACCTTTTGTGATCAATTATAAACCAAGTCAGTTCTCACTCGAAGCATTTTTGAAGTGTTCATTCTGTAATAAGCAGTATCAAGAGGTTTATGTATTGAAGCGCTTCAGTGAAATTCACAAATTCAGCAATCATGGAATAATGAATGCTTTCAATAAAAAAGAAAAACTGAGCTACATCACATTCATTGTGTCTTTACTGGGAGGCACAAAGAAAGTAAAGTGTACAATCCTACAGGCTGATTAAATTGGCCATTTTAATGTCAGCTACATCAAATATAAAGGCACAATATCATATAGTTTCTGTAAATAAATATGTGATAATGTCATCATATCGCCATGGTGCAAAAAGTAAGGTAAAAAAAACCTGCAGGAAAAACCCCTGATATAAACTTGCTCCTGCTGTTAATTTATAGCTTTCCAGATGCAAGAGTTTTATCATAAAGGAGACATTTTATTACAGACACCAACTTAAGAAACTACCAGCACGAATAAACTAATATTTTTAGAACGCATGTTTCAGCAGTTTCAGCAGTTTCTGTACAGTTATTATGTATAAGGTTTTTAAAGAACTACACTTTCAAAAAATGGGCATCCCCCCAGCCTTTGGTAGACAGAAAGTATTGGACGGGACAAAGCAAAATTTATTGTTTACATTTTTTTCTGTTTAAAGTTATGATGTATTTGTGGTAGTACAACATTTCGGGGTATGCATCTCCTGCCTTAATCAATTGCCTAAAGCCTGGCTGATTCACAGTACCTAGCTGCATTATTAGCGCCTTGTCACGCTTACCCATAAACCCCCTCTCTGCATTGGGATGCAAATATGCTTCAATGCAGAAATATAAACCAGCCCTCAGTAGGAATGTGAGAAGTCTGGCTCAGAAGTGGCAAAGGCTCCCGGAGTGACAGTGGCTTTGGACGTGACCCACATACTTAACGATATTTACTTAGAATTTTTATGCACATTAAAAACATTTAATGCAGAAACACATTATATATATATATATATATATATATATATATATATATATATACACTATATTACCAAAAGTATTCGGTCACCCATCCAAATGATCAGAATCAGGTGTCCTAATCACTTGGCCTGGCCACAGGTGTATAAAATCAAGCACTTAGGCATGCAGACTGTTTTTACAAACATTTGTGAAAGAATGGGCCGCTCTCAGGAGCTCA
>CM040986.1:14715749-14835652 GCA_022985145.1 Pangasius djambal | reverse complement strand
TCTTTGGGCAATCCTCCAGGAGGCTTGGAGTAATATATCAAGTCAATGTTTGAATAAACTGACTGCTCGGATGCCTAGTGTTGTCCCTTATTATCAATGCAAAATGGTCACTAACTAAAGAGGATTTATGCTGATATTGCCCAAAAACCCTATTTTGTTCAGGCGTTTCCAAACTTTTGGAGGGCAGTGTATGTATAATATTATATTATATATATAAGATCTTATATATATTAATGCTTATATTCAAAGAAAAAAGACATGTACAATGCAGTGTAATATTCTATTCAAACCTGCAGCTTATTAATGCTTCCTCTTTCACTCAGGGGAAAAGGGAGAAAACGGCCAGCGTGGACCCTATGGCAAAGTAGGCAAGACAGGGCACGCAGGCCCAAGAGGACCCGGTGGCTTAAAGGGCTCCAAGGGCAATATGGGAACCCCAGGAGAACCCTGTAAATCCTACTATTCTGCCTTTTCTGTAGGCCGAAAGAAAGCCCTGCATAGCAATGACTACTACCAGACGCTGGTGTTTGACACAGAATTAGTCAACCTGTATGGCCATTTCAACATGTTTACAGGCAAATTCTTTTGCTACGTGCCAGGAATTTACTTCTTCAGCCTCAACGTGCACACATGGAACCAGAAGGAGACGTACCTGCATGTGATGAAAAATGAGCAGGAGAAGGCCATCCTGTACGCACAGCCCAGTGATCGCTCTATCATGCAGAGCCAGAGCCTGATGCTGGAGCTGGAGAGAGATGATGAGGTGTGGGTTCGCCTCTATAAGGGGGAGAGAGAGAATGCCATCTTCAGTGATGACTTTGATACCTACATCACCTTCAGTGGTTACCTCATCAAAGCCAAAAGTGAAGTTTAGCAGACCTCAGTGATGTACTAGCAGGTGTAAAATACATACTTTTGCATAGAGCCATGGAAATAGCATCTTATTGCTCATTTTATATCTTTTATATTGGACGTTTAGGGTTTGTAAAAATTCCTTCTGGATTTATTTCATCTGAATATAAAGTATACAGAGACAGGGGAATATCATAGGTGTTGGGAGCATAAAGCTGAACCAGGGACCAAAATAAAATGTGGCTTATGACCTCTATTACTCTATTATACTCAAATATTTATTTTGTTAAGCTTAGCTATGAAAGAGAGCGGTGTTATTGTGGGTTTGTTTCACAGGTCAACACAACACGTCTACCTGTATTTATTATGGGTTTGGTGCCTCATTTTGCACTAGTTGATGGGATATGTTGCAAAAGGTGCTCTGATCAAGTACGACGCAGTTCGATGGTACTGTTGAACAAGCACATATTATCTGGAATAGGATTCTATAATAAATGTATTTTTGTATTATTAGAAATTGCATTTACTGCATTTTTACACTCGAATAATATAAACAATGCAAATACAATCTCAAATTCTAGGAAATATTAAAAAAAAAAGAGAGATTTAACGTTAATGCTTTATTTATGGTTTGTCCCTTAAAAGTTTGTCAAATCCCTCCTGAAAACTAAACTACATGAGAGAACTCGGATCTCATGGCACTTTACAGGAAATACTTAATAAAAGCGAAGTGGAGGCTTCAGCAGGAGGCATTTTTATTGTCAACAGCTGTAAATGTTCTTCTTTCTCTCACTGACATTAATGGAAAGTGACTCCATGTGTTATAGGCCAGTTATTTCAACATCACTTGAACTTTCCAAATTACAAATATGATGTACATATGAATGATTATGCATATTTATCAAATAAAAACTTAAATACATAAATAATAAAAACAGCTGTAATTGATACTTTTTATACTAATTGGTGTTATATGTGGGGGTGTTTTTATTTTCACTGGCATGGGTGGAATATGAAAAGTGGCCAAGCACACTTGACCCAGGAATGTTTCCTGGCTGAGAAGTTTGCAGATATACTGGGGTCCAAATGCTTCACACCCTGTCTGCGTAAAACTAAATGACAGCAGTAGCGCTCTCAACAGCAATTTCTTAACACACTTAGTCGAGATGCAGACATTTGCCTTTGACTTTAACTGCTGTAAGTACAGTACAGTAGCTTTAATCCTGCTATTATCGTTGGCAGATTGATAACAGTCATTAATGGCCATTGTCAGTGTGTGTGGCGCTCTCACTTTCAGTTTTATTACAGTCATTAAGACATATATTATGATAATGCATCACAGCTATGCACATAACACATGACGAGTTTAATAGCAGGTGGGTAAACAAAGCCGTGATGCAGTCCAGATGTCAGTGTCTTTGATGCTGATTCTGGTGTTCACAGCAAAGTGAAAGGAAAGAAAGAAAGAAAGAAAGAAAGAAAGAAAAACTACACAAATCAACTATCTGTAATTACACCATTTGAGGAAATAACTATTTTATCCATCTTGTTTTAACTCTAATTTTTAAAATGATTCTGTGTACTATGGAGACCCTCGTTACAATAATCAGAAACAGAAATAAACCTTTGTCACCCTCTTGTGGTTACTGAATTGATGACAACACATTTTTAAAAATCTTGCTCAGTGTAAGCTTAACCAGCATTCCGCTTCACTATGATGATTCCTATAACAGTGAGTCCCAGATGAGCTAGCAGGCTATTCATTGTACTCATTCCTTAGTCATAACAATCGTGACACAATAAATGTGTACCTTTTTCTTTATTCAAAACATGACTCAACATGACTAGGTTAGATTGTTCATACATTCATTCACTCTCAGTAATCACTTCATCCTGCTCAGGATTGTGTTAGATCCGGGGTCTATCCCGGGAATACTGGGCATGAGGTGGGAATACACCCTAGATAGGATGCCAGCAGGGGTGGAAAATATTAATCATATTTTATTACTGAACTTGAGTACTATTTTGAGATAGTTACTTTACTTGCACATTATTTAAATACTTGAATACTTGTGCTTGCACTTTTCAAGAAAAGAACTCACTTTTTACTATGTACATATTTATTTCAAAGTACTTGTTACAAACTTGAATATGGATAAGCCCCTGGACTGTGGTGTGGAACTTAAGGATGAGCACTCCTGGCTCTATCTCTGTAAAATGTTTCAATATGCTGGAGTAATGAAAGACTTGTATAAAATGGAGGCATATCCTTTGCCTCCCTAGAAGGCATGATCTCCATCTATTCTGAAAAAGCATGGTGAAGTAAGTTTCTAATGAGTTTCACTAATTTGCTAACGTTAATTGGCTGTATTTAATAAACTTGTTTGTTAATAAACTGCTTGTTGTTATTTACAGGATTTTACTTCTGATTTATTCATTATAAAATCATGTACTATTAGTCATGCGTATGACCAGTAAGCAGACAGAGACTGAATGATGTTTCCAGGCAAAAGGACTTAGTTGCCCTAGATCAGTTTTAGATAAGTAATAAAGTTACTTTTCACATGAATGTAATCAGTTAAAACATGTACTTTTTTACTTTTTAATACCTGAGTAGATTTCAAAGTTGCAACTTTTTCTCATTCAATTGAGTACATTTTTTGGCTGGATACTTTTTTTTTTGGCTCGATTCTACTTTTACCTGAGTACGATTTTGACACATTATCTACTGTACACATTCACTTAAATGTAATTTCTCACCCTGGACACTAGACTATCACAGGTCACCATGCACACACACATTCACACCTAGGGGTAATTTAACCAATTCTCCTACACACACATTTTTGAGAGGTGGGAGCCTCAGCTCAGGTTCCCTGATTGAACCGGGGACTATGAAGCTGTGAGGCAGCAACATTAGCTGCTGTGTTTGTAAAATTGTAAAGTCCTCCTGTATAGGTGTTTTTGGAAAAACTATTTCCTCCCACTGTCCAAAAACATGCAGGTAGGTAGACTGTGTATGCTAAATTGCCCCTAGGTGTGAATATGTGTTTGTATGGTGCCCTGTGATGGACTGACATTGCACCTGGCGTGAATTCTCCCTTTTTGCACCCAGTGTTCCTGAGATAGGCTCCGGATCCCCTGCAACTCCGACCAGGATAAAGCTGTTACTGAAAGTGAGTGAGTGAGGTTAGTATTATCTTTCGAAGTTCAGCATAAAGCCGCAGTCATTAAAGTGAGCTGGTCCAGCGGCAGTTAAAAAAATGTGAAGTCATCTTAAAGCAGTGGTGTCCAGTCCATTAAAAACACTGACTGAATAGATGCTGATGTGTGCTTCTCTCTTGATGGGCCTTTATCTGAATGATAATGGGCCATCAGATGGTATAAAAGGGACGCAAAAGCATGTTTGCTCCAAAAGCAACCTTTTTCTGCAGACACGACAACACAGGCCTGCGTTCCAGGGCTTTTAGCTCCCTTTTAGGTGTCTTCCGGGAGCGCTTTTCATTTAAGCCAGTTAAGCTCATGCTAACTCTGTGCATCTGTGCTACTGATCCTGTTTGACAGAGAGAGAGAGAGAGAGAGAGAGAGAAAGAGAGAGAGATAGATGAATCAGATGCGGGTGGTGATAGCACTAGAAGTTACTGCTTGGCCAGCTCTACGGTGAGCAGATTTATGTTTGGCTTCTGGTCTTGGCTCTACCACAGCCTCTCAAATTAGATTTTCAGTGCAAGCTCTGGACCAATGCCATGTAGCCACTAGCAAGAATGAACAGCAAATGTTACATAGAAAAAAAAAAAAAACTGACAAGACATATCTTTCTCTGATTATTCAGCCTGTCTGCTTGATGAAGATACGTAATTTGATTTTAAAACCATTTTACTAGCAAGTCGTAATCAAATAGAGCATAAAGAAGCCATAAAGCTGTATTAGCAACTCTGTAAAAAAAAAAAAAAAAAAATCAAGTAGAATGTCTAAAGAAAGCCCAGAGCCAAGCAAAATGTACAATTGAGTGAAATGGCCAGAAACAGTGATGGCTCTGCTGAACCGAGCTCATACTGCCTGAAATTGATCAGTCAGAAATAATTTCCTCTGATTAAGCCTCTATTTCCAATGTGTGCTCGTGGTCATACAGCAGGCATTTTATTGCATTCGTTTCTTTTTCTATTAACACAAAATATTTCAGATCATTATTTTACAGGTGTATGAAGTGCCACACAAAAATATTGGCAATATAAGTCACAGAACCTTTTTTTTTTTTTTTGATTGAGTCCAGCAGGTTGATACTTCTGGCTCAATGACAACCAATTCAGTAGAAATAATACAGCCTATGAGTGTAGAAGCTAAGATCACAGATGTTCTTTCAATATACCAGTTTAATTAAATGTGCCAGAAATAAAAATGCCAAATGCCACTAAATGTAGCAAATGTTTAAGTGTACTAATCTTTCAATGCATGGACAACCAGGTAATTTGAAAATGACTACTGAATCTAGATTAAACTACTTCCAGCATTTTATACTACGTCTGTGCCTATCAACCCAACTGTTTCTGAGGCTAAAATATATTTCTTTTCACATTTCATTTTGGACTTTCCTCCAACCTGTCAGTGATTCTCAGTGGGGTGCATTTCGGAGCACTGACTGCTGAGGTACAGCTGAAGAAAGTGAATTGCAGATCATGACAGCTTAAACCTTTACATTTAGTTACAATTTATGACAGTATATTTCAAGCATCACTCAAATGTCTCCTCTTTCTATATTATATGTGAATATCTTTTTAAATCAAGCTACAGTTTTATTACTTTCTACAGTAATATTACATTTATCGAGTGCCCTTGGATCACTTAAATGATCTAAATGTATCATTCAAGTTTGAAATGAGTGAAAGGGCTTAAAGTTCCTGCTCATCAGCTGTTCCAGCTGTTTGCTTTCTCTTACCTACACAATGCCAAGCCAAAAATATTCAGCTTGTGTTTTTCCCCTAGCCTGCATTTGCTTAGAGTATTATTGAGCCTGCTGAATTATCTCCACTCATGTGAGATCATCTGACCGCCTACTGCACAAGGTTTTCTGCCATTTCACACTCTTACCCCTCTCATCTCCTTGGCTTCCTCTGACACAGACCTCTGTTTTTCTGCTTTTCACTTGCCCTAGTGGCCCTGAGTTCAGCAAGCTGGGCTGCCTCTGTATGACCCCTCGGCCTCTCTGCTTCATTGCCAGTCTTGCACTGCGAACCTCTCTGACTGTACTTTTGCCATAGAGTGGGGGAAAAAGGAGGCGAATAGCAGGAGGAATGAGCGCTAAAAGCTTGGTGCAAAAGCCAGCAAAACGCTCCAGCTGTAACCTATTTCCATCACTCTCCGCCCATATAACAGCCATTACCCCTCCCTAGGTCTGGCAGAAGACGAGCTAAGCACTTTTCAGAGGAGAGAGGACAATTTGTGCTCGCTGGAGTGGCTCACCTGTCAACGGCTAGTCCTTGAAGTCCTTCGCTGGTGTGCTGGCATCTGTTTCCAGGGGCTGCTGAGTGCCATCAATTCCCTACTCGCTCAGGGTAGGCTTGTGTGAAGAGACCTGGAACTGACTGTTTTAGGAAGCCTCTCTCTAGGTACTCTGACTTTAAGCTTTACTCCATCAGTTCACTCTATCACTGTTCTAAAGATTTCAGTGAAGTCTGCTAAAGAAGGCAAGCATACCTTCTTCCTGTTTTGGCAGTTGTACGTTTTCTCAGAGACTAAATATGATATGATTCTGCATATCTTTAAATGTGACTTGACACTGAGGCACAACACCAAGCTATAGTTATAAACCATAGTTAACAAAATAAACTACACCTTCACTTAATATGCAAACAACTGAATTTGATATTAGAGCCAATTAATTACAGTCTTAATTCCAATATTTTCAGCAACAGAGTTGAGCACTTCTAGTCCTAAAGTGTTCAAATGTAGCAGTCTAATGTTTCCTGGCTTTCTGTGCCTGATTCAATCAATTAAGACTTGGTAATTAGCTGATTCGCTAAATCAGGTGTGTTCTAGCCCTGAATGTAAATGTGACTCTCCTGGAGGGTTTGTAACGTTCATCTCTGAGTCTGAATTTCTGCAGAATGGCCACTTGATGGCACACTTGGCTGCATCTGCCCCTGGCTGTACGTTTGCCGCTGGCTTCCTAACCACAATGGTCCTCACTTCGGTACATTATATTCGTAGAGATCTTATTCATTTTGTGTTCTTTGCAGAACCGGATAACTGGAAGAATTAAATAGAGAGATGCCTGGAAAGACAAGTAGCCCTACACTAAACAAGATATCTGATCTTAACAGATATCTGAGACACATGCTTTCATCATCAGTATCAAAATTATCTTTAGTTATTAATTTGTAGAACATCTAAACACTATAATTGACTGTTGTGACATGTTTAAATGAATCATAGAGAACAAAGAAAGTGGATATTTTTGGTTTTGGCTCCACTTATTGCCAGTTAATCTGTAACTCTCAGGGGAGCTTATTAATAAGCGATCTAGAAGGAGCAGCACGATGATTATTAATTATGTCTCCTCCAGAGTACTCACCTGGGAATAACACTGAATTGCTTTAGATAAGGAATATATTATGTGCAGTACCTTCATGCACCAATCTTTGTATCACTTTCAAATTCTTACGTACAGTATTAAATACCAACAATACAATAGGGAGGCCTTGCTAAGATGATTGGGGCTGGTGTGTGTAAATGCATTAAACTGCTGATTTAATCTGGGTAAAGTTCACTCTCCTGCAGCGGCAGAGATGTGCAGGTCTGCAGGTTGGACTGTAACCCCTGAAAGAAGTCTGCCAGTATCGAACGACTGTAACAGCACACCATGCATATTCTATGTCTAACGGCCACAAGCAATATCAATTTTTAATTTGACGTGCACTTTGAATATGTCGAGGCATATTTATTAGCATATGCCAATATATAATAAATAATCTACTTCTGAAGCCTGCTGGCAACATAAATTTTTCATGCTGAATGTACCTAAATGTACTGCTGCATTTTAAAACAAAATCTTGTGGGTTTAATTTTTATGATGTTTTATTATACATTAAAGATTGAACTCTTGCTCGCCTATGTCAGAGATGAAGGAGGGAAAGAGTGTTACATGAACTCCCTATCCCTGTTCTTCACCCCGTCTCGCCTAATGACTTGCAATCAAAATCCTTCATTTTTGCTGCCTGCCTCTGCATGTGTAATAGCCAGAGACTGCAATATGTTAAAATTGCACTGCACACAGTAAAATTACCACTGTTGAATTAACCCTTACTGTATTAAACTGGCATTTCATTCATACCCAATCCAATATAAAGAGTAATTCTCACTCCATTTGTGCCACTGATGTCAGATTATATTGGGTGAAAAGGCTCAAATGAGCTTGAAGCTCACATTATATGGGCACATCATTTATCAAATTGTGAGCTTTATTCTTTGACTGAATATAACAGGTTACATCTTATGTCATTAGGTCTAGTTTGAAATGGCTTCATCTGTTGGGAGGTATCCTTAAGAATTTAACAGAGCCTGACAGTGCCATAGTGGGAAAGCAAAGGTTCTGGTGCTGCATGGAGCTCATACTTTTGCAGTCCCTCAGAACACTCCATAACTCTTTCAGCATCGTCTTTACTTCTGTTGAGTAGACCATGGAAAGGTGCTGCACAGCTGTGTTAAGAACAGCAAAGAAAGAGAGTGAAACTGGGGAAGAGCATTGGAGAGAGGACAGGAGAGTGAGACAGAGAGTGACAGTAAGATACTCGGCCTCCTCTAAAGCTGAAGGGGTATTTGCTGCTTGAGTGACTAAGGTCTTAGGTGACCTCTGGCCCTTCCTACAGCTAAGCTCTAATGGAGGTCTGCTAACACGACTCTTGGCTGCCCTGGGCCTGAAAGAACGACACCCTCCCTCTTTTTGTCCAGCATGGCAGAATTAAACATTAAGAAGCACTCCAGGGAGTGCACTTCTGAAAGGAACAAAGCGCGAATGATTAAAAGTTTCTTGGTGTTGGACATAATTGTATTTGGCAAAGGCAGCTGTGATGGAAGAACTCCTTGGGCTCCCTCTATCAGATTTTAACGTTCCTGCGGCCCGTCAGTTAAGTCAACAAATATTTACATTAAAAAACCATTAGAGGTCCCCTTCTCTCTTGACGAGGGATCTCCAAGGTGCATTCAGCCAATTGTTCCACTCGCATGATTCCCTTTTAATTGCGGCCGATTGGAGTCTTGGGATGTGGGGAGAGTGGGGAAACTGCCCTGTGACTGTACAACTATAAAACATTTATTGGCCAGTCTTGCTCCATGGTCACAGTCATGCAACGAGGGAATAGTTAGTACACAACAGGGAAGTGTTAAAGGAGGTCTCCCTTTTTTTTAATGAACCTTTTATGGGTGTTCAAACAGCAGAATAGTCTCTTTTAATGGGTTGCACACCCAGATGCCAGCACTTTGTCCTGTCCCTCTGGCCTACCCTCCTCACATCACTTCATTAATTGGTCCACTAAAGCCATGCATGCTTCTTTCTTTGCTGTGTTTGGTGTTGAAACTGCCCCCCCTTGTCTTGGATTCACAGGCTTGGTTGCTCGCTTCCCCTCCACTGAATGGCAGATGCTACTGTTCTGCCTTGATGGCGAAGCCTTCCAACTTAATTAACACTAAATAATTAGGCAAATAAACATGTAACGGAGGACCACACACTCACCACTCAGTCCTGAATGGTGGCACTGCCCATTCTCAACACGTTCCATGTGCAAAACCATATTCTCAAAATTAATTTCCACCTACAATATGCACTGATTTAATAAAAGAAGTGTACAGTGACTGAACTTGGTGACTGTGCCTGATCTGAGAACCTGATGGTGCTGTTCTAAAGTGCACCTGTGTATCATGAAGGCTTTTCTGGATTAGAATGCTGCTCTGAATATTAGCTACTGTATACGTATGCACTGTCAGTGTTGAACAGTAGTCACAGTCATGTGATGAGGTAATACCTGGTACACAACCGGAAAGTGTTAACTTTTTTTTCGTGAACCTCCGAGTATTCTCTAGTGTATGTGCATGCATTATCAATGTTGGGCAGTAGCATTGTTATTCCTAAGTAGTGAAGCTATTAGCTTAATTTCGTTTTTACGTAGCAATGAGGTAGTGCAAGTAGTTAATATATTATATTGGCTGAATAGCGGTGTAGCATTGATAAATAGTGATTTCATGTGCACTATTAGTTTTATTGTACATTTTCTGCTAGAAATTAATTTATAATTAATTAGTACATATAGTTAGTGAATGTATCCGGCTATTTGGCAACATTAACAGCTTATCAGTGCTTTATTTATCCTCATATTCTCACTTTATATCATAAACCTGATTCTCCTTAATAACTACTGTTTAACTATAACTACTACCCTCAATGTAAAGTGTTTCCAGTATTTCTACTTATTTGAGAAATCCTCATATGAAATTGAAATCTACTGGATTATTCTGCTTAAACACATTTTGCTTATTTTCTTATAATGTCTCCTTTAAAACCCAAACCTGTTAGATATCTTTATCTTAATTAGCTGTGAATAGTCTTGGCACTTAATTGATAGAACTACTGTACAGTACTATAGAGTTCTAAACACAAATATAATGGAAAAATATAATTACTTACAGTTTAACGTATGAAAACACTTAATAAAGGACTCATCTGCTGTTCATTTTAAGAAATAAGTGCTGTATTAACTACTTATTATCTAAGTGTTACAATGTGGCCTCTTATACCAAAGAGTTCCCGTGTTTTCTTTCTTTTCTTTTTTTTTTTGGTGTTGTGTGAAATGAATGTAGATGAATGAGTGCCATTGCCAGGCCAGGTTATCCAGGTCGAGGTCAGCTGGATCCTGGGAAACATAAAAATAGCTGGTGCTGTTGTCTTATGCAGCTCCACAGTGCTGATTCAGAGTCAGTCCTTAGGGATGACTGGCCTAATTAGTTAATTGTGTGTTCAATGCAAAAAAAAAAAACAAAAAACATCAACTCAGAAATGACAAAAGCTCAATAGTAATGATAATACATGAATGAACTGTTTTTTGGGCAAAGCATGTATCTTGTAGTGTAGTGGCTACATTTCTCTGAAGGATAAGCTTTAATTTGTCTGAGCTCTATTTTTTATAGTAACTTGTAGATTAGCATTTTAAAGTAGCTTTCCCATCACCTTAAGTTATCAAGGTGTTTGGTATCAGTGAAAGACTACTATACAGCTTCCTGCTGTAGTTTGATAGGACACTGTGGAAATGTGCTGCATAATGTAAAATGTCTCTGATCTCCCAGCTTAAAATTCTGACAAGGGAAGGTGTCAAACAGTAAACACCTATTTAGAGGAAATTAATATATTTGCTGGGGCTGGGGGCCTCCTAATTGCTCACAATTAAATTTAAATGAGCCCATGTAGCTGAGGAGTGAGGAATCAGTGTTCAGGCACAGCAAGAATCAGAACAGGCAGAGGCCTATCTAAATATCTGTTTCTGTATCCCTCTTTCTCCATTGCTTTGTTGTGCATGGTCTGCAAATCATGCTGGCTCGCATTTCACAAAAAAAGAAAAATAAGGGATGAGGCTGTTTCATATGTGGAGCAGACATGTGGGTGATTATGTGCTAATGCTTCTCATCGCTGCACTTTTGTTTTTTGCTCTCCTCCAGCAGGATGAATAATGAGTGGGGCTGACTGCTACAGCGCAGGGAAAGTGGTCCAGAAGGAGCTGCGCTAATTCAGAAAGTCCCTTATCAAAACAAGCTGATGTGCGCTGAGACGTGTCGAGGCTGTGCTCTGCTGAGGCGGAGGCTCTGCCCTCCCCACGGTGCAGCCCAGCAGCCCTGTGGCCCTGCTAATTAACCGAGCTACACATTCATTCGGTGTCAAACAACAAACGCATACCAGAGCAGGGCTGCTCTGAATCCTTTCCAGATAAACACATGCACTAGGTGAGCAAACACTGACAAACTTATATACACATACACATACTGTATGTATATGGGAATACACAATTGCACCTTTCCATAAAGGAGATTTGAAATTAAATATAGCATCAGTCTCTCAACACAGTAAAGGGAGTAAGCAGCATGTTCAGTACGTTTGTTTTGTGCAAGTTTTTCCATGTATATAGGGGGTTTATACATAGTGTCCATTCAGCATTTGAAGATTTGAGGAATCACTCAGCTCCTCGGCCAGTGTCCATACAGCCCATAAACTTGACACATGTTCATGATGAACTCACATAATAAAGCAGGGCAGAGGGCCGAGGGTATTGCTGGACTGCTCGTCACCATAGTTACAATATTCTCCCATAATTAGTGTCTCGGCTCTCTCCCCTGCATCGATTTATATGATCTCCTTAAACAGCTGTAAGGAACAGAAAAGGCCTCTGAGGACCTGTGAGCCTTTGAGGAAGAGAAAATCGAAAGGAAAGAATAGAAACAGGAGAAGAGAGAGATAGAAAGAGATAGAGAATAAAGAGGAGACAACAATGGTGTAACAAACAAGCCCTGGCATTATTGTACAATTGCATGCTTCCATTTTAAATAGGCATGCTGTAACCCGAGGCTGTATTGAATGTGACTGAGATAGATGGGCTGCCTTAAATAGAACTATTCCTCACAGCCAGGAGTAAATACAACTAATGCTCACAGGGCCTTCTTTGCTCACAAAGATACTGTATACTGTATATAAACACTCAGGGCTAGCCTCTCAGATGAAATACACACAGATATATAGAACTATTAGAGAAAAGTTAAAAATGAGTATGTTTGGGCAACATGTAAACATCTAATATATCATATTCAGAACAGACGATATTACTGTGTTTATTAGTAATAAAACATATTTACAATGTGCTGCACATTGTAAGCACATATACGCTAAATACACATATATGCTTGAGTGCCAGAGGGGAATTCTTAGAACCTTGCTGGCTTGTATTTTAAAACAAGAAATTACATGTCTGCCATTTTAGCTCTTTTTTTCACTATCACCCTATTTATATTTAATTACGTTTTGGCTGGAAATGAAAGGGTTAAAACATTAAAATGCCAATATGATATGCAACCTTTTATTTCTTTTTTCTTCACCAGAGTTTCTACCTATATACAGCCAAAAAAAAAAAAAAAAAAGCCACCCACTGATTTTGAGTTCAGATACTGGACAGAAGGCCTTACATGTCTAATTAACCACCATCAGGCTATGACAGTGGAATCAACCGTTCAATAATATCTTCATTTCCTATGAGCGGGACCATTTAATGAAAGAAAACTTCAATCTGGCCTTCTGGAAGGCCAGGCCACATCAATAACTGTGAATACAAGTGGCAAGTTAACTATTAGCTGGCCTTGATTTATGCAATCACACATTTTATGTACAGTCAAAAGCCATGTGTATTAAGAGTGTAAGCTGTAAGATTAAGTTAGATCAACAAGCTGGCTGGATTTGATGCCTTAAAGAATGAAAAAAAAAAAAGATATTTAGAAATGGGTGATCATTGCTACAGTTATCATCAACTCACTGGTGAGTTACACTGCTGTTTAAAGGACTGTTGTGTTATAAGTTTTCACTTAGATTTTACTCTCTGGCACATTTTAGGTATTAAACCGATACACTGCAAATACATCTACTCACAATAAATAATTGTTAAACATATTTACAGGAAAGTGGTGTAAGAGTATACAGTAAGTAGTAATATATTTTATATCACTCCAGTAATATGCTGTAAATGTAAAATAAATTATAAGCCACTAAATTAGCACACTTTGACTGATGCTTTTATACAAAATGCTATACAATTGAGGCAGGATACAAATGAGCTTTTGAGGGTTTTGCTCAAGGATGCAGCCATGGGACTTGAACTCACAATCTTCTAATCTATGGTGCAAAGGCTTAACCACTTCCCCTCAACTAGCACTACTGTTCAGTTAACTCCCAATAAAAGATGAATTTCAGTGCTAAAGTTTTTACTAGCATTTAAACTTACATAAAAGAGACTTACATAAACTTACATAATTTTCAGATGTTGACACAAAGAGACTCTTTGCCATTCTCAATTCCTCATTAAATGTTAGATATCCCACCATGCACTGTGTTTTCTGGTATTTTACTGTAAACCAATGACCTGCTCTAATTGCCTAATCATTTGCAGTATAATCTTGTACAATAAAAAAGCAGCATTTTGCTGTAAGTCGGGTAACTGGAGGACTGGTGGTTATGCCACAGCGCTCTCACTGCTGCGGCCCGAGTTTGATTTCCTGACTGGGGAACCAACCCCAGCCACTGGAGTTGCATGCAACAGTGCGCTCTCAGTGCCAGTCCCAAGTCCGGATAAAATTGGAGAGGGTTGCATCAGGAAGAGCATCCGGCGTAAAGACTGTGCTAAATCAAATACGTGGACCAATGATCCACTGTGGTGACCCCTAACAGGAGCAGCCAAAAGAGGAACAACAACATTTTGCTGTAAGTTGATGCTGTCAATTTACAGCAATGTTTACAGTGTAAGGTTGTGGTATAAACTGTGATACTAAGTATTTATTTCCATTTTAAAAAACAGTTAAGACCAATAACAGCAAATTTCACTGAAATTACTAACAGGTTTTAATGTGTGTAATAAAGGACATAAAACACCTCATAGCTGGATAATTACTTACTAGTAACATGGTGGTAATTGCAAACATATTCTCGCCAAATGCCATGGAAAGGTCACATGTTTCACATATTAAACTTCCTTTCAGTATATTGTACCAGATATGATAAACAACCCAATAAAACCATAGTGATAAATTTTGATAAATAAATTTTCTTTAGAGCTCAGATTGCAAATGTATTTTCAATTAAATAAAATTGTATCATATAGTATAGCGCTTTTACTAATAGTCATTGTCAGAAAGCAGGTTTACAGAAATCTGGATGTAGATTTAGATCCCTAATGATCAACTCCAGACAACACAAGCAAGAAACCTTGAGAGGAACCAGACTCAAGTACTTCCTCATAAAGGGCAGCCTTCTCTACTACCATACCCTGTGCCCCCTGACCTACTGGTTCTGCCCTACTCAAAAATCAATGCAGTCATGCTCTAAGCACATATACATCCTTTGGGAGAGAGGGCACATGCACCATAAAAACACTATAACCAGCCTACATGACAGGTTATACTGGCCCTTGTTGGATGCTGAAGTCTTATACTTTTGCCAATGTTGTAAAACATGCATCTCCTCATCAATGAAGATTGGGTACATTGAGGATCACAGATTTGGTGGTGTTGCTATGTTGATGTTGATGGTGCCTCCTTGTTATCCATCCATTCATCCATTTTCAGTAACCGCTTTATCCTGGTCAGGGTCATAATGAATTTGGGGCCTAATTTGGGAACATAGGACAAAAGTTGAACCATGTAAGGGATGCCAGTTCCTCCTTGTTATTCCAAGTAATTATGAAGTACCTGTTGGTGTAATTTACAAAACAAAACAAAACAAAAAAGCCTATTATCTTGATTCTATTTATATCCTATATAATTACCTGCTTAATACACAAAACCTGTAACTCACACTCCCTGGGATTATACTTTACATATGGTACTGTACAATAGAGCAATACCGAGCTTTAAATGTCCTTCCCCAAGCTGTTAAACAAATGTCAAATTGGAACAATGTAGATTGAATGTCAAAGCATGACAGCTGACAAGGGAGTTGAATGAGTGGAAAACCATCTTTTTGTTTCCTCCTTCATTTTGTTCTCTGACTCCACTGAGCTGCGAGTTGGCAGTAGCTCGGTAGCTCAGCACTGATGTGGTGGTGTATTTGCGGGAGGATTTGGAGACCTGTAGGCAGAGCACACACTGGGGAGTTGTGGTGTTTGTCCTTGTGTCTGGAGTGGGTGTATGTGTGTGTGTGTGTGAGAAAGAGAGAGATGCGGGGTAATAGAGTTGTGATGACAGATTAGTGAAGTCTCAGACCAAAGGTGTGGAGAGGAAAACTGACCTGTGTTTAATTAAACAAGCAAACAAAGGAGACGAAGGAAGCAGGACTAGGAGAACAGAGTATGTGAGGGTTGGGTGAGTGTGTAATGTTTATGTGTAGACTTAGCAGAATGAGCATTTAGTTTACCTGAGTAAATATTTACTCTTAGGCTCTTGGGCACATTTCTCCTCGTTCCCCTCGCACAGTCTCCATCTCATTTACTTTGTCTTTTTTTCTGTTAGTTCAAATTTTCCACAGCCTCACACTTATTGAAGCTGTCCTGCTAAGACTCAGTAAACTGTATGGTATAATTCAGAAGGTATAAAAATAATAACCAAAAACCCCCAAGAGACTCTCTCCAGGGCTACATTTCTGAAATATCCTGAAACATATCCTACATATAGAACACTAGCCAATGTTCTTACACTGATGTTTCCCAGGATACGGAAGAAATTTGCATAACCTCTAAATATATGTAGACTAGGTTGCATCATTGCACAGTAATAGATTCTCTAATTTAATACTTTTAGAAAAGTTTATTTAAGAAAAAACATTAGAAAATTCATCTATGACACATTTTATATACTGTAATTATACTGTATATATATATATATATATATATATATATATATATATATATATATATATATATATATATATATATTGTCTTCTGTTATCAGTTATGGTTGGCCATAAAGTAATGAACTCTGATTTAGTGTAGTGACAATAATAGTCACAATATTGACAGTAGGTGATTCTTACTGTGTCAGCTGCCTCTCATTAAAAGCCCAACACATGACAGACACCACATAAGCGCCATGAAAGAGAGCCCTTTAGAACTGCGGATTTATTTTCTGGAATTAATTTCCAAGTATAATTAAAGCCTTAATCTCCTTTTTACCCTCAACAAAACAATTTTGTATGAACCCAGAGAAGCAATCCAAAATTAATTTACCGCACCAGTGATTAGTATTAATGCTTTGGCAGTTTTTTTTTTGCTCACTTCTCCCACTCTCTCTGAGTGTTCAGAAGAAAGGATAGGTCCTGTTGTAACATAGAATATTCACATGTAATTAATGTAAGCCCAGCAGTGCACAGGGGGCTAGCAGGCATGTACACTTAATAGCCTTCATCCAGGGAATGGCAGCTTTATCGCATTATGTCAGCGGTGGCCTGCTTATGCTAGGAGTTTGAATCAAGCTTTCATATCAAAGAAAGTCAGTTCTTCTAAAGCTGGCCAAAAAAAAAAAAAAAAAAATGTCTCCTTTTCTACATGGAAGTGTTCCAGGTATTGGCAAGCAGGATGAACTAATGCAAGTTCCAGGGGCTCCAGGAGGAACCATAACAGGGTATGATCAAAGTCTTACCTGTAAGAACTCATGCTTTATGCACCTGTACCTGTAATTCAAGACAGAAGGATCAGAGAGGCTTATTGCACCAAAGTGGTAATAGGAATGAGTAAGCTCCTTTCCGTAATTATAACTTAAATTAAATGGCTTGCAAGAAGAACTGGAAGAAAAGGAGAAGCAATAAGAGAGGAGCTATGTGTCTTATGTATACACTGTCAGTTCTGATGAGTCCAGGCTAGTATTTTTCATCTAGTTCCTTAGGTGACATCTAGCAGAGATGTAAAGCTTTGTTTGATGGGACTAGACTCCTCACAGCGTATAACAAGGTGATGAAAAAGTACTGAAACGTGGGATCAATGTGAACAGCGAAGCCTTGTTTGTTAGTGTAGATGAGTGCACGTCTTTGTGTTGTTTTGGAGGGCAGAGAGGAGAGAGATCAATGGTGCATTTGCTTTGTGTAGGTAAATGATCATCGGGGGAATGGACAGGTACACTCTATCTTATGGTCATCAGGGGATTTAAGACAAATTGGCCTAAAACTCTCATCATCCTTTTCACTCCCAATTCTGAATCTTAACACCGGCATTGACTATACACAAAGCTCCAGCCAAACACTGCTTCATTCTTTTCCAGCACAAAGTTGAATTGTCTATTTACACACTATCTGATGTGTTATCCCAGGGCATTACATAAAAGTAAATTTAAATTTTTATTAACAAACAGATGCTTTATATGTCTTACAGAATTTGGCATTGGAATGTCAGCAACAAATATCTAGCAGTAGTAAGTCTAGGCAACCGACACGGGTTATGAAAATAAAGATCCTAACAAAAATTTTAGTTGCCTAAATTTGTTAATATGAGCAGTTAAAAATGACCTTGATAAATGAAAATCCTTAGTGATATTGGTAACAAATGTTTTCTTTTCATCCACAGCACACTCAACGGTAACACTTCAAACTACTTTCAACTACCTGTTCAACAGCTCACAGGTAACTATGCACAAACTAAGTAGGAATGAATGAGTAGCTCTTCATTAACACTTATCTTACTCCTGTTAACTACTAAGAACTACTAGTTAATTACTTAGCAAGTATGTTAATAAGAGTTCATTATCAACTAATCAGTAATTACTGAGTAAAAACAGAAAAAACAGAATCACTGTTATACAATGGCCAATTTAGTCTATCTTTAACTTTATTGTCAGTCTGTAGTTGAAAAAGGACAGAGCACATGCACAAATCTCACAATATAAAGAACTGAATTGTTCCAGCTTAGTGCGATGGAAACTTCACCAAAAATGATTTGCTGGAGTGCCAATCATTTTAAAACCAGTGTTTTGGTGAAAAAACTTAAGAACATTTTATACACCAAAAATATTGCGTTTAAATAAAACCGTACAGCTTCTCCATATGTATAAGCTCAAAATACTCATTGCATTACTTATTTTCATTTATTCATCCATTTTAAGTAACTACTTTATCCTAGTCAGGGTTGTGGTGGATCATGGGCATATCCAGGAACAATAGGAGTGAGGCAGGAATGCACCTGTTACTGTTACTTATTTGATAAATTAAGTTTTGCTTCTTTTTCTGAATGGTTGTCAATAACTCCAGAGCTGAGTATAGATGCTACGCAATATATTTAAAAAAAAAAGTGATGCTGCTTCTCTAAGATCCATAAGCATTAAAACACAATGAAGATTGTTTGTTGAAGAAAGAAATATTTATTAATAATCATATTAATCATGATGATAATAATCATAAGATAATGATATAATAAATAGTACTGGTTGTCTGAAGCACATTGGAAGCATACAGAAAGAGAACAACTCAAATGCAAAGTTAGACCCAGAACAGTCTTTTCATTTTCAATATTGATTTTTCTGCTTATTTTTCTAAACTTGTACTTATTTGGAACAACTGCAAAATATATATGAAGAAAATAACCTGAAAATATTAAAAATAGCTTTGTTGTTACATTGAGCCAGTGTAGCACAATAAGAACACTGTTTTTTTTTTTTTTTTTTTTAATATAACACATTTTGTATTGAGCTGACAGTAGAAGGAGATTTTGTACATTTGTAGAAAATAAAGGGGCTGGAAGCACATAGACACTGGATGGACTGACGGATGAATGGAAGAATGAATGCGTGGATACTCTTTCACTGAGATGGCCTTCTCACACCCCATTCAAACCTTTGTGCTTAGGGGAACTGGTGAAGACACACATGGCTGCAGGTTGTGGAGAGGGTGTGTGACCGCTGAACTAGATTTAGGTGTGTGTTCATAAAGATTGGATTCCTTCATCAATCTGAGTTTGTTGAAGTTATCTGCATAATTGCTCTTGGGCCTGGTAGGAAGACAAATTTTGGATGAGGGAATGTTAGAGGAGCACAGGTTTCATTTCAGCTTAAGCTAAAGGGAGGAGTATGAGCACACTACAGTTTGCATTGCCTTTTGGCTTTGGGTTGAGGAAGACAGGGCGAGCTGACTTTGGTGCTTAGGTGGACATGTCTTCAGACTTCAAGGAAGGAAAAAGAGCACAGGGTGAAGACAATAAGCCAAAAGATACAGTGCAAGGGCTGATACACACCTCACAGCAGTCTAAAACCAGGACATGTAAACAAGATATATGTCATACAGACAAAAGCAAATAAATAAATCCAGAGGTCTTGGATCTCTGTGAAATTGACATCTTTTGTTACTTTGTTCAGTTACAGTCTCTTTCAGTACAGAATCATCCAGTCAGATTTAATGTCCCTGAAACAGCTTGTCTTGACGGGTAGCTCCCATCCGCCACTGCTGATGCATGCTGATGCTCCATAACTCTCCACTAACAGGTGAAAGTTCCTCCATTGCCCAGTGTATAGTTACCTTTAATGTACTACAATCGCTGAGATACGAGTTGCCAGCTTGATAGAAAACAAAGTATTGTTCTGAAAGCAAAAATGCAGCGAAGAGTTATATTTTCATGGTGTGGAAAGTGTAAGTTCTGTCTTGACATAACACCTGAGTCCAAGGAAGCTCATGATTTTGCAAAGCTTGGGAATGGCATCTGAAGAAGACGCTTACCTACACAATATTAAATGTATCATTCTTTGACTGAACCAAAATCCTGGAAAATCAGCATGTCTGATTTGCATGTCACATTAAAAAAAACAAAACATTTTCTTGTTTTAATTTCACATACAGAGTAATACATCTTAACAGGAAGCTTTTGCATGTAAGTAAATTTTTCACATTTTGCATCAACAAAAACATTTTGCTGTTTTCTTATTAACCTCAGCACATTGTTCCTTTTCTTGAAGCACGTTGGTGAACCAATTCTGACTGATCACACTGTCCTGGAGTGCTCCTTTTTATCGTATAACAGGAGTCAACACAGACATCTCCATTAGAACTCAGGTCCAGTACCAGAACAGAGACTAGCTAGACCATGTACATACATTTACAAAGTACTACTTAAAAAATAAGGACATATACCTAAAAAGTTCAAGAGTTTGAAGTACATTCAATAGCTGAAACAAAGAATCAGACAGACAGAGAAATGCCACGGAAGTAAAAATCTCTCAGTACACTGACAGTGCAAAACCTGAACCACCATTGAAAACAAGAAATAAAATCATCGTTTGAAGGGTCGCAAAGTCACAAATAGATATATTCATATAGAAATGTTTTTTTTTCTCCATACTTGTAATACAATAATACAACATTAGTAAATGGCTACAATTGACATTTGACCCATGCTCAGAAGCATGTTATTAGTACAATGTTTAACTATATATGGATATCACTAAAGTGGAGCTCAGTAGAAGTAGAAAGGTAACAGACTTTAGTAAAATTTCGCTTGCAACCCTTTGACTAAAACTACCGCCCATCTCACTTTGTTTCCCACATTATAGCAGGCAAGAGCCCATTTTCAAGATGGATGGCCAAACTCCTCTGACAATACAAAGCAGACAGCTCCAATTGTCTTAATTTGTAGCCCCCTGACACCATGTACAAAAGTGGTTTACTACACAACATGGCCACCTCCACAACAACACTAGAATGTAATGCTTTTTGGTAGCACTGGGGCCACGAATCAGTGAAGCCCCTTTCCACCCATTTCCCACTTACTCCACTGTGACCATTCCATGCTGACACACTATATCACACACACACACACACACACACACACACACACACACACACACACACACACACACACACACACACACACAGCCTTGTACGTCTCAGTGCGCCCATTTTTCTTCATTGGGCCTTTACACATTGTGCTACTGAAAACAGAGGGTTGTCAGACAGCATGAATGCCTGTATGAACTGCATCTTTTCATTTGGGGATGGAGATGGTCATTATATGGTCTTGTAGCTTTAGCAATTGCCACACTTAACCATAACCATTACACTATTCATAATGACAATTTATCACACACTGCATGGGAACAGCCTTGAAGACATCTCTTGCACTCTTTTTTTTTTTGTGGACAGGCTTTTGGTGGTATATTTACAGTATCTTGAATTGACCTGTCTCTCCTATGTAAAGTATAATATTATATGATCTTAACAAACTTTAAAGTCTTTTAAAAGTATCATCTCTTGACATTGGCATGAAACGTAATTACAGTACAGTGGATCTATATTTGCAAAATTCAAATTAAAAATGATTCCTTTTCAAATTCATGTCAAGTTTATAAAACCGATTTAAGCCAATGATACTGACATTTAGGAGAAATGGAGTGTGAAGGAGTGAATAAAAGCTTCTTTTTCAGGCCTACATCAATGACTAAAGGCCCTTGACCTTTCTCTCTGGGATGCAATGCTGTTCAACAGGAACTTAGCCTTTGTCCACCGAGGCATTAGCTGTCACTTCTGACCCATAGCAGAAGGTCAGTGATGGAAGACTCAGGCCTACCACACACTGGAGCCCTAGACGAAGCCAGGCTGCATGGACTTGTGTCTAAAGAGGGTGCAGCCCACTTGTCTTACCCTATTTCCTCCACCCAGTCTTAAGGGCAGGATAAGCTAGTCTGCAAAAGGCGGGGGGATGAGGAAACAACCACGCCGCCTCAGTCCCCCTCTCCAACAGCGCTGCATTCATGCATCGTTTACCTCTGCTGAGTTTTTTTTTTTTTAACATTTTATAACATATTTATACATACATATATCGATATATAGATTTATATATATATATATATATACACTCATCTTTTACTCTTTTTGAGATCACAAACTTAAAAAAGTTTAGAAAAATAAAAAAAGTTTTTATGATGAGCTCTTGTCTCGTCCTCCACCCAGCCAGGCTGTCCCAGGTGAAGGCTAATTCTTCCTCCGCTTCACAGCTTGGCTGTCATTCACATCTCCATCATGATATGATGCCTTCAACTCACAGCCTTGGTGGAAGGGATCCTTCTTTTTATGTGTTTTTGTATTTTTATGTGTTTTGTTTTGTATCACCTCCGTAATCCTTCTTGTCGTCCACTATTTAGCTGATGTCCGTCTCTTCGATGATCCCTCTTTTTCTCTTTTATTTACTAGAAACATAAAAACAGGCCGATTAGTGGAATGTTATCCTGTAAGCTATTGAATGTTAGCATGCACTTATTAAACAGCTGAGCTAATTAAACAATAAAACAAAACCTACTGCAATGAAAAAAGCTGCTTATTACATTCTGCTAATTGCATGGTCTCAGAAATTATATCAGAAATATCAGACATAATCCCTGGGTATAATGCTAAACAAGCATTTTGGGATTATCCACCAAATCCTAATACAGAGGGGCTGAACTGAAAGCAAGACACATTAAAGGAGCTTTGGCAAAATTGAAGATAACAAAGTAGTTTTATGAAGGATGACAATAAACAAGAAGAGCAACTGTTTCCACAGCGAAAGCTGGGCAGATGTTAGACAGTCAGAGAAACAGAACAACAGACAGAGGGTGAGAAGAGGAGAAGATCAGGAGCAAGACCGGGAGTCCAAGGTGTCCTGGGGCTCTCTTCCTGACAGAAGCTCTCTAATTTAGGGAGATGTGGCGCTGCACTGAAGAGGCTCACAAGAGCATGCAGGCCAGCTTTAATTTTAACATCACTTTGTTGTTGCTCAGCCCTCCCTGGAGGAGCCCACAGATGTGCTCTGGCATACTGATCAAGCCCCATGATGGGCTTCTGTTCTCGACATGAGCCACTTTATCTCTTACACAGACTCATGATGGGCTCTGCTCTCCGGCTTGACAGACACAGACAGAAATAGACTCCCAGAAAGAGGTACCAGAGCCACCCGAGCCGTTGTCTACTCATCTGTGACCGGGTGCAGATTCTCTTTCAAATGATTCTACCATAGATGAAACAAATGCACTCACTGAGTCCACTGACATCCAAAATTAGCTTTCATATATATACATTTCTTTGAAGAACAGGCTATGTACAGTGTATGGTTTAAATTTAAAGATCAATTACATTCATATATGAGGACACACATGCTACAATTCTGTTTTTATTTAGACACAAAAACATATCTTTACAATACTATACTGTACAGAAGTGTACAGAACTATACCTACAGAATCTTCAGAGTCCATAACCAATAGATAAGTGTAAAATCTTACTACCAGTCATTGTTTTCAACACATAGTATGATCTGAAACATTGAAAATGTCCAGTACACATGAGCTGAGCAGCAAATACACAGGCGACAGATTATACATATAAAAGAGGATATAATAATGTAATATAGTTATACAAGTACATTTTTGTTTATTTTTTTTAAAAAAACATTTACAAAAAAAATCCCCTGGCAGAAGAAAATTGCATGTTGAAATGAAAAAAAAAAAAAAAAAAAAAAAAAAAAAAAAAAAAAAAAAAAAAAAAAAAAAAAAAAAAAAAAAAAAAAAAAAAAAAAAAAAAAAAAAAAAAAAAAAAAAAAAAAAAATATATATATATATATATATATATATATATATATATATATATATATATATATATATATATATATATATATATATATAAATAAATCACTCTGTAATTGCATAACTAAATGACATAGTCTGTATGCAGCAGCAATACAGGGGTGTACACATTTGCTTCATGTTTCTGAGGTGTACAAATGTGGCCGTAACATTTCTATTGCCATTTGGTGTCAGTTTCCATTGCATGTTATCAATCCAGATTCTTACACTATATTATTGCATTGCAAAACATTTCAGGAAAATTACAGCTCTCAGAAAATGACTAATCTTTACTTTGTGAAACTGGTGACTATTTTAAAAGTTTTGTCACCATAGTTAGAAAAAATTAGATTACAGAAATGATGCTACCATTTTATACTGGCCCTTGGCCCATGGTGCCATCTTACAAATGACTGCATTAACAGAGCCAATTAAACGGGCAATCTTTTAATGGCTCACTGCAGCATCCGTGCAAAATGAAGACTTCCATCATGACAATCTGCAAGCTCACACATTCATTCTGATGCCAGCAAACTGTCTTCTAAGCACTCATCTCTTTTTCAGCGCTATTTAGCCTCACACTCTAAAATACTGGATCACACAAATGGCTAATGGAGTTATAATTGAGTAATAATACAGTATGATGCATATAATTCTGTTTAAAATAGACAAAATGCCTATACTGAAAATGGGTGTTTTTAGTAAGAACCACTGAAATCAAAATGAAGGTTTTGTACATTTCTGCATAGTAATGTATCAGTAGGATTCTGGAAGTGAACTAATGGAAAGTAACATATATTTTAGAATGGTTTGAATGTTAAATATTTGGGCTCTGATTTACTAAAATCCTAAATAACGAATACTCATTTGCATGTGCAGTGAGGTAAATTGTGCATGCAGATACTAGATACTGGGCGTGTTGCGGGTGATTTACAAAGAATAATTGTGTGAATTATATCATATGCAAAGTAGGGGGAGGAAACATTATGTAAATGAGCTTTCTTGAGTGTGCTAAATATTCCTGGCAGCCGTAGTGAGTCCAGATCTCCAAAAGACTCCCGAAAGAGTAAACTGAACGTGAAACTCAAGTATAGCGCCGAATAAGGACAAGTGAGACAGGTCGAAAAAACATATTAAAATATGTTATGAATAAATGAATAAATGTGTGTAGACATAAATGTGTATTATGTTAATAAGTTATTTGTGAAAGAAAACCTTTTCCAAGGCTCTGTTTAAATGCTGGTGGCATGGGGATATGAATATGCAGCAAATACCTAATAAACTTAATAATACCACAGCAATAAGTAATACGACATAATTTTGAGAATCTAGGTAATCATTTACAGCTCATTATTAAGACTTAGTAAATATTATAATCTTGTCTTCAGTTGGTGAAAACAGACCTCCTCACTTTTAATGGCCCATGCCCTCCGGACATATTAATTTGCACACGCAATCGCCATTCCTGAAGTGACTTTCAGGGCTGTTAAATTAAAGTATCGCGGTCAAATTACTTGATTTGCATTTTGTGCCTTGAGTAGGAACACCCCAAAAGCATGCTTATTAAGTAAAATGCACACAATGAACTAAACATGCCACTAGGCCCATGTGAAAGACACACTTTTTTGTAGATCCTGTTAGAATGCATATTTTGTTTTTGGGTCTTATCAAATATTATGTGTTTTGTACACACGCAAGCCTTTGGTAAATCAGGATCTGTGTGTCAGAATAAGAAAAATTGAATTTAATTTCTATTATTTTGTGTTACAGTTGGTAAAATGAAAGTGGAGTCTTTTAAATCTGTCTTTAATTGAAATCAAAATGAAAACAAAGTCAGAGGGCAGCTTTAATACCTTCAAGTTATTTGGAAACATCATGTAAACACATTTAAATAGCCCAACTGCACAGCACAGAGTTATTACTATAACACATTTAGACATAATCAGTTCTCTTTTCTCTTTGGAAAAAAAAAAAAGTATGAAGAAATATGATTTAACATTTTACATAGTTATATAAAAATTCACAATGGAATATCCATAGGCTTATAATATTAGTTTATAAAAGGAAGAATACATTGTTTGCTTTGTTTCTCTAAGTTTGAAGTACTACAGCAGAGCTATGCTTTCTTAAATATGCTAATACATCTATTGTTACACACAAGTATACATCTTCTTATCAATCTAGGCTTGACCTTGTTAAAAAATGGACATGTACATAGATGATTTAAAAAAAACAACAAGAAACGGTTTAAAATGGATAAAGTGCAAGCATGGATGTAGAACATATTTCGGTGTTATTTACAGCTTATGTTAGCAGTCATTTTGGTAGCCCTAGCCTTGTATTCCATTCCCACAGAGAAAGAGGTGCTCGGTTTAGACTTCAGCTCTTTTTTCATACTGTATAATGATTTTGTTGATGTATCAGTATGTTTTTTTTTGTTTTTAATAACATTTAACAATGATAAATGTGTTAATAATTGTACTTGATGTTACCATCATTATCTTAGCAGTGTTTATAAGAAACCGATTAAATATTTAACCAGCATTATAGTAGTAAGGAAAGGGTTGGGCTCAACTGCTAACTTTATTTCTTTTTATCAATACAAAAAAAAAAATCCTCTTTAAAGAAGAAGACGAAGCACATAGAGGTGGAGAGGTGGTGGTGGATGTGAAGAGAGCGCTTATTTAAGTGAAATATTATGTTGTACGGTAGATTTTTTCTTCAAAGAGGGGGAAGCGCTGCATCCAGTCACTGTTTTACAATGGGCTGCATGTGATTTCAGTCTAGCAGGAGAATGGTGTGTCTGAAGCCACAACTGCTATGGTAATGGAACGAGCTGAACAGCAGCGCTATGCGCAGAGTAAGCCTGGTGTATCTTCAAATGAGATCAGTGGTTATTGACTCAATGGTGTTATCTTTAATCTGTGGAGTAAATTGCTTTGGATGCTGCCCCTCCGTCCTGAATCTTTTCTCCCTTTCTTCTATAACTCCCACCTTTCTATTCCATTTGAAGTGAGCAGGCAGCTATTTACTGGGCAGGGTGTGTGTCAGTGTATGGGGATGTGAGCTGCTTCTGAGCCTCAGGGACATGATCAACGCCCCGAACAACTTGGAAACGAGAGAGGCCCTATTTCACAGAAAGGATTATTGGCTTCTCCCACTCTTTCTCTCTCTTACACACTCTCTCTCACAGTATGTTCTCTAAAGGCCTAGCATGTCTTATCACTGGCTTTCTACAAAGTTCTGGGTCTGAGCATAACGTCACCTTGAGAGAGAGCTTCTCACCGGTGAACTTCTCCACTGGGAGGAAGAATGCCACAATTCGTAAGAAACACTACTAGAATGCTAGAATATACCCATATTTAGGGGTATGCACATGTAAAATCCTGAATGCAGACGACAAGCTAAATATATTTCAAGGGTAAAAACCACTCTCTCGGGGTGATTCAATCTAGGATAGTGTGACATGGTTAACATATAGATCTTACCTGAGAGGAGGTACAGACCATGTCTGATAAGGTTCGATTGATTTTCTCAAAACCTGGCTCGTTCATTTTACTCTCCCTTCCTCTTTGAAAGAGCTCTTAAATCTTTGCTGTCTTATTAAGGATTCTGAAGCCACCTATACATTTTTGGCCAGCTAATAATGTTCCAGAAATATATGACTTGGTGGGACGCACCAAGCGCTTAACAAGTACCTCAACAGCAAATCAATAGCTGAACATGTTGCTCAGTACCCTATGGTGCTTCATCTCTGCAAAATGTGCAGAATCTCAAGGGAAAGGGAAGCCTCCTTGTTTCTCATTTTAAACTTACTTGGCACTTTTTGCCTTTTTTTTAACAGTTTTATCTCGTGATTGTATTTCAGCATCTCATTGCAAGAGTGACCTTTAAGAAGAAGTGTGTGCCACAACAGCAATGAATATTTCAACAGCGCACCGCTCTGCCTTCACTGTCTTCATTTAAGCTGCAGTGGGATTTCAAGATTTTATCAGCTAGAGGGTGCAACAGACCATGTAGTACCAAAGCGCTCTCCCTTTGTGATATTAATACTCTATGTTTATTTACAGAATGATATAAGAGAGGGAGATAATAGCTGTGATTAAGTGCACACTCGTACTGGGAAGTCTTGCTCAGGGCGCTTGATCGTGAATATAATAGCTCTGTTTCCCTAAAAGAGATTTTATAGAGTATTGTTTTGTTTAATTTATATTTGAATATAATTATGGTCAAGTTTATATTTCTTATGTTATACAGTACATGCTTAGACAATATTTTATTGTAAATCACTTGAGAATGTCAGCATCTTTCATGAGATGGACAAGAAAAAAATAGAAACTAAATGATCTGCAGTTACCATTTCTTGAAATATTAGGCTGGTCTGTAGCAATGGAATACATTTGGGTCAACAGTAAATTATTTCTTATTTCACATTAACATCAGCATGGGTTTGTGAATAAGGGTTTAATAAAAAGGTAAAACTGGCCTAAAGACATTGTATTGGTTCCTGGAAGGTGAGGAGAGAGCTGTGCCAATGAGCATTTTCAAATAAAACAGAAATTGAAATATTATAACAGATGTACAATATTCAGCAGAAGGGCAGCTTAGCTACTGTTCCATAATGAAGAGCTTAGCTTTTGAAACAAATCCCTTCCAAACTTCCATTTTCCTCTGAAATTGCTTTAGAGAAGTGGTTAAAATGAGTTAGAAGGGTGCACCAACTCTGATATCCTAGCACCACTTTCAAAAGAAAACAATGGTGACATATTCATACTGTGTATATCATTCCTACCACACTTTCAATGCTTGTGATACAACCAGATGTTCTTGTTTGTATCAGTCAAGCAAGAGCAGAGAATTAAGTATGCTTGTGTTTCTGGCCAGATAGTTGCTTTGCACATGTTGCGTAGTGCAGTGCCATTGAGTAATACACATAAAGCCAGTGCGAGGCCCTCTCTCTTCACTCCCTCATAACATAAATCAGCTGAGCTCATGCCCATAAATCTAAGGCCAGACTAAATGAGAAAGCTCATTGAACAGCACCTCTCCTCCCCACAAGCTGTCATTCAGCCCCTCCTTTCTTGGCCCACACATTTCAATACAAACAAAACAGATTCCAAATCAATACAACAGTGACACACACACACACACACACACACACACACACACACACACACACACACACACTGGAGAAAACATGAGAAAATCGCACAAATGTTAAGAGGTTTGACTTGATAGGGTGTACAACATGGGGTCGGTGGTGACCTGGAAGCATTTTGTTCTATTTAGTTTCCCAGGAAAGGAGAAGGTGGGTTGTTTGCATTTTTGTTTGCTTTTTGTTTTGTCTGGGGATGAATTTTCTGTCTTTAGTATGGAGTGAAGCGACTGTACCCTCCTCTGTATAGGCTAGCCTGCAACATCAAAGATGAAAAAAAGGTTCCAATCAGTGTAAAGTATTTGGGTTCTCTTTTCTTCCAATTCTTCTTCCTTTTTCTTATTAAATAATCTATTTGCTTCGCAGTGGCAGGTTTAATTCCATGGCTAATGTGTTTCTGAGCTGAAGTGTACTCTTAAAGTTAAACCAGGTAGTGACTAAAGCAGTTCACACACAATCTTCAGTTAAAACATATATCTTATTACATTTTAGAAAAACAATCCAACAGCGCTAAATGATTTATAGCTATATAAACATGATTAAAACCCTTTATCTTGGCCTAACAACTCTCTTCAAACCCACAGAGAGCAAGAAGGAGATGTTCCTGTTTAAAGGCTCAATATAGTTGTCCTGCCCAGAGGATAGTTTCTCTAGTCCTCGGGTTTATTTGATCAGAGATGTCCTGGGGTATATTAAGCACTTTCTCCCTGCTCTGTTTTAGCTGGACTGCTGCTCAGACCCAGTGTATCAACTTCAAAGCCTCCATCTCCAGCCTTTCTAAAAGAAACACACATGCCTCAAAACTTGGCATGAATTCTCATCAATTCTGCCCTCAGAGACTGAGGTAAAACTAACTTACTTTACCCTCTTTGGGACTCATTATTAAACTTATTTTTAGTTGAGACTTGATGATCAAATATGCTTAAATTCTATTAATTTCCTTGGCTGGAGATTCAGTGGTGGTTCCTATCAACTCCTTTAGTCGCTATCAGTTTGTCCTGTACACGAGTCCGAGCTGTAAAATAGGTCTATTGCCCCATATCCAGCTCCAAATTTGCTGATTTGTTGTGCTTTAGACCAACAAATTATGGTCATGAGAAAAGGAAGATATTTTGAAAAAGGAAGAGGAAGAAGGAAGGAAAAAAATCAACACAGTTTTAATTAAGTAAATGAAGAGGAAAAAATGATCTTAATTAATGAAAGCTTTTAGCTAGCAGCTGCACTGGGGAATAATACTGTTTTGAGAATCACACGCATGTCGGCTTGGTAAATTCCAGCCATTTGTCTTAGGCAGAGTGTTTGTCCAATAAGCCCCATGGGCATGGGAAGGTGAATGCAATGAAATCTTTTTGGTCTTTCCTGCTCTCTATATCTTTTGCTATTCTTTAATATCCCTTGGCACGCTGCTGCACGCGCTTGCTGGTCATAAATCTTTGGATATATTCCTACCCACAACCGTAAAAACAAATAAAAACCCAAAACAAACATATTGTACAATTGGTTTGTTTGCATGGATAGGAGTTTTAGAATTTTTCATCTTTGATGTTAGCTGCAAAAGCTAGCTAAAAACAAACATTAACAGGACAACTATCCTCACAACATTTTGAGTGTTCTCATATGGAAAGTAAAATGGCTTGGACTTAACTCTTAAATCAGACTGAATTAATCAAGTTCACTTCATTATCGACTTTGAGACAGAACATCCCCTTTCAATTACTAGGGAACTGAGATTCAAAGTTGAATTATTCTGGACAAACTGATATATACCTGGGAAAATGAGGCGAGTAAAATATTTTCAGTTGTCAGGTTAAAAGGTTGTGCTTGCCATCACAACACAGAATCCACAACCACCCCGACTTCATACTTTTATTACTCTGTCTACTGTAAATCGAGTACTGTGAGGGTCCTCTCGTCTATGCCTTGCCACAATTACTTGTTTTGTTTCTTTGTTATTTGATGACATAGTTTGAGCACCAACTGCTCGAGTAACATCATGAAACTTTGTGGATGAAGTCAGGAATATTTGTGCCTGTGCTATCACAGGAAAAGCTTTCGAAAAGCTTTCGGAAAGCAAGACTTACCATAGTGCCCACACTGTATGTGGCTGCAGGTCCAATCGTGTGGTGATAAGGGTCTGCTGTTGCATAGACTCTGCCATAGCTGTATAAAGAGGGGAGAATATGGAGGGGTCCATTAATATTTCAGGAGGTGTATTACTATTGGTAGAGCTTCTTTTTAAATTCCCATTATTCCTTTCTCTCTCGATCTTTTGTGAAAATGCTACTGTGAACTTGATTAAATATACAGTATAGTAGAAATGTAAAGGTATGTGGAAAACACGTTTGCAGTCATTGGCGTTTAAGTGAAAATGTAGCGAGCATTTTATCTTTTTCAGGATGTGGTAAAAGTTATATTAATTTGAGTGGGACATGGGAATGGAGAATATGAATAAAAAGAACAGGAGGGAAGCTGGAAGAGTGAGTGCAGTTAAGATATATATTTTGTACATGTGTATGTGTGTGCGTGCGTGTGTGTGTGTGTGTGTAGCTCTTTTCATTCTGGCCATGCTCCTCTGCCCTGCCTTGTTTGCCCACCCTGCACTGGGGATGGCTGTTTCTCTAACTCTTTTCATTGTTGGCGGGTTGGAACTAATTCCTCCAAGATGGGCCTCACTTGTTCACTTATTTATTTATTTACTTCCAACACTTCCCTTCTTCATTTGTTTACTTTTCCCCAACACACGCTTGCAAATGAGGGCCTGTAGGGAGCAGATAAGGCAGTGCAAGGCCAGGGCTAAGGGCAGGGACTGAGAAAGGAGAAAAGAGGAGACGGGGGGGAAATCCTCAGCCCAGACATGGCTATTTCACATGGAAATGCTATCAGATCTGACCAGGTTTTTGTCACGCAGGCTTTTCAGTGTCTGTGTGTGGTTCACCCGGGAATCCCCAGGTCAATATGGAGCCTGGCCATTCTGAACAAATTAGCGCTGCTCTGTAAAATATCAGCAGGTAAATCACTAAAGCTCCACACCAACATGCAGGTTACCAGGAGTATATTCGTTCATCATTTCACAAACTAAATGATTTAAAAAAAATAACTTTGCTTAAAGTAAACAGGTGTGAACGTGCTATGAGTCTTAAACACATAACATCTCCGTTGACAAAGTTATTCCACTTGTGTTAGCATAAGTTCTACAGAGTTTAAGTTCCTCCACTCTTGACAGAGTTCATAGTGAAAGTTCATATTAAAAGAATAGTTTAGAGAAATAATGCTATCTATCTATTTAGCTCATTTTACCGGATCAGCTGAAACATGCTTGGTGTCAAAATGCAGTTTTTGTTGTTTTTTGCAATGGAGCTTGAAAATAATGAAAATAATGTAGCTATCAGCAAATAACCACAAATTAGCATCATGCAAAGGGCATGTGGAAGTCATGACAGACTTGCCTCGAATTACATTGTCAGACTAAGTCATATATAACATAATAAACATAAAAAATAACATAATTATCCTATATTTCAAATGATTACAAAACTGCAGATGGCTGACAAATTGAAAGTTAAAACCAACATAGTGTATTAGTATGGTTTAAGGCCAATACAAGCCACAAGAAGAGGTTCAAAGATCCTTGAAATAAATTCTCTGTAACTGTACTGGAGAGATGAACCCCACTCTTCCTAAAGATATTCCCTCTACTGTTGCTTTCATGACATGTTTTGGTCGCTACAACAAAAGGTCATCCTGGAAGAGACCATTCCCAACAGGATAGAAATGTTTCATCACAGGATAAAAGTGATCAGTCAGAATAATTTTGCATTGATTTGCACTGACTCTTCACACTAAGGGGACAAGTGAACTCTAACCATGGCAGCAAAATGCACAGCATAACAGAATTGTTCCTTTAATCTGGAACATGTCTGTATGTAAATCAAGCACTTATGGATTCAGTTATACATAACAGTGTCACACAGTATCAGAAACCAAAGACAAATCTATTTGTCCTGGTTTGAGGCAAATGTTTGATGATTTTGGCTTGCAGTCTGTATGCTGCTAATTGGTATTCACAAGCTTCTATTACTTGTTAGATATGTTAGCCTTGTCGTTTCAGTCCAAAATTGAATTCACCATATATATTATAGAGTCACTAAGTCTGAGGTAAGCAAAATAAAAAAATTATAAAATTTGATTTTGTAGCTGTAACACTCTGCCTCCAGTGATCTGCTCCATAAAATATCAAATAAATAAACATCACATAGAGGAGGCCTGTTAAATAATAAAGAGAATACAGAAGAAATAATTTTTTTTGCAGAAGGAGGCTTGTGGGAGGACAGAATGATAGAGTAAGTGGCAATGGGAGGAATGAGAGCGTGAAGAGAAGAGGCGGCTGAAATCACTGCAGCAGAACGCCAGTCTCTTCACCTGCTCTGATGTGGATCAGCGCTTGCCTCTGATAAATCTTACATTATCTGTGCTCTTCAGGCTAGTGGGCAGGGCTGGGCCTTATCGCCACTGACACGCTCAATCTCGCCCAGATTAAACCAGCGCCTGCCCTGATCCAACCTGACAGGGTCCCCACAGGTCCCAGATAAATTACTGACAACACAGCACCACCCTGCTTCTCAAACACACATCCCACCCTCGCAAACACACAGCCCTCCAGGCCTGAGATAAGTGGCCACAGCTCACTCAGGTACAAGATTATATATGTATGTAACTGACACGCTAATACAATATATAACACAGTGCTGTTGATTCATTTTCTATAACAGCAAGGCTCTGAAAGTAGTTCCAGCTGTAATCCAAGTCACGTAGTCAGGCACATATAATATGCTTGTTTCAATATGTTATTGTTTATATAGAAACTCATTCAAGGGAGTTATATGGCAGATACTCCATATAATCTAAGGCTAATATTAGCTGGATAAAAAATGCAGTTATTTTATGAACATGTGTAATCACTGCTATGTTAGGTGACATTTGTTTAACATGTATTAAAGGAGTCTCAAGTGTCAGTGCTTTGTAATGGTCAGTTTTCCAACACCGGAAAGAAACTTCACACTTTCTGGTTCCTCGATTATAGCAGGTATTTTGCAGGTATCGGCTGCGTTTTTTGTTTTATCAAATAGAGGCTGGTGAGAAATGACTGTTTATATCCGCATTAACCTAAGTGATAACACACACTAGCTTGTCTTGCAAACGTTCCACGACATCAAATGCAACTATAGACAGTTAAAAGTACAATATGTTGTTCATTAGTAAAGTAATAATTGTAATTATCATCAAATTGCTGTTGTATAAGAACACTTTGGGATGTGTTATTATCAGAAAAGTATCAACCTTGGGGTGGTAATACAAACTCTGCTTCATGTTGGGCTGCATCAGTTGCTGCTGCCCAGCTGCTGATCATTTTCAGCGTGCCAAGTCATGTTTTATTCCTTACTTATGAGACAAACATGTCACTTAACCTTACAGATTATTATTCACTTATTTAAAGTATTATTCAGTAAAAACATTTTGCACAAAAGGTATGTAGCTATGTGAGTGATGAAAAACTGGACTCACAGTCAAACTCTGCAGAGACAATCATTTTTGTCCCTGTTCAAACATGCTAGTAATTCCAAATGTTATCAACATCTTCATGTGGATGATTTACTTATTGGTGTACTAATGTGCACTGGGAGAAGGTTAAGCTATATCACTGGAAAAATAGCAGATGTGAGGACATCTGCTCCTGTTCCAAATAGAATTAAATACGAGAAATTCTACTGAGGACAGCAAATGTAAGCGATAAGCAATAATGCCCTGGGAGAGGGTGCTGGAAGACTCTTACCTGTCACTGTAAGCTGCTGCAGCTGCTGCAGCTGGTTGGGCATACCTGTATGCCGCATAGCCACCCTGTCGAAACACAGGAGGTAGAAAACCTTAGCCATGTAATAAATAAATAAATAAATAAACAAACAAACATACATAGGAAACATTGTAAATGGTTAGAAATTGTATATCCCTGTGATAGCTTTTACAAAAACCAAGATGTCACAGAAAATGAATCTGTGATACACAACTAAAGTTCTCTCACTAACAATAGTGCACAATAGCTCACACAGGGAACTAATCAAGCACGTTTTTCTATCTACTCTGTGTGCAGCGATAGCCGTGCTACCTGCTACATTTCTGTCTGCACAGCATCAATTCAATCAATCGAAATGGTAGCACTGGGTACCCATCGATCAGCATTTTAAGTGGGAATCTGGTATAAACATTTAAAACCAGTCAATGCTTGCTTACTGTGAATGAAACCAAATGAAAGATTTGGCTGAGGGTATTGGAAGACCTTTTAATTAATGTGGCTGGCCAATACGAATCCTTTGGCATGACGCCCAAGGGAGCTGTCCTGACAGGAAATGTGCTCCACAGAAGCCAAAGCACGACAGACACTAAATATTGCTTGTGTAAGCATTAGATGACATCTGACAAAGCCATTAATTGCTCCACATAAGTCTGCTATTAATAGGCATGCTGCAAGCAGCATCAAATATCATTAGCCGTGATCATTAACCACCAAAGAAGATCAGCAATCCAGCTGGTTTCAGCTGATAACCATGTGCTCAGAACAAGCTTTGTGGGCAAATGCAATACAAATATGCCTTGCTGTAAAGACACTGAATGAATTTGCTTGCTGGGAGCAAGTATCTTTAGTCACTTAAATGTTTAGCCAAGTGTCTATTTAAATGAAACAGCTCTGCTCTTCCATCTTCACTTTGCTATTGCATTCGCTGACATCTCTTCTATATATTATAGCAGCGCTGGCACAGAGTGTGCCAGACTGAGCATAGCCTCCGATACAAGACACAACACTAAATTATATATGCTCTCTCATTTTTCAGGTGTGGATTAAAGTCAGACAGTCATCTGTGTAGATCAAGTGCTGCAGAGCAAGGGTGAAAAAGAAATCAGGTCACTGTAAGGACCCTGTATAGACTGTATGGAGGTTTTGCTCTTCTTTAGCACCCCATTCAGGTCCTCTGTTTACGTTTAGCTCTGAGGTGAATGTTAAAGCAGCTATAGATATCTATAGTTATAGATCTGCCCAAAACACAACATGTTGGAATGGGCATCATTATTCTGTCTTGGCTGCTTTCCCTTTCTTTACATCTGAAAGTTGAATTCCTTCCCATTTTCTCTCTAGTGACATAATCCAGGGAAAGGAGGCATGCTTTCTCACTCCCTCTGATCACCTGACTGTCTAATGCCTTCTGACATCCTGTCAAGAATAATTGTGCTTGGGCATGGGCCTGGCATTGAATGGGAGAATTTTTGGCTACAATTTAATATGAACTGAGAGGAGTAGATAAGAATGTGCTTCACAAAACAAAACAAAAACACTCGAGCACCCAGCTTATCTAACATGATATGGCCCTTCCTCACAGTAAAATCAATCAGCTCTGGCACCTGAGGAAACACAGATGAGTCAGAAGTCAAGAAATGGGGGAGTTCTCATCTATGGTTCAGTCTATTCATGTAACCAGTACTACAGCCTGAAAATGAGGGCATGTCTAACCAGATTTCACTTCATGTAGTTTCAGTGTGTCACCATGGGAAGGAAGCCATGTATAGGAGACCTTGACAAGGCTCTCAGTGACCATGAACGGGTCGTCCTAGTGGATTTGTGCAGGCTACCAGCGTTGACCCTAGCCTTATGAAAGATTCAGCAGCAGCTGTTCAGCCAGACCAGAGAGATAAGACGCTAGCAATGCTGGAGAGAGTTGCTCATGGAGGCTATAGTCCTCCATCAAGCCACTGACAGGCATGCAAGGGTGTCATCCTAATGACCCTGGAAGTCTGGCGACATGCAGACATGTCTACAGAAGCCTGCACATGCACTGTTTTCTTTCTGCCTGTTTACAGAATCAGAACAAAGAGCAGTAGCTAAAAAGGCAGAGGAAAGGCACTCACATAGATCTCGGCACCATAGAAGCCATCTTGGTAAACCACACTGTGAATAAAAAAGACGAAAATAAAAACAAGAAAGCAGGAAACATCAGTATAATGTGGATATACAACTTCTTTTACTGTAGAAATAGTGGCAATGAAATAATTCAAAGGGCAAAACAAAAAGAAGTGTGCTCTAGGCTGAGAAGAGGAGATGCTGCAGCAAATGAGAAATGACAGTCATTTTCACATCGTAGGGTAATTTTTATGTTCTGCTAGAAAATTCTTGTTGTTTTCTGATGTCTATTACCAAGTGGATATGTTAGGGATTCAGCTCATCATTTGACTGAGAAACAACTCAGTTTAACTGTAGATATAAGGGCAATTTAAATTAACAGTATTTTTTTCTGCAGTTGCAGGAATGGTGTTTTATTTTGTTTTATCACACAGACCTGCAAGGACTAAACAAAGCTCATTGTGCTATAATAATAGCTGCATTACAATAATCATAGGCTGGCTTAGCCTAAGAAAACTACTCTAGGACATTATCATGTGAATTATATTGTGTGGAACCGAAATATTATGTGGTGGAACTCACGCTCCATAAGCAGGGATGGGAGGAGGTGGAGGTGCGGCACGGAACGTGTTGTAAACTGCACGACCCCGGCCCCTCAAGTGGGCACCTCTATATGCCACTGTTGCTCCTGTAGTTGGGTATGGGAAGCCTGTGACTAGATTAGAGAAGAGAAGAGAAGAGAAGAGAAAAGAAGAGAAGGTTTTCTCAAGTGACATGTAGGCCCAGAAGTTGAAAAAAAAAACAGTGGCTTAGGTTGAATGATATTCACACACACATGGATATTTTTTTTTTTGAGAAACATCAGTACAAATTCTAATGTGTGTGGGTGATCTGGTTGGATTTCATTTATTTCATATGTCATAAGAAAATGTACAAATGCATACACCACCCCTAAATCTATGAATGTGAAATATGGTGTGACAAAGTGAGCCCACAGGGCTTCATAAACAGTATTCTATTGTATATAAGTTGTTATCTACAGGATTTTATGTAAAGCCAATGGTACGCCTTCATACAGTGTGATCTGAAGTATACTAGAGTAAATATTATTAGGAAGACTTCCTAACTGAACCAGTTCTTCCTTTAAACATCACTGAAAGACACAAAAGCTGTGTGTGGTTCATTACTGCTATATGTAGGGAGTCTTTTTGATACCAACCATAACTCTGACTCTACGATACATTTATTTGCATTCATTGTATAGCTAATATAAAATATAGACAGTAGTGTTTGGATCTCAGTCACAGATCTCCTGGACTGTTATATTTTCCTGAATGAACACCTGGATCCTTCTTCTACCTTAAGCATGTTCCAGGCATCCAAACTGGTTGGCTGTACCTCTAAGCAGATGTGTACCAAGTACTTAATTCTGTTAATGACTGCTAATCATGACTGGCTCTCGAAATAAAAAGAGAGAGAATTCAGTGACGCAGAGAATAATGTTCAGCTACAGGGTGGTGTGTAGTGCCCCTTTATCTGATGCAGAAGAAAGACAGATGGCAGAAGGTAAGGTGTTTGGTCTTTCGTTTTGATATAGAGTGAAGCTGTTGACATTTTAATTTGTCCCTCCTAAGCTATGGACGCCAGTGTTAATATGCCAAACAGCAGTGGTCTGTGATATATGCCAGGCCATGGTCAATTTATCCTGAATTTCCCTTCGTATGCACTGCTCTTATTTTTTCCCTTTGATTTTCTGTGTGCATTGTGTGTGCTATGATGTACACAAATGTAATCTCATAATGAGCTATGGGTCTGCATGCTGCACTGATTCAATAATATGCCATAAATCACCGCAGCCAGTTATGACACCCCATAAAGCCCATGAAGCAGCAAAACTATACGGGTGCATAAATTGACTAATACCTCATATGTTGCTGTTATTTTGACTGGCAGCATGATTAAAAAGAAGACCAAACAATGCCCTAAGCAGAGAGAGTAACAGTACATAAAACGTAAACCTTCAACTAAAATGTATTGATATAACTGGATGTGTTAGAAAAAAACACAAGAAGACAATAACTAATGGCACTAGTGCCACAAAAATGCAACATTTGTCTAAATATAAAGTGTCATCATTCCACCTGAAAAGCTTCCCTTGCAGTTTAGTGCAGTGTCATCCCCCATTAGGACTCCTTCATTGACTACAGGCTTGCTACCCCCTCTCTGTCTTTATATTAAAACTGTTCAAGAATTCCTTCACTGTGTTTTCAATAATCAAGATCAAGAGGCATGTATTCACCAAACTGATCCTGCAATCCTTTAATTCAATTTTCTTAAATTGTTTTAAAACTTAATTTAAATTAAATTAACATAAATGTATCTGTATCAGTTTAATGCCCCAAATATCCATATATATTCAGATTTAAAACACAAAGTGGGTGTGGCCAAAACTGAAAGGGTTTCATTCTTTCTTTCTTTCTTTCTTAATTAAATATGAATGGTGGTCTCATAAATGGTTTCAACTTGAGATGATGACTGCTTATTTTAAAAATCCTGCTTGTACAGTTATTATTTTGTTTGTTGCTGCCTACAAAATCTTTTGAATATTAGTTGGTTCTATTTCCCAAAATATAAAACAAACCAGTAGCTTAATTGTAACCACCACAACCCTGACCAGGGAGTTACTAAGAATGAATGAAGGAATGCTGTAAATATTTCGCACAAAGGTACACATTCATGTTAATTGAAAATGAAAATTTTAGTTTGTTTGATTGCTCTCTCTTGGCCACATAAAAGTAAAAACCTTTTTGTTTCATCCCCCAGGATCTGAGTCCCAATGCACACCTCTACTCTCAATCAGATGCCCTGTAAATCTTTCTGGCAAGCTTTCTATAAAAAAAACCCTCAAGAAACAAACTCCTCCTTTGTGCCTCCTATTCGTATCTGTATTTGTATCTGTTTATTGGTCATACCGAATAATGTATTTGCATTTGGATACATTACTGATGCATATATCTACATGGAAGCTGTTGTGTGTGACAATACTACTCAGTAATAACGGATGAGGTCACCCAGAGGTGTCTTTGCAAAGTTAGAACAGTTGGGCATGACTGGGAGCAAATACATGTCACACTTTCCCTAGCAAATGTTTTAGTGTCTACTTAAACCAAAAAAAAAACCCAGCACTATTAATATTTCCCTCCCATCTACTTTGCATTTTAATCTCATGTTGTTGGTCTCGGCTCAACGTGCTGCCAAGCACTGAATACATTGGCTGAAGACACAGTCAATCAATCAATATTACATTTCCCCTGGTGTCCTTCATGCACGTGTACCCAGCATGGGCTGACATACTCAAGAGAAAAGACCCTAGATTACACAATTAAGTTCTCCAGGCAGGGATCACTGGCTCAGCCCTCAGCACTGGCTTAGCTCTATTCACTCTGCTTAGGCTGAGGAGAACAAAGAGACACTAAGGATGACAGGACTGGAATAGTGACAGAGAATGGGAGAAGGAAAAAGTATAGAAGAAAGGGCAAAAGAGAAACATCATGTGTGTAAAGGAGAAGGTGGTGTGTGTGTGTGAGAAAACAACAGGTTTGGGGCCTAAATGCAGGATGAGTAAGAGGTGGTGAGAAGAGAAGAGAGGAATGGAGAAATGACAGTATATTACAGCGTATTTCATTCAGTGAAGAAAGGGATGGAGGGATGACAGAGATGTGTGAAGGGGATGGAGGGATGAATGGGCTAGCTGCAGGAGGGAGAAACCCGACTTCCCTGGAACAGGTTAAAAGCAGGCGATCGGAGGCCCTCATCCGTCATTCTCCTGAATGGGATTTGAGGACAATAAACCTGTAGCGCCAGGACGAATGGAGACGGAGTGCGCTGTCAGCACAACACGATTTATGGTGCCCAATTTCACTGATCTCCCGCACAGAAACTAGGACTGATAAACAGTGATTAATCACTTTTACATCCGATTTCAGTCCCCCATCCCCCAAAGTATATTAAATGTATCCATAATTATGCCAGAAGAAATGCACTGACCATGTCTTTTTGTTGTTTCTTTCTTTCTTTTTGAAAGATAGAAGGATCAAGCAGGAGGGAGGAGGGCGATTTTGGATGGGGCTTTTCTAGAACAATCTCTATTAGTCAGGGAAATCTATATCTTATTTCCATTTTGTAGTCTCTCCACTGCTGTCCCTGGGGGCACGGGAGGCATATGGTGTCATTTAGGCTTGGCAAACTTTAGTGGCGTGTTAAGAAGACATGAAAAATTAGCATCCAATAAATCAAGCATGCTGGCTCCCCAAGCCAAGACGCTGAAGTGGCGGACCACAGTAAATCTGATTTGATGGCAACTTTTTAGAAGGTGCATGTTTATATGCTAGTGTACGAGTATGCTAGTGTAGATGAGGAGGAGATGTGTATTTAGATGCATTTCATATGTTGCTGGTGTGTCCGGTTGATGTTTCAACACATTGCCACAAACTTAAGGCAGATTACATAGACCATACTGGAAAATTCATTCATTCTTCAGCAACTGCTTTACCCTGGGACAGAGTGGATTTAGAGCCTATCCTGGGAACACCGGGTGCGAGGTGAGATAACAGCTTGGATGGGATGATAGTCCATTGCAGTGCACATACACCTTCACACCTATGGGCAATGTAGTGTCTCCAATCTACTATTGGGTGGTGGGAGGAAATAGGAGAACCCAAAGGGACCCCACACAGAGAACATGCCAAACTCCGCATGGATAGTAACTCGAGCTCAGGATTCAACCACAGGCCCTGGAGCTGTGAGATGGCAGTGCTGCCCACTATGCCACTGTGCTGCCTTCTAATAAATTTTTTTCTCCCATAACTGTTTAATGAGTGAACAAATCCCTTGCTTGTGTCCTATACTACATAAACTCATGTGAGCAGTTGAATAAAGGAGTGGAATTTTGTGTAATGATATGCAGTTGATAGTGTGAGCATGTATCAGCAGGTATTTGAGGCAGAAAGTAGATGGTAGGGAGAGAGACAGAGAGAAAGAGAGGGGAGAAAAGGAGAGAGGGAGAGCAGGAGGTAGGGGAGGGAGAAGGAGTGAAATGAAAATGATAAATGACTGCTTTCTGTCACAGGCGGTTATTTAGGGGTTCGTTGTAAAGCTGTCCTGGAATGAACAGATTTTAGTCTAATGAGCAAAAAGGCAGGCCGTTAAAGTGATGCGATGTGCTCAGCACTTCTTCCAAATGAAATAATACCATTTCCCCCTCATTAGGATGCAAAAGATCCAAAGAACACACAGCAATAAAGAAATCAGAAAGTAAGGAGTGGGGGGGCAGCAATATGCCAGGAAGTCAACACTCTTCATTTAACTAAACCACCAAAGTTCTTTAAACTGCTGTGTGTGTGCAAGATAAGTAAACACAGGTCTTGTTTTCATCTCATTAGCTTGTTAGAGGGCAGAAGCACATCTATGCTGTCCATAAAATAAAGAGCAAAGCAAGAACCTATAGATGGTGCTGGAAGTAACATTATGGTAGTTATTAGTTGTGCTTTTAGGCCATTCCAATAAGAACAACTTTTTAAGTGCCATTCAATTAAACTTTCAATTACCTAATGTAAACAGCACAATAAGTGTTTGTCTGTGTTTGAAAAAAACAAAAGACCCATTAATGGTCCAAGCAGGAAACGGTGAAGCATTGCTACAGCTATTAGCTTTGACTGTAATATCATAAGACAAGGATAAAATACATATTTGTATGACTTATATAGAGAATATTAGTATTATTGTCTTTGCAATACTGCTGAAAAAATTGCATAGATTTCTGACTGTATGTATCTATGACAGCGTGTTTTTGTAAGTTTTATTTATCAGTCAGCTGTCAGAAATATCAAGATGCTTCAGTGTTCTCCTGTCACTAGAGAACCAAAGCTTTTTGATATGGACTACTACTATGTTTTTATATTAAGTTATATATTTACAACTGTGGCTAGCTACATTAGGTTTTGTTATACTGTACACTGAACTATCTTTCAAAACAAGGATGTCTTTCCAAAATCAAGGATCTATATAGAGGACATCATAATATTTGACTTTAGTTTTTTGGTTTGTTATATTCCAGCACAGTGAGCATGCTTAATTGATATATTTTAGATCAATTAAATGATTACTAAATAAAAGCACATTTATTTAGTGAATTTCAATCCAGTTTGTCAAGAAGTATGGTTGAAAAAAAAAAACATGAATAGCGAGCATCCTAACCATATCTGTATTTGTATTTGTTTAGAACACATTATCTGTTCATTCTGAATAATGTATTTGCATTCCATTACATCCCTACTGTAGTTATAATAATATATGACTAATATGCTTTAAGATGAATTACTGAATAATAAGCTGGAGGTTTAAGAAGTTAAGAGAAGAATCAGTTTACCTGCATAAAATTCAGGACCATAGACAGCTCCCACCACTGGGTTCAGCTTCCAGCCTAAACAGAACACACAGCCAGCAATTTTATCAATGTTTAATGCTAGAATTCTTAATGCCTTAACCTAGCAAATATTTTCAGAAAACTTTCTTTAGTGTAACTCTGAGTGGGATCAAACAAGCAACAAAAGGTAATGCTTCAAAAATAAAATAATAAAAAAAAAAACAAAGAAGGACAAGATAAAAGAATAAAGCAGTGTCAAAGTAGAGGAAAGGGCAGAGAATAGATTAACACAGAATATTGGAGGAAGAGTTTCTGAGAAAGGTTGCACTGGAGTAGCCTGAAAATTGGGAGATGCAGAATGAGAGCGAGCTATAGAGATGGGGGGTGTGAGAGAGAAAGAGAGAGAGAGAAGTGAAAGTTATCTGCTGCGCTGTCAGTGATGGATGGAGGCTGTAAAATGGCCTCCTCTTTCTCTCCATATTGGTTGACTAGAGCAGTGCTGGGGGGTCTGTACTGCTTTCTTTCTCTGTCTCTCACTGCTTTCCCTCTCTACCAGTCTAAAGCAATAAGTTTCTGTGAGGTGCACTAAGCTTGGCACAACGGCTTGTATAGAGTGACCCCTAGCTTCTCTGTGTGGTGCATTCTGTAAACTAGTTCCAGCTAAATTTGATAGAGGTTGTGGCAGAGGTGGAAAAGCCACAAAGTTGCTTGCGTGCTGGCAGCATGCACTTAAATGTGGAGTTACATTTTGCAGGATGCTGTTATTTAGAGGCGTGTAAAGATTTGAGGCAATGCAGCTTAATGTATAAAGAGAAACATGAGGGAAAAGCACTTACCGTTTGTGTAGGGGTTAGCCACTTTTTTGTTTGTCATTACTCTTGCTGTTGCATTATTTACCTGAATGAAATACAATCCACAGTGTTAGACAATATAACAAGAAAATAAAGGTACAGTAGCATGCAAACAGTGACTCAAACTGTATTGGAGAACAGAAAATGCAACTTGTGTGTGCACATACAGGTGACCATGCAAGATTTAGAGCAGCTAGATGTGTTATCTAGTCCAGCAACTAAAACAAATTTTATTAGAATTCCCAATGAGCAAGGATGTCTGCTTCAGATTCCCTGTAGCAACAATATCTATAACATGGTTTAAAACAGGGGTATCTAATGCCAGTCCTGAAGGTCCAGAGCTCTGCATAGTTCGGTTTCCTGCTTATAACAGTGGTTCTCAATCCAAAACCAGGGCCTCTGAGATTTTAAAATTCTGTTGCAGTGGAGGAAATCACAAGCCACCATTATCAAAGTCATTATATTTATTATTGAGCTCTTTTAGTTATTAGCCTGGTAGCCTTGAATGAGATTAATCCAATCCTCAGTAACAAAAAAAAAATTAGTCATATAAATAATGGAAACTTGGACCTGTTGGAATGCAACTTGGAATCTGTTCCGTCAATGGAAAGTTCTGGAGTAAAACACTCTATGGCGTCAATAAATATCAAAATGTTATCGTACACAATTAATGTATTATTGTACATTGTTGTAAATATTATTATTAAAATAATGAGGCTGATATTTGAATAGTTGGATTATAAATCTATGCTGAGGAGGATTTAGTTTACTGTTAAATAAACGAGTACCAGGCTACAAAATATTTGAGAAACCCTTGGCTTAAAGACACCGGATTCAAGAAGAATCACCAAACCGTGTCCCTCCACAGAAATAGGTCACCCCTGGTGTAGGCGCATATTATCAAACGCGGTATCCCTTAAAGCAAGAGCAGTAATCATGATCTCTAAACTGAACCCCAAGCTTGAGCTCAGCTATACAGTATGCGACACAGAGAGCAAGAGTTTCTACGAAGGTGGGGGCTGCTGTGGGAATTCAAACATGGCCGATGGCAACGAGAACCATGTTAGTATTTCACCCTTGTGTTAATTAGCGTTAATAGCTTTCCTTTCTACAGGGCCACTGGAGGTCATTTAGCTTTAGGAAACAACTGGCCTCGACTTTCCCTTGATATATAGGCCTTGGTATTGTTTGTACATTATGTGAATTATCCTAATTGCCCTATGGAAAATCTTAATAGGCTTGTGGAAAGGGACTATGTGAGAGAGCCAGAAAAGAGAAAGAGAGAGAGAGAGAGAAAAAGACAGAGATAGTGCTGCATGTGCCCTAGGGAGTGTGGCATATAGGAGAAATAAGCAGTGTCTGTTTGAGATTTAAAACATCACTGGCAGCACTTTGATTTCCCAAGGTGAGCTTAATTAAAACATATACTAAGCCTGGCATGCACTTATATGTTTCACATCCAACTACAAACATTTCAAACAGCCGCTGAAACAAGTGTGCACATGTATATGAGGCTACCAAGATGAAACCTGGACCCATTTAGAGCACTTATATATCAAACAGTGGTTCTGATCATACATATATATATATATATATTTTTAATTCATTCAGTATTTGAAGGTATTAATAATATTACAGTGTTAATAAAGGGCACCTCACACATTCTTGGCCAATGATCTGTGTAAGCTTACGGATATACATGGCAGTAACTTCTCCACACAACAGATATAATTCCAGATAATAACATAACATTAACCCCACAAAAACAAATATTTATTCAAACACACATACACACATGCATCATGCGAGAGCAGGCATCAGGTACAGTATTAGGAGAGCAGAGTAAGAGAAAGAGGCGGGCAAGAAGATAGGAAATTAGGAAAGCACCTCAATTTTGCGTCCCTCTACGATTGTACCATTTAGTTTCTCCCTTGCACGGTCTGCATCTGCACTTGTTTCAAAAGTTACAAAACCAAAGCCCTAATTGTGATAGGGGTGGCCAAAACAAATAAAGCAAGTAAGAAGTAAAGGAAAAGAGACAGAGAAAGGAAAAAGACACACTGTAAGCAGAGTTGCAAGAGGGAAATGGTAATCATTAGTCACAAGTGAACTTTCAACCAGGAAGTGATTCAGAGACACTAAAAAAAAAAAAAACTTCAGCCTTCTACATAATAACTGCAAAAAGAGATAAAGTGACATGGAATACTAATCAATTTGCCAAACAAAACTTAACTTATGTACATTATGTATGATATTTAACTTTCTCGTTTAGCTTAAATTTGCTTTCCCTACATGGCTACATGCTTATTAACAAATATTCTGATGATATGCTGTATAAGCCTACACACAGACACACATACACAGATAAAGAGAGAGAGAGAGAGAGAGTGAGAGAGACACCCGATACTCTTTTCATCTTCCCTCTTTGGCTGCTGTCAGCTGTAAATTATGGTCAGCCACAGCCCAAACACCATATCCAGTGCTGGCTATTAGACCTTCATGGCAAACAAGAGCTTGGGTCAAGCCAAGTCTTTTAGCTCATATACACTGCCCTATGTATAGCATAGTAATTGCTGTGAAAGATAATGCACGGAAGACGGTGGCAGCGGGCATGATCTCGTATGTACACACAAGACCTTCTTCTACACAACATATGTAAATGTAAGCTAGCCTGGGTAAAAAGCAAAGCAAAACATGAGTAACATGAATCCTGCTACCAGGTTCAAAATCAGTGTTTTTTCAATTAACATTATTACACTAAGTTAATTAACAAGGTTAAACCAAGCTGATTGGCATAGAGAGGAACTCGGATAAGAGCAACGCTCCCTGGATAATGAGTCCTCTACGGTCGGCAGTTCTATCCGGAAGAGTGTCTGTCTGGAAGACTGCTTTTACATATCCCTACCAGCTAATACATGAGATTTCCAAGACCCGAACAGACAAGTTGGTTTAAATCAGTGTATGACAGCTCTAAAAGGAGAATCACCGTGCACTGGTCAGACACTCCACTGAATTATAACTGGGTGAGTTGACACTAATTTAGCTGAAACCCCTCAGTTGTCTGTGTGCACAGCTACCTTTGAGCGAGTGTGGCTTGGCACAGTGCTATGTGCATGTGCGTATGTGTGCGTGTGTGTGTGTGTGTGCGTGTGCGTGTGCGTGTGCGTGTGTGTGTCACTTTGTGGCTGCCGTGTGAGAGCTGTAATTACTCGACTCATGAAGGGAAAGGGGACCTGTGTGGAGAGAGAGGGATGAAGTGACAAAGAGCTGCTCTTCCAGCTGACTTACCTTAGAGCCCCGCTCGTTAAAAATAATTTCCACATCTAAAATTTTCCCAAATTGCTGCAGAAAGAAAGGGAGAGGGGAGAGGGGAAAAAAGAGAGAGAGAGGAGAGACGGAGTAATTAGAACTCATCTCTTTTGCACTTTGTCAGGAAACTTGAGCACTTGATTGCATAGCTAACTAAAATAGAATACCCACTGCTCAATGGAGCTACTTCCATAGTAGAGAAGCTTCACAAGTCACTCTCTGTTGGACTAAAATTACACAGAGAAACCAGACTCAAACACTTTTATCAGTCATCGAAATGTGCTAAATGAGGCCAGCTGTAATGACTGTACCTCTGTGGAGAGTCCTGCCTGTGCACTGTAGACGGAATGAACTGGCTATTCTGCTGATGGGTGAAAAATTTTCAAAAGAGCACTACCATGCTGTGTATGCACCAATGCTCTTAATGACACACAATGGCTTGTTATTTTCTGTGGTGTTCACCCCGATAAAAACCCTGGATGAAACCATAAGACAACATATTTCTGGCAAGATTTAACACCCACCACCTCCTCTCAATTAAAATGGATAATTGGATGTAGAGGAGCTATCATAGCCGATGATAAACCATGTATTTGTTTATTACCATGACGAATACTGTCTCTGTAATTACGTGTCACATCGGTTATTATTTTCCAGCCATTTGCATTGTGTATCTTTATCTGATGCCCCTGAAATGCCCAATCCCTCCTTTTTATTCGCTAATTAGAATTAGAGAGCATGTGCTGACCATAGACAAGGCACAGCTGAGATTGTGCTTTAGACACAGCATATAGTTTATGCATTTGCAGCCTGGATGCCTGCCAGAAGAAGAAACCCGAACATTCCACCACAACTGACCTTTGATTCAGATCCTCGGAGCTTCAATAAGGGCTGTATTGTTTGGTGTATAGCAAAGTTTTATGTAAAGGGATGTGTCAGGCCTAAAGGTATGTCAGGGTAAGTTGACCTGCAGGTTCATTAGGACTGATAAAGGCCTTCTTCCCTGGAAGGTGAATTTGTTACTCCACTACACTCATTGGTTTTTGGTTACTCCCACTCTGTGTTAACCCTGCATACTTTATGCTAATCAGTAGCCTTGGTTAAGAATCTCCCCTTTGAGGTGATGAATCAAGCTGTTTTATTTCAATAAATGAATAAACATGTCTGTAAAAGAAAAGGCAAAGTCAGCACTGTCGGAAATAGACAAAGTGCACTCAGGATTCAGTAACAGTTTGGGTTGGGGGTAAAGGTTGGCATTATGGATGGGGTGGATAATCAAAGCTCTGGAGTTCACAGGTAAGACAAGTGATACCTAAGAAGAAACTATTTTATGCTACAAGGTCACATTTGTTGTTTGTCCTACACCTTGGTGATTGCTTATAAGAAGTAACAGTCAGGCATACTGCATGCATTTTCTCTAGGGACAAGGGACCTAAGGATCCCATTTAAGTGGTCTTGCTTTGGGGATCATTATGGAACACTGCAGAATAAAAGTGAAAGCTTAAGTTCCTCTAATGGGTGGAATGAAAGCAGGTTTTAATTGCTGTCTACAATGGCCATATTATTTCATTAAAACTAATTACCCTGTCAAGCAGGCCACGGCAGCTTCATTTCAGCACAACAGGGAAGAAATGGGCCTTCCAGGCACTGTGTGGCTCAATGGGATTGATCGAGGGCCCGGATCACTAATAAGGTTAAGAAGAGCTGCCTTTTATCCGTCCAGCCGTGGGGAGAGACTAGCACCAAATTTGTATGTGCATGTGTGTGTGTGTGTGTGTCTGTGTTGGAGGTGAGTAGGGGGTTTTGTCAACACATTTAGAGCATGGCTCTAATCTTAACTGACTCTGCATGTGCTGGGAAAGAATAGCTAGTTTACTGGTGAAAGTGCCAATTCTTTTTCAGCTTAGTCTGTTACAGGTCCTAGCCTCTATCTTCTCCATTTGCTCCTCCAAGCTCATTTTCCCCAGTCCAATTCAAATTTCAGAGTGAAATCCAAACAATTGCTACTTGACACAAATACATCCCATTTGTTCAAACTAAGGCATTTTTCCCTGCCAGAAACAGCATCAAGCATGTCCATTTGGATCTCAGTGTGAAGTCGTTCATGACCACAGCCGCCACTCTTAACAAAATCTGTGGATGCTAATGGTTTTAATCCACCCTAATGGGGTTACCAAGCTCTGAAATATTTCCCCAGTGAAGGCTCTCCCACACACCTCAGGTGAGTGCCCCCTCTACAGACCCATCACAGTGGGATTTGTCATCCACAATCATCCAAGGGCAGACAGATTTCATAACCGCACAGGTGAAATCAGGCTCACTGAGAGACTGCAGTAAGGACTGTGGGTGGTTCTCATATTGTAAGAATTGGCAACTCCAATCAAGCCATTTGGGGTAAATTACCAAATATATCCACTATGAGAGGTGGAAGATACAGTGCATGAAAACAAGTCATCAGTGTATAAACCAATCTTTAACACTCTAAATCCACAAAGCAACTAAACTAAGAAATTAGGAATAAGTAGGCATCATTATAAACTCATTATACAAACCCTTTTGTAACCTGCAGAAACCATATGGTTCCAATCCTCTTATCAGGCTCCGTAGATTGCAGGTAAAGTACAGGCTGCCTGCGGGTGGCTAACTATTGGATTGAGTACTCAAACATCTGGGTGTCCACTAGGAATAACTTGCTTTCATCTAGGCTCTGGAATAGCAGTCTGTTAATTGGGCTTAATATGGAATTAGATGCAACACTGAGCTTTTCTCATTATTGTCATGATAGAACTTCAAAGTGCAGTTGGTGGCCGTCTTCACTGCCTGAGTAGTTACAGTTTAATGAAAGCTCCTCAGGCGCTAGATGCTTGGAGTCGCAAAAAACACACAAGCGCTGGAGTGAGGAATCTGACATTTCAATCACGTTCCAGCAGCTCCTGTGTGGAATCGCCAAGGTGGTGCTTTAAACCCCATTTTATTCTCCAACATTAGGCCCACATATCCATTGGTGTAATTGCTTTGGATGTCTTTTTCTAATTATAAAATTAGGCTCAAATAAGGTTGGGTAATGAAGCCTGTTTAATTTTCATTCTTTGTTTGACTATGTCCCATGCCAATGTACTCATGTGAAAATAGAGACATCAAATTAGAGGTTTGAGAATCTAAATTGAATTTTCATTCCTCTTGGATGAAAAGATCAAAAAAAGCTATCTCCCCACTAAAGCACATGATTAAGCCTTAAGATGAGATAAATTTATATTTTTGTACGGCTTTGAGAGATTCTGCTGCAGGATGACAAATGGTAGCTTCTAGGTAAAATGGCTTACACTTTGATGAATGGCTGCACAAAAAATAAAATATCCTGATGAAAATAGAAATCAGGAAATAACGGGTGATGTGGCTGAAATTAGGCTCATTGTCTAGACCAGGAAAAGTCTAGAATTGGTCCAAAATTGATTAGAAGTACGAATCACTATTATTAAATGCAGGACTAGATGGGAAACTGTTCAGAGTATTGTATAAACAAACTGTTTATCTGTTCTTATGGTCTTAAATTATAAAATATTCTTAATACTTTATTTAGAATTAACTTTGAAACAGCTGAGGGACACTTTCACTAAAAAAAAAAAAAAAAAAAAAAAAAAAAAAAAAAAAAAAAAAAAAAAAAAAAAAAAAAAAAAAAAAAAAAAAAAAAAAAAAAAAAAAAAAAAAAAAAAAAAAAAAAAAAAAAAAAACGGGCCACCCACTCTGAACAGACTCCTTACTGAAGAGCTGGGTGAGTTTTTGGTGGTTTTAATAACTTTAAGTTATACTTAACTCCATGGCCCTGTACTACTGATATTTCTCTCCACTGGTCTGTCCAAAACTCTTCCAGCCTTCCAGTTTGTGTGTTCATGTAGAATTCTAGAGTGATGCACCATGCCTATCTATGTCATCCAATCCCACTAGTCTATCGATGACATGCAATAATTGTGCCCTTGGGTCCTTGCAAGATTTCACAGCAAGTGTTGCAACAGCTCTTACACACACACAGGAGCTGTCAGCAAACAAGCAGCTAATGAGAATCCAACTCCCACTTTTTAAGTGCACTGAAAAGTCTCCACTGGAGGAGACCCTGCTCCTCACATCAATACTGGGCAGAGTAGAAGAGAAGAGAAGTGAAGAAGAACATCTCTCTAAGAGAGAACAAAGAGGGAACAGATGTTCTCCAAGCTCAGCACTCACTGTGAATCCACAGCGCTTCATCAGATTAAAAATGCTACTGTCGCTTATACTTTGCCTTAAGTAAACACTAGCGCCAGCTCTTAACAAGCTAAGACTAACAGCAATATGCTTTTTTGTCTCCTCCCAGTCATGCTTGTAGTTTCCAGTAACAAGCTGCCAGTGCACAGCATTTAGTTGCTTTCGCTCACTGAATGCTACTAATTTGCTCTGAAGTCAAACTTTATCTTTCTCTGTCTTAGAGAGACTCGCATGGGAATTAGAAAAGCATACTCATTCAAAGGGTCATATAAAACTGTAAAACATGCATGCATACATAGTTACACATAGTACAACACAACCTCCTATTGTGTCCATAAAAATCTATACATTTCTGCAGGTGATTTATTATGTGTATATTCAAATGCCCAGTGGCTATTGTGTACTATTGACCACTAAGGGCGCTGTGCAAGATATTGTCCAAATGGGGAAGTTAATTCTCTGCCATATCTGATAGCTTTGGTAAAGTACTCTCTTGATATTTGGTGCTAAACCTTGAAAAATAAATTGATTTTATGTTCTGATGAAAACCAGCACGTTTACTGGCTGTACTGTGGCCTTAATTTGCCAGTTAGCTTATTAACTTACTAGGTATCTATCATGTATTGCTCAATGCCGCACACATTCAGTAAGGGAAGGTACTGTATTAATATAATTATGTCCATTTTATGTGCCTGTTTATTATCCATCTTAAACCAGTAATTTGCTACCTTATACTCAGCCTTACTTTGCCAGTTGGTTTACCAGTTTACTGTGCTCTAAAGCAATGCCCCTGTGGTTGTAGCGAAATACGTGCAAAAGCACACATTTCAGGTTATTCACGGCTGTTATAGGAGAATGGTCTTGATGATGTAGTTGTTAAAATTCCTGTAAAACCTCCCATTATTTTATATTCCATTTGTCTGCTATAGTCATTGTTTTCTCAATATTAACACAAGGACACACTGTATCACTGATGTGAAGATTAACTTTTACAGAGAACTCAGCTGAAGTACACAGGTCTGGGGGGAATATTAGGGTGGCTGACCTGAATATTTTTAGATGAGATAATTGAAGCTTATCCTTGTCTAAATGTCGAAGTTGTTCTGCCTTTTACCAGCAATGTTGTATTGACAGCAAAATGATTAGAATAAACAAAGCTATTAAATATTTCAATTTATAGATGACTGACAGCTCTGTCTCTACAGTATAATGTGAGAAACTATCCTAGCTGCAGGTATTTGCCTAATGATTGTAGTAAATCGCTGGTGTTTTCTCAGATGACAGAAATGTGCATTATATTCAAAAGAGATCTGTGTTTGTATGCCGTACGGAAGTAGCTTAGTGAATGCTTTTAGTGTTTGGGCTGCTCAGACAGAATGAACGAACGTTGCCCGCATCAGTACTGCAGGAAAACTAATGCCGTGTTCATGCATGTAAGGTGTGATTCGGGTTTTGTACACACACAGTTTGTCAGTCCTTAGATCCTACTGGTGTGAGTTCAAGTCTTCCCTTTCAACAGAGAAGGAATTTAGTCTGGCTAGTTCTGTGATTGTATGATATGTCTCACACATGGGTTTTAAGTCAGTAATGTAAGATTCAAGGGGTTAAATGCAAAAGGCGAAAATACTACAGTACTGTGCTGTATTGAACCACGTACTATAGTGTATTAAAAACGTAGGTTGAAGTTTTCCAGTTGTTGCTGATTTTCAAAAATATTTTTTTATGCACTAGATGGTCTTTGCAGTTCATGAAACACATTACAAGTGTATGGCTGAGCAGGAACACTCACCCCGAACATTTGCCGGAGGTCTGGATCACGGAAGCGGAATGGAATGTTGGAGACGTGTAACCGCTTGGGCTGCTGCTTCTCCGAAGAGTCTGAGGGCTGGAGCTGGAGCTGCTGGGAGCCCTCTGTCTGCGCCACCTCATCTGCCTGCTGGAGAGAAATACAACCATATTAATTATATAGGCCTGTGATAAGAACAGTGTTCAGACAACTGGCCTTCAGGTTCTCTTATTCCTGGCCAAGCGAAGGAGGTAAGAGGAGAAGGCACGAAAGTACATGAGCAGAGAGAGATCAAGGAGCACCAGTGGCACATTACAAATTCCCTCTGCCTGGCCAACATTTGTATGTGGCACTGAAGATTAAGGAAGCTGTCAGGAAATGTGGATACAGATTTAAAAGAAAATACCTCTGACATGTTGAGACCAGAGGATTCATTTACTGAGCGGCAGCCTATGAAGACCTGAGGGGATGAGAAAGCAAAGGGGGGTGCTGGTGGGAGTCTTCAGACTCAAAGTTGGTATGCTCATCTGTCCATCATAGAGGAAAATATAGCCACCATTGTGCTCTAGGATGGACGGCTGAGTGTGACACACATTCATCTAATTTCTCACCTGCCCAGCTCCAGCACTCCATCCATCCCTCCCTCCCTCTCTCTCTAGGTAGATATTGAGCAAATGTCACAGTATGTATCACAGCATGTATGCATGTGTAAATGTGTCATCTGGGGCTTTTGTTGTCTGATGTGACATTATTTCACTGGATTCTGTTTGTGCTGCACTTTCACAGAGTCATTTAGTACATGGTAATGTATGGCCTGAAGACCCTGAGTGAGCCTCAGGCAACAGTGGCTACAATGCACAAGGCAAAAAAAAAAAAAGCACTGACTTGCACTGAAAGAGTGCCGTTTTGATTTCAAATTAAACAAAGGTAAAACATTATCTTAGCCAACACATTTGAGACGCAGTCATAACTGTCACAGAGCAAATTGATGAGCAAGCTACAGTAAGCGCAATTTAGCATCTGACAGATGAAAGCAGCATATGAAGGCACTGATCTTCTGAATGGTCATTAATTTCAGACTTATCTTGTTTTGGGCCTGTTGTGTGCAGACATGCTCAGTGGAGGAAAAAGCATGTTGAGCAGAGAAGACAAGCAGCATCCCTTCACGTGCATAATGAATTAGAATAACATGAGGAGAGCAGATGAAAAGATGATGTCAGCTAAACGTCCCCAGGATTAGCAAGATCAATGAGAGAGAAGTGCTGAAGGCAGCTACATTGGGCTTGGCCATGGTTGGCAAGATGCATAGTTTTTCAGAAAAAGAGAGGGAGAGAGTGAAATGGGTAGGGACTGGGGGGAGAGGGGAAGGGTAATGTCATAATAAAACATTCACAAGGAAATATAGAGACGGAAAGAAAAAATCCAGAGGGAAATACAATAGTATAAAATATTTATATAAAGTAATAGATTAGCAAATATCTATACATGTAGACATAGAGAGCAGGAACAAACAGAACTTGTGTGCATGTGTGGCAACAACTCTCATGTTATATACAGAACTGCATGTATGTTGAGGTGCCACAGGGACTCAACACAAGCACCTGACATCTAAAGCAGAGATCAGTCAGCTGACTTGGTACTACATGAACTAAGGACCACAGTGGGGAGTCAGACCCTATGTGTTGCACACAGAGAGGCCTCATACTGTGATTTTGACAAGCAGTCCAAGGATGAACTTATCTTTTATAGAGAGAAAAAAAAAACAGTGGCATTGGGTCATACTCTGTTGATGTTCTTGTATGATCTAATTTCATACATTTAGACTAATTTAAATATATACATTTGATCGGCCTTTACAATTACATTTACACCTGCAGCATTTGGCAAACTGGAGTTGGTACTGATACATAAGTTTAAAAAAAACAAAAAAAAACAATACATGCTTTTTAAAAATCACTATATTCTTTCTTTCTTTTTATTTAAAAGTCAAATGCATGAATGTATTCATTAAGTGCTTTTTGATAAGCGTCTTTAGTCTGCGTTTCAGAACACACACACACGTACGCACACAGACACACACACACACCCGCTGGCCTCGCAGACAAGGATACATGTTATGTGAGTCACAAGATACTGAAGATAATGAAGATGTAATGAAATATCCATCACTACATTTTTTTTTTTCTCTATGATTTGGATTAAGAAAAAATGAGCGAAGAGGGGTAAATGCAATTAAGACAGCTAAGAACATAATGCTTACTGAAATGTAAAAGACGTCTAGCTGCAAGGCATTTCTTTCTTCCACTCAGTACCAAGAAAAAAGGTGAAAAATGACACTACAATAACAGCTCAAATGAAATTTTAAAGTTTAACTTGCAAAAAGAAATTATTATTGCAGCTGACACACTGTGTGTCTTTATTGTGGGATCTGAACCTCTCCTTACAATAATTATTATGATTTTTTTTTTATATTATTCTCTCTGTTCGAATCAAACCTTTTCCCAATTGAATATATCACTGACATGTCATTAAACTAAAAATTTAAATTAAACTAAAAGCTTTAAGCAGCACTGTTAGAAACGTTTATATACACTGTTAGAATATTTACAACCCTTAATGGTTCTTTGGTTGTCTCTCTGGGGGAACTCTGAAAGGTTTTGTGTACAAACCTACAACAGTGTGTTACCTTAACAGAAAAGGCTTCATGTAGTACCCTTATCAGGAAGCTAAAAAGCCTTAATTATCCAATAATCCTTAAAGAACCCAAGAGTGTACAATATGAGTTTGAAGCTGCCTCAGCCTGCATTAATGCCAAAAGGGGGATTACATTACTACAACAATCACTCATAGAGACTGCAGCTTTACCATCGATTTAAGCATTAGCCATAACAAGGATCTCAGATGCAGCACAAAAGGAATTTACTCTCCTTTGGGGTGGGGTGGGGGGGTGGTGGTAAAAGCACTCTGCATTGAGAGCAGAAGGAAACACTTTCTGAAATCTCCTTCCAGTTCATTCACCTCCATTCACAGACCTGCACAGAGGTCTCCATGGTCAGAAAGCTGCTACCCTCTCTGACCTTCCTGGTGCTTTCTCTCTCCCTGTCTCTGTGGAATAAACCTGGGCTGGACTCCAACTCGAGACTCCAGCATTGCTGATTGAGGTTCTGCAGGTTAAACACATCACACACTCAGTGGAGAATCACACAGCCTTGTCCAGACAGTGACTGCTGCTCCACTGCACTCACAGCAGCCCAAGCTCACCTGGAAATCTATGACACTCTGTAGTGGTGTGAAATTCATTGTAATGATTGGACTGTCAAAAGCATGCAATGTTGAAATCTTAAAAATGTACATTCATAGCCTTTGCACAGAAACAATGTAGACAGCAAGCATTCAAAAGTTCATGCAGGGCTGTTTACTTTTCCTGTACTCTGAAAATGTCAGCTTCTTTCAGCAAATCGGCAAATCATAATGCTTTTCAGTTTTCAGCACTAATGGTTTACATTTAGTGGAAAGATTTTGGAGTGGTGAAAGGATTAATACATTTTTCTAGTCAATGGTAAAAGGGTTGCTTCCAGAAGTTTGTTTAAAATTCAGTTAGAATGGGATTTGATTTATTTATTTATTTATTTTTTTTTTTGTGATTCCGGGTTTTGAGATCTTGTTTACAACTGGTCATTTCCTGAATGTTATATCTGGATTGTACAAAAAATTGGCACAATTCATGGATTAATTTTACATTTAGAAGATGCAATCCTCCATAGTTTTTAAATCAGTTGCATGTTTGCACATTTTTTGTGGGTGTTATCAAATTTGCACATTTTTACATGTGCAAACCTTTAGTAAATTATGGCCATAATGTACTGTATCAGGTGGGGTTCTCAAACTTTACTTGGTTCGAATGATAGAATACATATTATATATATATATATATATATATATATATATATATATATATATATATATATATATATATATATATATATATATATATATATATATATATATTACACCTTTATTTTTATGTGGTTCAGATATAATCCCAATATGCAAGAAGCGTGCAATAACCTGTTCACAAACATCCGAGATTATAATTCCCAGACTGTGGTTATGACTTGAATACCACAGAATGTTATCTGTCCAAGAGTTTTGGATATAATTGCATGACGGAACTATGCATAGTGTGCGTCTTTATATAATGTGACTAATGAACCATTAATTAACCTGACCAGTTCATGGGTTTATCTTCTCAAACCAAACATATCCCTAGTCATTGCTGGCTATCTATAAGAAGAACCATTGTTTACCACCAGTGTGGCATTATCCATCATCGACACTGTGCATCGATACTGGGCCTGTTAAGATAAAGCACATAGAGAAACTCTAAACCTCCAGGCTGCACCCCTGCCCCTTAAGCACAGGGTCTGTGGTGGATCCCCCAACTTCAGCTCCAGAGTGGAGACATAAGCACAGCTAGGCAGATCGATGGGACAAAAGGAGGTGCAATTAGCCCTTAGTGCCCCTGCTCCCTGGGCTATACCTTCACATGGGCCCTCTTTCACCATTCATCATACTTGTGCCATTGGTCATTCACATGCTCTATCTGCAGCTGCTCCGGCAGGACTCATGCTATCCATCATGTCTAACAGGTGAGTGGTGCACCATTGCAGCCTCTGCCATTACAGAGCAGCTGAGCGTGGCCTCGCAGAGCCTCCAATGCCTTTCTCATCCCAGTGGAGCTTTGTGTGATGGAGCCTTTGATTTGTTCATGTTATGGAAACATGCACCAAATGAGGTGTGAGGAAGTGTGTCAGTCCAAATGTCTACACAATCGTTCTATGATATCTCCTCTTCTTATATAGTTGCAGTATTCAGTACGCAAATTGCATTGGTGACTGTCATTTCTTCGCTAACACTTGGCTACGCCTCTCCTCATCTTAATAACATCATGAATCCTGTCAGGTAAGGATGCCACCAGTGTCTTGAGACAGTTCCTGTCAATTTTAACCCACTCTTCCACTGACTGATTGTGCAATTCAGCCAGAGTTGGTGGGTAACTATTTTGGAGTTTCACCTGCTGTTCTAAATAATCCATAAATAAATAAGTTTTCTATGGGATTGAGCTCCGGTAATTTTTGCAGGACAATGTTTCTCAGTGTTCCATCATTCTTGTCGAACAAGTCACACACAGATTTGGCTCTATACACCCTATAGTTATCATCCTGAAATATACTGAGAATAGGAGTGTCAAATTTTTGTGGACATGAAGCACACACGTCAACCTCAGACTTTGGCAAACAACCGATCAGGTTTTTATGCCTTAAGTTATATTCATAGTTGAAAATAACTTATAGGTGCATAACCTGCTGACATTCTGCAGTAAGGTGCTGGTGTCTGCAGGTTTTTTTTCCTTTCAGATAAGGAAGTGGCTATTCCATTTACCTTTACACTCTTGAGCCAGAGAACACACGAGTACAGGCAACGCACTCAGTCACAGCGATATGATCTTCTTTGTTCATTCAGAACAATTTCCTACCTCATGAGGCATAAATGGAGTCAGACTCTCCTCTGGAGGAGGTGACATTAAGTCAGGAGTGGGAGCAGAGAGGTAAGCACTCATGAATCCACACATCTATGATCTAATTAGCTCATTGCCACTGCTAAGCAGCCATCTATGGGGGGTTCATCTGCGTGATTTGCTTTTAATTTGTGTTAATTGAATGTTAATTATATTGCAGCTAGAGTGTGCTGCATTCGTCTCATTCAGAGGCTGGGTTTCTGAGGGCGGTACTCCCTTAGGTCCATCGCCAAGGTGGGAAGTAATTAAAAATGCTCCTTTTTTTTTGTTGGGCTGCCTTGTCTCCCACCAAAAGAGGGTTTGGTGTCTTGCATACCTTTGAATCTCTTTACTCAAATGTTTGAGAGGAAATTGCTCAGCAGAGAATAAGCACACACCACTATAAGACACTATAACCCAGGCTGCACCTTCTAAGCCTTCCTGCACACAGAATCTATTACTATTACCAGTGAAATAGACAATAATCTTTAAGGTAGATTCCACTCCAGAAATATGCCAAAATATGGTAACTTTATGGTCTGCTAAAAAAAAGCTCCCCAAATCAGCATTAAGTAGGTGCATTACTTCACTAAAGGTTTATGATTCCCCATTACCCCGATTGAAGCCTGGAACGTAGTCTAACAAAATTTTATACACATGCTGCTGCCAGGGATTATAAGTGTGCTAAATGATTTATTGGGTGACAGGAATTGTCTGCTTTATTGGTCTACCTTCTTCTGTCCAACACATTATCCGCATGCTTTAAAACATGCTGTACATAGGAGGACTGACGAAGCTGTTATTGACTGGCTGGTTTATGTGACCTTAGCTATTGACACCAGCTCAAACATACTCTAAACCTGAGTAAACCCAGCCATATTAATGCAGTCACATACAGGGTGGATCCCAATAAACTTCTATTGTGAGTGAGAGAGAGAGAGAGAGAGAGAGAGAGAGAGCAAATAACGATAATTTGTCACTTTTCTTCATGCTTGAATCTCATGCTTAAGCTCGTCCACTGGCTTTTGTACTAGTACTGTTTTTTATATATGGTGGGGACAAATTTCCCAAATATCCCCGCAAGAATATTAATATCTGACAGTTTTAATTGAGGTTAAGGTTAGGTTTAGATTTAAGTGTAGGCATAGATTAATTATAATGCAAAATAATTATATCAGTGGCAGGTTCTCACAAGGATAGTAAGACAGAAATGTGTGTTCAACAGGTTAAAACCTGTGCTAAAGAAGCATTTTGCTTTTGTTAGCTTCTATGGTAGGTATCAGCTCAGCACCATACAATTACATGAAAATTATCATACACACCCCCTCGTCTTTGAAGAGAGAAGAAGCCCCTCCCTTTATCTCCATCCCATTCTCCCTGTCATAAATGGAGTGTGAGTATGTGTGGTGGGTGCAGCGCCTGAGTCCCGCTCATCTTGTTCAGTGATTTCTCTAACGTACACATTCAGTGTTATCTGCAAATCACTTTCAAAGTGCTCCGCTCAGCACTTCCACCCTTCCCAATGCCACTACAACCACATAATTGAAACTATCTGATTGGAAAGCTGCCAAGCAGGTAGATTACATCCGATTAGGGTGAAACTGGTGCTTCACTTAACGGGATTAGACTGAGATGCTTTATTTTTTGCCCCCACCCCCACTACTGTAGAAGAAGGCAGTCAAAACTCATTTGTCACCAGTGTGCATTCTTCTAGTGTGCTATAATAGATGTTTAAGTTGATTAGCATGCAGTACTAAGAGGTTTTTTACTTTTGCTAAAGAAACATGAAGCTGCAGTTAACCATATCACACCAGCAAGACAAAATTCCACAGATCGGTTTAAATATCACTGCTTGGATATGAGACAAACAGTTTCCTTCCTTTGTGAACTAAAGAAACTGTTTGCTATGTTATTAAAATTTAAATAAATTCATAAAAATGTCTAAACCAAAATTTGGGTTAATTAGAGACTGTTGATAAAGACTGTGTTTGTGTGTTCAAAGTGTGTAGCACTCTTTCTTAGATGAGGATCCATGTTTTAAGCTGGCCTCCCTCTAAAGTAGGCAGAACTGATAGATATTTAAGGTTTATCTTTAAAAATATTCCTCTCATCTTCTCCCCAATGTGTCCTCTCCAATCTGATTTGATCTAACCTAAGAATATCTGCATATATTTCCAGACCATAGCTCCTCATATCTAGATACTCTCCAAACACATGGAATTAAAGAGGCCTAAAATGCCTTTTAATCCCCAGCACTAATGTGAAAAAAAAAAAATGCTTTCCCTATTCCAACCCTTACATCTTTCTCTCTTCCACTCTACCGCCCCATCTCTAAGGCTTTCATGTTAGGTTGTCTGAAATTTCTGAGAGACCTCAGAAATTTACAAAGTCGAACCTTATAGAAGATAAATTGAAACTCCCCAAAACAGGCCTTTATTAAATCTAATAACCTGCAGGGAATTGCAACTCAGCAGGCCTAATTCGGATTCTCTTCAGTCAGAATAATAGAATAATATTTGTTACAGTGGTTGTAAGTGCTGATTTGGCTATTGCGGGTGGTTTGTGTGTGTGTGTGTGTGTGTGTGTGTGTGTGTGTGTGTGTGTGTTAACCACAGGTCTATGGTAAGTAAAATGGGAAGAGCAGAAAAATATTTCCAGGCAATAATACAGGAATTACAGCATACAACATTCCCAAAGGAATCAGGCCTCAGAGCGACATATGGATATGCATGCACACACACACACACACACACACACACACACACACACACACACACACACACACACCTACACACATACTGCACTGAAAGTCTTTTATTCCATCATAAGCCTGCTATATATATTGGGGACTGTTATAGTAAGTGGTCCACTGAAATTTTCATAGAGTGGTAAACGGTTCCAAGGGGTTTGATGGTTGGAGCAGTGGACTTCATGGTCATGACACAATAGATCAAACAGACAGTTAGGACTCTGTTGTCTGCTCCTGGAAGAGCATAAAAGAACTCTTCATATTCTCTTAGGTCTTCATCTCACACATTTTCTCCTTTCATTTTTGCCCTTTAAATGTGGTTTAATACAGACGAACACAGTAATCATTCACACTAATCTGTAATCCTATAATCACTCAGATAACTGAGAGCAGAACAGCACTTCTGTCATCTCGTTTTGGCAACGGAAAGAAAATAAGGCTCATGTCTCTGGTGATAAAGATGGTATTTACACTGGTTCTTTTATACACCTTATATAGATTGTGTCTGACAAGATTTTAATTACATGCATCTTCACTTGTAGTCAAATGTCCCCAATTAGCCACAGAGTTGAATTCAACTCTAAACACAAGATGGTTTCTGAGTGGTGCAACAGAAAAGCGTATGCTCTATCACTGGGAGATCGTGAGTTCAAATCCCAACAATGTGACTACCAGTGGCTGGGAGCCAAGGGACTAAAATTGGCTGTGCTCTATGGGTGGGAGGGATGGCATACTCTCTCCTGTGTCAGTGACAGAGATCATGATTCATGTATGCGGAAGAGGGAAGTTTGCACTCTCCTTCAAGAGTGGCCTGTGATGCAGCAGTTTAAAAGATGCGTTTGACTAGCTTCATGTGTCTTGGAGGAAGCACATGTTAGCCTTCACACTTCCTGTTTCGTAGTTGTCGTATGATAAGGGAGAGATGGCTGGTGGGTGGCAATTGGCAGATAACCAAATTTGGGAAAAAATGTGGAAATAAAAACTCTAAACACTAGACAGCCAAGTTCCTTATTTATATATTTATAAGTAATTTCTAATTAAAAAAGATGGCACATGATTTTGCGTGACACTTTTAAATTTCTTTTATGAAGCCATGGGACATCATACACGTGATGCACTAGGGGAGGATTTTGTTTGTCAAATGTGCCTTGGAGAGATGAATACATTTACACTTGTATTACAAGTTGGACTGATGCCCAACATGAATTCTGATCTCACTTTTCAGACTGAGGCTACACATATCAGATGTGTATCAGCTTTCAGTAGCCAATATCAAGTGTGGTAAATTGTAATTTAATGCTATATTCAGTGAGACTTTTGCCAGAGACCTCATTATGAAAAGAATTCTGTCAAATATGAGGAATCAGATTTTGGGTCAGTTTTACCTGCAGTGTGAACATATCTAAGTGGCTAACAACTTATAACTAATCATTGTATGGTGAAAAGTGGATGTACTCACTGGTACGTTGCTGGGTGCTGTGAGTGAGGACGTGCTGTTCTCAGTACCGGTTGGATCACTGTGTGTCTGTGTGGTTGTATAGATGGTGAGGGCAGCTGCATGCTCGGGCACCGGGTTCGGCCCTGTGTACTCCTGCCCGGGGTGGGCATACTCGCCGGGCAGCCCGTTCTGAGGAGGGGGAGGGGGGTATTGCGCCGGGGCATACGGCTGAGCCATGGCCTCTGGAGGGGCTGGTGCCTCCTGGTTACCCTAGAGAGAGAGAGAGAGAGAGAGAGAGAGAGAGAGAGAGAGGTGGAAGAGGAAAGGAGAGAGAATGAGAGAAAGATTTATAAATTTTAGTCTCAGACATACATGTCACCACCTATTCAGTGTAACCAAAAGCAACAGCTTGGCAGTAGCATCAGAAAGTATCACAGATAATAAGACATGACAGAAGCAATCATGACTCTGTCTGTCTCAACTCTAATGTCACATGATAAGAGGAAATATGGGTGCTAATTTCATGATCGCTCTGATAGAATACCCTGCACAACCTGCCACAACTGTAACTGACAGATTAAGCCATGGATATGCACACGGAATATCCTCCGGCAATGAAGACACAAACCTGATCTTGATTAAAGGAACAGAAAGCAGACAGTGATGTAAATCCTCAGTGTAAATTCTACTGAGAGAGAGTTCAAGGTGCCACAAACAACCTGTAGTCCATCTACACTCCTGTCATCCATGAATAAAACAGTGTGCCTTACGGCACATTGTAAGCAATATGTGATGCAATTTAGCATTTTTTTTTTATTTCCACCACAGTGCTGTAAAAAAGCTGAATGGATTTGTACATCATAGCAACCCTCACATTACAGCATTGGCCTTACTGGTCAACAAACTTTATTTTGTACCATACTGCTCGGTGGATAAGCATGGCTGGAGTCATTAGAATTTGCTCTCCTGGCAAGTGTCATGTGACAGATCAATTAACTAATTCGTTTTTGATTATAACCTTTGATTGTAATTAAAGGTCTGTGATACTAGCCACCCTTTTTCACTTCACAGGCCTGCACCTCCTCATAACATTCTCATTCCCTCTCTATCACTTTCTACATGCTGGAATTCAATGAGTATCTACCCCTTTATTTAGCTTGCGTGTGATATCTCTTTCCGCACGCTGTCTGTCATTCTCTCTGTGTATCAGCATGAAAATGAGAGCACTGCCTCTTTCTTCTCCTTCATTTCTCTCCACTGGAGTGGATGTAAATGAGACATTTCTCTCTCTCTCTCTCTTTGGCTCTCATTTGTTTTGAGTAACAGAGGTACACAATGTTTTCTCATCCATCTATGAAAATTAGGATACACGAGTGTTTCATTTCTCTCTCTTTGTCTGGCAGCTATTTTGGAAAATGTGCCTTTTTTATTTGGTCATGCCCTTGACTGTAGGAGTGAGCGTGTGTTGACTGATGAGGGTTAATTTCTACAGTAGAGTGCAGGTCTGTATGTGCCTCTGTTTATGTGTTTGTTTGTCTGTGTTGACAGATGAGGGCAACGCTGTGGAGCGGAGTGCTGTTGTCAGCACAGGTGCGGTCGGGTCATCAGTACACTCGTTGTGTGTGAGTGTGTGTACACCTTGCAGGCGTATAAAGAGCAGCTTGTCTAGAGCACCTCATATCAGGGTATTAATATAATACAAATAGGTGGAGACAGGAGCTTGGCCTCTGCTAAGCTGATGGCAAAGACAGGCAATAACACTGCATATAATCTGGAACTGCTATATCAGTTTAATAAACCAGGGGCACTCCTAATTAATTAACCTCATCGACGAGCTTGAGATGCCAGGCTTTCTGAATCAGCAGTAGTCACAAACTATTCCCTGCTGGAGCACAATAATTAACAGGTACAGTGGGCAGATGGTAAAACTATAGATCCCAAAATAGCTGCATGTTTCTTCATTACATCATGGGTGAGATACAGCTGAAATCCAGTACAATGCCTGCAAGATACCTCATTCTCATTAAGAGATAATGGGTAATGAAAAAAAAAAATTAAGCCGTGAAGGGAAGCATTGCAGATTTATTTATTTTTTTTGCCAGCTTTTATCCAGGACCCACTGCATGGTGAATGCCAGTGGAAATCAAGCTCTTTTTTTCTGCCCTTTTGCTTGATTATTATTAACCTTTTTTTTCACTGACTAAGCAGCATTAGGCGGCAGCAGTGGGCTGCAGAAATGGCCTGCAGAAGGCTACAGTTTAATAGGAACGGAGAGAATTGCATTAATGTAAATGTAGTGGAAACAATGAGAGGCCTGGCCATTGACATGTTGGCAAACAAATGAGACAGTCCTCTCAATTAGGGCCAATGCTCCATTATCCAAATGAAAAACTCACTCATCCATGACTTACGCACCATGGCCAGGCATGGAGAGTGACTGAAAGAGAGTGAAAGACAAAATAAAGACAGATGCAGCATGAGTAAGAGAGAGAGAGAGAGAAAGACCCCCTTCAGGGGGTTAGTAAGAATACCAGGGACACTTGTCTCATGTTTCTCACTTTTTCCTCCTTTCATGATTGCAGTAATATTGATGCACTTCATGCTAACACTTGCTCATAACACTTGCTGTGGAATTTGTCTGTCTATATGTGACATGCTACACAAACCACAGCTTTATAGATTGCTGTGCTTATACTCCAAATATTAGACAAGATATGCTTTTTTATTTTTTGACTGCTTTTTAAATTTTTTTAGATATGCTTTTTTAAAGCATATTTTTTGTTACCAATTTTCGGTTTGTAGTACATTTTAATGTTCCTTTGCACAGATTCTACAATTCTCTGGAATGACTAGAGGAATGAACCCTGTTCTTCCAAAAAGTTTTCTCTCAACTGGTGTTTGGATGATGGGGGTGGAGAGTGCTGTCTAACATATCAGTTCAAAATCTTAGATTTGGTTGAGATCCGGTGACTGTGAAGCCCATTTTCATACTCATAAAACCATTCCCTGAGCCCTCATGGCCTGTTAATGGGGATGGGGTCATCCTAGAAAAGATTACTCCCATCAGGTTAGGCATGTTCATAGGATTAAGGTGATCAGTCAGAAGAACTTTGGGTTGATTTGCAGTAACTCGTCTATCTAAGGGGACAAGTGGACTCAAACTATTCCAGTAAAATGACTCCTACAGCATAACAGGACCACTGTTTTCCTTAAATTTGTCGCCTCTCTGTATACACACACTTCATTTTACCTTGCAGGTGTGCATGCACGTAAGTGCACCCTGGAAAGTATAAAAAAGCAAGTCCTTTCTTTCATTTTAGCAGTTTGTGTTTGATTAAACTTTACTGAGGTGAGGTGCCGGTGATTTTTTTTAATCTCACAGATAAACATTGTTATTGATTGGGTGATATCACAAGAGATGATACAGTATAACTGACTGAAAAGGTATTATATATTTCAGCATCAGGATCTTTGCTAAAACTTTTAATAAAAAAGAAGAATGAGGGGGAGAAAGAAAAACATAATGTGCAGCTCATTAGCATTCACAGTTAAAATGAGCCATTATGTTGAAAGGAGAAACACTACATTTGGGATCTTCTGTAAGCTATATGGTTTGAATTTCACAATAATACTGATACAGTATTATATACAGTTTTATTTGATCCGAAAACAATAAAACCCCCGAAGCAGGCTACAACGGAGTTTTTGACCTAAAAAATGGGCAATTGCAACCTCAGACTCAAAACAATAAAAAGTCTCATATTCTGTGAAGCTCTGTGCATGTGTCCCAATATTGTGTCCCAGTAGGGGATCAGTCTGGGGTGCTGTACCAGAATTTTGACAAGACATTTTGACATGTGCAGATGTTCTATTGATTCAATGTGTGAGCATGTCTTTCTCTGCCTATGTGGCTATTCATCTGTACATCTATCATTCTCTATTCTTCTGCTTTCTTCTGTCCCTTCTTTCCATCTCTTTCTCTTTTTATGTTGCGCCTCCAAAGCTGTGTCTCGCTCTCTCTGTGGTGATGTCAGAAAAAGAAAAAAGTGGCCGTAGCCCGAGGAAGGTATTGTAATTCACTGAAACATTGAGCGTTATTGATGCACTTCCCTGCCTCAAAGCGCCAGCAGAGTAGAGGGCTGTCCAGGCGGTCTGAAAAACAGCGCATAAAGCAGGCAGAGAGGGCATAAGTGCGGCCCTGCCAGGGCTCTGAGGAGGGGCGGGGGTTCACAAAACCATAAAGTCTGCAGAAAATGTCTGCTGCTCAACATTACATTATTATTGCTCAGTGTGTGGACTCCATCCCATGAAATATTCAGAGAGGTAAATGGAAGCACAAGCAACATTTTCCAAAGCCAAACTAAGTGCAAGAAAGCAGCTTCCTTTGCATCAGGTGGGTGGTGAACTGCCCAATACACTGCAACATACCATCACCCCACACTTTTTTCCAACAGTTTTTTTTTTAATCTTTTATTTTGTTCCTGCACCTGCAAAGCATGTAATGTACTCAGTCTTTCCTAACAGCTGTGCTGTGAGCAGTAGGTTCTATTTCTGCCATGCTGACCTATGATTTTCCATTTACTCTCATTCCATTTGTTTTTGAAAAGGTTAAAAGAGAGTGACCTGGGAAAGCTAATGCCTGATTACCTCCCATTAGTCCAGTATGTGGTCACTGAGAGCCTGTGTGATGCCTTAAACCCATAATTCCAGCACAAAGAGTACAGATGGCAAATTCGAATGCAATGGACCTGTCCATCATATTGGTGGATAGAAAGTGGCCACTTTATGATGGGGTGTGTGGAGAGATGAAAAGAAGAGGGATGAGATAGGAGGGCTGCTGTGACTTACTTGAAGCCTCAAGTATTTTGTATGTGCAGGAAAGGCTAGCATGGTCTACAGAGCTGGGGTGTTGTTCCCTACTGCAGTGCTGAAAAGAGTTCAGCACTGCAGACAGCTCCCATGTTGTACACACTCAAAAGACTTCCAATGCTCAATCTCTGCCTTTGTTGCCAATCCAAAGAGCCTTCCTTTTCTCTGAACTTGTGCAGACAATACAGAGTTTAGAAGTTGTATAGAACTTTCTCTATGATTTGTAGTCCACAACACTTGTTCTTTGAAGTGACAGCGCAAACACATACATCAACAAACAATTTAAAAAAAAATATCACACTATGATGTGATTTGAAATGGTAGCTAAAATAAATTCTCACACTACACCATATCTCAGCCTACACCTAATAAAGCAAAACCGAGAGCCTATCAGCCCCAGAGCTCCCTCGGCTAAATAAAACACATCATGGAGCTGGAGGAAAGAGAAAAAAATCTCCTGCCTAGAGGTTTTATTTCTGATAAACTTAAATCAGCAACTGATATTTAATACAGCTCTCCACTGCCTCGGTTTTAATTCACTTAGTGCCCTTTCCATATAGTTCCGCAGGTCCAACATCTGACAGTTTATAAATGTGAAAGAGAGGCAGCCCTAGAGAGAGAGAGAGAGAGAGAGAGAGAGAGAGAGAGAGAGAGAGAGGCTGAGAGAGAGAGAGTTGAAAGAGGATAGAGAAAGAAAGGATCTCCATCATGGTGACTGAAGTGATGCCACAGTAAAAACATCCCCAGATCCTTGTCGACAAATTGCGCTGGTAAATGATTTCTCCGATGAGCTAAATCGTATTATCTGTCCCTCCCCTCTCTCTCCACAATCTCTCGGCTGAACCAGTGCCAAGCGGCCAAGTGATCGCACAGTAAATGAGTTTATTTCCCCTAAGAAAGAGATGAAGGGAGTGGGTTGGAACAGAAAACTACGCTACTCATCTTAACATTTAACCTCTCATATACAAGGTAGCTTGGAGCATCAACAGCCATTTTGTGCAACACACCTGGGGAACTACAGAACCTGTTGTGCTTATTTCTAAACTGTTGTGCTTATTTCTATACCTACAAGTTTTTTTTTAAGTTGTCGTGCCTCAGAATGATCAGGAAAAACGTCAGCAGTGCAGGATGAATGTCTTTTAGCTGGAACACCAGGGGAAACCTAAGTGAACTCCTGAGCAGGAAGGAGAGAGTATGCACAGCGTGGCACGTTAAGTTTGAGATGCTTCCAGAGTGAGTTTGACAGGCGTGTAAGTGACTGTCAGAGTGCCAGCAGTGATAGAAAGCCTGCTCCATGCACTACGACATTAACTTGACCATATCAGTGGCTTAACATTCACCTCTGAGTCATCTACAGTCAGCTTCACATGCACATGCTATTAAGCTGGCAGTGTTGTGTTTGACAGCTATTGGTGGGGAAAACAAATTGCATCCAGTGAATATATCTATATCTATCTATCTATCTATCTATCTATCTATCTATCTGTCTGTCTGTCTGTCTGTCTGTCTATATATACATACAATTAATTAATCTGAATTTAACTAGGGGCAGGGGCCCATAACCTGGACTGTTTACAACATGACAGCAGGCTCCTGTGTCTTTTAATGACTCATACAATCCTGCCAGCCCTGAATCACTGTCAGAACGGTGAGACTGCTTGAGGGGGTATGGGGTTTGGGGAGAGGGTTGTGAAAGCCAGGTTCTTCTGTGTGTATGTGTGTTGGAGGAGTGAGGTATAGTTAGGTCCAGGCATTATCGATTCTTTCTCAGCAGAGCGCTTCCATAGCCGTGGGCCCTGCGCCACGCCTCCGGACTGATTACTGACAAGCACTCTGCTGGAGCAAATTGGATTGAAAAAAACCCTCCCAACCACACTTAGGGAATCATTTCCAAGACTCCCATTTCCTCCTCCTCCTCCTCCTCCTCCAGCAGCCAAGCTGAAGGCCCTCCCCATGCCCGCAGGCACACTGGGTACCGAGTGTGTGCTTGAGTATCTGTGACGAGACCTACACCCTAAAGGCCGGGCTATCCCTCGAAAATAGAGATGTAGCGCAATCTTATATGTGTCACTGCTACATTTCAGTGGCTGTCTCGGGCTCACAGTGTCATTCCATGCCTTGAAAGTAATATATTTTTGTGCAGCTTTTCCTCCACCTCCTGCCGTGTGTGTGTGTAATCTTGTGTAAGAGTGAGAGCCTCAGTGGTGCGTCTGTGTCAGTTATTTACAACACTATGACAGAATGGTTGTATCATGGGTAAAATTTAGCAACATGGCAGTGCCACAGCCACAATGAGTTCAAATGGCAGACACAGTGGCAGTGCTGTTACTCTATTGTTTTTCCTCGTGACAGCACTCTCTGGTGACATGAGTGCGTGCAGCGTGTCTGAGTGATTTCCCTCGTAGATGGAAAACAGGGCCGCAGCTCCATGCCACCTATCGGAGCAAATAGGAGAGGAGACAAAGGTATGAGGAGGGGGGTGTAAATATGTGAGCATCACTCCTTACATCACTCCCTTCATGCAGCTATATTATTCTACTCTGTTTCAGTTGGCTGATGAAGAGAGGGACACGTAACATAGGCCCATGGAAGTCTATAAATCTTTTTTCTTTCTCTCACACACTCCACTCCCATTCTTTCTCCATCAAAGGGTCTACTTTTAGCAGAGTTTACAGGTGTGGGATGGAGCTGTTTCTTGATATGTAGACTCTGAAAAATTAAAATGACTATTAACTTCCCCATGTTCCCATGTGCTATCCATGCATGCGTGTTTGCAAGAGCCTGACAGTGCACACAGTGGACCCGAGTACATGCTTCCACATCTCCCAAAACTCCTTGTGTGTGTGTGTATGTGTGTGTGTGTGTGTGTGTGTGTGTGTGAGAGAGTGAGTGCGTATGTGTCCCTTCTAAAGCAGTAATCAACCATAACAGACTGTGTTTCTTCCTTCTGAGAGAGTTCAGAGTATCACATAAATAAGACGTTATATTCTTTGAAGTCCAGTAAGAGCAAAGGAAGTTATAATTAAAAGGAACACAAGGAACGACATCCCTGCTGGCATTCTATATTATGAATACCACACACCACCACCACCACCACAGTCAAGCACATGCAGATGTGTGTGCAAACACCCGTAGCCAACCCCGGACTAGTGCATAAACAGAAATGGATGCTTAATATTGGTGCTGAGTTTCAGACTTCAGACAGTAGGAAAGACCAGAGGGATACTTTCACAAAACACAGCAGACATTTAGGCAGTAAACAACAACAAAAAAAAACCCAGTGGCCTAGCTGGATCCATTTTAATTAGACAAATCACACCATTTTCTCGTTCTACTCTTAATTCTCTTCTCTCGTACTTCCTTCTCTCTCGTTAAAATGTTACAGCTTCTACTAATAACAAAGCTCACCGTTCCTGCCCTCGCTCACTACTCTCACAGTGACAAATCCATTCGGAGCAGTTTGGAGTTATTAACTTTTGATGGTCCAGCAAATGTTAAAACCAGATACATCTTCTAGTACTTGCAAAAAGCATACAGTAGATAAGGGGAAAAATGCAGTTTTGTGGATGGTCCTACATGGATACCCTAAAAATTACACTTCCCAAAAATAGTTTTGTGCAATCTCACCATAGTTTCAGTGGATACCTAAGAACTGCTGCTGTAATAATAAAGACAATACTTTCAACACACCTCGTGCTCTTTGACGTTATAGTACACAGTTGTAGCATCCCACTATCTGGTGTCATCCAAAAGCGGATGGGTTCCCTCTGAAATGAATGTGATGAATAGAAGAGAGAAGCATGCGAAACTCAAAGAGACATGGGAAAGCTAATGCAGGAGATATTAGCCTTTTCAGGTCTTTTAGATTAACACTCTAACAACACTGACTGTAGCAATCAATGTACATGTTAGTGTAGCAATGTAAAATGAACATGTTAAGAGACGGAGTACATAATGGATGGAATTTTCCATGAAACCTGATAAAATATTAAGAAAAATGGACATCATTTCATGGTTCTAAGTGTCAAGTGGGACATGGTGATGAGGAGTGAAAGCTAATGGAGGTCCATTACACGCATGAGCAAAATCGCTGCTCTTTTGTATTCTGCCTGGGTTATATGCTGGTTACTTCCTATTCTTGTAATGTGCCAAGTCATGAAAGCAGCCATGTGATCAACAGTGAGCAGTTAACATATCACTCTTAGGCAAAAGGCAAAAAATGTTACTCTGTTAATAAAGCTCTGTTAAATCTCCAGGATTTTACGAAGAATAATTACATATCCAAATTCCAACGCACAGATAGTAAAACACATTGAAGTGAGCTTGATCAAGGCCTAATCCTTCACACTACCATCCTCCTCTCAGCTCTACCTGAGCACCTTCATCATTTCTTCCGTCTAATTCACTTTGTCCCCTGACAACAGTTTTTAATAACTTTTATTAATTAGGGCTGTCCAATGGCCTGTCAGGAGAATATTATTTTATTCAGGGACCATTAGGCTGTCCTGGAACTTCAATGAAAGGGGGGGAAGGAAAAGAGGCAAGAGACAAAGTGCGGAAATAGTATAGAGAGAAATAAAGGTAGAGAGAAGGAAAACGAGATCTATTTTTTTAAATGTAAAACCCTGCTATGTTGACAGCCATATTAGCATGATTAAATGCACAAACTTACATGCATAAAAATTCACAAAACACTGTGATTATAGAAATATTAGGTTCACTTTAAAATTAGATTTTAATAATGTAGAAATTAAAATATGAGTGATATGATTAGATTGGAACTGATAATAAAACGTAACCTTAAACGTAACATTAATATTTATAACTTTGTGCTAATTGTTAATTGTTGAGTTTACAAGTGTGTGACTATGTTGTAAGTTACACACACACTCATATATTCTACACAACACCTGCAGTGCTGCGGTAACGTAGCTATTACAGTGATTAAAGACTTGAAAGAAGTAATTAAAGAATGTACATGTCCTCTAAAATACACACCATCTGGTTAAAGTGTTGTACCTAATCTCCTGTAGAAAAGCATTCGTATTTTTCTTTTGATCTTAATGGGCTGAAAATGTGTGCTTTTTTCCCCCCATTTATCAGAGCTTCATTTGTATGGTGCTCATCACTACATAGAAGCAACTGTGTTAAAGTGCATTAATGTGGAAGAAATTGAGTGACGTTCACTAGTCAACTTTCTGAGGTTTGCAGCAATTCACCAAACACCATCAGGAGACCGTTTACAGTCTCAAGTCTGTCTATTTACTAACTAGTGACAAAATAAATCCAAAGATCTTATAGAGCTGACTGATACATGCTGCACTTGACTATATGAAGAAACTCTCTAGAGACTTGTGGAGTCATATAAAGAGAAAAGTTCTCATGATGATTGACCAATTTAAACTGGAAGTCAATGTTTACTGCAGTGTTGAGTGAACAATATTCCCCATATATACCTGTAATCAAACAATGTGCATTGCTCTCAGTGGACTGGGTGCAATCGATGTCTTCCTACTACAGTGAAACAATACATCAGAGATCTAACAAGGTATCTATAGATAGGTAGTGGTGATGAGTGGCACTACCACAAACCCCAAAGTCTAAATCAGAGCAGCTTCATATGTGTGTGTATCAGTAGCCTCAGTTCACAGTGGTCTACATGCTACATTGTGCCGATGGAGATGCAGAGGAATCTAATTTAACAGTCGAGTGAGCAGCAATCAGCCTACACTGCTTGGCCCACACAAATGTATACGCGTACACACAGGCATTTGCACGTTTACACACACACACACACACACACACACACACACACACACACACACACACACACACACACACACACACACACAGAGAGCCTGAAACCCAAGATGGGGACATATCCTTGCCTCCAGACCAGAGCTCAAGTTCACTTCAGATAGGGGGGATTGAGGGGGGGAAAAAAAAAAACTTGAAACAGAAAGAAGAACTTCAAAAGGAGAAGAAAAAATCCAGATTAAAAATCAAAAAGAGGAGGAAGAAGGAGATAAAAGATATGAGTGAAGGGATCACAGAGAGACAGCGAGAGAAAAAGAGAGGAAGCATAATGTGTGTGTGTGAGATAGAGAGAGAGAGAGAGAGAAGGAGAGATAGAGAAAGTGGCTCAGGGGGGAAATAGAGAGTGTGAGGCAGAGCTGCTTGTAATTCCAGCCGAGTCTTCTGTCGGGCCGGTCGCTGCTCCCTCTAGACTTGCTACATGATATTCACTAACCTCCGTAACAATGGCAAACATATGTAAATCAGAAGCAGTGCCGGATCCAATCAGGCCTCATCACAAAGCCAGTGCCACACTCCTCCCAGGCAGTGAGAGCCACCATACACACCCCTACTGGCTTTCATACACACACACACACACACACACACACACACACACACACACACACACACACACACACACACACACACGCTCTCTGCCTTCATCTCAGTCTTTGTCTTGCTTTATTCCAATTCTTTTTCACATCATCTTCAATTCATGCAGTCCTTTTTTATGATTTCGGAGTCATCTCTTTAAGTTCTCTGTCAATACATTTTCCTTCTTTCTTTTACTTGTCTGTTTTTGAAACAGAGGAATGAAATAAGCTGATAAAATGCATTAAATTGGCCACTGGGTCTAATTATAGAGATTTCACACACAGATAACTGCGACCGATGAAACCTCATTTACCCAACATACATTAGAGTATGTCTTTTTCTCCTTTTTCATTCAGTCCACAACACATAAGAAAGAAACATATACTATCGGTACTAATGGTCCATGAATCTCATCTTCCTAATGAGAGGGGTGAGTAACTGTATCCGTCAGAGGAAAACCTCTTGCAGAAAAACAATCTGTTGCAAAGCTGAGTGAATGAAGGATGACTGGAATGGACAGAGGAATAGAGTGGGATGATCCAAGGAGCGATGAAAACTGCCTGGACATGTGAGCGCTGTCAGACTGCCTGAGAAAGAAATAAGCCTGAAAAAAGGGAGAACGTTTAGAACGTACTTGTTTAAAAACAAGTACATATTGTTCACTGAGTAAAGCGATGCTTCAACAGATTACTTGTACAACAGAATAGCGCCTTTCATTCTTTTTAGCTATGCTAGTTTTACAGCTACAGTAGGAACAGTGCACCTATTCACTTATTCATTCATCTTCAGTAACTGCTTTATCCTGGTCAGGGCTGCAGTGGATCCAGAGCCTATCCTGGGAACACTGGGCATGTCCCAGAAATGGCCAGAAACACCCTGGATGGGACACCAGTCCATTACAGGGCACCATAGACACATGCTCACTCACACCTAGGGGCAATTTAGGGTAGCAATCAACCTACTGGCCTGTTTTTGAGCAATGAGAGGAAACTAGAGAACCCCGACAAAACCGTTAAAAAAAAAAAAAAAAAATACAGTACTCCAAGTTTAGGATTGAATCAGGGACCATGAAGCTATGAGACAGCAAACCTACCCACTGTGCCACCATGCTGCCCAACAGTCCACCTACAAGTCTAACATTAAATTGTGCGAGTAAATTAGCTGCAGATAGAGAGATCAGTTCCTGCAGAGATGCAGAACAGCAAGTTAAGAAAACTGACTGCGCTACACACCCCTTCTAAAATTGCAGATTTTTGTGAAGTAAAAGAATGACACTAAAATCATTCATGTCAGATATTTTCTCAGCTTTAATGTCCAACTGCAGAGTATACAAATAAAGTGAAAAATAATCAGAAGCTTTTATAGGAAAAAAAAAACAACTTACAATAACCTTGGATTTTTTTTTTGTGAGAAAGGGCTTCCGTCTAGCCACCCTACCCAATAGCCCAGACATGTGAAGAGTACGAGAGACTGCTATCACATGCAGAAGGTAATCAGTACTTGTCAGATATTCCTGCAGCTCCTTTAATGTTGGTCTCTTGGCAGCCTCCCTGGTAGGTTTTTGTCCTGTCCTTTTGTCAATTTTGGAGGGATGTCCTGGTCCTGGAAATATCACTGTGGTGCTCCATTTTCTCCACTTGTTGATGATGGCCTTCATGGTGTTCCATGGTACATCTACTGTTTTGGAATATTTTTTTGTATCCCTCTCCTGATTGATCTTTTAACAGTGGGACCCTGTGCTGGCTTTGTCAGCTCTTTGCAGACCGTGGCTTCAGCAGTCAGATGAAACCAAGAAGAAAATCCTACAGAAACAGCTGACCTATATTTGGGGTTAATCAGAATGATTTCATTGATGACAGCTATACGATAATTACTTTTGAACATGAGATTGAATGTGATTGGTTCATTCTGAACACAGCCACATCCCCAATTATAAAATGGTGTGCACAACCAAGGTTATTGTAAGTTTTTTACTTTTCCCTAAAATGTTTCTGATTGTTTTCACTTAATTTTTAATTTGTTGTAATTTCACATAGAGGGTGGGAAAAGCTCCAACATGATTCAGCTTGATTTCATTTTTTTTTTTTTACATCACAAGAAAGTGCCACTTTAACAGGGGTGTGTAGAATTTTTATATCCACTGTACTTATCTCCTCTCCTGAACTCTGGAGGGAGGCAAGACTTTTTTTCCCCTGAAGTTGAGCTTATTGAACGCTCAAGAGTGGGTGAATGCGTATGTGAAATTTGTATTCCATATGTTTTACCATGCATGTATACTACACCAGTGATGTCTGCCCTTTCTCTTCTAGAGCAGCGTGTGAAGTTTGCTCTGTGTTTACCGTGTCTAGGACTGTGTGAAGACTGACAGCAAGAAAGAGAGACAGAAATGTGAGACAAACTAATGGTGCAAAGTTTTTCCACAGCTTACTGACAGTTGTGTTAGGTGAACTTCACAACCTTATATGCCCCTGTTCAGTATATACTTCTTTCTGATGAAAACAATGCATCTCTGACTCCTTCAGGCTCTCTCAGACATTCGCTCCACACTAAAGGTGAGTCTTGGGTATAGAGAGCCACCAGCTGCCTTGGTCATCTCTTTAATAGAGACAAGCTGTTAAATCTTTCATGCTTTAAGACTGTTTCACTGTAAAAGAGGGCCGGTTGCTGGGTGATAACGATGGCATATTATTCATGTGACCCTCAGCCAGTCTTAAGCCCACTCGTCCCCTGGTGCTGGATGGATTGGAAGAGGAGAAAAGAGTGAAAAAAATGACCACAGACTACCCTATCTGTTCATCACTGACCACACAGTTTTTAGTTATCACAGAGCTAAGTGAACTCACCTCTCCTGTCTTAGAGCCCCTGTAACCACAAATGCTACAGGAAACCACAAAAGCCTTCCTGAGAAACGGTTTCATTTACAGAAAAATGACTAAATATTGTGTCAGTATTATATCAGGAACAAGAAAGGTATCAGATACCTTTCTGGTAACACGAACCTTCACCCCACAGGTGATATTTTCAGCACAAAAAAAAAAAAAAAAATCAAATATGAAAAGGTACCATAGTAAACCTGTCCAGTTCACACACAATTTATTTGTAGCACCTTCTACTAGAATATCAACATTCTGTCATAAGCATATGGTCGATATCAACCTATCAACCTGTCACAAGACTGTTCCGTAGGTCACAGTCTGCACCAACGTATAGAAGGTGCTGCAAATAAGTTGTATGCGAATGTTTTTTTCTAAGAGACAGGGTTTCCTATAGTCGACCCAAATGAGGCTGAGCAGAAGCAGTTGCACAGCTGATTGTTCTCAGTGAAACTCTTTTAATTAGCTTCACATTCTGCTTCTACCCAGATCCATGCTGATCAATGAGCTAGTGGTGCTGAGAGCCTGGCTCAAACTAGGGCCATACCAATGACAGAATTTAGGGTCTACAGCCATTCCACAGTCTCTGCCTGATCAATTTATTAACTCTCTCATTTTCTATCCTGTATTGTGTTTCAGTCCCTGAGGAGCAGGGCTGATGAAAATTGAGTTGTAGATAAATGGAAACTATTAAATTTACTGTATACGTGAGGTGGTCCAGAAAAAAGATGGTGGAAGTTGCTAGAGCTGAATTAAAAACTGATGAAAATCTGGTTTCGACCAAAATGTAATTTTTCTGCCAGTTATACAGTATACTTTGACAACTGTAATTTCTGACGATTTGATCAGGTTTTTAGATAGTTACACACCATAGTGAAATGGAATCAGTTCAGTTTGTAATCAGATATTTGCTGTCAAAATGTCTGTGATGCTCCTGCACCTTCACATCATTATCAAAGCAGAGAAGAGCAAAGTTTTAAAATGTTTAAATGGCTTAATATAAGATATTAATAACAAGAAATTTGGCCAATTATTTCATTGATTCAATGTTAGCATGAACAGTGATTAATCACATGAAGAAATGAAGATGAGGCTTTTACCTCAGATGATAAGACAGAGAGTGATGTGGATAATTCTGATAATCAAAGTGATTGTCAGCAATTTCTATGGTGGTAAAAAAAAAAAACAAAAAAAACAAAAAAACTTTCAATGGTTTACACCAGGGATATTCAACTAAAATTTGTAAAGGTCCAGTTACAGAAAATTAGTTGCTTATGAATGCCCAGATAAACAACTAACAGATACCTTTTAATGATTAAAGATTATTCATTAGTTTATGGCTAAACAATCTAAATAAAACAATCTGAACTGGTTATGTATTGTTTCATAGTAGTGCTTCATGTAACCACTTCTGACAAGGATCATGGACTCTGAACAGATCCGTTCTGAATTTAACAAGAAGAAAGTAAGTGAATACATCTAAATTCATTAATTTCTGAATGTTTCATTGTCAGCTTTTTTTTTTTTTTTTTAATTATGCCATGTAGTTGGTTTGCTAATCAGACCATAGAGAGTAAATAAAACGAAAAAATCTATGAAGCTCTTTCCTTTCTGAATGAATATCTCTAGGCCTGTAAGCACTCTCCAATCCAATGCTCTGCCTTCAGCTAAATAATTAACATAAATGCATGTGCTTGGATGAAAGATAACAGAGGGTCTGCTACCTAAGCCATCCTGGTTCAAGTTTAGAAAACTAGTGCTGCTGAACTATGGACAGTTTTTCCACACATTGTGCTCCTCTGCTACAGTATTTTTTCCAAGCACTTTGTTCGGTCCACTGAAATACTTTGCTGAGTAGATGAGCCATGGTATGCAAGTTTACCCTCAAATTTATGATTAAGTTCAAGATGAATATCAAACTTTTGCCTCTGATATACCAATACTATATTTCAATAAGAGCTTATTAGTTGAACATTCTTTCCCTGGTGACACAAAATTGAAAGTGATATACATATGACTAATCTTCTGTCTCTCAACTTTCTGCAGATGGAGATGGAGAACTCTGATGAACTGACTAGCTCCAAACTCTTCTTAGAGACACAGGTCATGTCCTGACAGCAAAGTACACAAAGTTGCAGAAAAGCAAATCTTCAGAGATAGTTCTAGCAGCTTCCACAAGAAAAAAAATCGACAACAAACAGCCAACACACTTGGCTTGAACTAGTGTCTTCAGCATGAATCTTTTATAGGCAGAAAGGAAGAGGGGAAACTCCACTTACAATATCTTTGATTTGGATTTTTTTTGTATCAAATTGACTGAAGGTACAACAGTCTTATCAGCAGTGACTGTGCTGAAAGGCTCAGGCTTGCACAGAACCAGTGTTTTCTTTTCAGCCTGAGTATATAGATTACACTCACTGAGCCACACTGCAAGAGCACTGTATTTTCTCATGACTGTGATTTCTGGAGAGTGCTTATCTACGTTGGCTGAGAGGAAAACAGAGAGAGAGAGAGAGAGAGAAAGAGAGACTTTCCCTTCCTCTTTTCCTGAGCCAAAAAATCAGAAGCTCTTATCAATGTAACTGCTGAACATAAGTGCGGGGCTGCTCCAAGCACACACTCGACTCCTGGTGAGGTTTGGGTTAGTGATGTTGAAGTGGCAGGATGAGCCCTCAGGACACACACACACACACATACATACGGAGAGAGAGAGAGAGAGAGAGAGAGATAGAGAGAGAAAGAGAGAGAATTTTCTTCATGGCTGAAAATTCTAATGGATTTGCATAAACTCTGACCTCATTTGAGGGCCATCCAAAGAAACCATCTTTGCTAGTCATCGTTCCTGTGAACTTTCAGAGAGAAATGATAATAACAGCTTTCAGTTTGCACAAAGCAAACCTATGATTCTGATCTCAACCCATCACACACTACTTCCTTCCGTTCCCAGGGAAAATAGAGAGCTAGTTTAGATTTTCCTAAACTCCTTGTGCAGGTTTTTTGTTGCCACTTATCCCTGTCCTGAATCAGAGCATTGAAGCTGATACAGTGGAACGGAACTCAACAGCATATTAAGGTTGAAGGTCAGCTTTTAATTGAGTGAGCAGAAGAGATGAAGAGCAGAGAGGCCCTGTATCATACTCTCAACCACTAATATTAATTCACTTGGGGTCAGGACTGCTGATGCTGGTGTGATTGCACTAATATGGAGTGCAATGTGAGCTTAAAAAGAGAGGGGGATTATGGTGAATAAACCTCCACTATCTCCTCTGACCACAAGGCCTCCCTGCACCAGATGATTCATCATGTCAGATGTTAATATCCTTAAAGGTCATACGAAGTTATAAAAGGGGGAGGGGGGGAATACACTTTGTTAATGTTTTTACCCCACAATTCTTCTTTTTTGTTAAACTCTTGGAGAAGTTGGGCGTCATGTGAGCTGATTGAACACGATCTTTCTGAAATGATTGATACAACAACCCTGATATAATCCAATAAGTTTTATTTTATCAGACATGCGGCTACTGGATAAGCTCCAAAAGCTTTCATGTTGCTGAAAAAACAGAGAGACAGAAAGAAAAAGAGAGAGAGAGATGTTTTACTGGAAAGGAAAGAGTTGTTACTGTTCTCAAATTCTTACAATTAAGTCAGGACAGGACAAATTACTGAGTTAAAACTCCACTTGGCAAACAAGAGGAGATGGAAATTAATTTCCTGGCATCTCATTACATCTTTCAAATGATGAGAGGCTTGCTTCTGCATTTGCATAGACTCAGGGAAAACCTTCCTTCACCGTCATTACCTATTCCATCTTGTACTAAATCTATAGTTGCTCTGAATTTTTTAAAAAGACAGAAACAAGAGGCGGCACTCGGGCCAGAGGAGGCTACACGGATAAGACCAGTTTACACATGTTAATACACTCGTGCGCCCTTCGAGAGATCCATTTCAAAGACTTTTTTAACGAGGTGTATGGAAATCAGTATGATAGATAAGGAAGTAGTAATTGTGAAAGTACAAAATAGATAAGGAGGTAAGAAAGGCGAGCAAGTGGAAAAAGAGTTTGAGAGACAGATCAAGAGAGAATACCCGTTGAGATAAGAGAGCTGGAGAGGGGAGAGAAAGGGAGTAGGAGAGAAGAGAAGGGGCTGAGACAAGCTAATCGCTGGTTCCTCTCTGTGGAAAGTGTGGCGTTTGTGGTTCGATCCAGCCTTCTTCCAGTGCTAATGACTGTCAACATGGTGAGTGGGGCTGTGAAGGGGGAGAAAATTACTAGCTGAAAAGCAATTGACTGATCCCCATCATTTCTCAGGAAAGCAGTGACCTGTGAATATTTCATTATGGGCGAAAGTCGTGCGGCTCATACTGATGGGGGCACAGGGAGCTTTGGAGTGGCCCAGCCGGAATGAGAGAGGTGAGCTGAAACACTGGCCTTTATTTCCCTTTCCTCCTGCACACTGTCATCAGCAGGTGAGGAAGTGCTCTATGCCAAGATGCACACTTCCTCCAATTTACAGCAATATACACACCAGACTATAAAGGCAACTGACAATATGGACAGTGGAAGATTACGACTAGTCCACTAGTTCCTTTGTTTGCTTCTATGTTCACCACATGCTCTGTCAGAATAATCTTACCATCCAGCTCTGCTGCTTATCTGGTGTCTACTTAACAACTTACTTTTCAATCACCGTGTTATTTGTGGCACAGTGTTCAGGAGATACACCTAAGCTAATTAGTGTTAATTGGAGAACCTCTGATGAGGGAAAGTGCTGAACCAGGACCAGTACCCACAGGCATCTTCATTTCCAGCTATCATTAAGCATATCTATACAGTCAGAGAATGAATCAATGAATGCAGACAGATGGATCTGACAGCCCTTTCATAAGCGGAAGAGCAACAAGATCAATGTGATATTTTGTACATGCTACAAGGTAAATATTTAGTGCTGCTTAACTGTCTAAACCTCGCCTGCTTTTAGTGATAAGAAAAGGAAAAGCCTCTAGGTTGTAACCATAAAGTTGAAGTGTAAACTGATACAACACGAATATAGAATAAAACTGCCTCCACGCCTAAGTTCCTAAAAATCACACTAAACATAAAGAATAACATTCAATTCAGGTTTTAAGCTACCCAAGATTATGCAAGGTCAGCAAACAGAATATAACCATACATTCACAACTGGACCCTCATCTTTACTGAAGCAGTCGGATAAAGAGCCTCGGAAAATGGACTCATCATAATAGATGACGGGGGATTGTGTGTCTGAAATTAATGAAATTGATATGACTTTTTAGACAACTCATACGGACAGCTAATATATCCTTCAGACACCTACGCAGGAAAATATAGAATTAATGCTTAATTAAAAGACTGTCAGAGAGTTTAAAAAGAGAAATAGTATGAGTACTAAATAAATCATGTCAGCAATTGACAGACACAATTAATCCATGACAGTGAGAGAAATTATACTTTCACTGTGATTGATGGTACTGGTAAAATTTTGTTAAATGAAAACTTATTAAAATTAGTATTAATAATGTACCAAAAATCTTTGCAGTTCTGCGGTTGCTATTAAAGCATGAATTTACAATCTCAGCAATAATTGACAAGAAATGTTATGTGATCTAATTATATTTCTATTTGCTAGGTGACCCAAAGTCAGATCGGAAAGAGAATCCAAGGACAACTGTAGTCAGAAGTCTATAACAATATATAACACTTTTTTCCCCCCTTATAATTCCCTTATGCCATCTCCTACATTCTCGCTTTGTTCTCATTGTCTCTATCTCACACATACAGGAGCACGTCCTTTCTAACCTCAAACAAACATGGTTTCATTTGTAAAAGCAACACAGGGCGAGATGAGCCTCTATCCGTTGTCTCAAAGGGTCTCTGCAAAACTCGCCTCAATCACGGCCGTGCCATGTGGCAAGGGCACGAGGGTGTGCCAGACAACAAGGCAGCCCTGGTGCTCAGAGCAATTCCACCTCTGGATTCTGAAACTGAGCAGAGCAGGAAGGACAGGAGATGAGACGAGAAGAGGAGGGGGAAATGTGCTGAGCCCAGACTAAAATGCGTGAAGAAAAGATTAAATACAAGAAAAAGTGAGAAATAAACAAACGTGGGTAGACAATGACACAGTGGCTGATATAATTGAAGTACAGAAAAATGCTGTGTGTGTGTGTGTGTGTGTGTGTGTGTGTGTGTGGATAAGAAGAAAAATGATGGGAGCATCATATATGTCATATAAGCTCTACAGCTGAAACAAAGTTATACAGCCATACCACAGCTTAGACATTTTACCATGTAGAGCCTAGGATTGTTTTATTGTTATTTTTTTTCTATTTAAGAAAATTAATATAATATAATGACAAAACAAACGTAGAATTATATGTTACCATTCAGTCAAACACTATTGTTAGATATAAATAAAAGTAGATTTATCTCTGAGTAGTTAAAGATGTGGTTTCACTAGTTGTCATCTTATTCCTATTAATGGTAGATGAAATACAAGTATCTATTTTTGATTTTTTTTTTTTCTTCACAGAGAATTTCTTTAAAAATAATAATTAAAAAAAAAAAAACAGTATTTGATATTCAGTACTACGTTTTTGGGGTGTTAAAATCTATTGCACTGCTGAATCATTGCGATGAATCATTGTATTTACTCTGCTTCCACCCACCTGCTCCTTAACATGCCAGTGATTCACAGTGCATATTTAAACCAACAAGTCATTATAATTCACACACTCAGCTCACCACGCTAGTTTACATTTCTGATTTTAAAGCAGGAAACAGACTGAATGTACTTCAACAACCATGCTCTCATTTTCTTCTCTTTTTCGACATACTCTACATTACACATTCTCATACTTTCTTTTTCCTTGTCTATTTCATTCTCTTTTTTCCTTCACCCCGCTCATATACACACACATGCACACACACCCAGCGAAGAAGACTACTTTCCTTCTTCTTGTAAGATATACTACTTAATCAGCAGGATATATGTGCAGAAATGAAAGGCTGAGTGATAGAAAATTCAGAAAACGAAGTATCAATTATTCAAAACGGAACATTTTGCACTTATTACTTAACCAAATCTAGTGGCTCTGATGACAGCTTATGGGAATGAATCATTTTTATCTCCTCACATACTCCATTCCTTCTGCACTGTCCAACACACACCCCCTCTCAAATCCACACACGCACACACTTTCTCTTTGTCTGTACTTTTCTCTCATTGTCGTGCTGTATCAAAGTGTTACCCACAGATGGAGCTGATGCACACACAGTACACAGACATTGCAGAACATGTGCATGTTCAATTCCAATGTTGCGAGGTGATCCAGCAATATATTCTTTTTCTGTAAAACAGGAATAATTATCTAGCAGTTCCATAGGTTTTAAAATCTCCACTTTTTTTTTTTTTTTTTTTTTTTTTAGAATTTATATGGTCTATTTCTCTCTATGGTCAAATCAAAGAATCATCAGTGCTGTTCAGCATAACCTACAGTTTGAAAGTTGTGTCAATAAATTTTCTACCTGAGGTTGCTCGCTCACAGCAGGGTATTGTTGTATATGTGAATTCAATTATCTTATGTGAATAATATGTGATCACGTGAAATCTACATGCCCCATGCCCCAAAAATTAACATAAAAATAACTGAAATGTCCACATATGAAAATATGTTGAAAAATAACATGAAGTGTCTAAAAACCACCATGTGTAAAATATGCATGCAAAATATGCAAGTTTGTATGGCCTTTATGCAAGACAGGTGTCTGTTACCCTTAAAATAGGCATATATATAAAAAAAAAAAAAAAAGGCTTACTTCTTTTTTTCTCTGTTTCTACCTCTTTCTCCTTCTTCTGATAACTTATATGAGACAGTTAAGGTTTCATATGTGGAAAATGGACTTTATTTTTATAAATTAAGATTTTACAGAGGCTCACTACTATAGTGACAACCACTTTGCCTCTGTTGAAGACCCAATAATTTTCTAATATTTATGCCGAAGCACAACCTTTTTGAAGCCAACTTACTGAATTATTTTCATGTCAGGAAAATATTCACAAATTCAAAAAAAAAAAAAAAAAAAAAAAAAAAAAAAAAAAAAAAAAAAAAAAAAAAAAAAAAAAAAAAAAAAAAAAAAAAAAAAAAAAAAAAGAAAAAAAAATCAGGTGAGGTACTGAAAGGACCCTGTGCTCAATGCAGTACACACAGATTCCTAAACAAATGTTTATTAAACTTTTGCAATTTGGGCCGAACCATTCAAATGGTCATCTTTCAAGCCTGCCAAAAAGTCCACTGCTGATATTACAAAGGTATATCCTCTCAGGGTTGCTGTGGTGCCAGGCACACACTGGTTTGAACTGAGTCCATGGCCCTATCTGCAGGCATGAGGCATGTATTTAAAGCCAGCTCATGGCTACCTGCTGACTGGCCAGGCCAACACTTGGAACAGGAAGATAGCCTGCTCCCACTTCCTGGCTCCCAGCAGCCCATCTGCACCCGGAGCAGCAGGGTCGCTGTGGGGACCGGCACTCGTCTATCTCTCTCTCTCTCTTCAGCCTTCCGCTCTGACAGCTGTGGTTTTGTTACCAGGACTCGATCCATAAACCACACACTCACTATGGCTTTCCACCACTCCCATTAAATATATATGCTCCAAACCATTAGGCTGCCTGCTCCACCTTACCCACCCTGGCAGGGCCTATTCACAGAAGCATGCTCTCACTCACACACACATGAATGCATGCTCTAACACACTGCCACAAGGTGTGTTTTTTCTACTGTAAAATAGATTAGCAGTAAAATTGATTCAATGATCCCAGAACACCATAAAGTGCACAGCAGGCCAAGTCTGTTCCTCCCTGCATTTTGGCTAAAATGTTGGATTGGCATGGGTGGGATCGAGTTCTGGTCTATAGTTAAAACAGCAGTGTGTAATTTTTAGAGATCCCTACTGTCTGTGAGGCAGTTACAGTTGCAATGAAAAGACTAACAAACCTTTCCACTCCCCCTGTTGAATCGACATAAGAGAAAAGAGCTATAGCTCACCGGCTAATTTCAAGGCCAGAAAATATAGGAACAGAATCGTAAATGAAGAAACTACTATCATCGTTTCCATAGCAATGATGCAAAACCATGATTTTGCAAACGTAATATTGAAATTATATGAATATTACAAGTCTACACTTCTGTAAACTACAAAGTTTTGATCATTACAGGCCATACATGTTTGAAAAACTACAAACCACACCTTTAAACACACCCCAAGATCTACTCCAGAGACATGCAGAAAAAGCACAGGTCAGAATCAAAGGACCATTGTAGAAATATGACCCAATTCAAACCCTACAGAAATGTCTCTTGTTTCACACCCAGCTCTGCAGTGCAGAAATTGATCAATAAAGCCAGCTGGTCACAAACCTGGAAAACACTCCGGACACAAACAAGAACTGACTGCTGAAATTAAATGCACATTCGTGTGAAGCACAGGTGGACTGAAGTGCAGGTATGAGTGTGCATGGAATGAACTCTTGACCCTAAAACAACTGCCCTGACACCCGAATAACAAATCCCTAGCCAGCCCTCCCAAACTCTCCCCACAGCCCTTGTCTCACAATCAGTTGCATGTCCCTTCTTTTTACCATTCACCCATTCAGCAGCCACAATAATGACCGCTACCCATGCTCAGGGCCGACTCAATAGCCAATATAAGAAGGAGAGACTGGCTGCTATGGGCTTAAACGGTGAAAACTATTGTGTTTAGAAAGAATCAATCAGTCCTTTTCAGAGTAATTCGATTCTATTCACAAAGGAGTAGGAAGCAATTTGAAAATGGAAATGCCACTTGACTTTGAGAGGCGGGAGGCGAGGAAGGCGGGAAGAAGAGACGAGAGGTACTTCTGGAGGAGTATGCACAGCAAATAAAGAGGGGGAAAAAACACTCCAGCAGACGCCGAGATTCAATCCACACACTGTATCGCTCAGAGCCGATGAAACAGCAACATTTGTTCAACAGGTTAGCCCATTAAGCTGTGTGAAAAGAGCAGCCGTCACCTGGTTTAGGACACAAAATACCAGCCTGTTCTGTGTTGTAGCTCGGTAAATATCAAAAAGAAGTAGGAGTATCCTTTCATCTTTCAAATGCACACAGCAGCCAAACAATCGCGGAAATCTACTTGTCTGCATAACTGTGGACTTAGATGAAGGTGTTATTAAATTTAGATTAACGCCACCTTTTAAGTTGCTCAGGGATGATGGATTAAGGGATAAGGTATTGCTTACGGCACACTCCATCATTTCATTTCACCGGTCAAGAGAGAGGAACTAATTAAGTGCTAACTAACTGCCGATTAGGCCTCAATTAATCACCTATTAAAAGAGTTGAAGAGAGGTCAGAATAACATAAAATTACGCAGAGTGCTGCACTCGAAAGAGCTGAGCTGCTGAATGGGAACACAACCCTGACATGTTTAGTTTCAACACCTGCGCAGAATTTTAGTAGCTTTTGAGAAACACTCAATTTGAAGTGGTAGGCTAATAACATTTACTTTCACCACACTGCAAAATGGAGTGCTATTTTTTAGTACTCTATGGAGTGCTATTTTTTTTCACAAATTCCATTTTTTTCACATTTTTACAGTAATTTTGTAAACATCTCACTGAATCTGTAAATTCTGTGCATTCTTGTGTTTATATCTGAAATTCCACAATGAGTACTCTCATCACAGAAACCATAAGGTCCTAGAATAAGGGAATGCTTTGCTCGGGAATAATCCACACATGATTGAGAGAGTGGACTGAAAAGCTGGCTAATGATATCCAGATTATCAGAGCATTATTGTATGTGTATATATACATATATATATATATATATATATATAGTCTCTATAATGTGTGTGTGTGTGTGTGTGTGTGTGTGTGTGTGTGTGTGTGTGCGTGCGTGCGTGCGTGTATATTTCCTGGAACAGATGGTAAGATCTGGTCTTATCTGCATCAGTGAGAGGTGAGGTTGACCCGGTCATATAGCTGAATGCTATCTGCATAGCTGTGTGTGTGTGTGTGTGTGTGTGTGTGTGTGTGTGTGTGTGTGTGTGTGTGAGCAAGAGAGCTTTCCTGTATTGGAGTGTATACCTTAGAGGGCTCTAGGCATGTAGGCCCCAGGAGTGATAGAGTTTCTGCCTCAGTCTAAGAGTGCTGGCAGGGCAGATACAGAGCCCCACACGGCTCCCCTGGCCTGTTGAATCATTGATGGATTGAGTCAGCGCTCTCTTCATCTCAATCTCTTCCTTTCTCATTCTCTTACACACACACACACACACGGTTGCATGCATACAGTGAAATATTCTTCTTGCTCAGTCTATGACAATGCTTTTGTTAAAATTCAAGTTGCACTGCGAGACTCACACAGTGTGCTATTCTCTTTTGAAAGTGCCTTCAGTTACTAAAACATGACACGAGAAGCCCGGAGGAATCAGAGCTCATACATTACATGTGTGTTAACGATCGAACACTTACACACACTCTCAGTGCTCAAGGATCACACATAGCTCTTGTGCAGGTAAACCTGTTGTGGCCTGGCTGAAGATGACATTCAGAGAACTATGCTTCTCTCTCCCTTTCAATCTCTCTCTCTCTCCATCTCTCTAGCAGGATCCTTGAATCACTGAGCAGCCAGTCAATAAGCCCAGATGGTCAAGCCCCAGGATAGGGTGCAGCTTGCCCTGCCAGCACCACCCCCGCCATGGCCACACACGCACAAACACATACATAAACACATACACATACACATACACATACACAACAACAACAACAACAACAACAACAACCTGTGCTGTTGAGGACCAGCAATAAACATCCTGGATCTCAAGGTCGAATATGTGTGTGAGAAGTTTTACTTTATATTTTATACTGTTGTGTGTTAGAGGGGATGTGAGCTGAATAACGCAGTACACTTCTCTCTCTGGTTAAGACAGATAGACAGACAGACAGACAGACAGACAGACAGACAGACAGACAGACAGACAGACACACACACACACACACACACACACACACACAAGCACAAGCACAAGCACAGATGCATTCAAAAACGATGGAGAGTCGTCCAGGCAGTCAACATGTCCTCATTGTCAGTGTGGGAGGAAGACTGGAGAGAGAAGATGATGAACAGCAGATGCCTGATTATTATTGCACACAAAAGAGATAACACCCAGCAAAGTGTGCCAATAACAGGACCATGAGTCAAGGTTATAATTTTTCAAATATTGGATATTATTTTCAGATATTGGGAACTTTGGTGGTTGTGATGATATGGCTACATTTCTATATGTATTGCCATATACTGCATATGCATAAAATACCCATAATTAAATAAATATATAAACAGCAAACTTGTTATTTTATATTTAGCTTACTTTCTATTCCTCCAATTAATTCATGCCTGTCAGCCAATCAGAAATGTGTATGTGGCCAATAAAACAATAAAACCCCTGCTGATGTCTGTGATAAAGTGATAAACTGTGCAGAACAAGTAGAAATCACAGAGAGAGACTAACAAATTCCCAATAAAAGTAAATCAATAGACTATGTGAATTATGTCATCTCTCCACTTTCTGTCCAAAAAAGTCCATACCTTTCTCTCAAACACACAAACATTTCTTATTACCCTCTATTACGCACATACACTTACAGACTCTGAAAGCCAGAGGGGCTACTGGTGTGAGTGTCTCAGTAGAGGCCAGGGCCGAGGCTGAGGAATTAATTGAGGTAGTTTGTTTCACACCGGGGAGTCTATTAAATGCCATGTCACTGCAATGCCATGGGGAGTAACAGGCAAACAGTACCCAAAGTCTGAGGAGAGGAAAAAAAAAAAAAAGCTGCAGAACAGAGAAAAGGGAAAAAGAAGAGTGAAATAGACAGAGAGATTAAACAGAGAGAGAAAGAGACAAAAAAGGCTGGGTGAAGTTGGGGTGCTACTGCTGCCTGCCATCCTTGCTAATCAGCAGACTTCATCGTCCTCTCCTTGTTTTTTCCTTCCTCTTTGGCCATCGATCGTGTATGCTGCCATTCCGGACCCCATTCAGAAGGCGCGGTGGGGAGCCAAGACTATCATGGCTCTCCATTGTCTTTTTATTGCCCTGCTGTTTTACATTAAGACCTGTCCTGCAAAAGAGAGGCCCAGTACCAATCACAGCATCCCTAAACCCTCGTCCCTGAGGTGGGAGCTCAGTGTCTGTGACAGTCCTATCAACTCTGGTGCATGCCGCACGCGCGCGCACACACACACACACACACACACACACACACACTTGTCCACTGGACACAATCCATTGGCCACACTGCTCAGCAAGACACGAGATAATTCTCTGGATCACCTTCGGAGAGGATAATTATCCACCGCTGTCTCTGTATGCACTAGAAAAATAGAAATCTCTTTTTTTTTTTTCCACAGTCCAAACACCAGTTTAAAGTCACCAACTTTAAACGTGCTCTAAAGGCCATACCTTTTTTTTCCCCTATATGGAATAATGAATTGCTTGATGTGTTGAGCATGTTTACTTTGATCAAATAAACTAGATTCTATGAATATGCAAATTAGAGCTTGTAGATTCCTACAAATGCTCTTCCAGTGGTAAACCATTGTTGCCTGCATCTGCATATAGGATATTTTACGACATAGTAACATTTGCCTGTTACATATTTAATACTGACTGCGATTTCCCAGTGAGATTATCATACATCAAGGGTTTCATAAAAGAATGCAAAACCACCCCAGTGACAGTTTTCATAGTTTTACTAGACTCCACATTTAATGCAATTCCCTGGAAAGAATTTAATCATAAATAACACCTTTTATACATATACTGTATAGTGTGCTGTAAGATAAAAACTCAGGGCTACATATATGTAAGTCAGGAGGTGCAGCACAAAACACACCTTTCCCTAAATACTTCTAGAGTCCTAGAATAGCCTTGTATTGCTATACAATTTGCATTTTAACAAATATAAAAGTATATGGGAATGACTAAAAAAACATGCTGAAAGCTCAAAAGTAGCCTAATTCTGTGAGAAAACCACACACCTAGTAACATTTCCCATAAGTCTCTGAATAACACCAGTAATTTACACATGGTTTTGGGAGCCAGAAAAACTACAGGCAAAAGTGTGTTAAATCCAATAATTGCCGAACATTTAGTATATAAAAGAGAATATGCAATTTACAATTCCCCACCCTGTTTTGTGATGACTTCCTAATTTTTGCCAAATTCTCCATCAAATGTATATGTATAATAGTGAGAAGCACACTTTAAGAGTGAAACATAAGCCTACATTTAAAATGTTTTAGTTGAAGTCTTGGAGGTAGAAAGAAATGCTGTTTCGCATGCAATTAAGAAATACAGATTGCCATATGTTTCATTATGTTCAATGTATTACTAGAGTTGAGAGGTGCCATTTTAAGGCTCTCACACTGTTATTACTTAGCTTTACAAAGTATGGCCAGATGTTAGGCCTCTAGCGGCTGAGACATGTTTGTGTGCTTTTCTGACTTTTTTTGCAGATGCCTTGATAACTATTAATTCCAAGACATGGTGACACCTTTTGCAGTGGCTAATTTAGTGCTCTGACAGGAGGAAAACTGAAAATCAGTGAAGAAGAATAGAAGAAGTTGGAGAGATCTTGAAATAAAGTACCTGTTGTCTATTTGTGGCAAGAAAATTCAGCAACACTTTATTTGCATTGCCCACTTTAAACACTCATCAAACTATCTATAGACTGTAATTAGCCCAACCTATTAACTGATTCTCAACATGCCATATATCTTTGGCATAAACATGGCATAAACAGACTACATGAATCTGAAATTGTGAAAGGATGAGGGATGTGCTGATAATCTATAGATAATCTACAAATAAATTCAAATTCAAATTGATAGCCTAGTTGATGACATGCTTTTGACCAGCCATAGATGGTTAGTTGACTGTTTGTGTCTAAAGAGGACCATCCAAATAAATTGTTAATTAATTTAAGCATAGTGAGGGATGTAATCATTTATGAGAATGCTGTGTCAGGAGTTTGAAATGTAAATTCCTCCACATTTGGAATGTGAAAACTATATTTGTGTATTCTCCAATAAAAGCAATATGCAGCTACTTACTAGTTTTAATTGAATTATATACACACATCTATTAACACATAAAGCACACTGAAGAGATATGTGCTCTCCCCAGTCTCATCCTATTACCTGTGTCCAGACATTATTGTGACAGGTCACAGCCCCTCAGCCCCCTCAGTCTTTCCCTCGCACACAGTTTGCAGAGACATGTTGGCCTGTCTCCAGTTGGCCATCAGAGGACTTACTGCAGGACTTATCCTACACCTGTTTCAGCAACTTTAGCTTAAAATATTGACTGGCAAGTACTTTGCCCAATCAAATTAATTTCCTGCAAGACAGGCTGAAGGTGATGCTTCAGATAATGAAGGCTGGATACAGGGAAAGGATTGAGAGAAAACAGCATGCGCATGAGTGTATGAGCAGGGATGGAATTGAAGTGGACTCTGGGAAAAAAAAAAAATGGAGACACGACCATGAAGCACACATTCATTCATGTGAGAGTATTCCCAGTCATTCAAAACAAAGAGGTCATAAATTATGAGGAGAGACAGCAGAGGGAAGTAAAAGAGAAGAGGACATAACATGATTGTTTAATGAAAGCAAACAAGCATTGCTCTTTTGTCCTTCTTCCACCTGTCCATCCATCCAGGTGGCTTAAAGAACTCCTGCTGGCCTCCTCTCTGCTCCTGACCACTCTCCTTTCCACATGCTTCGCTTACTCATTAGCACAACACGAGCGCACGCTCTAAACCGTCGGCCTCCTTTGAGACAACTCAAGCCAAACACTGCAGCGAGAGGCTGCAGGATACTTCCTCAAATAGAGACTCTTACTTATATAATTCCACCAACTGCTCTCAGAATAAAGACTGCACCGTAATGACCTGAGCTGACAATCCAAGAACAAGAGAAGGGGGATATGCTCAAAGCTACAGCTCATGAATATCACAACAGAAACCGACAAAACTGCTTGGGTTTGCCTATTTAACGGTACTGAAGACAGCCATTTGCAAAACCTCACCTTGTTGAGCTGTCTAACAAAACCACAGGAAGGGCAACAATGTTTCCTTCTGAGGGTCAACATGTGGCTCTGGATGTCCACTCCACCTGATGCGACTTCACTCACTTGCTTAGAGTTTAGCACAAAATAAAATATTTATTGGTTAAGTGGTACAGTATTTGCCAGTGGAGGAGCTCATGAATTTTTCAGACTATTATGAAAAAAGGGGAGAATTGGAAAATAGGAGTTTGTCCTAAGTAATGAGAACTGAAGGGTATAGGAGCACTGCGTGTGTGAGTATTTGTGTGTATGTGAGTATTTACGTGTGTGTGTGTGTGTGTGTGTGTGTTTGGGGGGGGGGGGGGGGGGGGGGGGGGGGGGGGGGGGGGGGGGGGGGGGGGGGGGGGGGGGGGGGGGGGGGTTATGCATGCAATGTTGTTTTGAATGTGCAGTTACAGAGGGAGCACTGGGAGAGGTATTGGAGCGCAGTGTGTGTACAGGTGTAGGGACAGCCATTAGAAAGCTGTGCAGCTCTATAATGGAGAGAGGAGCAGATGTGACACACTTACTGCAAGCCTGACAGCAGAAACACACACACACACAACATACACACACAACCACCAACCCACACACACCCACACCCACACACACACACACAGAAACAAGAAGAAGAGCAGCAACATATGGACACACAGTTTTCACAAACAAGAGCAGGCTTCAGAGTAGACTCCTTCTGAGAAAGCTGTAACATGAGTAGTGTCAGACAAGAGTATCACTTCTGCACCAGCTCATTAGCGTAGCAGATAAAGTAACTGTTGGCATGAGTGAACAGTGTAAATCAGCAGGTACACGAGAGAGCTGGACTTTTAGTGTACCAAAGGCTTTCGGAGATTACACTTCAAACCTAGACCTCATCACTCGTTTATGCAAAAGCATTCAGACTGTATGTTCTAAATTCAGTAAACGAATTAATTGTTAGAAAAATCACTAGAAACTGTCTTCAAATATTAAACGAGAGTCATTAAGTCCTTGCTGCGGGGTGTCGTGCAATGGGTGAAAAAGCCACAATGCAAGGAAAACATAAGTATGCTCAACCACTTTCATTGTAAATAAATACCAAAATCTAAAAAAGCAGCATTGTTCCTTTAACCATATGTGCAGTAACTTCTTATAAATAAGCCCTCTTTTTGGTTACTGAATACATCCAGAGCTCCAGTGTTCGCTGTCTTCCACATCATTACAGCTCCATCATGTAAGCACACTTCTCAGATAAAGCAGACCTTTACTCACTGGCCTGTTCTCCCTCCCATAAACTGCACTCATTTGGCGTCTGATTGTTGGTGGCAGCTGTTTGATGAGGTGAATAAAAACGCAGTAAATAATACATGGCTCAGATCCTCTGTTCATTTGGTGTTCTACACATATAAATACACACATATGCATGCACTTGCACAGATACACGCACACACAAAGACTAGCGCCTTTCGTTCAGACAACACAACATATTTCATAACTGATGATGGACTCAGATCAATATCGTTGGCTTTTTACCTTCCAAATAAAAAACTGTGTGGGGATAAACAAATAAACTAAATTGATTTTAAAATGTTGAAGGTGTAATAAAGAAAGCTGAATGGCCTCTCCTCTATTTGATCAACACTGATGGCTAAACACACTCACTTCCACCATATGTAAGGGTGGGGTTCCAAACGCCGTCCTTTTGTCAACTCCATTGCCTAATTGATTTGGATCCAGTTTGAGGTGGAGGGGGTAAGATAAAACTGGGAGTCTGGTATAAAAATGAAATCGAGGCAGGCATCTGTTCCCCTATAACTGGCCATAGTTAGCCAGATTTCATCCGAGCTGTGAGGGCCTATTCACTGAAGCATTAGCTGTGTGAAAATGGCCGCATCCAGCCGGACTACTCTCTCTCTGGCCCTCACTGCCCAGCTGGCCTGTCCAGCCTGCCTGCAATCCTCTGCCACCGAGCACCTGATAAACTCCTTTTTCCACCTGATCAACGCTCATTTCCCATCGAGCCAACGTAATTCCTGAATCTCCTTTTGCTTAGTTAATTTACAGCCCTGTGCAGGCAATTTTCCTCTGCGCCATATGAGGTGAGCTTTGCCTGCTCTCAATTACCGTAAATTGTCCGCAAGTGAATGAGTCTATGAGACATGAACTGAGGGGAAGGAAGGGAAGGCATGTGTGTGATGAGGTGGGATGGGGGTAGGGTTGTTGGACCGTGTGTGTGTGTGTGTGTGTGTGTGTGTGTGTGTGTGTGTGTGTGTGTGTGTGTGTGTGTGTGTGTCGTGTCTAGGTATGGCTATCCGGTGGTGGGTCTCAGGCAGCAGGGTGAAGCTGACTGCTGATTTAGACTTTGTGTTCTACCCACCCAGAGCCCAACGTAACACCCACACACGCACGCAGACACATTCAGCCAGTGAATGGCTGACCTCTTTATAGTGTGTATGATATACGTTGCAGGTGCAGTCGGGGTTATCTATTATGAATGAGACATGTATTGCTCGGAGCATTAGTAATGTATGAGCTGGGCTTTGGCGGAACACAACTACGGGTCCTAGAAGCAGTCCCAGCCCTTGCTTCCTTTTCTCCACCTCGCTCTCACACACACACACACAGATTCTGATAGTAGCACTAACTCATGTTACGAGCCGTAGCACCTGACAGCTTCTGCACATTCAGCACGGCCTATCCGATTTGGACGCTGGGAGTTCTGCCTCAGGGGCTGCGGTCTATCTCCTCAGCTTTTCTGAGCTGAGATGAGGAGAAGACAGGAGAGAAGGAGTGCAATGTGGACAAGCCCCTCCATCGAGTTCGCTTTCTGGCTATAATCTATCCACCATGTGCACATCTTGAATTATCTTGACAATGAGCTCCCCCTACCTCTCTAGCTCTCTCTGCCAGTGTGTGATGTCTTTTAAGGATTTTTATTGCTGACATTTAGATTTGGAGTCTATATCTAGTCTGTGTTCACCTGTAAGACAGCAGAGTGGGGAAGTCTTACTGGCCGCATCACTAACTCGCAAAAATGCTCTCAGAAAATGTCGCCCACCTTCATAATTGATGAAGCGAGTCTGGCTCTGTGGACGTCAGATTGGTACAGTCTTCACTACTCCAGCCTACCCAACTTTACAGAACATGTCTACATACCCCTACCATCCACACACACTTTTCTCTCTTTTCAGCTTTCTCTCTGTGTCTCTCTCTCTCCCCCTCACTGCTCCATTCAGATGAATTAGTAAAACTTGCATTAATAATGCAGGCTTGTTTGAAGCCACAAAAACCAGAAATGGAGAGCGAGTGAAGGAGTGAACAGCCGAGAGAGAGTGAGGGCACAAGAACTCTGTTCTGCTCAGATATCATGTTATAAATGTGAGACGAAATACCATCAACTATACTGTGTGTGGAGAGGAGCAGCGCTGAGACAGGGAGGAACGGCGGCATGGAGCGATTATGACAGGAGGCATCACTCAGCAGCTGTTTAGAGGGGTGGAAAAGGAGCCATAAATCAATTTCACACCGATTATGACACAATGGCGAGCTGTGTGAGAGTCTAAGAATTAGGCGGTACGCAGCAGAGGATCGTGTTGGGCTAAATTGATCGTCATGAAGAAAAGAAAGACGAGTTAGAGAGAGCGAGAGTAGTGGGAAGGGAAGTATAAAGCACCAAATGAAGAGAGACTAAGAGGCAAAGGGAGCATGATAGTAAGACGGGTGCAGAGAGACAGATGAAGTGAAGACAGATGGGGAAAAGTAAAGAAACAGAGGGAGAGAGATGGAGATGAAGCGAAGAAGGCGGGTTTCAGTTCACTGTTAAAGACGATCATAGTGATGTGTAAAGAGCACAAGTGTCATGTGCGTGCCACTGTGATACAGCAAACTACATGAATCAGTAGTGAGAGTTGTGTCTATGAACAAGAACATCTCACACACACACACACACACACACAAACCAGATACATGCTAAAAGAATAACGATTTCTGTCTCTCACAGACACAAACTGAAAAATATTGACACTAAGCAGCCAAACTGCTACTGTGGACAGGAGTACACACACACACACACACACATACAAACACTCACACGTATATTAGCATGCAACATGCTGCCAAACATCAAATGCCAATTTAAGTCTTTTGATTAGTTTTGACTCAGACTGTTGATGTTACGTGCTATCACTGCAAATTCAACTAAATGTCCTTTATGGCATTAACCTTCCCCAAAACTGTAGTTTCAATTGACACTATGTGCACAGTTGTCAAAAAGTGACCATGCAGGCAATACAAACCTTCTGTGCTCAGAACATTTCCTCTACAAACATCAAATCTGTAATAACAGCTACACTCGCCAAATTTTAATGAGGCCTACAGAAGCACTTAAAAGAACATATCTCACAATCACTTATAATGCATAATTCATCAGCCCAGATGAAACAGCAGTTCTTGTCTCAACAGATAACTCTAATTTGAGCGATAACTCTGGTCAGGGATCTCCTCAGCTCCACAGGAGGCTGGGCCGAGATCACACAGAGGCTGGGGAGAACCTGTGTGCCAGCGTCTGCTGGTGCTCTGCAGATGTACCATGCAAATAAGTGTAGCAATGCAAGCAGCCCTTAAGCAATTATCTCAGCATTAAATAATCATTAAGCAGCCTCACCAGGATACATGAAGCTTGCATATTAAATGTTGACAGAGATGAGGGGAGCTCTGTGATTTGTAGAGGAATTGAAGTTGTTGAATACTGAGTGCTATCCGGACAGACACACATGACGAGGAAGCGTTTAATAAGGAACGAGGGGCATGTGATCACTAATGCAGGACCCTGAAGGCTAATTTCTAAACCAGTTCAAGACAATTTAACAAATAACTGTTTTGTAAAAAAAAAAAAAAAAAAAAAAACTGCTGTAAATTTGCAATTTATTTACTTATTTATTTTTTACAGCAAAACACTGTTTGGGGATTGTACTGTAAATGATTGGGCAGTGCATTGCTTTACAATAAAATATCAGAAAATTCAATGCATAGTGGTATGGCTAACATTTTACTTAGGAGTGAAAATGTTAAACATTCTCTGCGTGTGGACATTTCCCAATTGGTGGATTGGTTTTGTATGCTTTATATTGGTAATTATCTTAGGCGAAAAAGCTTTGGTTTAGTAAAGGACTGAGATTCGTATTTAAGTAAGAATTAATCAAATGGTTAGTTGGTTGAATCAGTGCAAACTAATTCAGTGCAAGCAGCGCAGTGGGAAGTGGTGACTCAGTGGTTAATGCTCTGAGCTATAGAGCAGAAGGTCGTGAGTTCAGATCCTAACAATGCCAAGCTGCCGTGGCTTGGTCCTTGAGCAAGACCCTTAACCTTCAACTCCTTAGTTGTATCCTGCCTCAGTTATTATAGCCACTTTGGATAAAGGCATCTGCTAAATGAGCAAATGTAATGGATTATATTTTACTTTATACTGTATATGTAAGTATTTATAGTAAATGCACTCTCCCACCAGGAAATTACTGTAGAATCATCTGGAAAATTTATAGAATATTACTGGAAACATACAGTGATGTACTATAAATAAAAGTAAAATAATTACATGTAAATATTACTTCCCTGTAAATATTTTGCAATTATTTATTTACAAATTATTTTCAATTAGTTACTGCAAATTTACAGTTCTTTACTAGCAGTAAATTATTATAAATTTTTACAGTATTATTATTTATTTATTCATTTTTTTTTACAGTGTGCTGAAAATGGGATCTGCAATGAGATGTGCTACTACTGCTGCGTTTTCCACTAGCACATCTACTGATGATGCTGCACGGGCTCTAGACATACAAGGTGACATAAAGAATGCTTAAGAAAGTCATATAAAACATAAGCGACATTTTTTGCATAATTGCTGTTTTGGACTTAAACCTTTGTGTATTCCTGTTTGAGTTTTTTTTTTATACATTCTCTACACTTGTTTCACTATGTGCTGTTGCTGCCAATTTCTTCGAAACATTTCATAATTCTCCATGGAGCCTTCAAGTTCAGGCTGGATTTTGGCTTATTCTACCCAAACAGCAATAAGCACCTGTGCCTCTTCACCTAACCATTTGACTTGTGTTTCTAGCTGCTCATTTTTGCCATATTGCTCCATGGAAATACACCAAGGCCCAGCACAGTTTAAAAAAAAAAAAAAAGAAAAAAAAATCAAACTATTCCTAACACATGCAATTCTCTACAGAGACAGCAGCTTGGCCATTAAAAGGTCTCTCTCAGCCATACTCTGTTTCCCTTTCTCCTCAGAGTTCATTTAAGGAGTGCAGCAACAGGGCCATGAGAGACCGAATGTTTTCAGTGCAAGTAAATTAATGGAAACTCATTCTCTCCAAAGTGCTGCATGTGTAATTAAGGCTAGGATTGGTCAGCTGGGGGCTTCCTACCTGCTTAGCAAAGCGTGCCTGCCTGTGTGTGGGAAAGAGATTATGTGGCACTGGGCCATGTATGTGTGTGTGAGTCCATGTGCATGCATGCGTGGGTGTGTGTTTATCTCCGGGTGTGCAGTGCGTTTGTTGGAGTGTGACAGCAGGGGTGACTCAGGGCGTGTGAAGCACACCTCCCACATGCAGGGTTACATTAATTCCACTAGTAAAGATGAAGTAATATCTGGAGGCTAGTGTAATTAGTGCAAATTCAATTGGACTCAAATACTTCATTATATACCTGCCAACAGAATCTGAGATTGATAGCCATATTTTCTTTTTTCAATTTCCTTTTTTTCCTTCATTAATGGTTTGGAATTAATTAAATGGCATGGCGCAGTCAGGCGGTGTTCAAGAACAGCATTTCAGCTGTAACATGCAACTGAGCTAGGAATACTGAATACTGAATAATGAACAAAGACTTGCTGAGCATTTTAGTGATTGCCTAACGAGGTACACATGGGATATGGGTGTAAAACATACACCGTGTACAATACTGTTAATGCAATTTTAATTACTGTTAATGCAATTTTAAAGACTGTTTTACTTCGATTGTAAGTAGTAATTACAGATGCTGCCATCTTACAGATGCGAGAATCGGCTAACTTTGCCAACTCACTCCGTAACTTTGTCAGTTAGCAGCACAGAATCACTTTTAAACCAGTTACGCAACTCTTCTGTCTTCTCTTTCAGCATTTCCCGTAAGCCTATAGAATGTCTAGCAGTGGGAGGAATATGTTTGGAGGTGTAGCTGCAGAGGAGTGCCCCAATCCCAGAGCTGGTCATGTTTCGGCACTTTGGGCCAGTGTAATCTACTGCATTGCCCATAACACACCAGGAGCTCTGTGCCCTGTGCACCATCTGCATTCATTTCGCCTAGCTCTGGAGACCCTGTGTAATACTGTCTCTTGGAAAGTAAACCATGAGTCTTATTGAATTATTTTATCCCCTTGTTTTATTCAGGGCTGGTGGAACCAGGTCTCATTCTGCATAATACACACACACATACACACACACACACACACACACACACACACACAAGCAAACACAATCACAAAGCACACACATCTGTACACAATGACGCCTCAACCCAGGCACTGTTGTCTTATTGAATTTTTTTTTCGCAAGGCTCAGTGGCATTTAATCTTGAGGGGATGCGATTTTATATTTGTCTATGCTAGATTTACTTCCCAACTCTCACTCTGTTTACCCAGTGTAATTGACAAGCCATTTAGAGGAATGGAAAAACGAAAGTGGTGCAGCATGCCCTGTGCATCACTATGTCTCCACCAGACTGCCAGTGTGTGAATGTGTATGTTTGTTTAGCAGTGAGTACATTCGTCTGATGTGTGGGGACTCTCTCTCTGCATTCTGAGGACATGTAGTTGAATGTCCTAACCCAGGTGGTAAGGACGAAAAGAAAGAAGTGATTTCTCAAAGGATAACGCTCTTCTGTTTTTAATAAAACAATTCTTAGAAGATGGCTAAGATGACTGTAATACATTCTATTATTGCATAGACGCAGCAACAAAACAGGCAAATAATCTTCACTATTTAAAACCTAAATGAAATAATGATAGAACGTAGAAGCTGCTGCTTCTTGACATAATCATATCTTGATATTTTATTGAACATATTGGTCTGAGCATTAAAAAAGTTGATCAGGCATAAAAAATGTTGATTCATCATCCATTTTATCTGAAAATGCCTTTGTAGGAGAAATTAAAAGTAGATAGATTAAGCAAATTGTTCCCTGAAGGTATAAATTGCACAAAAGGAAAAATGACAGAACTATAATATTAGTGTGTTTTTTTTTTGTTTGAAAGAAGGGGCTACAACTATTCCATTCACCATGTTTGTTCTTCAGTGGAAACACTAGTACCTGAAACAATAAAAAAAAAAAAAGAAAGCAAGAATGCAACAGCCTATCTGCCTTTAGGTGTGGGTGTAATAGTTTGAGCCTCATCATTTCTATTATACCAGCATTACTCAACCCTAATAGTTTCATTGTTGTGCTATTGAAAGATATTAGATTTTAGCCCTTCCATCTAATATCATGACCCACCGTGGCTAATGTCAAGATTATTTGTTGCCACTTGCCCCCTGGAGGAGAGGCTAAACTTTTGGAGAAGATTTGAGCTTGTGCAAAGGTTTCAGCGCCAACGCAGCAGTAAGCTTTTGACACGGCACAACAACAGTTCAATACTCATCCAGCTCAGGCCCCTTGACAGGGGAGCAGGTAGCAGAGCAGACTCGGTACCTGCTCTCTGAAATGCTTGTGACTACTCTCAGTCAGGGGGCCAGGGGGTGGAACACTGGCTGATGTGAAAGCTATCTTTGATCTGAATAAAAAGCTGAAGGCTCTGAAGGGCACACTTCGCCATTATTCATGGGAACTTCAAAGCCTCCGTAATTAAATTGGAAGAATACCTAACAAAGAAACAGCCGCAACGCAAAACTGAAGGGTTGGTTGAGAGGAGGGGGGGGAGGGGGAGGGGGGAGTGAACAAACGGCAATACAAAGGAGAAGCGGCGTCTGTGTGTCTCCACAAGATTGTCCGGGAGATCCTGCGGGACTGTAGGAAGTGCTCGAGCCCCGGAGCACGTGTGGATTTGGAGGGGAAAGATGCCTGCGGTGAATCCCATGCTACCGCCAGGGATCATGGGCATGTCAGATCCTTTCTTCCCTCTCCCTTCTTCCTTAATGCCAGTGAGGGAAAAATGGGCAGGCTGTCGGCTGCTTTCAGGCTCAGGTGAACCAGAGAGAGACTGGATTACTGAGAAGCAGGCTGCCCAAGCTCTGAGTGCTCCGTGGAGACCACACCCTGCTAGACTTCCCCTTTACCCCATCAAAACAACTCCCTATCCATCATCCATCTCAGTTATGATGGAACAAGAGAGCTAATCGATAGGTGGGCTCCCACAGCTGCCAATGTCAGGGATTTTTTCCTTCGTCAGAAGTTCTGGGATAAAAGTGCTGAGTCGCTTGTCGCACGCAGACTTTATTCATCTTATCAAATTACAGCCACCTCATATAACCATCTCGTGGGACTTAACAGCCTGGGACAGGATTTCTCAATACTTCCAACCCATGCCTTATTTCATTGTTTTTCTGATGAATGGGGTATGTGGAATGCATGAATGTTATGAGCTTCTGCTGTCTCTCTTTACTAAAAGACTTCTGCACCATTGCAAAGCAACATTGTGTAGTTGACAAAAAAAAAAAAAAAACAGCCATGCAACCAACCAGCAACTATATGGCTTAGTCTAACACAAATTTCTGTTTATACTTTTAAATTAAAAACTCTTTAGCTTAATTTTTTTAAATTCAAATTTCCACGATAGTACAATAGCCACCAATCTGGGATTTCGATGCATTGTTTTTGCATCCTGGTGTTCATACAAATGAATATTACTTCATTTCGTCATTAATTTTCAGTGACTGCTTTTTCCTGGTCAGTGTTGTGGTGGATATGAAGACACCACATAGTCACACACCCATTCGCACACCTAAGGGCAATTTACCATAGCCAAACTGCCTTCTTTGGGATGTAGGAGGAAACTAGAGAACCTGGAGGAAACCCAAGAAGACCCAGGGAGGACATGCTAATCTCAGACACTAACGCAAGCTCAGGATTGGAAACAGGGACCCTGGAGCTGTAAGGCAGCAACGCTGCCCACTGCACCTATATTATTTTCAAAATACATTTTTTTTAGCTAAAAACAGCCACAATTAGCCAACATTTCTTCAAATAAGTACAGAGCGGCGTGTGTGTTTGAGACTTATGGTGATGGATGACAGTGGGATCTAACCAGGTTCCGTGTAAGCTTTTTAAACAATAGTCCTACTTAGGAGCACCATGTTAACTTTGCTTAACTTGGTAAATATCTCAAATTCAAATATAACTAATGAAAAAAGGTAACAGGTATTAGCATTGGTAACTGAAAATGCTGACTGCTAGCAGGTGGACTGATGTTACCCACTGCATTCGGTACATGAGGGGTACTAGATCATCAGTTTTGTGATTGAGGAGCTGGGTTTCACACAGTCCCTCCATCCAGATGCCTAGAATGATTAAAGAAATTTCACAAGACAGGACAAGCAGAGCACCACCACCACAGACTGTCCCTCCACCATCCTGCTTTCATTACAGTGCAGATCTCTCTTTCTTCCTCCCTCTTTCTTTCTCTCTCTCTCTCTCTCTCTCTCTCTCACACACACACACACACACACACACACACAGATCAGCCTCAACAGCAATCATCTTAATTTCTAATTATCCTCGATTAATGTATGCAAATGGGGGTTAATCTAAACTTATTGAAACCATTTCAGAGCCGCACTTTTAGAGACTGGCTCTATCAATTAACATCAATATTTGTCTTGATTTTATTATTTAATTTTCACCTCGTTCTCATGTTAATCGCCACAATTAGCAGTAATTAAGAGCTTCCATTCGTAGAACAGAGTGAGGCCTGTTGATTAGTGGTGTATTAAAAGGTGCCAATCCATTGGTCTCTCCTGCAGATCCTCTCCTTCCCAGACCAGCTATATTCACAGAAATGATCTGAGACAGAGACAGAGAGAGACCTGGAAAACTGTATGTTTACAAGCAACTTGATCTTATGAAGAATTTTTAAGAATCCAGACAAGCTTGCTGTTGAATGGTGGGTATAAAAGTCCCCTGATTTTGAATTTATATATTAACAAGCACAATCTCTGAATCACAGAGGAGCAACAATTTGAGCATGCATTTCATTAAATTCACCGTGTTTCTCTATGATATGCTATAAAAGGATTTGTTAATATGAAGCATATGTTGGATTATTCATTACATGCATGATAATGTCATTATTGAGTATGCAAGGCTACTGGGACCAACTCGATTTTCAGCAAATGTGTAGAACAGAGACTAATAATCCATTTAGCACAACAGATGGATTATAAACAGGTTTTTTTTTTTTTGCAGCATCTAAATAAGATTTTTAAGCCTAGCTCAGAACAAGGCTGAATGTGAAACAAAAGCGATCAATCTATTGATGCAAGAATCACAAAGTGATCAATGGACATAAAACTATGACTGATTAAACCTCTACATTATACTGACTGTGTCTTATTAATTATGTATTGGATTATTAGTGGGCTGATGGCAAAGTGGTTCATGTAGTGCTAATTGTTCGGCAGGTGTATGCTTGCGTGTGTGTGTGTGTGTGTGTTGTGCTAACAGTATGTTATTGCCAGTACCTGCAGGGATTTCAAGCTCATTCATCCAATGACAGTGATAGCTGGAAGTAGAAATTCATAAATCATTGAAGCTCAGCGATAAACGGAGAACTGTTGTTGAGAGAGATGACAAATCTCATAGAGACTACAAGATTGGCAACTGGAGAGATCTCTCCACATCCTCTTTTGGTGCAAACACGCCGGAGGTCAAAGGTCAGACGTTTTAAAATATCACCCATGTCAATTCCCATTGCACATTTTCAATGTCACTCTTGAGTGACCACTTTCTGAGATGTCAGTGTCAGCAGGTTGCCATGTCTGACAGCTGACTGATACCAGGAGAGAACACAAAGCTAATCGCACGCTGAGAACCACATCACCGTCACTATTACAACACAACTACGCGCTACTTCTGGAAGCTAAGCAGAGCGCAAACAGTGTCACATATCCTTCTCCGCCATGGCGTGTAAGTCCTAAAGCCATGCTAATTAAAAACACAGTCTCATGCTAACCTTTAAAGTGCTAACATCTGTTTTGATGCCCTTTAGATAACATGCTACACATGCCATCGGGCTATGCTCCCATGTCAAACCTAGCTTCACCTATACACTGCTTCCTTTTCAATTAACGGATATAGAGTGAGAAGCTGAAGAGGAGAGAGAGAGAGAGAGAGAGAGATGGAGGCTCAGTTTTATGTGAACAGCGACTTGAGGAAAGCTGTCTATAGACCCTTAATTTATGGTAGTGCAGAAGTGGCTAAGCAGATGGAGACAGATACAGCAGGACATGAGCTGTCTCTTACACATGCACAAACACACACACACACACACACCCACACTCTCACACACATGCACATACACCGACACACACATTCCCGCTGTCGTAAATTGCGCTGAGGAATGGAGAATTTATGAGGCACAAATATCTCACTACCAGCCTATCATTTCCTAAGCACTGTCACTGTAATTCTTCCCCAGCCTGTCTAAATACACAGATAAAGCAGGCCTGCACTCCAGCAGAAAGCCAGCACAGACACATCCCGGAGGATGACGGGGTAAGAGAACGAGCGAGTACTGCTAGCATGTCAAAGGCAGTGTTTAAACTCAAAAAATCCCATCACTTTGTTAAATGTCTCATCTGCCTGTTACACCATGAAATATTTATGCATCCTCTTGGAACAGGTGAAGCAGTTTATCTACAGTTTGGTATCATTAGTCAACTGAGGATGAGAGATGAGCTTGAAAATAAATAAATAGATAAAATATTGTTTTCACTTTCTCCTAGGCTGTAGGATATAGTGAGATAATAAAGAGCCAGGAAGGTGTTGCTCTCTCAATAAAAAGAACCGTCCCCAACAAATTAGGCACGACTAGGAGGAAATGGTAATGTGTCCAACAGAGGCGAGATAGGAGAATAAAGAGGATAGTTATAATTCGGCTCGAACTTTACGGCAGGACTATGTGTTCAGGGTGAACCTGGCCTGCGATTCCATGGCTTACAAGGGCTTATTAGAGAGGACATGAGAAAAGAGCAAAGCGTTCTTGATACTCACCAAGTCTATATTCTCAGCTATGAGCAGAAAGCAAAGCACAGACATGGCAAGCAACAGCCTTCAATTTACACAGCAATTTTCTGCTCACTCACTGGGGAACTAAAGCACTCTGTGTCTCTGGTATTAAAACGAAGCCACCTAACACAGTTAATTAGCTTGTCTAGGAGACACAACAGGAAAAAAAAAAAAAAAAAAGAGATGCTACAGTTGGATCATCTTGAACATCCGCTCACTCGAGCTGATCTAGAGCAAGAGGATTAAAACATGCTGCCTCAGTGATGATGGTGATCTCGTTCTGTTGGGAAAATGTTTTATTGAACTGTGAAGCACTGATAGCTCACAGCAACAGTGTTTATCTGAGTGTGTGTCCTTGTTGGTGCTGCACAATATATGGTTTGTTAATTGTTATCACTATATTAGCTTTTGCAGGGATATGCCTTGTGCAAATGAGCAAAAAACAGTCTTTAATTGTGTTCTGTGAGCATTGTGTGACCAGTTGCATTGTGTGACATTGGCGTGATCTGAATAAAACAAAGAAACAAAACAAAAAACCCCCCACAAAATAATAGATTACTTGGTTGCAGAACTCCAACGTGCCTGGTTCGATCCTGAGCTCTGGTTACTATTGAATTTCGCATATTTTTCTTATTGTGTGTTTCCTCCATGAATGAATGAATAAATATTTGCAAAATAAAATGAATAAAAACGCAAACCAATATATAAATACGACACTTTATGGGTTCACTTGTTTGTTTTAAATATATATTGCAAAGCATGTCCATGATGCAGTATATAGTTATATATTAAAATATTGCTATTTTTGTCCATAATGAGCATATACCTCTACATCAGGGGTTCCCAAAGTAGTGTGGGGTCACTTCTTTTACAAGTGGGGTCTTGAGAGAAACTCACAATCTCTTTTCTCATTTATTTTCCAAATTAATATCACAAATATCACTCTTACTATGAAGATGCATCTTGTATACTACTATTTCGAAATGTTACTGGGAGTCACATTCAATCACGCCACGTTTATATTAAGAATGTGAGTGCTATTTTAGTCTCTTTCGCGGTCCTGACTAGCATACTTCGGCAATACTACATGCACAACATCAAGTGACTCTGTCTCAGTGGAACAACAGAAGTCAAGAAAACGAACACTAAAATATGCTGAAACATTTTATTGAATATGAATTTACAAGTTCTCAACTATAAATCAGGAATAAAAAAAGGAAGACGATTAAGGGTTGGGGTTCATAAGATCCATTTGGGGTCGTTTGTTTGTGAATCCCTGCTCTATATCCACATATGTTTGTACAAGTTAAATATTTGTGATTTTTATTTCAGTTGTGGTATCTTTTATTCATGTCTGGTAAGACAAAATTACAGACTAGTTTAATAAAATGTCTTAATTTAAAGATAAGTGCTTGTTCTCAGTAGGAATCAGGTAGAATATCACCTGCTACCTGAACAGCTAATGGCAATCTAAAGTGCTGACACTTTAATGGCACAGAATGCAACAGCGCAATAAATAAAAGTCTTTTATATGTTAACTCTCATAATTCAAAAATGTGTTAAATATGACAACTGAGGACTTGAAGGCAGCTCTTGTTCGTTTTATGTCTGCTATAATTTCTGCCACCTTCATAAGGCCAGACATAGAGGTCAGTGTCTCTATCCCATGGGGTGGACTGAGAGGAGACATAAACTTGTGGACTGTGCTGTAAGATATGGCATTGGCACAAACACACACACACACACACTTTCTCTCTCTCATGCACACACATTTAGCACACATACATTTAGCGCGCACACACACACACACACACACATGAATGCATTTTGCTCTAAACCCCTTCAAGCATTACAGTGTCTTTGGAGACTCTGAGCCTATCCTGAGAATAGTATAGTTCCCTTGCAAAGCCCTAGAGGACATGAGCTCTCCCATGATTCCCACTTCTGGACCCGACTGTGGTGCAGCGCCAGCGGCATCCCAGCATGCACTGCAGCAGAGCACAGAAACATCAATGCTGGGGCACGCACTTGGCAGCCGAGCACGTGAAAATATCACTCTCACTTCCTTTTGTGTGTAGGCTTACAGTGTTCATATATACATGCATGCATGCACCGCACACACACACACACACACACACACACCTTTTACAGCAGCTCCTTCCATTATCATTTTTAATATCTCTGAAATACATGGGTTCATGCTAACAATAGATGCTTATTTATGCTACTTAACTACTTCCTAATGATTAATAATAACACTCTCTATAATGTCCATATGTATGATAACCTATGAATACACTCATAATATGTTATAATGCATTTATAAGACATCATACACATTGTAGTAATCGTTTATGAAGGTTTTACAATTTCTAGCAATTGTTATAATGCGTTTATAAATTGTTAACAATGCATTATAAAAGTGTTTAGAAATTAAGGTCAATTTTTCCTAGTCATAGACACAGAGACAAGATACTGTAAACTTTTGTAGTGTGATTTCCTGATAATTCCTCTGGTATCATTATTATTATTATTATTATTTTAAAGAAAATAGAAATCAAAATCAAAAGTGTGTTATGCACTTTTATAGCACTAATAATAACACATCATGTTAACAAATCATAATAAAGATATCTACAAAGTATAATGCGTTTTCATAAACATATAACAAGGTGCATAATGTCTTATGAATGTGTGATAACATGATATGAATGTGTCCATAGTTCATTATAATGTTAACCTTCATAGAAAGTGTTACCATGTTTTATACATGGTTATATAATGATATAATGTCTACAGGTTACATTAGCAGTTAAACTGAGAAGCAAAACAAAACAAAAAAAAGTCTTGCAGGAGAAAATATGGTAAGAACATGACCTTTCCTTTTCTACATCAAACGACATGAAGTATGACAACTCTTAGATAATTATGAAAAAATAAAAACACTTCTCTGGGGATGTTTGAAATAAAATGTCTTATATCTGCTAATTATCAAGGATGAAATGTCTGGAAGTAAGGAAACAGATGAGAGGAGGAATTTTCAGGCAGCACAGCTGGTATGGCACGCTACTGGGGCTGAAAATGTGTTTTTAGATCATTATAAATTTGAATATTGCATGCAGATATTGCATAAACAATAACATTTTTGTTTTTAGACTTTATCAAAAAGTGGTTACAGCCATGTGGTTAAAAGCTAGTCTATTACTTCTTTTTATAGAACTGTTCATTAAAATTCAAATCAGATTTTATAATATAATAGTAATCATAGTGAATAAAATAAAGAACGAAGCAGATTTTCCCTAAACATATATATATACACACACACACACACACACATATATATATATATATATCCTTTTTATCATTAACATGACATATTTAGCACAATTTAAAACACTAAATCCTAGAATGTCTTTACAATATGATTATAATACAATACATTACCATAAGATCACCTACAACAATATATAATAATATATCAGACAATATATCTGTGTAGTAAGTCATCCTGCTGCATTAAATATATATGTGTGTTTGTATGGTGTATAATGAAAACACAGAGCTGAAATCTTCTCTCCCACGACAATGGGAGAGAGCAGACAGAGACAAATGCTGGCACTTTCCTGGTGTTTTAATCAATAATTTAGTGAAGCTGATAGAAGCCATACTTTAATCAGAGCTAGGCTACATCACATTACAGAGAGAGAAACCTATAGAGAGCACTCTCATTTAGTATTGATATGAAAATGCTCGGTTCACTTTGCATCGGTGAAGTGCAATACCCGCCTGGGGAAAACACCCGTATAAGTGTTTGTGTGTGTGTGTGTGTGTGTGTGTGTGTGTGTGTGTGTGTGTGTGTGTGTGTGTGTGTGTGTTCACCTACAGCTCTGCAGTGCTAACTGTGGGCTCTTGCTTCAGTTTCTGTGTATACTGGAAAACAGGTATTCACTCTGTTGAACTTAAATACACATATACATGTCTATGTGTTTAGTGTCTCATTAATCATTAACTAAAGGAAAATGTGGTGATCTAGTTGAAATGAAAACAACACAATAATATTTTAAGAAAATTCGCCACTAACGTAAATTAAAACCTACATGAATCACTACACTAATTGGCGGAACCTTGAAATGCAATTTACACGGCTATATAAAATTCAATTCAGATAAAAATCATCTGTCAATTAAAATCTAACTAACCAGAACTTACTTTTTTAAAATTATGACAAAATGTGTCCTGTTCAGTCACTGCTCTCTGATACATACTGAATACTTATTCAACACACACAAGATATACATTTGAACGGTTTCCGCTGTTCATATGCATTAGTGTAATCAGCACAGCTGAGCTTTATTGCCTCGACTCACCACTGAAGCATTACGTCATCCATTATTGACAGGCCCATTTCTTAATGATGTAGTGAGCACTCAGTTACAGTCACACAGTGTGCTAAAGAGAACGAACGAACCCCTGCAGAGTTCAACAGAGATACACATGCACATCGCTGCATACATGCGTTCGTGGACACGCATACCCAAACACAAAGAGAGGTGTGCTGAAAATATGTAGGGATAATTAGTGGGGGCAGTGTCAAGCGGCAGGCAAACATGAGTCTCGGGAGGAATCAGCGTACACTTGCCTCCAGCAGGGTAAGAGCAGAACAGAATCCTAGGTACTATTAAGATCTCAGCACTGCCTCATTCATCTGCATTTCTTCCCTTTGTGTCTTCCCTGAACACTTTCTGATCTCACTCACTATTTCTCATCGTGAGCAGGATTTCAGCTCTTGGAATCTTTTCCTTATCCTTGTTTTAATCAAGCCTTGTATAGCTTGATATTGTATTAGTGGGATTGAGCCCCCTTGTTCTTTTGTTAATTTTTATTTTATTTTTTTTACTTATATAGTATGCATAATTCCTGTGTGTGTGTGTGTGTGTGTGTGTGTGTGTGTGTGTGTGTGTGTGTGTGTGTGTGTGTGTGTGAGTGAGTGTGTGTGAGTGTGTGTGTATGCGTGTGTATGCGTGTGTGTGTGTGACTATGCAGCATGTCTCTGCTACATATAAGACTTGAGCCACTGGAAGAAATTCCAATATATTTACAATAGTGGGAATTGTTTAACTATCTTGGGCACGAGTAAAGATTTCTGTCCTCCAGGGAGCGAGAGATGCTTGCACAAGCAAATTTACTGCTCTGTATTGACTTAAGCCCTGAAAAGCAGCCGCTACTGCAATAAAGTTCGGTGAGGGAAAATCCTATACAACTAAATCTCAAATGTAGATGGTGGTCACGTTTATAAATAAATAAATAAATAAATAAATAAATAAATAAATAGTAAAAAAAAAAATAAATAAATAGAAACATTCCCAGGGGGGATTAATCCTGGAGCACTTCTGAGACGCTATATATCAATTGCTTGCTCATTATTCTTTAAACCACTCAATATAACCAAAATATTACAGGGCTCTCTTCAAAACACTACACCCTGTCTTCTTTCAGTCCTTTCTTCTCTCCCTCGCCTCACTCTTTTCTGCCATATTTTAAATTCATATCTGCACATGCATTCATGGATACACACCCACGCTAACAAAGTAACAATTGAAGACAGAGCAAGAAAGGAAAGCATAAAAAAGTGCTGTATGCTGGAATGAGCTGAAACTTTTCCCTTTAACTGAAACAAAAGCTCAGTCTGGCACTCCCGATAATCCCTTATCCAGTAAAGGCAAGCAGGAATGCTGCTGCAGAGCACTGAGCAGCAATTACACACACATATGCGCAGATACACACAATATACCAGCACTCCTGCATGGAGCCTGCAGCAAGACACACACACACACACACGCACACACAAGAAATATCTAGTCACAGTGGTGAGAAAACACCAGATGTGAGATACAACAGCAATGAGCAAACAAACAAACAAACAAACAGAAAAAAACTACATATATCTATCTATATATATTTATTTCTTTGAAGTGCCACATCACAGCACAGTCCTAGCGCTGATACAATACAGTCAAGCAAAAAGCTCCAAACGATGACGCAAGCCATATTAGTGGTGATAAAAAAATCCCGAATTGCTTCAAAAACCATAAAAACTAAAACTACAATTATTTCTCTAAAACCTTCGGAATAGGGATGAGTGGTCTCTTATGAAAATATCCACAGTTTTAACAGACGTGACTCACCAAAAACTACAAAGTGTAAGTTTTAACAACTACCAGCATCACTGTAAGGGTAAAACCGCACACATCTGTTATATTTAATAGGCAAATTGTTCATTTTCATTTATGTATTAAATCTTGTTCGCTATAAATTTTTAAACAGGCAGCACAGCTCTCAAAAATGTGTTTTGAAGAAAAGACTGCAGGTTTGTGTCGCTCCATCACAAGGAGCACATCGAAATAAACGCAGCTGAGACCCACGCTCACTTGAGGAAAATATGAAAAAGGAATAAAATGAAAGAAAGAAAGACAAATGTACAAACATCTTACATGTATAAATTTAGATAGATAGATAGAGATGATCATTATATCATTACAGATGATCATTATAGGGATTATCATTATAGATGAGGATAAAAAAAAAAAAATATGAAGTATTATGATGCACCGTCATGGACTACTTTCAAGTATGTTTTATACAAATGAAATAAATCTGAATTTCAGAATGCCACATTTCTTAAAAGCGTCCCATGCATTTAGCTCACTGGATCATAATTTTACAAAAAGTGTAAAAATTAATTGAACACGGCAGGATAAAATAAAACCCTACACATTTCTGTTTCTGCTCTTAGAGTAAAAGAAAAATGTATAAACTGTAGGAGGGCTTACTGAATAAACACACACACACACACACACACACACACACAAATGGAATATACATTCGCATTCTTGTCCAGAGTATGGATGCGCATCCCAAAACACCAACAATTCATTTGCACATAGACACAGAGGAAAAGTAAGTAGAACGCAGAGGCCGGACAGCTGGTGGTGTGTGTATGCGTATGTGTGTGCGCACTGGGACAAGGGGCTGTTAAGGTGATGAGTGTGGGGCGATTTGGAAGCGGAGCCCGGCAGGTTATCTCTCAGCAGTCTTATCATTTTTATATCGTTGCAATAACACACTGTCTAGAGGAAAGACACAGGCTGCCATTGCACATGTTGCCTATAGTAAAACAGACACGCACTCACACACATGCGCGCGCGTGCACACACACACACACACACACACACACACACACACACACACACACACACACACATAACGGCATGCCAGCATTCACACAAAATTTCCAGGCACCTTCAGAAAAGTCAGCCAGCCTTCATTTAGTTGGAGTTTGGCTACACTCTGTTGTAGCCTGAGTAGAGAAGACAGAGCGTCCTGCCAAGAAGCGCTCACACAACTTCTGATCAGTGAGCACTCCCTCATGCATTCAAATAATGTGTGTGTAAACATGTCTGTGTGGTTAATTCTATCAACCTGAATTGTGTCATGTCATTCTATTAATTTTTAGCAGTAATATAAAAAAAAAGTACAATTGTATAAACATATTTTCAGATGCATTCTGTAGCAGTGATACTAAGGCGTACAAAGATGATGCGGAATAACTAAAGTTAGATTGTGCCAAACTACCAAAAAAAAAAAGTAAAATATATTTTAAAAAAATATATGTTTATACAGTAAAACTACTTCTCAAGATCTAAAAAAGAAAGGACACAGTGCACATAATTTATCCCGGACAAGATCGCAGGTTTCCCAAACTAATAGCGCAAAAATCAAAGTAGGATGACCCCCACTGAAGGCTCGAGTGGGGGGTGGGAGTAGTGGGGTGGGAGGGGGGTTGACACAACGCCAGCACGTGCTTCCCGCGAGGTGGAAAAGAGACCGAGACTGAAAGAGAGAGAGAGAGAGAGAGTGGAGGATTGCCTTACCTCGGTCAGATAGAGGAAAGCAGGTGGACACTGGAGCGAGTGAGGTAACAGCCCAGAGCCGGAGAGCAGCACGCAGCCCGTGTTCGCCATGGAGCACAGCATGTGGTAACGGGACGTTTTGCGCATCAAGCTGGGAGATCCTGCTCTCTCTCTCTCTCTCTCTCTCTCTCTTTCTTTCACTCTCTCTCTCACACACTCTTTCCCACCCTCTCTCTCTCTTTCTCTTTCTCCCTCTCTCTCTCACTCACTGTCTCTCTTTCTCAGCTTCCTCTTTCTGATGGGCTTTTCTCTCCTCCTCTTTGCCTTTGCTTTCTCTGTGTTGTTGGTGTCAGACTCAGCTGCTCTGTGTGTGCTGGGGAGGTGTGCTGAGCGTTGGAATGGTCCAGGGCCCTCTGTCATCAAGCCTCTGCCGTGCACTTTCACACACACACACACACACACACACACACACACACACACACACACACACACACACACGCTTTCACACACACACACACACAAGCCAATGTGAGCCCACGGAGACAGAAAGGGGGAGGTTCTGATGGCAAGAGGAGAAAGGGAGGAGGGAGGAGGAAGGCAGAGAGGAACAGTGAGCAGGAGGGAGCGAGAGAGGGATGGAAGGAGGGAGGAGGGTCTGGTGGGTATTCAAAGATCAAACGGCCCCACTGTAGAAAATGAAGGGAATGTATAATGACATTAGACCAGCTGATCCCTGCCATTAATTGCAGACCCTTTCATTGTTTGCGCTGCTGTGTGTCTGCTTTTCTCTCACACACACTTTCTACGGAATCACACACACACACACACACACACACACATTACTATTTCAAATATGCTGAATATTTAAAAATGAACTTTTACATACATTATTTTCACGGGACATTTATTGCTTAAACTGATGAAATATACTCATTTCTAAGACAATAAAATCAAATAAAATCAGAAATAAATCCTGGCATATTCCCAGAGAATTATAGTGCAGCATCAGTGCAGTTTCAGCGTGGGATTATAAAAGCTGGAGTAAGATATGTGTCACCGTTGGCTCTTTGGCACCTTGGCGGGGTTAGAGGTATTTCCCATTGGAATCAGACAGAGCAGCTGTGGCCCAACATGGAACAACAAACCTCCATTTAATGTCTGATGCCCAGCCACTTCCCATGCATCAGCACCCTTTATGGGACACACATTCATTGAACACTGCATGATGTTATTGTTACAAGGTTCTCTTTGGCATAGTATTTTATTTATCTATTGATTTATCTGTCCTACAGATAAACAAAAACAAACAAACAAACAAACCTCAAGGGTATATCACCCAACCAATTATAACTCTGGATAAATAGGTGGAATAAAGTGAATGAAGACTATACTCTAGAGGTAGCAGGATGACATGCTAATGGATACGGCACGCAGAAAAAAGTAAAACATTGAATTGTACCTAATTTTCTACATGAGCATAGTTTGGTATATTTATTATTCACTTTCTGATACAAGTAGGTTAGCTAATATTGCAGTAATTAGTGTTATGGAACTAAATATCTAACTAGTGTAATATAAACAAAACTATTTAAGAAACTACGTAATGTAATGTAATGTAATATAAAAAAAAACTAGGTAATGTAATTGCTTCAAAATTACTTTATGGTTTGCTAAAACCAGGAACATATGCAATAACATTCCAGAAAGCAGAAATTGTTTTTGCCAATTCAAGAAACGGTATAATCATGCCATGATTAGAGGCATAAGAATATGGCATAGGAATTTACAGTGACTAATCAGAGCACTGTGTATAACTAAAATAATTTTTTTTTTTTTCATGTAAGGTGCACTTATCTTGGTTTTAACCCTCTACTCCTCTACATACTGCACACTATATAGTATGCCTAAATAGTAATGAAACCAATGGTGTACTGACAAACTATTTAGTAGAGTAGTATGCAGTCTGGAGTCCAGCCCAAGAATACATAATTCAATATAATTATCTGCCTTTTTCTCAATATTACAAAAGTATATATATATATATATATATATATATATATATATATATATATATATATATATATATATATATATATATATATAGTGTACATCAGTGTGACAGGTGTACCAGGTAAAAGTGCAAAACCTTTCAGTTGCTCTGCTGTAATCTCATAGAGCGCTATTTCTTTGGACAGTGTCTCACAGTATTGTGCAATGTAAGCAATTTACGTGAGGCTCAGCCCACTAACTCTAGCTAGCTAGCTCAAATACAGCGTACAGAACAATACTATCAGCTATGGCCACTTGTAATTCAAATTTAATCTGTTCTCCAGCCTGTCAGAAACATTTCAGATATCTATTTCTCTATCTCTCTCTATCTCTCTCTATCTCTCTCTATCTCTCCTGATTGGCTGCCAGCTCCTGCTATTCACAGTGTAGACAGACTTCTTTTATGCCTAAAGCTGGGGTAAGATGTCTCTTGATGTACCAGTGCTGCGTTATGATGTATACATACAAATTTCCCAACAATTCTGTCCTGACACCCTTTATATAGCACTGAATGTGAATTACTATTACGGGATTGTCAGAGAGGCACACAGGAGGTCAGGAACACCATATTATAGAGGGTTTTTTTTTTCGTATTTTTTGTCCTCTGACTCAATCATTTTTTTATGCTTACCAAAAACAAACAAACAAATAAACAAGCAAGCAAGCAAGCAAAAAAAAAAAAAAAAAAAAAAAAAAAAAAAAAAAAAAAAAAAAAAAAAAAAAAAAAAAAAAAAAAAAAAAAAAAAAAAAAAAAAAAAAACTATAACTGTTGCTTTTTCATTTTCATTTCTCAACATAACAGAACTTTTCTCTAAAAAGAAAATCTTAATGTGAACAGACTGGGATGGTTTCTTTTTAAAAAAAACACATTAGAATGAGGAGGAAGAACATCATCAGACATGAAAGGAAGCAATTGCAATGCCGAATCAGGCCAGCAAGAGGATATATAAATTCTACATGCAGGCAAAATGTGGAAACAAATGTAAATATGATTGATCAGAGGCACTAAGTAAAACTGAAATAAACCACAGTCTGTGTTATGGCCTAGCATCTACATACTGATATTTCCCAGGGTACAAATTGAAATTGTATTTACAGTACCAAATCCATGTGGGCAAATATACAATACAAAACTGCTTCCCTGTAGACACCATCACGCCAACACATAATGACTACAGATTTCTGACACTATCAATCCAAACTCACACTAGAACTTCAAAGGCCTTCAGGTAGTGGAGCGTATTCATCATTCAGCTGGCCTCAGTAAATCACAAACACACTCCCACTGCTCCAATCAAACCAGGAAGGACAGCATCAGTGTGTGCTTTTTTAATAAAACTCCACTGGTTTTCAATTGTAGTCTATTTGTGTTTATTCTGGCAATAACCTATGATAATGAATATTTCTATTTTTCCAGCAGCAAGGGGCATAAATATACTTTTAAACATCAAACGTCGAAACACATTTCATACAATAGACTAACATAGGAGCTGTCTTTGAGTATAATAATAGTGTTATTGATCTGGGTGGAGCAGTTTCACCAAATATGAAGGTGAGTCCCACTGCAGCCTTTATGAGAACCTAAAAACCCTGTGACATTGAGAAGTTCAAAGCACTAGTGGTATAACTTCAAAGCTGGATCAAACTTTTTTTTTTTTACCCTCTTCATGGCAGATAAAGTTTTGTTTATTGCCACAATGCATAAAGGGCTAGACTATACTGGGTAAAAGGTGAAATCAACAATATATAAGAATATTGATAGCTTTTAAAGCACAGTCTAAAAAGCTGTCAACTTTCAGAGAGCTTTGGACACTTAGAACAAGAATATGCAAAGAAAAAACAAAGCATAAGAAAAAAAAAAAAAAAAAGCATTGTCCATAAGAAAGTCACTTTCAAATGCAGCATTCCCAGCTGGAGGAGTCAGTATTTGAAATGGGAATCAAAGCAACCATTGCCTGACAGGGGGCTTTCACATTAGGAATTCTTTTACCTTCATCCCCTAAGGTGCTTGTCCTCTGCAAGGTGGAACAACAGCGAGAAGGAAAGTCACACCTTTCTCCTTCAGTTGGGAAATTACTGTAACCTACAGTTTAGTTTCTGGAGAGTTTGTTTATTTTGACTTATAGCACAGTGCTGCTGAATTCTCTGATCGGATCCTGACGGTGTTGATTAGTTTTCAATAACAGCACAGCTCTAACAGCGTATATGCTTGTTCTAATACCTTATCGTTTCTATAGTAACTAATTCACAGTGACTTGTATGGTCGATGTTCCACATACTCTAAGTCTAATAATAAATAGATTCAAAATGTTGAAATTTAACAAACAAAAATCATATATTCGAAGTTTTCTGTAAGGAAGCATTTATATACTATTTATGGAAGACGTCTCAGATGTCAGCACATTGTAACTGTCAGTAAGTCTTCAGGACAGAGGATTTTGCGCTTTCCATTTTCTCAGTAACATGACGGTCTTTTTTCTTATTAAATTCAAGAGAAAGAAAGAGAAAGACTTATGAGGGAAAGGTTGTTTATAGCTGCGACAACATAAAAGATAACAGGAACAAACTTGTCTTTCAGACATTCCACAACATCAAGTGTAACTATAAATTTTTACAAGCATGACATGTCTTGCATTCTAATTAATAAACAATTGCAATCATTGGCATATTGCTGCAACATAAGAGGAATAAAATACTTTAGGATTGGAAAATAGTCCACTTCCACTTCATGTCTTTCTGTATCCCACCACACGGTCATGGTGTTTTATTCTTAGTGTACTTACTTTCTAAAAGAAAAAAAAAAAAAAAAAAAA